>CM073926.1:33119153-34319153 GCA_037179545.1 Sesamia inferens | reverse complement strand
CAATACGCGTAATTCGTAAATTATTGTAAACATTTTCATTTTTAATGTCTGGACTTGAAAAAAGACGACGATCCCTGAGTTGGTTTCGGCTATTTCTTCTCAGAGATAGACAGTTAGGAAATGCCGGCTTCATCTAGTTAAAAAAAAAAACATGACATGTAAAAGTGGTCAGTGATCCTATTTGCTTAATAAACGATTTCATTTCATTTAAGTTACCCCGACCACAAAAAAAGAAGATTTGGTAAAATGCATGGGTTAGAATTAAAAATAATCTCAGTTGGCCTACCACAATATTTTTTTTTTACTATTATTATTAAAATTATAAACTAGCGCTTGACCGCAATCCCGCCTGATGGTAAGCAGTGACGCAGTCGTTGATGGTAAAGCGCACTAGTTTATTAAGAGCCTATTCACTCTAGCCTTGAAGACACTGAAATTGTAGTCCGGCGGAAACACCGTCGCTGGCAAACTGTTCCGGTCCCTCGATGTACGCGGTACAAAGGAGGAGGCGAAACGCTTCGTCCGGATCGTAATGGTGTTAACAACGTAAGGGTGGAAACTCGCCGTACGACGAGTCGTCCGATGGTGGAACGGAGATGGGGGAATTAAATCATGCTGTAGCGGTACCTACACACCAGCACATGCACCATTGGTCAAATGGCCCGCCAGACATAACACCCGTCTGGTTGGAGCATCCTCCCTTTTCTACGGAGGATGAGTGAGCTTTACTCCCTGTTCCTCATGCCTCCACAATGGTGACCCCGAGCATGAACGTCAGCGCAGCCTTCGTGCAGCAACTTGAGCGTGACGTCATCATCATCACTCCCGCAAGCTTCATCGGCGAATCACCCACCCAGCCAGCACCCACTTCTTCGACGGGTATCCTGACCACAAGCATGCAGCGACGCGCATACCTGGTCATTACCCTCAACCTCATCAGCAACCTCGACGCAGCCTCAACCCGGCGCTGTACGACATCCGACGCACTGGAGTACAACGCAGCGCCCCACTACCCTGACTCACTGGGGAATCTTCAAAGACAGTTCCGACTCACCGTGAACTACGCGGCAACCGGTTCCGACTCACTGGAACCTCAGCTGGCCTAGCAAGAATCACAAGATACAAGACTCAGCCCAATATCGACCTCCGGTCTCCGGAGGGGAGTGATGTAGCGGTACCTACAAACGCCACAAAATGAACGACGCGTCATACTGACGTCACACGAATTCTACATCTCGCAATCAGAGTTTACCGTGCAATTAGCATACATACAACTTCCCAATTTCAACCATTGGGCAAGTGGCCCGCCAGACATAACACCCGTCTGGTTGGAGGATCCTCCCTTTTCTACGGAGGATGAGTGAGCTTTACTCCCTGTTCCTCATGCCTCCACAATGCAATTCCTTCGCACACTCCCCAAAATGCACCCTATAGAAGACCGAAAGGCTGGCTACTCTACGCCTGTGCTCTGGAGACCGTCGCGAGTTAAGTCAGGGTCACCAATGACCCCGCGGATTCGCCGTCCGCGTATCGGCCCATAGTGCTGCTCGACGAGGCGGGCAAACTTTTTGAGCGTATAATCGCAGATCGCCTCGTCGGCCACTTGTGCAGAGAGGGACCGAACCTGGACGACAACCAGTTTGGTTTTCATCGGGGGCGCTCCACCATAGACGCCATCATGCGCGTGAGGGTCCTGGCTGAGGATACGGTGTCCCGGGGTGGGGTGGTGTTGGCGGTGTCCTTAGACATTTCCAACGCCTTCAACACCCTACCCTGGAGCTGTATTAAGGAGGCCCTGAAATACCATCGGGTGCCTCCCTACCTCCGCCGCATAGTAGGGGCTTATCTGGAGGACAGATGCGTCATCTATCGGGGACGTGACGGTGCCGGTCGGCACCAAATGTCGTGCGGTGTTCCACAGGGATCGGTCTTGGGACCGCTCCTGTGGAACATCGGCTACGACTGGGTGCTGAGAGGCGAGCTCCCGTCGGGCGCCGACTTGACGTGTTATGCGGACGACACGCTTGTCACTGCCCGGGGGAGCTCGTACAGGGAAGCGACGTTGATAGCCACGGCTGCGGTGTCACAGGTGGTGAACCGCATCCGGCACCTGGGCCTGGAGGTGGCCCTTGACAAGTCGGAGGCCATGGTCTTCCATGGCCCCCGGCGTGCGCCGGCGCCGGGATCACATATCGTGGTTAGTGGGGCCCGGATAGCTGTCGAGTTCACCATGAAGTACCTGGAATTGGTGCTCGACAGCCGGTGGGAATTCGGACCCCACTTCCGGCGGCTGGCGCCCAAGCTGATGGGAGCAGCGGGCGCGCTGTCAACGTTGCTTCCCAACATGGGGGGCCCGAGCGCTGCCTGTAGGCGGTTGTACGTGGGAATCGTGCGGTCCATGACCCTGTATGGGGCCCCTGTGTGGGCGATGGACCTGACGGCCGGAACACTTGCCATTCTGCGCAAGCCGCAGAGGGCGATGGCCGTCAGGGTCGTCCGCGGGTATCGCACGATATCCTACGAGGCGGCTTGCGTCCTGGCCGGATCCCCGCCCTGGGACCTAGAGGCGAAAGTACTCGCGTCATCGTACCAATGGCGCGAGGAAGAGCGGACACGGGGCTCCAGTCCGGTGCAGCGACAGATCGAGCTGCACCGAGGGGAGCTCCGTCAGGTCCTGGTGGCGGACTGGCGGCAGAGGCTTATGCGCCCTACCGCCGGCCTCGCTACCGTCGAGGCGATCCGACCAGTACTCGACGACTGGCTCGGGAGGAGGCACGGCTCCCTGTCGTTCAGGGTGACGCAGGTACTGTCGGGGCACGGTTGCTTCGGCAAGTATCTGCGTCGCTTAGGCAGGGAGCCGGACGCTCGGTGCCACCACTGCGTCCAATGCGGGGAGGACACGGCGCAGCACACGCTCTCCGAGTGTGTAGCTTGGGAGGAGCAGCGCCGTGTCCTCACAAATCAAGTAGGAGGCGACCTGACGCTGCCGGCAGTAGTGCGGAGGATGGTCGGCAGCTCAGAGTCGTGGGAGGCGGTGGTGTCCTTCTGCGAGGACGTGATGTCGCAGAAGGAAGCTGCGGAACGGGAGAGGGAGATATCAACTCCCTTCCCGGGCCGCAGAAGACGCACTGGGCGCCGAGGAAGGGCGGATAACGCCCTCTTCCACCCCCCATGAATGGGTCCAGGGGCGAAGGACATGGGGAAGTCCTCGCTCCCTTATTGAAGGATCCCGAGGCGGAGGCGCGCGCGAGTGTCGGCGCGCGCCTTTGAGGCGATGCACGGGGTAGTTTAATACCCCACTACTCCGTGCAGGAGACGAGGCCCGGAGAGACCGGGCCAGCACGAGGGTGTGGGGCCGTGGAAGAATTTAGACTCCCGCGGCTCCACGCGCGCTTGTGTTAGAAGACACACCGGGGTGGTTTTAGTCAGTAAAAGTCTGACATACCCGACGGGGTATGTCAGACTTTTTTTGCCCGCCGCCCTGGGGTAGGCGACGGCCTACCCCAGGGCGGCGGGCATCCTATGAGGATTTCCACCCCGGAAAAAAAAAAATAAGGGTCACCAATGAGCCTCTTCGCCCGCCTCTCCACCGAATCCAAGGAGGTCACGTGACACTTAGAAGCACCAGCCCAAATGTGGCTGCAGTACTCCACACACGAACGGCCCTGTGCTTTGTACAACATTAGAAGCTGCCCTGGTGTGAAGTACAGCTGGATCTTTGCGATAACACCAAGTTTCTTGGCAGCCACCTTGGCCTTGGTTAATAGACGAAATGAAGAAAAAAAATAAAATATTTAAACTATGAATTTACAATGATTTTGTTTTAATTATAATATTTTTTATAATTCCTTTATGTTTTATAAAAAATATATTTTGAATGGTTCAAATAATATTATTTTTGTTAATGTTTTTACTTATAAGTTTAGGAATGAGAATGATTATGAATAAAGGTTGTTTTCCTTAAGGAGTACTTTTGATGAATAGAGTAAAAGAAAAAAATAAAAATGTTTGTGTTATAAAATAATTTAAAAAAAAAATAATTTAATCAGCAACTCGAAAAAGTGAGAAAGGTTAGTTACGCTAGATACAACTTGTAGGTACTACTTGGATCGCACATGCAACCGCCTCAAAGAAAAGCAATGCATTTAATGTTCAAACCATAATAAGCTCCCGCGCGTATTGATACGGCATAAAATAGCTTGTAGGCAACAATCCAAATATTCACCGTCATGCCGACAAAAGAAAAAAATGTTCAAACCAAAAAAATCTGTCATGTGCGTTAATACGGTATAAAATAACTTAAATGCAACAATACTAAAAACTACCGCTAAGCCGACAAAGGCGATGCCGCTTTATAAATGTTCAAAGTAAAATAAGCTCTCGAGTGTAGTGATACGGCATAAAGTAGTTTGCGCGCAAAAATTACAAACGTTCGAAAGCCTAGTGTTTATTTTATTGCCCTATCTATTGTAATTGTATCCAAGCGGTGATGGCGGTAACTGCCTACTTAGTACTAGTACTTGTACTTTAGTTTTCCCGCGAATGTCGTACGCACAGCATGCCTTATCAGTAAGAAGTGCAACATGGAGGATCGACATTACAATTATAGCAATTTAGAGTACGTCGCTATGGTGCAACTTTGTGCTAGGGGTAATTATGACTCCCATGCTGCCCGGTGACTTTACGCGGAGCAGCAACACCTGAAGTCCCTCCGTCTTCGCGGGATTCAAAACCCCCAAGTCCCAACCTCTCACGGACCCATTGCCGACCTTATGGCGGATAAACACTCCAGGGGCCCGAGTCTGCTATTGCAATAGTGTCAAAATTGACGACTTTTTATGTCATAATGACCGATTTTGACAAAATCCGTAATCTACTAACAAAATGGCGTGCAATCACTGAACGAAATGGCATAAAACGGTAATCTTGTCCAAAATGACAAATCAATGACTGACATATGCGGTAATCTGCTAAAATTTTGACAGTTCTTTTGATCATTGAACTGTTATGATGGCGTCTTTGTACAAACATTGCTTTTCGAAGCAAGGCAGCTCGATGGTGGTGGTGGTTTTCTACAAAAAGTGTGATATCCATTGTGTTTGTGGAATATTTGAGAATGTTTTCATTACTAGCAAATATTCTTGAGCTAGCCAACGCAGTGGATGCTAGAGAAGGAAGATAATATGCTGGAGACGTCGAACACATCGCTTGACGAGTTTGAATACGGATCCCTTTATTAATGTTCCCGAGGCGGAATTTCTGAAAACGTTTTGCCTTGGATATGTCTCAGTAAAAGGGTTAATTGAAGAACTCATTCTCCTTATAGCCAAACTGCGTCGAATTGATAGCGTATGGGCAGAAATTAAGGTGAGGAAACGTAATTTGACATTTGATATATTATTCTATAGTAATCTATAGCTACAAACACGAAATAGATTGATTAATGTTATATTTTTATTGCAGATTCTAATAGAACTTGCATTTTATGCATCAGAGTCCTACGAGAATTTTAATGGACAAGGACATTGCCCTCCCTAAAGTTTCACAAATGACTGTGTCTAGTGCAATCAATGAAGGAACAAAGACTTTAAAACTAAAAAATAAACCACAAATATTGCAAACATGTCAATAGCATTATTGCCACCTGATGAGGATTATGCAGAAGTACTGCGGCAGGTATGAATTTCTTTTAACTATGTTGGTAAAGGTACATAATAGTTGGACTTCTATCAGTTATTTATTTATTGTTAACTAAAACGGTACAACACTAATTACATTAATTAACTTAAAGACAACTACTAAAACTAACATGGAACAGTGGACTCTCTTGCATACTTTCTTTCACAGAAGAGCAAACATACACCCATAAGCTTATTCAGCACCTTTATAGTATGACAAACTCGGTCTGTCATACTATAAAGGTGCTGAATAAGACCAAAACAGAAATCAGATCTCTGGATCTGATTTCTGTTTTTGCTGGGAGCAGCATAAATGAAACTACTATACCTATTAAAAATCAACATTTATTTATAACTATATATCTATTTTCTCATAAACTAAATATCTACTTTACATTAAGTGAAAAAAAATTATTATACAAAACAAAAAGACATATTGTCATTTAAATAAATCCTAGGTACATCACATAATGTAATAATATTAACACATCAATAATCAGTCTTTTAATTTCCAGTGCAGTATGAACCGGGATCTTCTTGAAGGTTGAGCACTGCACCAGGCTTTTGTTGACTATCTGTGGAAAAATGTATACAATAAATTAGCAGGTATGTAGTGTAAACCCTTCTCAATATTCTAGGAAATTATGAAAACGCTCTAATTGTTATTAAAATGATTTAACTCTTTGTTACAGATCCACCGCAGTCATGCACAAAACAAAGATTTAAAATAAATTATTAACCTTTTTATAAACACTGTTTCATTTACTTATTACATCCATTTGTAACCCATACTGCTAGACATATTCCCCCTTATTCATAAACGCTGCTTAAAGTTAACTAGTGATTAGCGATTTTTTAAATATACATTTTAGAAGCTTGCACGTCACTTAACTTTAATAGTCGATTTTGAATAAACCCCTTAAACACTGTGGTGTTTATTCATAAAGGACGATGTAAGTTAAGTGACGTTAAAAGGTCAAAAATGTATGGTTAAAGAATCACTAATCACTAGTTAACTTTAAGCAGTTTTTATGAATAAGGGGGTTTATCTTCTATGGACTATTATTATATGAACCTACCTATTATAACCTACTAAGTATATGGACATACTTAGTAGGTTATAGTTTGTTTAATATTTTAGGAGATCTCTCCTAAAATATATTTCATTAAACTAGCTTTTAATAAATTGTCAAATTTACCTCTTGCATTCTCCAGAAATCTGACTCAGAATCTGATGACATTATAGGTAATTCTGCAGAGTTCCTGTAAAACAAAATTGACTTCAATAAATAGTTCTTATACCTATCTAATATGGTTTGGTACCTAGCGCTTAGTATGTAGTTGCAATAAATCATTTAAATTCTGGCCAATGTACTACTACTGATGTAAACCTACATCTAACACAAGCTTAGCTGGGGGGTTATATTTAATTTTATGTTATTGTTTTCAAAGCTACTTAATTCTTATTGTGGGTATGTTTGTAGAACACTCAATGAGTGGAAGTTCTGATTTAGGATAATTAGGTTTATTCTACTAAACTTTCATAAAGATGAATTACGTATAATTATGTATATAAACAGTGCGTAATTACCTTTTTTGACACGGATATCTCGATGACCTTGAACCATTTTTGCTGTGATGGAGCTCTGTCGATTAATGACCGCAGTCAAAGAGCATTTGTATTCCTGACTTCAATAACATCCAGCCTTGTTTTTCTTTACGTAGTAATTATAATTTTAATAATATAAACAAAATACATAACAAAACACCAGCTGTTAAAAAAAACATAAACGTCAGTCAGTCTGTATTAATGTCACATTGACTTTAACAGATAACAAAATATCTAGTTTTATAGTTTCACAATAATGTTTTTTGCTATTTAAGAACTATTTTCTATTCCAGACTGCTTATAAACATTTAATTAATATATAAAAATATATATTAATAAAATCTTGCATTACGAAATGTTCAAATTGAGTAGTAGTTTTTGGAAACTCATTTCTACTAACGAGTTTTATAATAATGGCAATACAGCAATGATCATTCCGTTACGAGATCAATGACCGATCTTTATGTTCTTAGCAGATTACGGGATAAAAGCAAAATGACCATGGTAACGTGCTGGAATGACAAAATGATATAAAATAGCAGACTCGGCCCCCAGGCCGTACCTGGAGCGGTTTTGCCTCAAAGTGGCTAAGCAATCGATTGATAGGAACCGGACGAGGGCAGCACAGCCAAGCGCTGTGCCGTCGGCATGAATAGGATAAGAAACGCCAATGTATAGTATAGTGAGATAGAGATAAGTAGTATATAAGAATGTTGTAAATATGATATGAAATGAAAAGAAAGATGACAAAAGAAATGACAAAAGAAAATAGACTTGGGAAAGGAATAACCCAAAAAGAAAAGACAAGGCAGAAGCCGCAAAAAATATAGCGGAAAAAGATAAAAGAAAGACATAGACACTGGCAAAAAAGAATTCTTGCCAAGCCAGAAGAGAAAGACGGCACAAATAAAAAAAAAAGAACTCCCACGGACCAGCGTAGCGGCGACACAGCGGCTACTAGACCATGGTCAATTTCCAACACCAGCACATGCACAGGGCGGAGGTCGATCGGCCGTTATTTCGGCAGCGCTCGAGGAGGAGATCATCGAGTACTTCCAATAGGATCCTCGTCGAATTACGCGTCAGGCCGAGGCAAGGTTTAACATAAGCTATTATTACATCTGGAAATTACTGAACGGGGAAGGACAACACCCTTACCATTATCGCGGCGCTCAAACTCTGAGTGAAAATAACCCTGAAATCCGAATGGCCTTCTGTCAGTGGTTGATCGACAATCAGGATAAAAACATTTTATGGACGGATGAAGCAACTCTTAAGCGAGTTGGAATATTTAACCAGCGAAATGAACATTTGTGGACTTTAAGTAACCCACATGTTATCCGTGAGTGTGCGCTTCAAGTACGTTTTAGTGTTAATGGGTGGGCCAGAATATTTAATGGCCATCTCATTGGATCGCTTTTTGTGACAGGACACTTAACAGGTGGAACCTACCTGGAAATTTTACGTGGTCTTATCCCGGACCTATTAGATGACGTTCCATTATCAGTGCCAACGGAAAATCTTTTTTATCAGCACAATGGGTGCCCGGCTCATTATCACCGTGTTGTACGAGAGCATCTGAACTCGGTATTCCCCAGCGTTTGGCCACCAAGAAGCTCAGACCTAACTCCATTAGACTTTTTCTTGTGGTCTGAGCTTAAGCGCCTAGTGTATCGTGAAGAGTATGAAACTCGTGACTCGTTAATGACTGCGATAGTGGACGTTTTCATATCGTGCGCAGTGACAGATGCACCTTATTTAAATTAAAAGACAATCAATTAAAACGTGCGCGATTGTGTACACAACGCAGAGGCTTACACTTTGAACAATTTCTCCGTTACCGGGAAGTGTAAGTACATACTCGTACTTTTGCAATGACCTTGACTCGTTAATGAAGTTATGTAATAAAATCTCTGCGTTATTAAAAAGGGGTTGTTTTCCGTTACATAAATGGACGTTTAGTCATGACGTGTCTCCTGAGAATTGTAAAGACCTAAACATCGGAGAAAATCACTTGTCTAAAACGCTAGGTTTAGGTTGGTATACAAAAAGCGATGAACTTTATTTTACAACTAAATTTACCCCTAGTGACAAAGTAGTTACGAAACGTACAATGCTATCTACCATCGCACAAGTGTATGATCCTTTAGGTTTGTTAGCGCCCGCAGTAATTATGGCTAAATTATTGTTACAAAACTTATGGTTAAATAAATTAGATTGGGACGACGAAGTTCCCAAAACCATTGCGACTACATGGGATAGGTTTCTTGCTGATTTACAACATTTGCAAGATATAAAAATACCTCGTTACGTAATTTGTGAAAATTATAAAGAACTCCACATATTTACCGACGCGTCTAAAAATGTCTACGGAGCGTGTGCATACGTTAGATCGTGTCATAATAATTGTAATAGTACAATACCTGTTTCAGTGCGATTATTGTGTGCTAAAAGTAAATTAGCGCCGATTAAAGCAGTTAGCATTCCTAGGCTTGAGTTATGCGGAGCTCTACTCGGTGCAAAACTATATGAAAAAATAAAGAAGTCCTTACGTTTAACATTCGACAAAGTTTACTTTTGGACCGACTCAACCATCGTGCAAGGGTGGTTGCGTATGTCACCGCATCTCCTCAAAACGTTTGTACAAAATCGCGTCGTACAAATTAATGAATTAACATGTGATACAATTTGGCGACATGTTAAGGGTACCGAGAACCCTGCGGACATTATAACGCGAGGTGCTACGCTAGACACTTTAAAGTAATAGTAATAAGTGGTGGTGTGGCCCTTCGTTTTTACAAGAGTCCAGTCTCATGTGGCCACAAATTAATAATAAAGAACAGTTGTTATCCGTTGATTTACCCGAAACTAAACCTGATACTATTAATTTACATTCTACTCAATTAACTTCATTATTTAATTTTGAACGCTATTCGTCATTTATTCGTTTGAAGAGAGTTTGTGCATACCTACTGCGGTTTATAGATAACGTGCAAGCGGCGACTCGCGGCGGCACGTGTATTCGTAAAACCGGTCCGTTATCGGTAGATGAGCTGCAGCGATCGCTCGATACGTTGACGCGTTTTGTTCAACAAGAATCGTTTAATGAGCATTATCATAAATTAAAAAATGGTATACCGTTAAATACTAATTACAATAACAAAAGTAAGTTGTTATTTAATAAAATATCAGGTTTAAACATATTCTTAGACAAGTTTAATATAATTCGTATAGGCGGTAGGTTATCTAACGCTGTTGAATTTAATTATGACAAAAAATATCCCGTGTTGTTAAGTGACAAACACCGTTTTTCAAGGTTGTTGTGTGAACATGAACACAAGCGACTACTTCATGCTGGACCTCAACTTCTAGTATATTCCATGCGTGAAAGATGGTGGATCTTAGGAGTAGTACACAATTGTGTCATATGCAAACGCATGAGAGGTAAAACATTGACCCCTCTGATGGGTAACTTACCTTCGGAAAGGTTAGAACCTAGTTTTCCATTCATGCAATGTGGCGTAAACTATGTGGGACCACTGCTCATATTGGACCGCAAAGGCAGGGGTGCTAAACTTATTAAAGCATATATTTGTTTATTTGTATGTTTTACGACTAGAGCCATACATTTAGAATTGGTAGGCAGCTTGAGCACGCAGGATTATATCCTAGCTTTAAAACGTTTCATAGCACGTCGTGGACAACCATATCAAATCTTTTCAGACAACGGAAAAAACTTCGTTGGTGCTGAAAAAGAGTTATCAGTAATTTTCAATAGTAGCAATGAAATTTTAGATTTTCTTAATAATAATCAAATTCGTTTGACATTTATACCACCTTATAGTCCTCATTTTGGTGGGTTGTGGGAGGCGGGAGTCAAGTCCTGCAAGTATCATTTACGGCGGGTACTGGGCAATGCCAGACTAACACGTGAGGAGTTTGAAACGGTATTAACGCAAATTGAAGCCGTTTTAAACTCCCGCCCTTTGTCCCCTCTGTCCTCAGATTCGAACGATTTCCTCCCACTCACTGCCGCACATTTCCTGATCGGTCGACCACTGACTGCGCCCAGCTGCGAGAGCCTAACGACGATCGAGCCTTTGAGACTGAGCCGCTACGACCGTGTGGAGCAGCTCAGACAACATTTTTGGCAACGGTGGTCAAAGGAATACGTGTCAGAGCTCCAGCAGCGCACCAAGTGGAAGATCAGCAATGAAGACATATCTCCAGACACGTTAGTCCTTATCAAAGAGGACCATTCTCCACCACTAAAATGGAAGCTGGGTCGGGTAAAGCAAGTGTTCCCAGGAGCTGATGGAGTATCCCGTGTTGCTGATATCCGTACGGCGCACGGCATCATTCGGCGATCGTTCTCAAAGATCTGCCCGTTATTCACACCATGATCAAAAGGCTTCAGCGACGAGTACTGTGTTGGAAGAATCATCCTGGTACTTCCAAGGTGGCCGGCATGTTCAATATATATACAACGCCATCTAGCGGTGAAGAGAGCAAGCATCGAGCGCCTTGAACATCGTGCGATCTTCTGCAGCTGGCAGCACCGTTGCAACCAACTTCACTCTCTCAACGTTTTTTTTCGCCAATGGTCGTGTTAAGATATAATTATTGTAATTTCTTAAAATATACGTTTATATTACAAGAAATCAATAAACCACTCATTGAAGACATCCTTGCCCTCATCACATAGGGACACACATAAGGAACAGTCTAACATATTGAACATTTAGAAGTAGTTTAGCTGATCAGAATTATTGGGAATTATTGGGTCCTAAGCCCGTAACAGTATGAAGGGAAAATTTTAATAACTTATTGGATAATAGCTGAAGCAAGTGGGTCAATGGCCCCGCGCCATTAAGCTGTAGATATCGGGAGGTTACAATTAGTTCGTGCTCACTTTGGAGTTTTGTTTATCACTATGTTAAATCTGCCATTTCATGTCTCTAATATTTTATTTATTAATGAAACGATTGTATTGCTAAGACAAAACCGTTTCGATGCGGGAAAACAACCATTAAAATTCCACAGTGTATTCGTCGTGTTCTGGCATGATGTCTGGTGAAGCCGTACGGAGGACGGGTCTGAGCAGTTGTGTTGCGATGTGTGCCGGGTACGATGCGCCAAGTGTTGTTGTGTCGGGAGTTTAGTTGTGGAGGGTCTCCACATCAATTTGTCCTCAAACCTCCACCATGGTTTTCCGTTACATTGAGGGGGTTTGGCATACACCCCAGGCTTGTCAGGCGGGTTGGGGATCGCAGTAATTTGATATTCCACTGGCAATACCGTCTTTACCATAATTATAAGGATCCTTGTCCTTGCAGTGACACCTGAAATTCATTGGCTCACCACTTCACTCGTATCGCAAGCAGCTCACTTCCAACCTTGACGAGTGTTTTTTCTCGGTGGTTAGCCACATCGGCTGCCGGCAGAAGTTACCACCCACCAGACAAAGTCTTGCCGCCAAGCGATTCGTCGTGTTCCAGCATGATATCTGGTAAAGCCGTACGGAGTACGGGTCTGAGTAGTTGTGTTGCGATGTGTGCCGGGTACGATGCGCCAAATGTGTTGCGAGTTTGGTCGTGGAAGATCTTCAGATCAATCTCCCTTTGACGCAGCATCGTTGGTCGTGTTGTTGGTTTTAACATTGCACCACCTCGCTCAACTGCCGTCTTTCTTCCTATTCACTAAGTTTTTTAAGTGAATGGTTTTAATAAACTAGCGCGGTTTACCATCAACAATTGCATCACTGCTAACCATCAGGCGGGATTGCAGTTAAGCGTTAGTTTATAATTATTTAAAAAAATATATATCTTGTGATATTATATCATATGATCATATGGTCCTCCATCGTCTCGGCCGCATAACTAAATAACGAATATTCTCCGTCGGCCGCTTTCTGAATCTTCGCCCGCCAATGTAGACAAGAACATAGTGTATGTCCGACAACAGATGTATTGCGCGTCAACGCGATACGAATCTTCGCCCACTAATGTAGCCCCTGCATAAGCGCATCACTATCACACACGTCCTCAATTTTCAAAAATTAGTCGGCTAATGAGACGAGACTGAGAGACAGACAGGCGCTACGAGGCCACAAGGGAAGGAGAGGAGGTCGGAGAGCTGTCGACTGCTCTGACGCAGTCATCGACTCGAGCAGTCGGTGTATGCCTCGTGACCGCTCACGAGCGGTTGACGACATGATGAAATTTTGTCATGCAATTGACGGCTTTAGGCGGTCGCGACTGCTGGAGCAGTCGTGTGTACGGCAGCGAATGAATGACATTTCATCGACTTCAAAGGTTTTGTTGGGCTTGGTATAATATAAACATTCTTTTTATTATTCTAAAATAAGCCAATATTAAGATGAATTATTTTATTGTTTATATAGATATTATTGCCATTTTAGTGTAACATAATATGTGTATCAAAATTAAAAGATTTTAATCTTCTACATAAATACCATTTATTAAAAACTAGAGGCCGCCAGCCACCAGTAGTTATGCTCCGCTCCTATTGGTCGCAGCGTGATGTTATATAGCTTAAAGCCTTCTTAGATTAATGGGCTAACCAACGCAGAATTTTTCAAATCGGACCAGTAAGTAGTTCCTGAGAATAGCGCTTTCAAACAAACAAACTCTTTAGCTTTATATCTTAATATATATAAATCTCGTGTCACAATGTTTTTCCTCAATGGACTCCTAAACCACTTAACCGATTATGTGCAGTTCGATCCAACTTGAGAGATAGTATAGTTTAAATCTCAAATTATAGTCGCAATTTTAATTTATTGCTAATTATTTGTCTGTTATTATTTGACAGTCACAATTATCTGTTAACTCCAAATGATTCTAACAGATGTCTATACCTTTCGACTGGGTTGAGTAAGTAATCAATAGATGGCGCTGCTATGGTAAATCTACGAACGTGTCATACAAGCTACATTTTAACAGCATAATTACCACGTGTTGTTGACGCTATAAAATTAATTAAATTTATTTTGTAGTGAACGAAATACCGTATTATTTCCACTTTTTAAATTTTTGGTGTTAGCATAGCCGACCACGTGTTGCTTAGACTGAAGTGTAAATTGAATTCATATTATATTTCCCGGATACACAGAATAATTATTTGAATCATGAATGGTTTAGTCAACGGGCGATTTTGGCTGCCAAAAACGTTGATGTTGACGAAATTAACTTCCAGATACAACAGTTGTTACCAGGCGATCTGATGTATTTTAAATCAATCGATACTGTTGTTGATGAAAATGAAAGTGTAAACTTTCCGATTGAATTTTTAAATTCTTTAGATATCCCTGGAATGCCACCACATAATCTTCGATTAAAAATTGGTTCCCCTATTATTCTCCTCTGTAATTTGAATCCACCTCAATTATGTAACGGTTCGCATTTGGTCATCAAAAAGATCACCGGAAACATTCTTGAAGCAATCATTTTGGCTGGGAAGGTTAAAGGAAAAGTGGTCCTGCTGCCACGTATTCCGATGATACCATCAGATTCTACCATACCCTTCAAAAGGCTACAGTTTCCAATTCGTTTAGCTTTCGCCATGTCTATGAATAAATCTCAAGGTCAAACAATGTCCATTTGTGGTTTAGATTTGGAAAATCCATGTTTTTCTCATGGGCAACTATATGTTGCGTGTTCACGTGTTGGGAAACCGTCGAATCTATTTATGTTAGCTAAAGACAGGTTAACCAAAAACATTGTGCACCGATTGGTGTTAAATTAAATTGAAATTGAAAGTATTTATAATTCAAAAAAATAGATATTAATGTTTAAAAGTTTAAAACTGTCTGCCTTGCCTACCTCATTCATGAGTTTAAGCGTCACATGTTATTTACTGTAATATACTTACATTTGTTATAAAATTAAATTGAAATAATAAATCTGATAAATTTTTATTTTGTACCTATTGATTTCTGCTTAATATCAAGTATAAGAACATTTTAATTAATTGTGTTCAACGTACTTCCCCTTCAAATCTCAATCCAGTGAATTTGTATACCAACATCAACATTTTCGTCTTTGTTCGTAAATAATTTCATTGTACTAAAGGGTTATAGTAGTAGAAAGTCAAATAAGGAGATCACCTTATTTTTTTACAAATACCGTCTGTGTGAAAAAGCATAGTGACTAATGTTCTCTTATTGTTCCTCTTAGATTGTTTACTATAATGTAATATAACAAAAACTTTACCACAGCAACGCGTGGCCGGGTCAGCTAGTATTAGTATAGATTTCATGTTTGGAATCTCAATTTTCTGAATAAACTGTAAACATCTGCAATGCACCTAAGTTTTATATCGAGAACAAAGCCTAAAGTATAATAAGTGATTAAACTAACTTACCTGTTGTGAAGTTCGATCATTATGATACGAGGGGCTTCTTTCGATGATATAATACGATTTACATTGCAGCATTCCGACGTCAGTCGACGCCCAAACACATATTTACAGCCAAAAGCAGACATTAAATGCACTATGAATGCTTCCCATTCTAAATTTTAAAGTTCGGTGAGAGAATCTCAATTTTTCAGGGGTTGGATAGGGAGGGTGTTTATGTCATCGAACGAAGACCTTCGTATAATAATGGTCGAACTTCATAAGAGGTAAGTTCGTTTGATTAGGTACTTATTATATTCAAGGAATGTGTACTTGATAGGTTCGAATTCAGAGACCTCGTTCAAGGTGTCAGTCAGACCTCGTTTATTTTCTAGCCCGACACACTATCAATAAACACCACTACTGACGATAGCTTTCAAATTAATTTACTTAATATTACGTATCTAAACATACATTAAATCAATACAATACAGTACAAAAACATCTTTTCTAAACCAATTCAAGTAAACAGCTTCTAAAACAATGTTTGTACGACAATATAAAAGGTTTGATTTATGATTGTCAGGAGTTCCGGATAGTTGCATCACCGGAAACACATCGTATTTGAAAAAAGCTTATTACAGTTAAAGCCTTTCCTACTAGCACAGTGTAATATACTGTGCCAGTAGTGAATTATCCAGACGCGCAGCGCCGTCGGGCGCGCTTAGCGACGGGTTGCCTTCTCTCCACGATACATCATTAACATTGTTTGATAATAAACAAAATATAAGAGCATAATCATTGTACCAGCCTACACATACGCAGTGCGCCTACTACTAAACAAATGGAAACCCATGAAAGGCCGTCATGCAAGTTAAAATGTGATATTACGTGTTGCGTATATGCGTATAACAGGCGGTGAATAGAACGAATGTGTCTAACAGGGTGCTCGTAACAGAGGTGCTGATGAGTGCAGCAGACAGCCCGGCTGCGAGCGCCAGCCTGGGCGACTCCCGCATGGAAATTATAGAAGAGTCTGGAGACCCGCCAGAACGCTGAACCCCTGCGAAATGCACTCAATTCACTCCTCGTGAGTGTATTACTTAACGAGGTATATACATCAAATAGTATATTTAACCCTCCATGCTTCGTACAGGTTTGCTCAGACTGCTCAATATTTAATGTAACTATACTGGAGCCTTCACAAACGGTAGAGCGTAGTCCGACTGTCGAAAAGAACCACGATGGACACGCAGAGAGCCGCAAAATGACTCGTATTCTATTTACAACGCGCAACAGTCCCAACAAAATTGTTATTTTCAGATTTAAATTAGAAGTTTTTGTGGATGTCGGTATCCGAGATATTAGCTTTGTGGCTGATGGCATTAAAATCCGTGTCTGTGACATCGTAACTACTGTCCTGGAACCTCGCTGTGAAGTTACGTGGGTAACCCGTGGTGGTAACCATGAGAGGGTCTTGACAGAGCAAGTGGTCCCGCAAGTCGCTCCAGCCCCCATTGCCCCACGGGGGAGGCCGCATTCCATTGTCTACGCGGCCGTTATCGCCATACAGCATCACCGCCTTTACTTTCAAGGGAAACATCTTAGCGTCATCCAGCCACAAACTGATGTGCTCGAATGCAGCGCGGCCGGTCGGGAACATGCTGGTCGACAGCACGCGCGGCGCCATAGTCGCCACCATCTCGGCGTGGCCGCCCTGGAGCTGGCTGAACGCATTGAGCAGCGAGTAGCTCCAGCTGAGATCGTCATACGTGCAGTAATACCACGAGGCAAAGGAGATCTTCTGCCACACAGTCTTGTTGAAGGCCAGTCCTTTATCGTAGGGTGGCCGCCACGCGCTCACAGACAACAGGTCATAGTCTAAATCTTTTGCATACGGCCTCCCAAAGGACATGACGCGAATACCTTGAAAGTATTTCTTAGAGCGAGTAGTATATCGTAACATATACAGTAAGTCAGGTAAAACATAATTGTTCTCTTCTAGAAATATGACGGTGCCCTTGTAGTTAGCAGACCAATCTAAGTCATTGAAGATGAAGAAAGCCTTCCACCACCAGTGGTGTTTGTGCTCGGTGAGACGCCCGTCACGATTGCTGCAACCCACTTTATTCTTGTTGCTCAGGCAGTCGTCGGGGTCGATGCCGGGAAACTTGTTAGGATACAGCTGAACCGAATAGGGGTAAAATATTTGCATGAATCTGCAGAACTTGATGCTGGATACAAGCTTGTTGATGACGTCATCGTAGTAGCTATGCGAGAACACGAGCAGCACGGATTGAATGTTACGTACATGCCCCAAAGACATGATGAGGAACTGCAGGCGCTCCAAGTCGCGGTGCACCTGCACCACAACCATATTGGTGTCAGAGCGCACGGGGCCGTAGCGCCACGCCATCTGCACCTCGCGCTCGTAGTTCATCATCTCGATGGTGATCGTGAGCCTGCCGAGCTCGGCGCTGCTCAACGCACGTGTCGGGAATTTCACGGGTTCGTTGTAGTTTACATACTTTTCCATATCCTCCGGGGCGCGGTCGGGCTGCGGCGGCTTCGAATAAAACTTATTATACACTATGTATACCAGGAACATAAAACAACAATAAACAGGTACACCGTTAGATCGTGCCCTAAATATGAGTAATTTTAAATTCATTTTGGTTACTACACCAGAAAGACCGCGAGTGTAGTGTAACTGAACATAGTGACGCGTAGGTTGACAGCGAGCTTGTTGGAACATGAATAAAAGTAGATTTGTTATGTTTTGTGTCTATCATATTAGCACCTGCCCGTGATTTCAGCCGCTTAATCAAAGCATGGAATTAATAAGTACGGTAACTTGATATAAATTCATTGAAGGTGCGGAGATATTCGTGCGTCGCATACAACATACAACGCTACAGAGTTACATACTTTGGCGTGTGCCCGTATCTTTTTTTGTCAAATCAAATCAAAGCATTTATTTCAAATAAACCAGTTACAGGCACTTTTGAATTGTCAGAAGATCGGTCAGTCAGTAAGGTGAAGCTAGTCGCCCATTCCAAAGAGTAGGTTAGGTAGTAACATTATTTCTCTAACAAAATAATGTTATAATATTTTTTTTTTCATTATTGTACAGATTACAAACCATAGACAGCAATATTTCATTTTTTATATGTGGCTGCGCGCGCTTTGGCGCGTGCGCGGTGATGCAGGGTGCAGAATTTTGGCGCCAAATACGTTTCTTTGTATTGCAAGTCGTTGTTGTGTTTCGCTGGACACATAATTGATTATTATTATTTCTTAAAATGTTAAATAACAATGAAGAAAATTTGACGCCGCCCGATATTTTAGAGGCTGCGACAGCAGTCAGTCTTAATTTACTACCAATTAAGTCAAGAAAATTATACGATAAATGTTATCAAGATTTTTTAACATAGAAAAAATTAATAAAAGTGCTACTTCATATATTCAATACAATGTATGAGATTAGATAAAGTAGTGTATGAAACTGTACATAATTAGGTATTACACACTCGTGTGATACTATTAAAAAACTCGCTTCGCGTTTTTTAAACTCACACTCGTGCATAATATCCCTCATTATGTAACAGTTTCATAATAGTAGTTTATGAAACTGTTACATAATGAGGGATAATTTTTGCGGAATGTATCCTTGAAGTGTACCGACCGCCTTCAGCTTTCGGGTGTTGAGATTTCCTCGAACCTAAACTTTGGGTGGTTCATTGAGTCCAAGGCCAGGGTGGCTGCCAGAAAACTTGGCGTTATCGCAAAGGTCCGGCAGTACTTCACACCAGGGCAGTTTCTAATGTTGTACAAAGCACAGGTCCGTTTGTGTGTGGAGTATTGCAGCCACATTTGGGCTGGTGCTGCTAAGTGTCACCTGGCCACTTTGGATTCAATGGAGAGGCGTGCGAAGAGGCTGATTGGTGACCCTGATTTAACTCGAGTTGGTCTCCAAAGCCTAGAGCACAGGCGTAGAGTAGCCAGCCTTTCGGTGTTCTATAGGATACATTTTGGGGAGTGTGCGAGGGAATTGCACGATTTAATTCCCCCATCTCCGTTCCACCATCGGACGACCCGTCGTACGGCGAGTTTCCACCCTTATGTTGTTAACACCTCTACGATCCGGACGAAGCGTTTCGCCTCCTCCGTTAGACTGGAACAATCTGCCGGCGGCGGTGTTTCCGTCGGACTACAATTTGAGTGTCTTCAAGGCTAGAGTGAATAGGCTCTTAATAAACTAGTGCGCTTTACCATCAACGATTGCGTCACTGCTTACCATCAGGCGGGATTGCGGTCAAGCGCTGGTTTAAAAATTAATTAAAAAAAAATCAGTTACCTGTCACTTTAGCGCGATGACACAACTATTGTAGCACGATAACTTTATCAGTTACCTGTCACTTCAGCGCGATGACACAACTATTGTAGCACAATAACTTTATCAGTTACCTGTCACTTCAGCGCGATGACACAACTATTGTAGCATAATAACTTTATCAGTTACATGTCACTTCAGCGCGATGACACAACTATTGCACAATAACTTTATCAGTTACATGTCACTTCAGCGCGATGACACGAGTATTGTAGCACAATAACTTTATCAGTTACCTGTCCCTTCAGCGCGATGGCACAACTATTGTAGCACAATAACTTTATCAGTTACATGTCACTTCAGCGCGATGACACAACTATTGCACAATAACTTTATCAGTTACATGTCACTTCAGCGCGATGACACGAGTATTGTAGCACAATAACTTTATCAGTTACCTGTCCCTTCAGCGCGATGGCACAACTATTGTAGCACAATAACTTTATCAGTTACATGTCACTTCAGCGCGATGACACAACTATTGCACAATAACTTTATCAGTTACATGTCACTTCAGCGCGATGACACGAGTATTGTAGCACAATAACTTTATCAGTTACCTGTCCCTTCAGCGCGATGGCACAACTATTGTAGCACAATAACTTTATCAGTTACATGTCACTTCAGCGCGATGACACAACTATTGCACAATAACTTTATCAGTTACATGTCACTTCAGCGCGATGACACGAGTATTGTAGCACAATAACTTTATCAGTTACATGTCCCTTCAGCGCGATGACACAACTATTGTAGCACAATAACTTTATCAGTTACCTGTCACCATCAACGCAACATTCAGCCCCGATTCGTGACCACAAAGGTTGCTGAAGAGCCGCCACTTTTGAATACAAGTGCGTTGGAATTCTTTCACAATAAATTGACGTCACACAAGTATTTAGGTCGATTGTCGGCGCGGTGGACGCCGTGCGCCAGTGTCACAGGTGCCAGCAAATTGTCGACCCTCGTCAAGGTTGAGCAGATTAAACCTCCTACATCACCTGAGCCAGAGGGTTACCCGCACTATTATGTACCGACTTGATAGTCTACCTTCGACACGTTGTACACACATTTTTTATACTCGACATTAATTTTCTCGAATAGAGAAACGTGGCGTCACGCAATAGTTTTAAGAAAAATGTGCGGTAAGCTAACTATCCCACCTAAAACATACCTGCTAAAAAGGGCTCCAAGATCCTATTAGCTAATTGTTCGCCTAAAACAGTGTTCAAATCCAATCCAACGCCAAGTTTAGATAAAATTATTTTATCATACTTCTATGCGTAGCATGAAAACCTGCCATATTCAAATTTCGTTTTTTGCGTGGTTTTGCTTTTTAGAATAACTTTTTATAGGCAAATCATTGTGTAGACGTAGAGTCGATATTCGCTTAAGCCAACTCACGCTTTCTTATTTATTTGTTAATCTGCATATACCACACGATCTGTGTGCCATAACGCGAGGATAATTGGTAGTGGTCTAAAGGTTTTGATTAGTGATGCAACGGACCTCAGTTTCTGTTTCCGCAAGTGCGGAAGTTCCGCACAATTTTCAACATCCATTTTATGCTTCTGTTTCCGCAACTTTTATAACGGAGATTTAAACGGAAGTTTACAATCGACGGCTGAGAGTTACGCATGCGCTTTTGAATATTAATAAAATGTTCAGTTGCAAAGTTGCAATATTGTTTTCTATAATATATTTCTAGTATATCTATTTCTAATCTAGATTCGGTGTATTTGAGACTTAATAAAGGGTTATAATTATAAAGGGGTTGAGAAGAGTCATTTTTCGCCCATCATACACGGGAAGAACGAGTTTCACACTCCGGTAATTTTTAAATGAATTTGTAAACTTGAAGATATGTATTTTCTATAGTATAAGATTGACGTTATTAATAAAATAGTAATTCAAAGAAATTATTGCCCAAAAAGACAGTGTTTTCGAGTTATTATTGTGTTCAGAGGCGCTCCATAAACCATATTAATTTTGACTGCTTATGACACTACTCTTCATAAGCTTTTTTATGAGTATTATTTTACTTTGGATCATGGAACGCTTCTTAATTCAATAATAATTCGAAAACTAAAAAACGACTAAAATGTATATAAAACCCAAAATACTGTCTTATTGGACAATAATTTCTTTGACTTTCTTGATTTTATGTATCATCTCAATCTTATATTATAACAAAATACATATCTTCGAGTTTAGAAATACATTGAAAAATTGCCGGAGTGCGAAACTTTTTTTTCGAGTGTATGACGGGCGAAAAATGGCTGTTATTACCCACCTCCTTTGATTTTTTTTTTGTCATATTACATATTCATCCGTTTCTGCATACGTTTCCGTTTCTGTTTCTGCTAAAATTTACTTTTGACATCTGTTTCCGTTTCTGGTTCCGCTAAGACACTTTCGTTGCATCACTAGTTTAGATTACTGGTCAGTGAGTGAGTCAGTAGCAAAATTAGCTATTTTCACAGGGTCGTATTTCAGGATATACCAAAGCTACGAGTATATACTTGTATATAATTACGTAGGTACAATTTTATCTCTGTACTTGTAATAGGCACTGAGCTACAGGAGGTTCAAAAGTAAATAGTGCACGGCATGCGCGCGGCCTGTTGCTGAAACTTGGACTGCGCACTACCTTGCGCTTCGAGATAAAAGCTTCACAGGAGCTGAAGTGACTCCTCCTCCCACAGTCCCACGGGAGATGTTGATGCTGCCCAATATTGTACTGTAAATAATAAACATAACGCTACTGGGTATGTCTTACATTAGGTTGAATGTACCCCCTGGCGGTTAAGAATATACTCCCAACCAAAATGTATAGCTGATAGTGGACCATGTGTGGGGCGGCTATTTGGACTCCTTCAGTCCTACAATACTGCTCCTTAGAGTGTTCGTAAGCGGGTCACCTCAAGCGCACATACACACGAGGGACTACTGCAGTAGACGCGTGTGTACACATACCTAGTTTGTATGGCTTATTATATTATATCTGTATTGATATAAATTTGAACTTTTTGAAGCCACGGTTGGTGCAGTGTCTGAGTTATCGACTGGTGTGCTGCGTGTCGCAGGTTCGATTCTCGCACGGAATACTTGTATAGGCTACAGGTTGTTCGGAAGGAGCTCCGGATCGGTCTTTTGAGAGGTAACGGTGCCCCTTCTATTTGCAGATGGTGACCATCGGGGTGGTTTCAGTGAGGTAAGAATCCCACACTCCCTGGTCCTGTCCCCGAGGACCTGGGAGGGTCTTTAGAAGATATCCACCAATAAAAAAACGCTACAGGTTGTTGTTCCAGGTCTGGCAGGTGGAATTCCTAGAGTGGGGCAACATTTAAAAAAAACTTCATTGATGTAACCGATATCCTGTAACAACATTTTATTTAAAAGAGAGTTTCTTACATGTTCTTCTATTAATACTGTCCATGGAGTTTCTTTCGCGTTCTTCTCCGTAGTTATAGTAGTTACTTCATTTTGTAATGAGCTACAGGCTTCGTTTTCTGACTGATTTAACCCCTTGATTAAAAAGCTCCTTTAACAGGTTAATTGAAATAAATTCTATGAATTTGATATACCTACCGTATCTGAGTCTGCTGAGCTGAGAATGAGTACCTACCCGCGCTCGCTTACCATTGAGGAATAGTGTAGTGTAAAACTCGCAATATTCATATCGATAATTTTACGTTGAACAATAATGGAGTGACGTAATTAGCCCTTTAATAAGCTATATCTCAGTAATTTTTGGTAATTTCGACAAAATAAAAAATACAGATCTTAATTATTTTTATTATCCATAAGACGGACTAATTATTTTGTTGAATTTCATACCTTTTATACATTCCTATTCTATTTTATATTCGTAATAATTTTTATTGCGCTTTTCGTGAGAGTAACTGAAATAAGAAATGTAAGTGGCCCGTCATTAACGACATAATCTACCTTTTGGCCCGACTCTTGAAAAGGTTGAGTAGCCTTGGTCTAGAGCCTGAGAAAGGACATAGGCTATATAATATCCCGCTATGACCAATAGGAGCAGCGCAGTAACAAAAAATGTGAAAACTGAAACAAAAAATTATAAAACGGGGACGAAAGCAGACGTACATATTGCTCCCATGATTTTAATAGGCGCTTATTTTATATCAACTGAGCTCTTTTTATTTTTTTCGGAATTGACTACGACTTTGGCAAAAACTACAGAATGGATTTTGAGGAAACCTTGCAGTAATGTAGGCATTTATCTTGGCATTCCCATGGAAATGGAAACCACCGCGCGCTGTAAACTGGAGTCCACGCGGTCAGAGTCGCGGGAAACAGCTAGTAAGTGATAAATAAGCAGCACCTTTGAACTCAGATCGTAATTTTGTCATATCCTTATATCTTGTGTGTGTATGTAGGGTAAAAGACACAATAGTCAGCCTTTTAGCGAGATAATAATTTTGATTTATTTGTATTTTAAATATTAAACAGTATACATAAAAACAATCTATTTTTGTCGAAAATTTATTTATTAAATTTTCTGAACAAATTAACAAAATATTAAACTTTTATTGTTAGAAAAAATTAACAATAAACTCATAATGACACTTTTCCCCAGTACTCAGCCTCATTTTTTTTTTAATAAATTATAAACTAGTGCCTGTCCGCAATCCCGCCTGATGGTAAGCAGTGACGCAATCGTTGATGGTGAATCGCACTAGTTTGTGGAGGTTTAGTAAGGTACGTTACCGGATTCTTAATTCTTCCTCCAACGAAGCAGCATCCAAGGTGGCAAGCAGGAGAAGCGACAGCAAGCGATAGCGAAGCGAAGCAGAAGAGGTGAAATGGTGAAGATTAAGGATGATAGAATGAGGTAGGTAGTAGTTGTAGAAGTAGCAATTAGACTTATGTTTACTTAGCAACACTATTTATTATGAAGCACTATTCTAACAGAGTTTATTAAGAGCCTATTCACTCTAGCCTTGAAGACACTCAAATTGTAGTCCGACGGAAACACCGTCGCTGGCAAATTATTCCAGTCCCTCGATGTACGCGGTATAAGGGAGGAGGCGACACGAATTTGTCCGGATCGTAATGGTGTTAACAAGGTAAGGGTGGAAACTCGCCATACGACGGGTCGTCCGATTGTAGAACGGAGATGGGGGAATTAAATCAAGCAATTCCCTTGCACACTCCCCAAAATAGATCCTATAGAACACCGAAAAGCTGGCTACTCTACGCCTGTGCTCTAGGCTTTGGAGACCATCACGAGTTAAATCTGGGTCACCAATCAGCCTCTTCGCACGGCTCTCCACTGAATCCAAAGTGGCCAGATGGCACTTAGTAGCACCAGCCCAAATGTGGCTGCAGTACTCCACACACGAACGGATCTGTGCTTTGTACAACATTAGAAGCTGCCCAGGTGTGAAGTACTGCCGGACCTTTGCGATAACGCCAAGCTTCCTGGCAGCCACCTTGGCCTTGAACTCAATGAACCGCCCAAAGCTTAGGTTCGAGGAAATCTCAACTCCCAAAAGCTGAAGGCGGTCGGTACACTCCAAGGATACATTTCGAAAAGTAGGGGCCAAGGTGAACGGG
The DNA here is from genome assembly GCA_037179545.1 of Sesamia inferens. Taxonomy (NCBI): domain Eukaryota; kingdom Metazoa; phylum Arthropoda; class Insecta; order Lepidoptera; family Noctuidae; genus Sesamia; species Sesamia inferens. The sequence goes on along the minus strand of CM073926.1, from coordinate 34,293,529 downwards.
CTCCTTTTGGCGGTGAAAAGACACGCCTGTGTTTTGGCGGCATTGAATGCTACAAGATTGGCATTGCCCCATTCGGAGACTGCCTGTAGTGCAACACTCGTTCGCTCTACCATAGCCTCACTTTCGGACCGGATTGATTCCCTATAGCCCGAGCATCCGGCAGGTACCTCTCCACAACTGTGCTGTCATCTGCATACCCATAGATACCGGGTATCAGCAGATCATTAATATGCAGCAGGAACAGATTTGCAGAGAGAACAGACCCCTGAGGAACACTGGCATTAGTCGACATGGGCTCAGATGAGCATCCGTCGACAACAACTCAGAGGGACCGTTCAGTCAGGAAGTCTTTTACCCAGCCAGTCAGGCTAGGGGAAGTACCGTACGCTGGAAGCTTACTCAAAAGGCCAGCGTGCCATACCCGGTCGAAGGCTATCGAGTCATCAAGGGAGACAGCAATCGCTTCCCCATTTCTCTCGAGGGCCTCGCCCCACAAATGAGTGGCATACACTAGTAGGTCCACAGTTGACCGACTGCGGCAAAACCCGTCGATCACTGAGGAGATCGTTACCTTCCAGGTATGCCCAGAGGGGCAATTTCAACACACGCTCCATAATTTTGCAAAGTATGGAGGTGATGGAAATCGGCCGATAGTTGGTAGGATTGGCACGACTACCCTTTTTGGGCATGCACGTTGGCAAGCTTCCAGGACTTGGGCACTATACCAGTCCTAAATGAGAGGCGATACAAGCGCGTCAATACAGGAGACAACTCGGGCACAAAAGCCTTAAGAACAATCGCTGGTATACCATCTGGACCACTAGCCTTATTCACGTCCAGACGACACAATACTCTAAGAACCTCCTTGTTTCTAATGCGAACCTCCGACGTTGAAGTTCCGCAATGAGGTAAATTAGGTGGAGTAGCACTGCCAGTATCAAGACGCGAATTATGAGCAAAGAGAGATGCAAAGAGACCTGCTTTCTCTCTCGCCGTATGAGCCAGTGTTCCATCAGGCCTAACCAGCGGAGGCAATGTCATTTCTCCACAAGTCAGCCATGTTAGCCCTATAGTCAGCCTCTCACTTAATTTTGCATATTCGGCATAGAAATGTTTTATTACATATGTTTTCATACATATCCCCAGCAAATTCAGTACATGTTGAATGCAGGGCAATCATCACAACCAATATTTTTCAGGTCATTAATTTCGGTATCTTCTTTCTTCTTCAGCCACTGCTGAATAAAGACCTCCCCCATCGGCTTCCTGCGACCTTCACCAGGTCATCGGTCCACCTTGTTGAGGGCCTCCCTACGCTACATTTTCCGGCACGTGGTCGCCACTCCAGAACCTTACTGCCCCATCGGCCATCGGTTCTACGAGCAATGTGCCCCGCCAACTGCCACTAAATTTTAGCGACTCGAAGAGCTATGTCGGTCACTTTGGTTCTTTTGCGGATCTTGTCATTTCTGGTTCTATCGCGCAGAGAAACTCTGAGCATAGCTCTTTCCATCGCCCTTTATGTCAATCTGAGCCTTCGTATGAGGCGCATTGTAAGCGACCACTTTTCAGTTCGCAAGTCATCACTGGCAACACACACTGGTCAAAAACTTTAGTCTTGAGAGACTGTGGTATCTTGGACGATAAGAAAATGTAGCGTAGCTTCCCGAACGCTACCCAGCCGAGCTGGATTTGACGAGACACCTCTTTCTCGAAGTTGGACCTACCTAGTTGAACTGTTTGTCCCAGGTATATATACTCATTAACAACTTCGAATGCAGAGCAACAAACTAAAATTGGAGTGGGTTGCGACATGAGAGTTCGACATGATCTTCATCTTATCCATTTTCATCTTTAGACCCACTTGTTGGGAAGCTGTGCTGAGGTTGTTGAGCATTTTGCTCAAATTTTCCAAGTTCTCCGCTATGACCACGATATCATCTGCAAAACGTAGATTAGTGATGTACTCGCCGTTGATGTTGATACCAAGTCCTTTCCAGTCCAGGAGCTTGAAGACATCTTCCAACGCAGCAGCGAACAATTTGGGAGATATGACATCTCCTTGTCTCACTCCAAGCTGCAGTTGGATCGGTTGCGAGTCCTGATCCTGGAGACGGACTGACATGGCGGCGTTTCTTTACAAACACTTTTTCACCTTAATTTCGGTATAACTAGTCAAATATTCGGTCAGGGTCGGTCAAAATAATAATTACATTTCTATCTTCCAAATACTTCGTTAGTACAGAAATGAAAACCACTTCCGAATATCTTCTTCAGTTACAGCGGCTCGAGCAGTGGATATATTTTCAGGTGTCCTCTCACTTAACTCGGGATTTCGTCTCCGAAATGGTTGGTGCCATTTTTTCCTCGGTCAATTATTAACAAACGGGTTCGTTTGTCTTCAGAAATAATATTGTGGACGGTATGAGAAGATCGTTACATTTTAATGGGAAGCCACATTTGGCTTAAGCAAGACACCATTCTTTTAATGTAGTTTCTTCTTGTTACGTCAATACTGAATCTGGTTCCATTTTACGGGGTAAATCTGGCACCCTTAAATGTAGTCGATCCTGTAACGTCCCTCCCGGAAGCATAAAAATTCGACTGGCTTCTCTAATTTTTATCCCATTTCTAATCGCTGCCATAGCTTGTGTCAATTGTTCTTCTTTATATTGGTGGATGGGTCTTTTTGACATGATGGAACCGAGAGATTTTCAAACTAAAATAATTAAGCATAAATTAAACTGTAATTAAAAGGGCTTTAAGTTGCTATTTAGAGTACAACAGAACTGATGGCTGACTACAAAATTCGTAGACCTATTGGTCGGCCACTAATATGCAATTACATTTGTAAGCGGTAAAATAAGCTTTTCGTGTTAGAAAAGTTAAGCCCAAACTAATGAGAATAATTGGAATAATATACTCCATTAATTTCATTAAAAATCTAAGATATTGCCCAAAAAACCAGTACTCAGCCACTTACGGCTGAACACTGGATCTGCATTAAAAATTTTAAACCCAGTAGTCAGCCACCAATATAATATTATATTAAACAAATAAAATGCATGTATTAGTTGTTTTTATTGCAATATAAACATTCCTTTGCAATAAAATATAAAAATTCACTGCAAATCACTTTAAAGGGACACTAAAGCATACCAAAATCTCGAACAGGTTCTCTTAACAAAAAAATAGTAACAATGGCGCCTGTAGTCATGTGTGCGACGGCAGTCCAAATGAATGAGCATAGCTTCTCTAATTGACATGATATTGGTTCGTACATTTGAGTATTAGTCAATAAGAAGATAAGGGTTCTATCAAATGTTATTACAATGGTGTACACAAACATCAACACTATTTAAAGGAAAAAATGTCTACAAAGGCTGAGTACTGGTGCACGGCTGACTATTGGGTGTTTTACCCTACATAAATAATAAAATAAATACATAATGATTATTGATCGACTTTTGCTCTGATTAATATCTATTATTATTAGTTAAAGAGCATTAGAATAGAATACTCTTTATTATGTAGGTACTCCTAACTCCATATAATAATGTACATACACACAAAATGTATTTAGGTGCGTGCTCGGGTGCGTCAGTGCGTGTTTATCAAAGCTCTCTTTATAGGCTGAGAGAATTCCACGGCGGCTTCAAATGTTCAACAGAAGGAATAAAACAGCTGGATTTAGTATAGTGTAAACGGGCTTTTTGGTGAACAATCCAAACGAAGCGCCCAAGGGTTAGTAATTAGTTAACTTGTACTTCTAAAAGTTGAAACTTCGTAGTGTTCCTCTACTTTACGAACTTGCACAATGTGATGGGAAACCAAACATTAGGTACACGAGCATTCATGATTTAACAAATAGTATACAGGGTGTAAGGAGAACGCTTCCGAAGCCAGAACGTAGTTTATATACAACCTAAATGCAAACGGATACCAATAACCTTTCGCTTTAAATTGATTATTTTCAAGACTTCATATTTCGTAAACAAGCATCGGATAGCGTACGAAACGTGAGGTCACTGACACGCAAGGCGACGTCGCACGACCGCGCCCGCGCTTATCAGCCGCCGAAAAGTGCCGATTTATACGCAATTTACAAACATCACTTTCAAAATCGCAATTGTAGTCCATTGTAAAAAGCTGACAGAGGCATTTTACGTACCTGTCTAAATCCTTTGCGACCTTATGAGGTTTGGCTCGAACTGAGTTCCATTCATTTCAATACAAAGCCGGGCCTGTCGCTGTGTCGATCCGTGAACACGAGGCATCAGTATTCCTCAACACATTCTTCACGTAGTTTATTAAAAACACTCACTATTCTGCCCCGCATTTCATCAGCACTGTCACATTCCCGATCAAACACTCTTTCTTTCACATACCCCCATAAAAAGAAGTCCAACGGCGTTAAGTCGGGTGAACGAGCCGGCCAGGCGTGCGGCCCCAGCCTTCCGATCCAGCAGTCATTAAAAAGCTCAGTGAGACGCTCGCGGACGGGACGCGTAACGAGCATGGTTCCATCGTGCTGGAACCATGCTCGACGAAATTCAGCCACAGACACATTGTGTAGCATATCATTAAAATGTCCATTTATAAAATTAAGATATGCTGATCCATTGAGGCGCTGCGGTAGAAACACTGGTCCTAGAATTCTTCTCCTAAACACATCAACATGTTGTCGTATTCACGAGCACTGTACACGTATGCCTCAGGCATTGTTTAAAACAACAAAAAGTTATAACTAAAAAGAATAAAACAGCACTAAAAACGTAACAATACCTAATAACTAAACACAAATTTAAAACTAACAAAACAATAATTAAATAATCGGTTAAAAACGTAACGCACAAGCTCACGAACCGAGTCGCAAGGAACACTATTATTAACTAAAGATGTACTATGAAGATCAAACGCTTTGGGGGGTTCCCGGCGGGAGCGTAGGCAAAAGTGTGTGTGTGTGTTTACAGAGGCGAAAATGCTAAAAGAATCATTACGAGATCAGAAATCAATTCATTTTAATTGTTAGGAAATTGTACTTATGCTTTATTACAAACTGTTTTCATTTTCTAACTTTTAAATAAGATTTAACTGGTTTCTTAGATTCGATTAATTTAATTATTCCATTTAAATTGATTAGGTTTACTTACTAAATGAAGGATGCAGTTCTTGCAATAAACGAGCACGCATCGTGTGACTTTAATTACATTTGTAGCCTTTGTATCATCTAGCACGTGACTGAATTGGCGCGCTTTCTACATCAACCAATCATACGCCGCGGCTTGCCTCGATTAACGAATCAGCATCAAGAACGCACGCAACACCGCGTGGACATCGCAGGACAGCAAGCTGATTTGCTATTGGTTACCCCACTATTATTTAGAGATAGTTAGTATTTAAGTGAGTGCATAGCTTGTAAGAGACATCATTATACAACATCATTGTACATCATTATTATATTCTACATCATTATTACATTACAGTCCATTCCTTGATCACACTCTTGTATCACGTCATTATTGTACACGTCAAATACATTGTACCCTTTTACATTCGTGCAATACACAAAGTTCGATTCATCCGAGTTTTAATTACGCGACACGACCTACGCGCTACACATTGTTATAAAGTTCAAATTCAATTGATTCACGGGCGCAACTGTACATGCGATGAAAATTTTTTAGTCAATTACAGCTGATGTCAGCGATCTTTTACTTTATTTCATTTACTATCGATTATCGACATAATACAAAACTGTTATTAAATTCACGACATGTCCATCAATTTAAAACTGTTGACGCCTCTGTAATGTTTATTTTTCTTTATTTTAGCGGCGCTTTACAAAGGATTTTTATGGCCTAACAGCCACGACACCGGCTGTAGGTATCTAAGTACCTTCGATATGGGCCTCAAGGTTAAGCAAAGTAAACTGGATTTTTCTGATTTGTAAATTTGAACATTCAGATCAAAATAAAATTGTAACCCTGTTAAAGGGGAAAATCATTACGATCCTTGCACGAATGGAACCCGTAAGCAGATATCCCACAACTAGGCAGAAGTGAACTGAAAAGACATTTGCTTCAAGCGATCGAGTGAAGGTTAGTAGTTTAGGAAGGTTGGTGTACAATAAAGAATAAATAAATAAAATAGTCAGCCGGCGCATCGCACGTCGCGCGACGCTCGCTACGGTTCCAGCCGTGAAACTGTCGCGATGTCGGTGACCGCACTCGGTCTTTGAACCCGAGTATATGCGCGCGCGTCAGCTGCAGCAGCAGTATTTACGAATACATTGCTTGTTAGAGTTGTAAAGAAAAAAAAATGTTTAATCGCAAATAATGGTTTCTTTTAACTCATTTAACTGTTCCCACAGCATAGTGTACGAAAAATGCTTAAGTAAAATTGTTAAAAAAAATCCTCATTTTTTGATGGTATCGTATCGAGAATCACTAGCCTTTTCACCTGTCTTCGTTTTCGGAAGCGTTTCCCTTACACCCTGTATATAGCTGTAGTCACGTGCTGACACAGTGTTTCTTCTGAATCTAGTTATAGAACGTCTCAATCTCGTTTACTCAATCTCTAATTTTATTTATGCGTTATAATGATTGCTGACATAAATGTCATACCGCCGCCCTTACCCTAATTTATTTACTTATACCTATAGCTGTAAAACACATATATTGCGAAAAACAAATGGCCATTTAACTGGATGTCATTATCTAATAGTAGATGGAATCAAAATAATATTATAATTTACCCAATTACTTGCTTGGTGAGCAGCACAGCAATAATAGTAATTTATGAAATATTGAGATTTCTCTAGTCGGCAGGCACCGACAACGCCATCTATTGCACAACTTAGACATTACTTTGTCGTACTACTTACTTCAACACTACAAAATATTCGAAAAATTTTAAGTTAAAATTACTTATACCATATAAACACAATTAAAACCAAAATAATATCAATATTCCAGAAACATCACTGTCACAAAAGGATGTATGCTGTTATTTATGCTAAAAGGCTCACATTCCAAGCCCAAATGATTCTACATTACTCGTGCAGAAATTTAATCGATCAAGGTCATGTCACTACAATCTTGTTATAATGTATTATCAAATGATATTGCAAATAAATAGGAAAAAGTCTTATATTTTTTATTTTATTAATATTATTTGGAGGGATTTTAAGTCATATGGTATATTTTAACATGTCCTCGGATGTCAATAATACTTTACGTTCAGAATCTTGAACTGAATGGCCGCCTGTCAGCTGTACAAGTACTTTGGTTGGGAAGCTGTCAAATGGTGAATAGCAAAGCAGGAGCGGTAGTGAGAACATTTTCTAATAAATATGTCTTTTTATTCGCAATATCAAAGTAATAGGTAATCGCTGCGTCGAGCCGTTATTCTTAGCGTACACACAAACGGAAACCAATACCGGCATCGTCGTAAAATGAGTTCGAGAGACAGGTCTCTGCAAGACAAGTTGAAAGTGCTCTTCAAAAAGGGTGCATCGGGTGAGTATTGGAGCTGGTTCTGTTAGTTAAGATGACGTGTGGGCTATGCACTTGACGGGACGGTTACAAATGCATGTTCTGATTGTGTGCAGCGCCGCTGCCGGCACGCAACGAGCTGGTGGTGAGCGGCGAGGTGGAGCGCGAGCTCAGCGCCGAAACGCCACTGCATCGTCGCCTGCGCGCACTCAAGGAGGTCGGCGAGAAGGCGATCCACCTCCGCGTGCAGGAGGTGACTTCACACCTTCACACTTCATACCCCATACTTATTATTTTAGTACCCTCATAAATACATTCAAATGTAGTTTCTTTCCTTTCTTCTTCACTATGATTTAAACTCCTTTGTTGAGTGCATTTCTTTCACATTGTTTTATTGTTAAGAAGAGCAATCATAAAAATGTTTTATCATTTTCATTATCTGATTAAGTATGAAATATCTTGGTGAATTGTTTGTTTTTATATGATTTATTTATAACTTTCTTTCTCCTTTGTAAGAACAGCTGTTTATGTTGACTATTATATTTCATAATAGTTCATGAGGAAACATTCTTACTAGTTTGTTGTTGTGATGAATTGAGTTCTCTATCAATTTGTATCTTGCCTTTTGTATTGTTATTAAAAATTTTGTCCTATTGAGGTCAATAGGACAAAATTTTTATTAAATCCTCCATCTTAATTTATAACAATTTTAACTAAACCTACACCAGGAGTATCAGGAAAAGATAATTATAATTAAATATCATAAGCATAAGGATCCAGATCAATCAATATAGCCTTTTTGTTTATTATCATAAATAAGATGTCATCCATGTATATAATCACAACTATTTGTATATTTTTTGTAAAACAAGTCTTGTTTTTAACACAATAATGTCCATGCACGTTTACTACACTCCATTAACAAAATTATAATTTAACATTTAAAAAACATTGACTGTCACTAGGGTGGAGTTGAGAAACTTTGGTCATTGACTAGAGATCTGCTGGAAGACAGCAATGTGGAGGCTCGGCATGCCGCACTGTGGTTCCTTCGGTGCCTGGCCGAGGGACAGGCGGACTACCTGCAAATCATGCGTACCATACTGTTCCACTACCTACGAGAAACACATCCCCACCACTCCCCAGAGGATACACAGCTACGCTTCAAATTACTGCATACACTGACCAACTCCGGGAAGAATATCAACTGCTTTGAAGAAGAGGTTAGTCAGTAGTTTGAGTATATCTGAAATAAAATTTGAAATTGTAGCTCCAACAACACAAAACAGAAGATTATCACCTCAACATCTCTATGTGCACATTAGTGTTATTGACTATCAAACAGAAAACAAAATGCCAAAGAATACAGACAGTTTAATTAGTTAAATTTTAATTAGTAATAATTAGTAATAAAATAATTCTAAGGCTCCACTCAGATCTTATGACTCTGCATTCACGGCTACAAATCTAAGAAATTTCTCTTGCTTCTCATCTAATTATAGACTTAGAGAGCCATGACTGTAAGGAAATGATAATATTTTTGAGTGTTGATTTGGGCCTATTAAGGTGCCTGTAGTAAGTAATTTATTATTTGGATCGCCTTCTAGTGTAGCAAGTGAATAAATGTTAAGCAAAGCTGTACAATTGTATGAAGGCGACACTTTTTGCAGGATGAAAATGCCACAATTATATTACTTTGTTTATTAAAACTGTTATTTTTGTAAAACAGTTAGTGTTACATATATAAAAAATTTAACAGCATTTCTTTGCCTATTCTCGGTATCAGCTGACCCTTACATAATTATATCATAGACAATCAACTAATTCATATAGCAGAAACTGAAGTGGTCTGACAATATATAAAATATTTTCAATAAATAAAAAGAATAACACAATATAAACCAACCTTTATAATGCAGTACTAAACACGCATGAGGCAGGGGCATCAATGATTCAACACAAACATAGTCACAAAATTAAGTTAATGCGGTGAAAATACATTAATTGACTTAGGACATGTGGTTCCAGTTAATGTGTTAACCAAATCGCCACACTGTGTTCAAGAGTCCAGTAACCAACCATACTATTCACAGCATCAGTAGCATAAATTATTTCCTCACCAATAAACATGTATGCAAGCTGTTGTCGATGTTGGATCTCATGTATTTCATTTCAACACTTATTCTGTGGGTAGTTGTAGCCCTGAAGGTGCACATTTGTCTTCAAGTTAGATTGTAGGCGTCATTTTATTATTATTTGATAATCATTAAAATAGTTGAACAGATGTTTCGGTACACTTAAGGTTTTCTAATTTGTATCTTATATTTTCCTTATCCTTAAATGAATGGTGTCTACACTACTAATAGCACTATACACATTTAATTTCCCTTGCATAGTAATTGGAACAACAACATATTGGTTCCAGATTGGTCCATTCATGTTGGAGTGGCTGCCACAGATTCAGTCGCCAATGCAGCTGGTGGAGTTCCTGCAGCTCGTCATCAACGTGGTCAAATACAACGCCACATACTTAGATGAGCACATTGTTCATGGAATTGTGAAGTAAGTATACATACTGGTACATGTAATGTTTACCCAGAATGATATGTAGTAATTTTACTTCAATTACATTGTAATGTATGTATATTACAACATACTTCAATTGATGATGTGTCAGCTGTTCTGTGAACCTCCATGATTTTTTTTTATTTCTTTTTTTTTTATCTTGTATTTAGAGGCTTCAGTGCACTCAGGGTGACTATGCCAGCCTCATGGGATCAATCCCAGTGTATCCACACACACATACACATCACACACTCACACATCACATCTTCAAATCTCACACTCCCGCTCTCCGCCCCTCTATCATTTCTCTCTCTCATACATCTCTTTAGGAACCCATAGATACACTGGGCCTCTTCAGACATTGGCCGGCTCAGAACCACATTGATTCCCCCATTATGGAGATCAATGCCAGCCAGCAGGCTCCTCCTCAGTTCGCGATACTGGTCACATTTCACCAACACATGAATATAATCTTCGGGCACCTGACAAGCATCACACAGTGGCGATGACTTAAATCCCATGAGATGATAAAACTTGTTCAGTGGAACATGACCAGCCCGCAACCTGAGAGTAGCAACCAATGTCTCCCTGGAGAGGTTGGCACCTTCAAACCAAGGCATTGATCCCGGTGTGTCCTGTATGGTATAGTACCAGGCACCCTTAGTTTGTGAGCACTCTCTAAACGACATCTTCCATGTCTCTCTACATAATCTTCTAGCTTCTTTTATAATCTCCCCACCATAGGGCTGATTCAAAACATCCACGCCATCATCTACTGCACTCCCTGCCAGTCGATCCGCAATCTCCTTCTCCAACAAGCCAACATGGGAGGGTATCCACTGAAACTCGACACAAACACCTTCTTGCTGCATTCTATGAAATAGACCCAAGGCTTCATAGGCTGTCGGAATACCTCGGATATCCGAGACACACTGAGCCAACTGCTGTAGAGCGCTTCTGGAATCTGAAAAGATAACTATCTTTTGTTCCCCTACACTGCTAGCATAAGATAATGCCTCCGTGATCGCCGTAAGCTCAGCTCTCATCACAGAGACATCCTCGTGCAGCCTTAGCTGCATATACATTATTCCTTTGTGGGTCTAAGAATGCCGCACCTACCCCCCTTGTGCCCCTCGATCCATCTGTAAATAATTTATAATATTCATGATATTTGTCACGAGTTTCAGCCAACACCCTGTGACATAGCTCCGTTACATTATATCTTCGTTTAGGTCTATCCATACTGTCACATGTATTGTGAATGTAGGCTCTGACATTGATATTTGAAATCCAAGTGTCTAGCTTAAATATTTCCAACAGGTCACTCTTATAGATAGCCTTATCAACTAATTGTATGTGTATCTCTATCAGAACTGGTTCCTTTTTCCCCCTCCATTGTGCCTTTAAGCTAGCAAGTTCCGCTATTAAGTCTATTGTACTATTAGAGAGTGAAGCTGTTCGCAACCAATATCTGCAGCCAAGCCAAAATCTTCTAATATCGAGAGGTTACAAACACATTTCACTCTCCATTACATGGATTGGTGTAGTTCTTATAAAACCACCACATATCCTAAGAGCTCTATTCTGTAAAATACTTAGTTTTCTTAAGTGAGTTTTAACACTGCTGCTATACAGGAAACTACCGTAGTCTATTCGAGCTCTAATTAATGAAATATAAAGCCTACGATGATGTTTTGGGTGTAGTCCCCGTGACTTACCCGCTAGGGTCTTAAGGATATTTAAAAATTTGTATGCTTTTTCACATATTTCATTAATATGAGCACCCCAACGCAGCTTACTGTCCAACCATAGACCCAAATATTTAATCTTATTATGTACCCTAATTTGTATTAATTTTATGTCTATAGAGATATCATAATTTTTCCTTGTTCTATTAAAAATACATAAACTAGTCTTAGATTCTGATATAAATAAACCAATATCTCCAAGTAAGTTTATCACAATATGCAATGACTCCCTCATGCATATTACCGCCTCCTCCACATTCCTATTATCTATATATTTATACAAAACAAAATCATCTGCATATTGTGACATACTGACGTTTTCTATACTTTTACATAAATTCATAGTAACAATATTGAAAAGCAAAGGTGAGATTGGATCCCCCTGTGACAACCCTCTATTTGTATGTCTTGTTACCATACTACTGTTTTCACCCAATATAACTTGACACTTTCTATCTGACAAAAAATTCCACAAATATTGATTAATTTTATGACTAATACCTATGTTTTCCATGACCTGAACTAATGCTCTTATGCTTACATTATTGTAAGCACTGTCTATATCAATAAAACAGGCTACGGTGGGCGTGTTTCTAGGAAATCCCACTTGTATTGTTGTTATGAGACGTGTCAAGCTATCCAAGGTCGAATGAGCTTTCCTGAAACCCACCGTAGATGCAGAGAGTAATTTCTTATTCTCTACATACCATTCCAATCGTTTCCCCAGAATATGGTGGAATGTTTTACATATACATGACATGAGCGAGATTGGACGAATAAACGACAATAAAGTAGGATCTTTTCCTGGTTTTGGTATTGGAACAATTCTAATATTTCGCCATTGTTGGGGCACCACTCCGGTTTGCAAGATTAAATTAAAAATGTGCAACAGAAACATTTTACCAGACTTAGAAAGATTAAAAATCATTGAGTATGCCATATTATCTATGCCCGGCGAGGTGTCTTTGCTTCTAAGAGAGTTTTCCAGTTCATTCAACATTATCTTCTTACTTAAAGTGCAGTCCCCCCTGTGTCTTAGTTCTGGAGGTGCTTCCCCAACGGTGTCAGGTGTTAAGAAGTACAATAACTCTTTTGTTCTTACAGGATCTACTGTTTGTCTTGCTTTTATACCCTTCATCCACCTCATCTTCCTCCACATTTCTGTAGCAGATGCTTCATTATCAATGCTTGAGCAAAATTCTGACCATCCTTTACGTCGGGACTTTTGGATAGCTTTCTGGGCTTGTAGTATTGCATTTTTGTACTTGTCATAATTATCTGGGGTTGGGTTCCGTCGCACCTGAGCTAAAGCTAGCCGACGTTTTGCTACAACTTGTGAGATCTCTGAATTTCAGTATGGTTTTGGGTTAAATTTAGAACTGGGGTCCTGGCAAATTTTAGTCCATGGAATGGTCTCTTCGGCTACAAGGCTTAATCTGTGTTCAAACTGGTTATAGTCAGCTTGCGCGTCGCCTGACGGTAACAACTTTGCAAACTCCTGTTCTGTTTTCTGTCTGAACTCTTCCCACCGGGCCTCCTTGTAGTTTCTTTTCTTAAAATTTGCATTAGATTTTTCATAACCAAGTGAAAATTGATTATTACATGATCACTGCCCAAGGTTTCGTTCAGGGGGTTCCAGGTTACCCTTGCTGCAAGTGGCGAAGGTTATATCTGGAGACGACTGCTGCAAATGTCCATTCACCATTCTCATCCTTGTAGGTCTTCATCGTTCATGCACACATAATCATTTTCAAACATTGCTCTATAAACTCTCTCACCTCTTGTATCTACTTTACATGACCACAATGTATGGTGTGCATTAAAATCCCCAGCTAAAATGGTTTTCGAGTTACACATGCTAAAAAGCTGATCCCAGTCAGATTGGGCCATATTAGCTGATGGTGGGCAATATATGTAGATTATGTTGGTTAGCCCTGGCACATTCAGCACCTCTGTAGTAAGGATCTAAATACTATCATTTCCAGGTGTAAAAGATCTTTGCACCATTCTGATTGACTTGTGGTAAAATATACAAACGCCCCCATATCCATCCCCTCTGTCAGCTCTTATAATATTATAATCCTTTATCCTTATGTTAACTTCCTCAGACAACCATGTTTCGCTTATAAGTGCAATGTGTATTTTTTCTTGCTGAGCAACAATTCCAGTTCCCTACATTTAGTTGTTAAGCTGTTTGAATTCCACTGTGCCACATTAACTGTACTTTTATTGTAACTAGCCATTTAAACTGTTAATCCTCCCAATAACTTCCACACGAATTCCATAGTAAAGTTTTCTTTCAGCCAATGGATAACTTGTTCTACTATATACTTCAGTACGGCTGTCATCTTCATTTCAAACTCCATATCTGAACAAAATCAAAATCAAAATCAAAAGTCATTTATTCAAATTAGGCTGAGAATCAGCACTTTTTGAACGTCAATATTACATAAGACAGTCCCCCAAAAGCGCCCACCCATCGACACTTCCTAGTGCTTTCACACAATCTCTTTCAATCTCGATATCACCACACGTAACTCAGATCTTTTTTCTTTCATCTCGTTTTTATTTTCTTCCTGTGTTCCACAGTCGAAACTTGGTATCCATTCAAATTGATTATTATTTATAGAACTTTTCCCCTTATCGTCAGGCTTTTTCAGGCGACGCACCATGGTCACTGTGCGGCGGTCTGTCTTTGAAGGAGTTTTCACCACTTCTGCATAACTCACCTCCCTCGGTGTACAAGATGTGTCATGTACTTTTTCAGTTACACTCTCCGTAATCTCTGACACCTCTGGTGTTAAGAGATTGACTTCTCTCTGATAATTGGTTTTGGTCCCATATCTTACATAGCCACCTACCTTTTTTAACGCCATTTTGTATGTACACTGGTTCCTTGCCATCACCTCTCGGATATTTTTTTCCCTCTTGAACACAGGACAAAGTGATTTTACCAGTGCCATATGACCACCCTTACAATTAATACATTTGACGTTTGTAGTCTCACAGTTTTCATGTTCTCCACCACATTTCGGACATATCTGAGTTTTCCTTGGACAATTATTTTTAATATGTCCATACCTCCAACACTTCGAGCACTGTGTAACAGGGAACGTAAATGGTTCCACCTTCATTCTACATCCATATGCTTTTACATATGGTGGAGAGGTAGGTCCTTTAAAGCAAATGCGCACTGTCGCACTATCAATAAAATTTCCACTCTCATCTTTCCTTTTCAGTCTTTTAACCGCTATTATCTCCAAACTGCTTTCCAGTGTATTCATAATATCTTCATTAGACAATTCCATTTCTATATATCTTATCAATCCATACGAGTAAAGTATCTCCCCAGACCTTCTACAAATCCAGCCTCTGTCTCTTATACCCTGACATTCCATCAGACTTATAGAGTTTTCATAGTTGCTAAATCGCAGCACAACTTTGTATGGGCTCTTATATGTAACTTTTATAATGTCTTGAATTCCTGTTTCCCTCAGAATCTTAGCCAGACCAATCTGTTTTGGTAAGTTTTCTTTACCTGAGATTGTAACCTCACACAACTCCTCGTGCTCGAGACTATCAGAACTGTTACAGTTTGTTTTTTTTTTTACTTCCTACTGTAACCCATTCCCCTTCCTCTCCTTCCTTAGAAGCTGCCTTTTTTTTGGGCCTCCTATCCTTGCTACTATCTCTGTCTCTGGTTTCATTTTGTGTTAGCTCAACTTCCATTATTTTCTTTCCTGTATCCGGCGGCCCATTAATGATATGGTTTATTTCTTCCTGGGTCATTGTTTCCATGACTATCATATTCTCCTCTTCCAACATATCACCCTCACTGTCATCACTATTCATCACAAACACTAACAACCACTTCAATTCCTAGTTTTAATTTTCTATATTTTTATAGTTAGATGTGGGTAGACCCATTAATTTTACTTCTTCACACTATCGTGTCCTAATCGGCACTGTTTGTAATATATCACGACTTATTTACAACTTAAAAACTATCAGTACATTCCTAGTCTTTGTAACACCAGAAATATAACATTAACTGCTATTTATTACGCGAACGAAATCTATACCGTCGATATATGACCGTACGCGCTGGAAGTACGCGCCCCACTGATTTTTTTTTTATTAATTACAATATATGCTTGACCTCGATCCCACCTGATGGTAGGCAGTTGATAGTAAAGCGCGCTAGTTAAACCGTGCGAAGCCAAAGAAGAAAAGAAAAAACGCGCGCTAGTTTGTTATTTGAATTGAAGACAGTTAAATTGCAGTCCGACGGACACACCGCCGCTGGCAAATTGTTCCAGTCCATCGATGTACGCTGTATAAAAGAAGAGACGAAACGCTTCGTTCGGATCGTTGTGGTGTCAACAACGTCAGGGTGAAAACTCGCCGTACGACGAGTCGTGCGATGATGGAACGGAGATGGGGAAATTAAATCATGCATTCCCTTGCACGCTCTCCAAAATACATCCTATAGAACACCGACAGGCTGGCTGGCTACTCTTCGCCTTTGCGCCAAGCTTAAGAGACCGTTCTGAGCTAAATCTATAGATCTAAATTGCCAATTAGCTTCTTTGCACGCCTCTCCACTGAATGCAAAATAGCCAGGTGGCATTTTGCAGCACCAGCCCGCAGTACTCCAGACACGAACAGACCCTTTGTATAACAACAGAAACTGTCCTGGTGTCATGTACCGCCGAACTTTTGCAATAACACCAATTTTCCTTTTTTTTTTTGCCAATTTTCGCCAAGCCACCTGCCTTGGACTTGGACCCAATGATTGATGACCCCGTCCAAAGTTTAAGTTCAGACACCTTTATCCAACTTTCCATGTGTAATTGTAATCTATGACTCTTTCTTGAGTTATCAGCGTTCTTTGTGAGCACGTTTTTAGGATTCCGTACTTAGTATGTCAACTCAATGTAACAAATACCATATTTTTTAAATTCTTATTTAACTGTTTTACATGGGGACACTTATTGTGATGGGTGGGAAACCACAGGATCTTAAACTGTTTTAATTTATTGTTTAATTTAGCCTACTTGATTGTACAATCAACAGATATTACAAATACAACGTTTTTAAACAGTATCTGTAATTGGAAAATTATTAAGTATATTAATTTGGGTATGTTGTCTTGACTGAAAGGTTTTTATGTAAAGTTGTAGCTGGTGTTACCTTATAATAGATGTTGTGTTGAGTTTGTATTTGTGTGACGGGTGATGTGGTGTGGTGTGTTCCAGCAACGCGTGTCACCTGTGCGTGTACAGCGCGGAGTCGTCCGTGGTGCAGTGCAGCCTGTCGCTGCTGGAGGCGGTGGTGTCGTACTCGCTGCTGCCGCGCGCCTCGCTGCACACCTTCGTCAGCGCGCTCTGCCGGACCGTTAACCTGGAGCAGTACTGCCAGAACAGTTGGAAGGTATACTCTCTGTTCTACAACCCTTATACATTAAAACTTGACGAGTTTTCGATTTTTGCAATTATTTCCAGCCTTGAGCGACGTGCCTTCAAGTCAACGCGGCTGCTTTGACCAGGTCTTCGGTCTGTTTTGCTTTATAACGTCTTAGTTGTGATAAATGGATATTTCATTGTTGTTTTATTTATTCACTCACTTACTACCATTACAGGTTATTTAACCTAATGCAACAGAAAACATACATTTCAAGACATACATTTTAGAAACTTATAATAAAATTGTATAAAAACAATTGTAATAAAATTTAAAACAAACATATTTCCGAACATATGAAGCAATGAATTAGCAATTGTCTTGAAAATGATTCTAGTTTATTGTAACAATGCTTTACGCAACTAGGATGCTGGATAACACAGTTTCATTAAAAGTACTCTTCCAAACTCACTAAAGTGTAGTGTAGATGTCTGTACATAAAACGTTGTATGGAGAATGTTTGTGGTGACCATTGTTTTGACAAGACGTGTCCTGCCAAGTAAAACTCCAAGGTTATCTTTCAGACCCCACAGTAAATTGACTATATATGTTACCAGGGCGAAGTCCCGCCTCACCCTTAAGTCATCACACCCTATCATGCTCAGCACGAATAATGTGGGGTACATTAGTGCGTAAAGTGGATACATCCTGTATAATTTTAGATGTAGATAAATTGTTATTGTTTATTTACATTAAATAATTTAAAATTATATTAAGTATATTTGTACGCTGTTGATGGCAACACATAGCCTTGGATTTGTTTAATAACAATATCTTTTCGTCGTCCGCAGCTCATGCGCAACGTAATGGGCGCGGCCATGGGACACGCGGCGCTGCAGGAGCTGGTGGAGCTGCTGCGCGGGGGCGGCACCGCGCTGGACGACCACGCGGGGACCGACCACGCGCCCGCTGACCACGCACCCGCCGACCACATGCCCGCCGACCACTCGGGCGCCGACCACTCGAGCGCCGAGAACGCGGGCACCGAGGACACGGCGCCCGAGCAGCCGCCAGCCTCAGTCGCGGACGACTGCCCCGCCGACAGCTGGCGCGCGGAGGCGTCGCACGCGGGCCTGCTGCGTGGTGCCGTGTTCTACATCAACATGGCGCTGTGGGGCCCGCGCCGGGTGCCGACGCTGCGCGTGTCGTTCCTGGCCGTGCTGCCCGCCTTCCTCAAGGTACCGCCTTCCTCAACGTACCGCCTTCTTCAACGTACCGCCTTCCTCAACGTACCGCCTTCCTCAAGGTACCGCCTTCCTCAACGTACCGCCTTCTTCAACGTACCGCCTTCCTCAACGTACCGCCTTCCTCAACGTACCGCCTTCCTCAACGTACCGCCTTCCTCAACGTACCGCCTTCCTCAACGTACCGCCTTCTTCAACGTACCGCCTTCCTTAACGTACCGCCTTCCTCAACGTACCGCCTTCCTCAACGTACCGCCGCCGTACCACATGGCGTACGTACGACGCTGAGTCTTAGAGATTCCACTAGTACCCTCCCACAGACTCGGAACAGCTACACCATCTAGATCAGATGAACGTTTAGGCTTGAAACTTCCATGGGCCTGTTGAATCTCTAAGACTCAGCATCTCAACATGACCTACGTTACGCCATTGCGAGTTGACATTTTCTACACATATGTATAATTTAATAATAATAATAAGTCATTTATTTCAGACCACAAAGTTCACAAATCAAATCAAATCGTTTATTGCAATCCATAATGTACAGTTACAGGTGGTAAATATCTTATTATAATATTGGAAACAATTATGGACCCTGTTGGGCACAGCAAGTTTAAAATAAGTAAAGAGAGGAAGAGCGCTTCATGTTTCCATTTATCTATTTATTTAGTTTTATGTAATTCCTATTCATGTGTCGTTAACATCTTTTTTATGGGATCTTTGTACAAACATGTAATGACAGCACAAACTGCTCCGACAGGACGAATAAACAAATAGTCCTTTTCACTAGGGTGGTAAAGCAATTACCAGATCTATACAAAATAGACGTTGAGTTTTTCAATCATTGGATTGAAAAACTTGAAAAGAATACAAAAGAAGCCATTGGGCTTCTCTTGTATTCTTTTTAACAAGTTTGTAATGTGTTGTTCTGGATGTGGACAGGCCCTGGAAGGGAACCACCCGGTGGTGACGTACGAGGTGGTGGTGAGCGTGCAGAGTGTGGTGTCGCGCGTGCCGCTGGAGCTGAGCGAGCCCGCCTGGGACATCCTGCTGGACATCCTGCACGCCGTCCTGCTACAGGACAGTAAGCGCCACACTATCTATAACCTGTACCTACTAGCTGAGCGAGCCCGCCTGGGACATCCTGCTGGACATCCTGCACGCCGTCCTGCTACAGGACAGTAAGCGCCACACTATCTATAACCTGTACCTACTAGCTGAGCGAGCCCGCCTGGGACATCCTGCTGGACATCCTGCACGCCGTCCTGCTACAGGACAGTAAGCGCCACACTATCTATAACCTGTACCTACTAGCTGAGCGAGCCCGCCTGGGACATCCTGCTGGACATCCTGCACGCCGTCCTGCTACAGGACAGTAAGCGCCACACTATCTGTAACCTGTACCTACTAGCTGAGCGAGCCCGCCTGGGACATCCTGCTGGACATCCTGCACGCCGTCCTGCTACAGGACAGTAAGCGCCACACTATCTATAACCTGTACCTACTAGCTGAGCGAGCCCGCCTGGGACATCCTGCTGGACATCCTGCACGCCGTCCTGCTACAGGACAGTAAGCGCCACACTATCTATAACCTGTACCTACTAGCTGAGCGAGCCCGCCTGGGACATCCTGCTGGACATCCTGCACGCCGTCCTGCTACAGGACAGTAAGCGCCACACTATCTATAACCTGTACCTACTAGCTGAGCGAGCCCGCCTGGGACATCCTGCTGGACATCCTGCACGCCGTCCTGCTACAGGACAGTAAGCGCCACACTATCTATAACCTGTACCTACTAGCTGAGCGAGCCCGCCTGGGACATCCTGCTGGACATCCTGCACGCCGTCCTGCTACAGGACAGTAAGCGCCACACTATCTATAACCTGTACCTACTAGCTGAGCGAGCCCGCCTGGGACATCCTGCTGGACATCCTGCACGCCGTCCTGCTACAGGACAGTAAGCGCCACACTATCTATAACCTGTACCTACTAGCTGAGCGAGCCCGCCTGGGACATCCTGCTGGACATCCTGCACGCCGTCCTGCTACAGGACAGTAAGCGCCACACTATATATAACCTGTACCTACTAGCTGAGCGAGCCCGCCTGGGACATCCTGCTGGACATCCTGCACGCCGTCCTGCTACAGGACAGTAAGCGCCACACTATCTATAACCTGTACCTACTAGCTGAGCGAGCCCGCCTGGGACATCCTGCTGGACATCCTACACGCCGTCCTGTTACAGGACAGTAAGCGCCACACTATCTATAACCTGTGACTTTTGATCTGTGCACTGTGTTCCCATACCTACTACCGAGCTTTTACAAGAGGACCATAGAGTTTGTTTCCGGCTCCGTTGAAACGCGGACCCGTGCACCTGACTTGTTACTGTTTATGTGCAACAAAATATTTTGAATTTGATATCACACTATCTGGGAACCAAAACAATGGTTTAATGGTTATTGGTTAATGGTGTATTATTGGTCGTCAGAGAGCTACGAGCCGCCGAACGAGTTGATCCACAGCCGCGTGCACGCGATCATCTCGTCCATCGAGCAGCTCCACGACGCGGGACAGTACTACGGCAACGTCGACGGACTGCTGCGCCTCGTCGACAGCTGCGGACACGACCGCCCCGTGAGTCCACTCATATACAACTCATTTACGCTTTTGTTGTTGAAACCTTAACATGTCATGTATACTCGTACTAGTACTAAGTTTTTGGATATTCCAGTAACCTCTGCTACAGTTTTGTTTAAATTTATATCTTGTTGATATTCAGCACAATTTGGATCCAGTTTCCTTGTTCTAAAATATTCGTATACATTAAAAACCACTTGCTTACACTGACTATTAATTTTATGTAGTACGAACACGGGAAAGCGCATGCCGCCCGCACCTCCCTCGGCCCCCGTTTTCGTCGTACCCGCGCGTCCCTGTACTCCGCAGGCGAAGACTCATTTAAACGGTCTTACTATAGCTATTTATTTACAATTCCTATTGCAGCATGTTTCAATAGAATCACTAAACTAACATGCATAATAACTTGATATTTCGAAAAAACATTAAAAAGTCGACATTAATCTTACGTGATAGCCCTACAAAAAAAGAAAGATGGATGGAATCCAGGTATTAAACACATTTTGTGGAATTCAACCAATGAATAAAGTTGAGGCCTTTGCCAATACAATTTTACCTATTTGAATTATTTTCAAATCAACTTCATAACACATGCAATACTTTCAAGTATGGACTAGTTATAATATATATGTATCAAAAAACTTAACCTATTAGGAAAATAGCTTACATGTGTGCCATATTTCATTCAAATCGGTTAAGCGTTCTACGCAAATCTATAAATATCTAAACATAAATAAACTGTTTAGATTAGTAAAAAGTAGGATGATTACTTTTATTAAAATCATCTATGTGGAAAAGGTTGTTTACTTCTGTCTTTTGGCCGTAAACTACTCGTTGCCTAGCATCGAATTTGGCTCAAAAATAGTTGATAATGGTGCACCCGCTTCTCCCGCACTGCCCCTCTGGTCGAGTTAGTTACTCGATGCGCTGCGTGGCGGCCGCCACCGGCATGTATTTTAATTTTAATTTCATGATATCTTTTGAATGGAATGTCCGATTTCAACAATTTAAAAAGTAATCATCAGATATTGAGACAGTCTTGAACATTAAATCAAGCACACACGCAAGGTAACTGCTGTGAATCGATGAGGAGTTCCATCGACAGTCTAGGGTTTTCATCATCAAATCTACTACAGACGTTCATTTTAACCCATTTGGTTGTAAAATTCTCATCAATGTTCAATCATCATCAATCAAAATTTGATAGAATTAAGTCCAAACACAAAGTAGGTACTGCAAACTGTTGAGGAGTTCCCGGAACTGGCCTTTGTCTTCATCATCAAAGCCCTTATGACAGTTACAACCCATCTAGGTGTAAAGTTATGACTACAAATTAATCAAGCACAAACAAGGTAGCAGCTGTGAATCGTTGAGGAGTTCTTTTGACTGTCTCCCGGCTCCATCATCAGATCTACTCCAGTCTCCAGACCTTTAAATTGTAATGCTTTAAAATACTTACGAAAATATTTAATTTTTGAAAGGTCCCCATGATTTCTCTAGTCTTCCATCGTCAGAACCTGACCTGGTGAGTATGGGACAACCTGGAAAGTATACCCTTTCAAACAAAAAAAGAATTTTGTAAATCGGTTTAGGCGTCTTAGAGTAATCAGTGAACACATACACATAAGTCGGTTAAAAAAGCAATTGTGCACTCTATCCTTCCCTATCCATATCGGACAGATATAAGATTATAGCATATAATGAAATCCATACGATTTTATGTCGGTGTCTCCACTGAAGATGCAGTACTTGATTTGACACAGTTGGTTGCTGGGAATCTTGATAGAAAAATCAAATGCCTAAGGATATTTATAGATCTTTAGAAGGCATTTGACACAGTTGCTGTTCATATACTTGTGGCAAATTGGAGCTACTTGGTGTTAGAGGTATGGCACTGTGGATCTTTATGAATTTTCGGGAAAACCCCACCCAAAGAACCAAAATTGATAAACGCTACAGTGAAGAATAGCTAATAAATGAACAGACAGCTGTGCTGTTGGGGAGTTTCTTTCACCACTTCTTCTCAGTGAAACCACTAGGAAGTGTCGATGGGTGGGCGTTTTGGAGGACTGTTTTATGTAATATTGACGTTCAAAAAGTGCTGATTCTCAGCCTAATTTGAATAAATGACTTTTGATTTTGATGAAAAAACTTCTCGTCTTAACAGAGTCCCCCAAGGTAGTATTTTGGGCCCAACTCCATGATCTTTGTTTAATATGCCGATGATACCGTAATAATAGTCGACGGGTCGACATGGGATAGTGGTAAAGATAACACAGAATTGGCACTAAGTGAAATAATCCAATGGCTCAATTTAAACCTGCTTACCCTCAACTGTAACAAGACTACCTATATTCCATTTGCCATCCGTCAAAAAGGTGCGTGCGACTCATTCAGCAGCGCAAATACTAAATACCGATCTACGCGTTACTTGCGTACCTCCTGTAAGCATGTAAAAAGTAAACCAATGTACCCAGTGTAGTATTATTAAAGGTTGCTTGGAGCGGCCCTCAGGTGTGCTGATGTGTGATGTGTCTGGTCTGCAGGAGGCGTCAGCGATGCGCCTGGTGAACGCACGCGCGGCGGCACTCCACGTGGGCGGAGCCGCCAGTGTCGGGGCCGCGCTCCTCCTGGCCGAGCGCTACCTGCGGAACGAGCCACGACGAGCTGTGCGACTACACACGCTGCAGGCCATCGGCACCTTCATCAAACAGAACAGGTCAGGATCCCTATTGCGACCACGTCTTGGCTCCTAAGGAGGACTCCCTATAGCGCATAGCGTATATCCGCCCATTCCGTAAAATTTCAAACCTTTCTCAACCCAGTCACTTTCGTCCCATTCACCCATTTCATCGAGTTGGCGTGACCTGGATACTGGTGTTCCACAAGGCGGTATTCTTTCTCCATTATTATTGTCCATTTTCATTAATTTCCTAACTCACTGTCTTCGGTGTTCGTATAATCTATACGGCGATGATCTTCAATTATATACAGCTTAGCGAGTGGATGGTATGTCGAATGCTATAGCGGAGATAAACCGAGACTTTGAGGTTATCAGACTGATCTGATAAGTTTAAGGTATCGGTAAATGGCTTAAAGTGTCAAGCCATTATTATTGGAAGCTCACGCATGATGAGTAATGAGTAGGTTACTCTTAACTCTCTCCCTCTTCTTATCTTCAAGGGTGCCGTCATACTCATTACTACCTCTACTGTCAAAGATCTTGGTGTGCATATTGACTCGATGCTTAGCTGGCAACGTCAGGTTTCTTACGTTAGTCAAAGGGTCAACGGTACCCTGCGTATCGCCCGAGGAACTACTTACCCGGTAAAACGAAAACCATGCTCATGCAGATTTTGATTTTCCCTATAATCGATTATGGTAACGTGTACTACATTGACCTGAATGCGGCTTTGCTGGATAAGCTTCACAGATTGCTCAATAGTGGTAGCCGATTCATATTCAATCTGAGGAAATATGACCATGTGTCGAGCTACAGGTCTGAACTCAAATGAATGCTCATTCGTCAGAGAAGAAATTTGCGCGCCTTGACCACTATTTTCTTCCTTCTTAATTCGCCCACTCCTCCTTATTTTGTGAATCACTTCCAATTTTTGTGTTCTTCACATTGCAAGAATCTGCGTTCTTCTAATAATCTTGTCTTACTCTGTCCTTCACATACGTCTGACTTTGTTCGCTCTTCATTTCATATTCAGTCAAATCTCCTGTGGAATGCGCTTTATCTTGATATCAGGATAGCGACCAGTCGGTTTGTATTTAGGCGAAAATTGCAGTTATTTTACAAATAATTAGGGTAGAGTCATCCCAACACCTCACCTTTTAGGTTTTAGTTTTTATGTCATCATTATCATCTCAGCGTATAATCCCGGTCGCATCCGCGACTTTCGCGTTGGAGCCCGGGGTCCGCTTTCCTACTATTACGCCTCCATTTCGCACAATCTCTGGCATCCTGTTGTG
The DNA here is from genome assembly GCA_037179545.1 of Sesamia inferens. NCBI lineage: Eukaryota > Metazoa > Arthropoda > Insecta > Lepidoptera > Noctuidae > Sesamia > Sesamia inferens. The sequence continues at coordinate 34,268,456 of CM073926.1, read as the reverse complement.
TGAGATTGTTGGCACGCATGTCATCACTTACAAAGTCAAGCCAGCACTTCTTTGGCTTGCCTCGCTTGTTCCGGCCCGGCGGAGGCGCCATGGCAAGACATTTGTTACCCACGTAAAGGTACGAACGCCGGTTTACGTAAGACGTGACTCTCTTGCAGTTTGCTGCTATGTCATGGACACGGAGACTGCTACGGATGCGGGAGTTCCTAATGCGGTCTTTCCGCGTAACTCCACACATCCACTGCAGCATATTCATCTCCGTGACACGCAGCTCCTGTTTATGTCGCTCAAGCACAGGCTACGCCTCACTGCCATACAGAAGTACAGGTCTAATGATGATCTTGTAGACCTGTCCCTTAAGCTTAACTGGTATTTTGGGGTCACAAATGATACCTGTCATCTCACACCATTTTGCTCAAGTTTATTTAAGTATTTATTTAAATAGTTATGAGTTTTATGTTTTTTGATGTGAAACATCTATAGGCGCACGTGAGACCGATTTCTGGCGTGGCGACGCGTCGACTGTGCGTTTCTCTCTCACTCGATCCGGCGTAAAGCCATCTCTTTCGCTCCACTGAGCTCGGAATCGACTGTGCGTTTCTCTCTCACTCGATCCGGCGTTAAGCCATCTCTTTCGCTCCACTGAGCTCGGATACCTATAGTGTATACTCTGTTTATTACAGTACTCATAACCTGTGTTTTTCTGGTAAATAAATCATTTTTCTGTTCTGATAATAAAATGTCTGACCGTGATAATTTAGAGAGTGGAAGTGATCAGCCTCCTGCAAAGAAAGCAAAATCACACTATGACACATTATCAAGTCATCAGTAAGTTAATTATATTTTTATAATTAAAGTATGCATTTATCTGTGCATTTAGCACGCGTATATATATTTGGTGTGTATTGAGCGCCAGTAAATGTAAAATCTACTCTCTAGGTAGATTAAAATTCACATAAATTTCATTGCATATCATGTTTTTAAATTAATTATTAATTTTAATTTCATTCTCATTTTTATTTTATTTTATTGACATTTTTAGTTCCTACCACAATCTGTTCTTTTCTGCATACTACTTTTACGAAATAACGTCGATGTTTCACATCTACCAGGCGTCCCGTGACGGCTCCATTTTTTTTTGTCACTGTAACTAAAGCACCTACCATGTAATCTCTTCACCACTGGTAGTTGATTGGTAGAGAATGCCTAAGGTAATGTCCGCCTCTGTACGTTTCTTTGAGTAAAGTATAAATAAATAAACTATGGAAACGTAACGAAGTTTTTATTAGTTTTTAATCTCTAATTTATACCATTACTGACCCCGCAGATTTGTCAAAATGTTTTCTGAATGTGATAAATGAGTATGTTTCTTCAGGTACCTGTACGGCGAGGAGTTGATCGAGCTGGTGGGCATCCCGGTGCTGACGTCATGTGCCCTGGACGCGGACGTGGCGCTGCGAGCGGCGACAGCACGCACCCTGACGGAGCTGGCGCGCTCCTCCTCCTCCGACGCCTGCACCGACCTCATCGACCTGCTGGAGAAGGTTACTCATACTACAGGAATACTCGACGTGACCGAGTTAAACATTGCATGTCCAGCAATTACCTAATTGGAAAATAAATTATTGTTATTTTCGTCAGAACCTCTACAATAACTAAATTTTTCGTTTATTTTTTTTGAAGTTATATACAATATTACGTTAAAACTGTTGATACTTCTTTAGTCCTGGTAACAATAGGTTCATTAGTAATAACGTCATATAGAATTAATCAGCCCCCTAATCGGTGAACTCGTCATTTGACAAAAATGTTGGCCGATTTGCTTTTTGCTGTTTGGTTTTAATGATAACCGTTTGCCGCATTTGGCGAACTTTTGACGACAGATCCTGAACCGTCCCTTCGAGATGTACGTGACGGAGGTGCCGATCCCGGAGGAGGCGGACGTGTCGGACCTGGCGCTGGGCGCGGCGGGGCTGCTGGAGCTGCTGCACGCCAAGCTGCTGGCCGCGCCCGCCGCCCATCCCGCGCGAGCCCTGCTGGTGCTGCTGGACCACCTCGACAACCACTACCGCCGCCCCGCGCTCTTCATGCACCACCCCGACATACGGATCAAGGTGGACCAGAATAGCGCTCACTTCTTTTCAATAACCATTTCATTTTGATACGATTCGATATGATTCGATGCGTACAGCGTGACGACATGGCTCCTCGTTTATCTCAACGTTCAGTACGTACGTGTGCACCCACCCAGTACACAAAAATCGAGTGGAACCACAATCGTCGCAGATGAACTCGATTTATGTTCTCTAATATTTCTTTATTAAATATTTCGTAAATAACAACTATATTATCAATACACTGTACCACCCCCATAAGTACACACACATTTAATATCCGCAAGTACAATTAAAATACAATTGGACGTAGTTATACAAAATGGATCCAACCCACAAAAACCGTTTTTAAGTTACTGTCATAAATGTCTAAAATCTACACTTCAACTTAACCCTTATCGTGGCAAGATTCTTTATTCAAAGAAAAACAAAAAAAATTATATAGGTAGCAGTGGCGAAGGGTGAAATTTTGACAAAGGGAAGCCGGTCCAAAAAAATAAACACATACACTTACCTACTGCAGGATATCTTGGAGGAGGTCTTCAGATAAGAACAATATCAAAAGCCCCACCTTCACCATACAAAAAAGGACTGATGATTTGATAACAGTGTCTTTCAAGTATGATAAAAGCGGCTTTGAGAAAAGCCTTTTTCGACGTGCATCTCCATACCACACATGCAAGCTTGTTAGTAAGTACTAAGTTAAGTACCTATTGTTAGGGAATAAGAGTCAAGAAAAAATTAAATAAAAAATTACAAAAATAATAAAGTGTTAAAAACCGAACCACACAAACACCGATCCAAAACCAACAAAAATATTAAGCAAAAATAAAGCAAATTATACACAATCACAACGTTATTTATATTCTAATGCAATGCGTCTTGTTTTGAAATTTTGTCGTGTTTCCTTTCTTGTAGTGGCGTGGTTTCTTTGTCTCTTTCTAATAGAGGAGAGGAGAGAACTATAAGCCGCCCGCGAGTAGCCTCATATTTATCAAGTTTTACCGACGGTTAGCGAGAATTAGAAAGAGATGGTCTGACACGCTCTCTCTTTTCGCCGTCGTTGAATGAGGTAAGCCGTGATTCCTCGAGTTTCCTTCAATGTAAAGTACGAAAAATTGAAGCGCTGATTAATTTACGACTATAAAATGAAATGTGATACTTAGGGTATTGCTAAGAATTACTATTGCTATTGTAAATCGCGCAGGCGTTTGATTAATAATACTTTGTTAATGAAATAGAATGTAAATACTTTTGTATGAATATGGAACTGATTTTTGAAAGGTAACCCGGTGGGAATCGGCTTGTATGGACTCTTCGCCACTGATAGGTAGCTTCTTTGGTCTATAAAAACGTATAAAAAATAAGTAAAAAAATCTTGATATGAAAATTTTGGAAAAACAAGACGTATATTATTCTATACATTGCTACACATACTATGAATATTACAATTTTAGTGATGTATATTATGCTATACTTTGCTATGTTTAGGGAAAGTTGGAATGCTACTGGTAGTTTTGAACATATACCAAAAGATCATTATAAATAACATGATTTTAAATAAAAATAACTGTCTTAGTGGAAGAAAATTGGTTGGAATTGGTAATATTTTTTTTTACAAATAATTGTAATATAATAATTCAGAAATCCTATTGCTTGCGGTGGTACTCCAAAAAACAGTTTATAGTCTTCAATTACAAAGATGGACCTTACATTTGTGCACATCGTACTTGCCTGGCCAGCTTGCAGTACTTGCACCTCTGATATCCAGTATTTGTGGCCAATGATCATATTTATCCTACCGCAGGTCATAGCATGGTCGTTCAGATACCGGTTTTTTATATTTTTGCTTTGTCGGGCATTGCATCTAAATTTTTCACTGAAATGTCTCGACCTCGGTTCAGTGGGCCTAGACATAAAGATACTACGACTTCCGGTTTCTTCACTTTGTACGGTATAACCATTTCATCGATACTAAAAGCATTCTCTTCTGCTACGGATAAACACTGTGTTCGAATAGGATCAATTAGAGGACGTAGTTTATAATATCTTTCTGATGTATCGGCTTCAGAATTGTTGCTAAAATGTAAAAATCGCCTGATTTGCTCAAATCTCTTTAGGAGTATTACGTATGCTACCTTTCCATCGCGAAAATACTTTTACCAGTAATCTTTGTAGGATGGTGTGACTGCAATACCCATGATGACATTTATTGACAAAAAATCTAGTATTTCTTCCCTTGAAACTGTTATGAGTCTTCCTGTTCTATGTACGCTGTATAAATTTGTGTGAGTGGTGATAGTATCTACTAAGCTTTCAGTGAAAAATCTATAAAAATAATCTAAAGGTGACCAATCGGAAGGCGCATTTTCCAAAAATGTAGGAATGTATGTATGTATTTCAATCTTGTGTTGAAATGGTGCTTTTTGCCAACGAAATGATACATGAAGTCTTCTGTTACATTGTCTTTTTATTTTTCGTGAAACGATGGCAGGAGCTTTGCGTTTCATTTTTTGAACGCTCGTCAAAAGTGTGCCGACAGGCGTGGACACAAGTGGTTGATTAGAAGGCAAAAATGAAATTGAAGATGAAATTACTTTCTGACGGATTAGGAAATACCTGAGTAAGAATAGGTGTAAAAGGCACTTCGGTTGTATCGGCATAAATGTAATCTGCATGCGTTCCTATTTCATTTACAGTTTGTAGGAGCAAATTCATAAATTCCTGTCTCAAGGTTAACACTCGAGACTGGAATTTATCGATAGTGCTGGAAAACTTTTTGCTGATCCAACGATTTCAACTTCATCACCGCTACTAGCTCCGTCTTGTGTCAGAGTCTGCAGCCTTTTCAGACACCAAGGATAAAATGCGCCTAGCTCTTTCACTCATAGCAGTCTAAAACCAAAGCAAAAGAAACATGCAAAAAAAAACCATCACCATAGCAAAGTCAAATCATTGTAATAATATATTTAGGTAGATAATGGGTGAAACGTTATTTGTCCATTACCTTTATTAGGTAGTCATATAGTAATAATAATATTATCTAGAATTTATTGTGGGAATCGAACCCAAAATTTTGTGTGTCACTTTCTACAACCACTATTTCAACGAGGCTGTCAAACATCACTACAACTGTCTATTAAATTGTAATAAAATTGATTTACTATATAAGACATACACATGCAATTAAAATTTTATACTTGGTCCAAAAAAATATAGATCCTGTGCAGTAAGCAATGTATATTATTCTATACACCAGCGAGGTACACACCGAAGGTAAATTACTGCAACTCTGGCGATGTCTAGTATAATATACGTTAGTAAAAAACTCAAAATATATATCAAAATGTGTAAGAACAAACATTTAGGCTTGCGTATTCTGTAATAAACATACACATTTAGGGGTATAAACATAAAAATAAAATAAAACTTACCTTAGATAAAACTGAGCGTCACATCTGGACGATTACTTTTCACAGCTGATTTAAAATTATGACAGATAACCCACTTTTTTTTATTTTTGACTTAAAAAATAAACGTCTAGAAATGTCATGTATTTAATAAAATTGAGTGAAAAATGATTTTATGGTGATTGTATATTTTAATAAAGTTGTATGTATGGTATACTATACAAAATGAAGATAATGGTTAAGTATATGCAAAAAATATCACAAGCCGAAAAAAGTACAGGGAAATACCCATTATTTAAAAGGAAATGTAGATCTACTGTCATGTTATTTTAGTATATAAATATTACTTGAAACTCTATTTTCTCAAAAGCAAGTTTGCTGGTTGGATCCTTTTTGCATAAGTACGTCCAATTATAAAAGTACAACAGGCTCCAGAACGTGTGGCAGCGCGCCGGCCTGCTATATCTGATGTAAATTGTTGGCTACAGATATTCGAGATGCTGTTCGGTCTCCGCGCGAACCAGTTCAACTGCGTGGGGTTCTGCTACGACAGTAGCGGCGTCCCGCTCAGCGGCGCCAGCAGTGTCCGCAGCCGGCCGCTGTGCTCGCCCTTCCTCATGGTGGAGCCGCCCGCCCAGCGAGGACACGTCGCCGCGCCGCCCAAGGAACTGCCGCCGGTACACACTTCATTATATCTACAAACCACTCAACACGATCTTGAACATCAACAACTTCCAAAACCCCCGGCGATTTAGTAATCCCACAACGTGGATATGAAAAATCTCTCCTTTGTTTGCTTTCTCTCGCAATCCCATGTGTGGCAAGAACAATGGACAATCTGGTAAGGATCTGTATCATGGTATGTATGATTTGCCGCCGCAGTGGAAATTGTACCTTCATAGCAATACCTAAAGCGTGCTTAGGCATCATTAGAATCTACTCATAAAGTTACCTATAAAAAAGCGGCCAGCTGAGGATTTTTCTTGTTAATGATTATTAGTAATACTAACAAAAAAAAAACAAAACCTTGCAAAATATTCAAGATAAATGTTTGTATTTTATGTCGTCCTCCGTGGCGCAGCGGTCAACACGCCTGCCTGCGTCGTGGAGACCCTGGGTTCGATCCCCGGCCAGGTCATGATGAAAAACGATCTTTTCCTGATTGGCCTGGGTCTTGGATGTTTATCTATTATAAATATAGTATTGTTAAGTTAGTATCCCATAACACAAGTTTCGGACTTACTTTGGGGCTAGCTCAATCTGTGATATGTCCGTAAAAAAAAAAATTGTTATCTCTATGAAATATAACAAAATGCGTTAGATGATTATCACAATACCACGCACCACGCTGCTAATGACTTGTAAGATGGACAAATGGAGATACCATTTGTATAGTAAACGCATTTCATAGAAATGCCACACAGTTACATACAATATATCATATACACTTTAATATTTAAGCCGTCTTACAAAGATGGTTCACAAACTGTATCCGACCTAATATACCCCTGATTATTTGTTTTCTACCTTTAATTAAGATAATAGGTACAAGGAAAAATAAATAATACATTAAAAATATGAAACAAACTAGTAATAAACCTATCTAAGTGCAAGTGGACTAAGTGATAGTGACTAATAGGAAGAATTAAAGTAACTTTGATTCCGCATAAAATATTTTCTCTGAGTCACTTTAACGAACATCTTAATTCAAAACAAACACAAGTCACAGCTGATGGACTTTTTCGCCTACCTTCTACAGTGTTTATGTGGCGTAACTGCTAACGTACCTGGTCTCTAGAGTTGAGTCGCGGGTTCTCACCCCGGTTGAGAAGAATATATTTTTTTGGAATTGCTTTTTATTTTATTTTGTTCTTTACTTTTTTTTTTTTTTTTTTTTCTTTTGACATTTTTATTTGAAATTTGTATGTTATTACATTCGACATACATTTTGGAAAAAATATTATAATACAAGGACAAATTGCAATATATTGAAAATGGACTCAACACCTAGCAATCCCAACATGATGCCAAGTAAAAATAACTGTGCCGAGGGCATAAAAACGGCCAATAAATTTAAGTCTACAACGTTAAATGAGTCTTACACTAATAATATAACGCTCAGAAATAAATCTAAGCAAATTGCTTCTATTAATAGGTCATTGGAGGTAGAAGCAGAATGTTCAGTTGGGGATGTGTACGGATCATTTGCTTCAACACCCTCAACCAAAGACCTTAACCAAAGCGACCCTGACTTGTACAATAGATCTAATGACGAGGTAGTAGTACTACAAAATAGAATATATCTACTCGAGGAAAAGTTGCAAATCGCAGAAACCGAAATAGAGAATTTGCTTTTAGAAAATAGTTCTCAACTTAAACAAATCACTGACTACAAACTAAAAATTGACAAGTTGACACACATATGTACCAGCACAAAACAAAAGACGTCCTCAGCTAAAATAAAGCGTAAAGATCTTATTAGAACGAAGCTAAACTTTAAAGGTCCTGGTGAAGAAACCGAAAACAACATGCCGTCGTTACTTTCAAATATGGTGGGAAAAGATCCTAATGTGATCAATAATCATGAAACACCATTACAAGTAAAAACTAAGCTCCACTGCATCACTGAACAAAGTGATGCACTAAGCACAAAACCTTCATACCAATCCAGCTTTACAGAAGATAACTCGTATAAATTATGTATAGTTAGTGATAACAATGTGAATAATATACTAGCTATTGCTGAAACTACTTTTCCAAAAGCAAAAATTTGTCACTATTGTATGCCGAATGCAGGTATTGTGGAACTCTTGGATTCAATAGAAAATAAAGTTATCAATTTCAGCTTTAATGATTATTGCATTGTTCTCTTAGGGGAAAAAGATTTCCTAGTTTCAAATAATTATAATGCATTAGTAAGTCACATAAAATATAAACTTGCGAATATAAGGCATACCAATGTCATCCTTTGTTCTCCTAACTTTAAACTAAAATGGAATGTTAATTTATTTAATACTAGAATAGAAGCTTTCAATAGACTTTTGTATCTTACCAACCAAGCTTTCGAATATACTTATACATTTGATACAAATAAGCATCTAGTATATACACACGAAATGTTTTCTAAATATACAGGCAAAGTTAATAATAAAGCTATAGCCATTATTTTCCGTGGATTAAAAAATTACATAAATCTGTTTCAAAATGTAGATTGCAACTGTTATGATCAAAATTTTATATACAGTCATAATGGTACTGAAATAAGTCACATAAAACCTGGTACTATACCCTATTACTTTAAAAAAATGGCAAATAAAGCTAAGACTAACAAATGTAGCTTTGAAACTCAGACAAATTCAAAGCGTTCTTTAGTAACAGAGCCTGTAGTATCTGTATCAACTTCGAAATGTTTTCGTGAACAATATTGTATCGAATGATGAAATAAATTTAAACATATTTCATCAAAATGTTTGTGGAATTAGTAATAAGAAGACTGACCTAGAAGTTTATATACATACCATAGATAAAAAACTTGACTACATATGCTTAAGCGAGCATTTCTTGAATGAGAACACTGCAATTCTTTTTAATATAGATAACTATAAACTAATTTCGTACAATACCAGAAAAATTAAAAAGAGAGGCGGTACTTTGATTTTAGGACACGAGGATAGACAAACCGAAAATATTGATGCAATAAATAAGTTTTATAAAGTGGAAGGTTTTGAAATTTGTGGTGTAAAAGATATTGACACGGGATTGTACATTTGCTGTTTCTATCGAAATCCTGTAGATAAAAATTTTGATATGTTTTTAGAAAAATTGGAGAACTTGCTTGATTACTTATTCAATAGGAAATCTGTAATATGTGGGGATTTTAATGTTGACCTTTTGGTAGATAGTAAAAAGCGCATGGAATTTCTTAATATGCTAAAGTGTTATAATTTCAGGCACCTAATTGATTCGGCTACTTTTGTTCGTAATAATTCTAGCTCATGTATTGATAATATAATTACAAACTTGCCCGATTCATGTATTCTGGATTGTGCAGTAGATCACAATGGTTTGGCCGATGGCCATGGAGGTACTTTTGCAGATATGCGCCTGACAAGCAACTCAACGCGAAATACGAATCAATTTATTTTCACAAATAAAAGAGTATTTAATAATAAAAATAGCGCCAAATTTGTACAGGGTATTCTTGATAGAAATTGGAGTTGCATGGGCATTAATACATTTCTCAAAACATTTCATACAGTATTCCAAAATAGCTATAGAAAAAAAGATTATAAAGTAAGCCTCAAGAAAAATAGATTTTTAAAGTGGATCACTAAAGGAATTCGTACCTCAAGTAAAATGAAGCGGTTCCTATGTACAGGTAATGGTAACAATATTGATTCAAGTATCTTAATGTATAAACTTAAGTATGTTAGACTCTATAGACAGGTGTTAATAAATGCTAAAAAACGTGCAGTAATGGAGCAAATAAATAGTTCCAAAAATCTGAGTAAGGAAGTGTGGAAAGTAGTAAGGAAATGTACAAATAAAGATAAAATGATTCAGTCGGAAATTCGTCTGAAAATCAATGACCAAATTATAGTGAATCCAGAAATTATATCTGACATTTTAGTTAAGCAATTTAATTATAAATTTATCTCTAGGGCAGATGACGGAAACCAGACTACAGCATTTATACAGGAGTATACAAAGAGACCAAATGATGAAATGACGATTGGTTCAGTCACTCCCAGTGAGGTCTCAACCTTGGTCAGAAATATGGAGAACAAGTATTCTTGTGGCTATGATGATATTCCTATATCTGTTATTAAGGAACATATATCCATACTAGCAGGGCCTATAAGTGATTTTTATAATAAATGTATTGAGGAATCTATCTTCCCGGACCAGCTTAAAGTAGCAAAAGTAATACCTGTATATAAAAAAGGCAGTAGATTGGATCCTAAAAATTACAGGCCCATCTCCTTACTGCCGGTCCTGTCTAAAATATTTGAAAAAATCATAAAAAATCGACTTTTAACACATCTGCGTGTAAATAGAATATTAAACAAAAGACAGTTCGGTTATCAAAGAGGTGTTGGCACTTCCGATGCCATATATACCTTACTTGGTGACGTTTTAGAAAAGATCAATAATAAAATGAAAGTTGCCGGAATCTTTCTTGACTTAAGTTCTGCATTTGACACTATTGACCATGAATTACTTCTTGAGAAACTGACGCATTATGGTATAAGAGGAAAGGTATTGAAACTTTTCTCTTCGTATCTCAAAAATAGAAAAATGTTCGTAGAAATTGACAGAGTACAAAACGGTTACAAAAAAATCTATAAATCAGCAACAGTAATGATGACTACGGGCGTACCCCAAGGATCTATATTAGGACCTGTTTTATTTATATTGTTTATTAATGACTTAATTAATTATATGAATACAATTTTACCTGACATTAAAATAGTAATTTTTGCGGATGACACAAATGCCATAGTGGCAGCAAATGACATAAATAAATTAACAGAGACTGTAAATTCAGTATTACGCGCTTTTCACAAATGGTTCACTATGAACAAATTGTTAATCAATACTGCAAAGACCAATATACTTTTATTTAAAACGACAGCCCGTAATAAGGACCACTTAGAGGTTGCTCTGAATAACTCTAAAATTGTCCTCGTCAAGGAAGTTAAATTCTTAGGTATACATATAGACGAACAGCTAAATTGGAAATCGGAATTAAATGCAATAAATGCATCGGTATGTTCCGCATGTTATGCTTTAAGAGCACTTAGAACAGAAATTGACATTAAGCAATTAAAAATGGTCTATTTCGCGTTGGTAGAATCAAAAATCAGGTATAGCATAATGTTTTGGGGAAAAAGTTATGACTATAACATCAAAAGAGCTTTTGTGTTGCAAAAACGAGCCATTCGCACATTAGTCCATATCCAGCAAACAGAGAGTTGCCGCGAACATTTTATAAGACTAAATATACTTACAGTGCCAAGCATTTATGTATTTGTGCTTCTATGTAACATGGCCAAATACATACATGAATATGAGACAGCAGAAGAACGACAAACTAGAGAATGCACACGTAGACAAGACATTATGCATTACAAGGTACATCCTTCTTTGAATGTTGTAAAGCACAGTCCTAAATATCAATCGATTATATTGTTTAATAAGTTGCCTCTAGACATGAAAAGCGCTATTTACTCAAATTCATTCAAGGGTCGGCTTAAACGTTTCCTGTTGAATAAGTGTCTTTATGCTGTTGATGATCTGTAACAGAATTCCTGTGTTTCTTGATATGCATTTTTTTTTTTTTAATGTTTAACGTGTTTTAATGTAATTTAAAGTATTGATTTTCTCTTTTACTATGTGTTCTTTTAAATGTGATTTCAGATACAATGATTGTTGTTAATGAATAAATGACTATGACTATGACTAAACATCCTATTAATAATGTTTACATATCAAAAAGACAAAATACCCACTCTCGCACAAGTCTATTGGTCAATCCATCTCATTCATAATTTTCTGCATGGGACTGTCATCCAATTAGAATGTCCGACGCTATCCTATGTCGCAGCGCACGCGACAACCACCTTTCATTTAAAAAAATAGCTGGCTTCAGTAATTCAGTTTGCATTCTAACCTCGGAAATGAAACGTTGTGCACGGACGACTAGGAATCACGCGTTGTTCGCCATCGCTAGTACGAGAGTAGAGTACCTAGTGCAACAAGGATTGAATAAGTTACCGCCTACTTCATAATGAGTCATAGAAACTATCATAGCGTCATAGTAAATAAATAATTGAAAAAAAATTGTTAATAACAATTGACTCTGTGTAGTACCTGATCAGTCATTGTTGACATAATGACTTTACGTAAAAGATCCGTGATTTGTGCATAAGCACACTCGGCATTCATACCGAGTTATTCGGCCGAGTACGAGTATCAAAAACCCCGCTGAGTACCGACTATCAACCGAGTACCGACTATCAACCGAGTACTCATTCCATCTCTAGTACCTACTTACATCACTTTGATTCGATTTTAATTCGGAAAATGTTTTTGACGGTCCTAAGCCCGTAAAAGTATAAAGGGAGAATTGGAATTAAGTTGATTTTAATTTACAAACTGACCTACGCACTGTTAGTAACAAACCTATCTTGCGCTGGTAGAATGAACTCTGACAAAGACGCCGCGCCCCGCAACTCGCCCGGGAGCCGCACGTGAACGTGATAATAATGAACAACATCTTTATTTTTAAATTAATGAAATCTCATAACTACCCATTTTTATTGGATACATGGAGTGGGCTGCCGTTGTAAGATTATTAAAAATTCATGGTGTATAGTAATTTAATATTGGTTTAGGTGAAGTAAAGAGATTAGTTTCAATTCATATAATCAAAGATTTGGAATGAGATTATTGACAGTATACTCAATGTATAAAATCTTATCGTAGAAATTTTAAATTCACACAGTATTAAAGTATACTACCTGCTCGTACGAATTAACTGTGCACCTCGCGACCCCTCTCCCACTTCCCCGCGCGGCGCCCCGCATTCCCCATAAACGCTCAATAGCGATAGCATCTTTGTTACCATTGACGTAGCTCGTTTTAATTGTCGTTGTTATTACTGTTTCTGTTGAGTTTTTGATGTGTTAAGTTTTTTTTTATGTTGCACCAACTTTATGGACAAGACAATTTATAGTGAGGCAAGGACGATTAGGATGGAGGAAGGGATATTAAAGGTATTAAAATTCTTGGAAAATGAGAAAGCAAATAAGCATTTAATAATACCTGTGAGTGTAGACCAAGTTATAAAGAGAACTTGTGCAGCTACTTGTATATCAAAAAGAGCACTCATGAAAATTAAGGAGGAAGCAAAGGTTGTACAGCAAAATGATTCGTCCGTGTCTAGTACATCATCGGTGTCAGATTCAGTTCCACAACACCTATACCAAAACTGAAGTAAATGTCTATATACCTTATTTGTTTTTTATTTTTTATTTTCAAATATGTATAATGAAATAAAATTGTGTCCACGTAGCAGAGTCGCATTTACTTATTATTACTTACAAAAATTATCTTATATTAGACTATCAATAATGTCACCACAGTGTAAAATCTAACGCCCGTATTTTTGTCGTCTCTTTATTGTCAAGCTGTAATATATTAGTCCATATGTATCAATTTAAGTGTATAACTTCATGAGTCAAATGTCCTAGTATTATGACGCTTTATCATGAAAACTACCTTTTAACAACAAAAAAATGGTAATTTATATTTTTATAACATAATGCTTTTTTTTTTTTTTTGAAACGGTACCACCCGAATGACGTCAAGAGCGAGCTGCACAGTTAACTCGTACGAGTAGTATATTCATTATACATTTACAAAATCATAGAGAATGATTAAAAAGTTAATCTCAACATATTCAACGCGAATAGTACGTACATTTGCGCGAACTCAGTCTCTCACCTCGCTTTTCTTTTCATAGAAACTTTCCAATAGTAATTTTTATCTGTTTTGGTTATTCGTTTTTTATACGTTAACGAGACTAATAATGTAATGATTATGTTAATGTTGAAATATGGAGTTTAAAATAAATCTATGTTATTCCAACAAGAACATTCGTTAAAATTTCCTTAAAAAAATGGACTCGATACTATAAAAGTAATTGAAATAAACTAACCTCTCAGTATCTACATGCAGCTGAACTTTGCCGTCCTACAGAGGATTTTAAATAAAGACCCAATTGGAACCATCAGTCAAGTGTGATCCTTGGGATAACGGTTTATCAAAAAACTTGGGAGTGTGATTCCCTCGGATTACATAATCTGCCCCCGCTTTGCATGCATGACTGTACATTTATCCACGCCAAATTCCATTTTGATGCCACTACTGAAAGTTTCTGTTAGATTCAGTAGCAGATCATCAGATTCATCAGATGCAATTTATTGGGGGCAAAGAGTTTCAAATGATCCATATAAAGGAGGTGAGATATGACCTGACCACCTCTCTTCAAACGATAACCCAGACCTCCTCCAGCAGTGTGCTTAGAGGATTCAAAGCTAAGCAGAACCATTGTGGATTCAGACTGTCGCCCTGGAATATTCCCCGCTTAATCCATACAGGTTCATCATTCCCCTGGATCTGTCGACTCCCTGGATAGCGAAGGACTGTCTTCCATTGCCCCATACACGACCTAAGGAAAGTGCGTAGAGTTGCATTTATCTTGTACAACTCCAGCACCCTCATAAGCCATGTATGTGGCACCGAATCGTAGGTATCGTATATACTCTAAACATCTAATTAATAAACATCATATAAGAGCAAATAAAATATAATGATATGTTTAAAGAGAGAGGAAGTGCGTTTTTATTATAGTTTTAAAAGTGGACAGAGTTCGAGCACGCCTTACGGGCATGGGCAAGTCATTCAATAGCCGAACTGCTTGTACAGTAAAGGATTTATATATATATATCTAGTAACAAGTTTTCCGAGGACCTCCGGTATCTATTGTGTGCGTCCTGAAGAAACTTGAAACGTTCTTAAAGATAAGAGGGGGTTTTGGGAGTAACCAAAATGCTGTAGAGCTGAAATATGATAGGTATGAGAACTCCGGCGTAGACATGGGAAGCCACTTAGCTTTGTACGAAATCCAAATATGTGACCATATTTGCGCAGGCCAAATATAAATCTTATGCAAAAGTTTTGAAGTAGCTCAAGTTTATCTAGTTTTGCCTCAGTAAGGTCTGGATATCTGACATCTGCGTAGTCAAGGATGGGAAGTAAAAGTGTTGTGCAAGCGCAGTTTTAGTGGCAGTAGGAAGAAAATTCGATGGATGTTCACTTTCAAAGAATGACTATTAGAATTTTTAAGTGAATGTTGTACGAGTAAACAACCCGGTTACACAATGGAAACCAGTCCCTTTGTTCGGAAAGGCACATGTGCTCCAAGCCCACCTACACCCGTGTTCACACCTGCACCTGCACCTGCAACTATATCTGTCCCTAAGGGTTCATCTAGCACTCATCCGTCCAATGAAAAGGGAAGAAGTCCTAGAAGTTATATCTACACCAGAAATTCAGAACTTGTTGACGTCCATAGAGCACTGCTTAAATGAGGTGTGCCCAAGACAGAAAGATGAATATGGAACAGAAAATGCGCATAAGCACTTTGTGCCGAAACAAAGGGCTGTTCAATACCAATCACTCAAGATGAGAGCAGTCACGGCTAACTCTACCATTCAAAAACATGAACTGAAACGTGGTCTTTCACAACAAATACAAGACCTTAAGCTGACAATGGGAGCTGTAGCAAAACCTGTCACGGGAACTACCTTTGATGACATGGTAAAAAAAGATACAAACAGTTATATACAGCCCGTAAATTTAAGTTCAGTGGCCATATACCCTAGTGATAAGACAAAGTCTAGTGAGAAGACAAAATCTCTTATCCAGAAAATCATCTGCCCTGAACAAATGAAGCTGCAAGTAAGAGGGTTATGGAAAACAAAAAATGGCGGCGTCGTTATCAGCACAGAAACAAAGGAGGATATTGAGAAGGTCAAGAAATCGATGCAGTCCGCAAACTCAAACCTTACAGTCGACGAGCACCAGGAAAAAAAGCCTGGAGTTGTTATTATCGGAGTGCCATCATCTATGCAAGAAAATGAAGTTTTAACTAGCATATATCAACAAAATCTAGCCGAAAAAATACAGGATTACAGTCTTAAAACATTCTTGTCCTCTATTAAGTTAAGCCACAAGTCAGGAAAAAAGGCCGCTGAGACCTGCAATTACATCATTGAAGTACCTGCAAAGATACGCAAAGCTTTTAATATCCAAAGACAGAGTGTTTATTAATTGGTCACCCTGTCCTGTGAGGGACTTTACTCTTGTCGCTCGCTGCTACAAGTGTCAGCAGTATGGTCACGCGGCCAAATCATGTCGGCAGTCCTGCAATACCTGTGGCCACTGTGGTGAATTGGGTCATTCCATCAAAGAGTGCACTCAAAAAGCGGAGGAGCCGAAATGTGCTACTTGCTTGCACTTCAAAAAGCCAAGCAATCACAAGACAAGTGCAGCTGACTACCGAGCGAAAATCGTGGCTGAAAAGAGGTACCTAAACATAATCGACAAGAAGGCGCCAAAGAGCGCCGTAAATTACGTATTTCCTGACCTTTTATTTTTATTTGCTTTTCTTTATAAGTATGATTAATATAATTTGATTAGTGGCATAGATAATTTATCTGTATCTGAATCGTACGTTTACGACTTAGAAAACTGGAAACAATATCTCTCCTCATATTCTAGTCCACTAACCATATTAACCCAAAATATTCTCAGACTTTTTAAGAACTTTGATAATTTTAGTATTTTTCTACAGCGTCTGGATATAAACTGTGACATTGTTGTCTTAACCGAATGTTGGCTTGCTAAACAATATAACATACCACAATTTCTGGGATATTGTATGTATAAAACTAACACAATATTCAATCAGAATGATGAGGTGATAGTTTACGCAAGAAATCATCTCAATGTGACTATCGTGGAACCATACATGTTCGACTGTAACAGATTGATACTTATAATTGGATTGGATTTTGCGATAGTACTGTATATTGATCTCACTCTTTCAAAAGTATAAACAATTTCACAGACTCTCTTACGCCACCTTGCAGAATCTATCATCCTGCAAAAATATCAAATTAGCTGGAGATATCAATATAAATATTCTACTTGGATGTTCAGACGCTTCCGCTGGAGAATATTTGAACCTATGCGCCTTCCATGGTCTCCTTCCCGCTCACATGCTACCTACACATCAAAGTGGCTTGGTTCATATAATGCTTAAGACAAATATTCCTGCACTTGCCCTTGTAACTAACTCAACAGTAACCGATCATAGTCATCATCATCATCATTTCAGCCGAAAGACGTCCAACGACCGATCATAGTACTGCCCTACTTATCCTAAACTCTAATTTACTTAAAACAGTCTCTCGCACGTTCTCTAAATGAAATCAATATAAACTCGAAGAGGACTAACGCAATATAGACTTTGCCCCAGTTTATGATTCCGCTGATCCAAAGTTTGGTATGTTACACATAATTGAAAATGAACAACACGCAATTCAGAAAAACACCGTCATAACTCGACTAAATAACAAAAACTACAATATAATGCCGTGGATCACGCCTGGACTCATTCGCTGTATGAAAAATAGAGATAAACTGCATATGAAAGCCAAATCTGATCCAGATAATTTTATATTGCAACTTTCATATAAACGATATCGTAATTTTTGTAACGATCTCCTAAAAAAAAGTATGAAGCAACTATGACATAACTACACTAAAAGAGCTTTGTAGGCCTAGTATGAGTTTTCATTACGAAACTCGTTCGATCGTATCGAGCGCGTTTGACTCCGCGATTGGCCCGCTTCAAGGTCGTAAGAACTCTCAACCAATGAGAGCGCCAAACGCGCTCGATACGATCGAACGAGTTTCGTATTGAAAACTCATACTAGGCCTACTGTACAGATAGTAAAAAAAATCTGAAAGATTATTATAAATAAAACATATGGTTCAAAACAAAATCCGCCTTCTTCGGGCTTTGTAATAAGCCCGAAGAAGGCGGATTTTGTTTTGAACTAATCGATAATCAACATCGAACAAACTAATCGCAGTTAACATCAGCTAACATTGTAAATAACTTTTTTGTTAATGTAGGAAAGTGTCCAGCGGAAAAAGTTCCAGGACAATCACAATACCTAACAAACTCCCCGTTAGAGTGTAGCACTACGACTGTGCGGTAGGCTAGAATAATATATCTAGTAAAATTGTTAAGCGGTACAGGCGCTATTTGATCCCTCCCTTAACGGACGTTTACAAAAAATGCTTAGCCGCAGGTGTGTTTCCCAAATGCCTAAAAAGAGCTATTGTTGTCCCTGTTTATAAATCGAGCAGTAAAGATCAGGTGACGAATTACGGGCCTATTTCCTTACTGCCTTCCATGTCTAAAGTACTAGAAAAAATTATTAATAAAAGGCTTTATAAATACTTGGACGATAAATTAATTTTATCTACGCGGCAGTTTGGATTTAGACCTCTTGTGTCGACAGACGATGCTAGTTGTCGTTTAGTGTGCGCGAAATGGCGCATTGAATTCATTGTATAGCGTTTATAGCGAGCGATTAATTTAAATTGTATTCTGAATATTACGTATGTACTCAGTCGTTAATGTGTGTAGGGCGCATGCCTGCTGCCGGTGGGGCGAGCGGCGCGGCTGCTGTCGTCATCGCTGACGCGCGAGCGGGACTGGGCCGTGCTGGGGCGAGTGCTGCGGGCACTGCCGCTACTGCTGCAGGCACGAGCACTGGTGCTGGGCCGGCGCGCGCAGGACATCGACATGCTGGCCTCCACGCTCTGCTCCATGGTAACTAGCGCCGACCTGGTGAGACACATGTATCGTGGCCGTGCTGGTGGACTGGGCCGTGCTGGGGCGAGTGCTGCGGGCGCTGCCGCTACTGCTGCAGGCACGAGCACTGGTGCTGGGCCGGCGCGCGCAGGACATCGACATGCTGGCCTCCACGCTCTGCTCCATGGTAACTAGCGCCGACCTGGTGAGACACATGTATCGTGGCCGTGCTGGTGGACTGGGCCGTGCTGGGGCGAGTGCTGCGGGCGCTGCCGCTACTGCTGCAGGCACGAGCACTGGTGCTGGGCCGGCGCGCGCAGGACATCGACATGCTGGCCTCCACGCTCTGCTCCATGGTAACTAGCGCCGACCTGGTGAGACACATGTATCGTGGCCGTGCTGGTGGACTGGGCCGTGCTGGGGCGAGTGCTGCGGGCACTGCCGCTACTGCTGCAGGCACGAGCACTGGTGCTGGGCCGGCGCGCGCAGGACATCGACATGCTGGCCTCCACGCTCTGCTCCATGGTAACTAGCGCCGACCTGGTGAGACACATGTATCGTGGCCGTGCTGGTGGACTGGGCCGTGCTGGGGCGAGTGCTGCGGGCACTGCCGCTACTGCTGCAGGCACGAGCACTGGTGCTGGGCCGGCGCGCGCAGGACATCGACATGCTGGCCTCCACGCTCTGCTCCATGGTAACTAGCGCCGACCTGGTGAGACACATGTATCGTGGCCGTGCTGGTGGACTGGGCCGTGCTGGGGCGAGTGCTGCGGGCACTGCCGCTACTGCTGCAGGCACGAGCACTGGTGCTGGGCCGGCGCGCGCAGGACATCGACATGCTGGCCTCCACGCTCTGCTCCATGGTAACTAGCGCCGACCTGGTGAGACACATGTATCGTGGCCGTGCTGGTGGACTGGGCCGTGCTGGGGCGAGTGCTGCGGGCACTGCCGCTACTGCTGCAGGCACGAGCACTGGTGCTGGGCCGGCGCGCGCAGCACATCGACATGCTGGCCTCCACGCTCTGCTCCATGGTAACTAGCGCCGACCTGGTGAGACACATGTATCGTGGCCGTGCTGGTGGACTGGGCCGTGCTGGGGCGAGTGCTGCGGGCACTGCCGCTACTGCTGCAGGCACGAGCACTGGTGCTGGGCCGGCGCGCGCAGGACATCGACATGCTGGCCTCCACGCTCTGCTCCATGGTAACTAGCGCCGACCTGGTGAGACACATGTATCGTGGCCGTGCTGGTGGACTGGGCCGTGCTGGGGCGAGTGCTGCGGGCACTGCCGCTACTGCTGCAGGCACGAGCACTGGTGCTGGGCCGGCGCGCGCAGGACATCGACATGCTGGCCTCCACGCTCTGCTCCATGGTAACTA
Source organism: Sesamia inferens (assembly GCA_037179545.1). Taxonomy (NCBI): domain Eukaryota; kingdom Metazoa; phylum Arthropoda; class Insecta; order Lepidoptera; family Noctuidae; genus Sesamia; species Sesamia inferens. The sequence goes on along the minus strand of CM073926.1, from coordinate 34,248,096 downwards.
GCGCCGACCTGGTGAGACACATGTATCGTGGCCGTGCTGGTGGACTGGGCCGTGCTGGGGCGAGTGCTGCGGGCGCTGCCGCTACTGCTGCAGGCACGAGCACTGGTGCTGGGCCGGCGCGCGCAGGACATCGACATGCTGGCCTCCACGCTCTGCTCCATGGTAACTAGCGCCGACCTGGTGAGACACATGTATCGTGGCCGTGCTGGTGGACTGGGCCGTGCTGGGGCGAGTGCTGCGGGCACTGCCGCTACTGCTGCAGGCACGAGCACTGGTGCTGGGCCGGCGCGCGCAGGACATCGACATGCTGGCCTCCACGCTCTGCTCCATGGTAACTAGCGCCGACCTGGTGAGACACATGTATCGTGGCCGTGCTGGTGGACTGGGCCGTGCTGGGGCGAGTGCTGCGGGCACTGCCGCTACTGCTGCAGGCACGAGCACTGGTGCTGGGCCGGCGCGCGCAGGACATCGACATGCTGGCCTCCACGCTCTGCTCCATGGTAACTAGCGCCGACCTGGTGAGACACATGTATCGTGGCCGTGCTGGTGGACTGGGCCGTGCTGGGGCGAGTGCTGCGGGCACTGCCGCTACTGCTGCAGGCACGAGCACTGGTGCTGGGCCGGCGCGCGCAGGACATCGACATGCTGGCCTCCACGCTCTGCTCCATGGTAACTAGCGCCGACCTGGTGAGACACATGTATCGTGGCCGTGCTGGTGGACTGGGCCGTGCTGGGGCGAGTGCTGCGGGCACTGCCGCTACTGCTGCAGGCACGAGCACTGGTGCTGGGCCGGCGCGCGCAGGACATCGACATGCTGGCCTCCACGCTCTGCTCCATGGTAACTAGCGCCGACCTGGTGAGACACATGTATCGTGGCCGTGCTGGTGGACTGGGCCGTGCTGGGGCGAGTGCTGCGGGCACTGCCGCTACTGCTGCAGGCACGAGCACTGGTGCTGGGCCGGCGCGCGCAGGACATCGACATGCTGGCCTCCACGCTCTGCTCCATGGTAACTAGCGCCGACCTGGTGAGACACATGTATCGTGGCCGTGCTGGTGGACTGGGCCGTGCTGGGGCGAGTGCTGCGGGCGCTGCCGCTACTGCTGCAGGCACGAGCACTGGTGCTGGGCCGGCGCGCGCAGGACATCGACATGCTGGCCTCCACGCTCTGCTCCATGGTAACTAGCGCCGACCTGGTGAGACACATGTATCGTGGCCGTGCTGGTGGACTGGGCCGTGCTGGGGCGAGTGCTGCGGGCGCTGCCGCTACTGCTGCAGGCACGAGCACTGGTGCTGGGCCGGCGCGCGCAGGACATCGACATGCTGGCCTCCACGCTCTGCTCCATGGTAACTAGCGCCGACCTGGTGAGACACATGTATCGTGGCCGTGCTGGTGGACTGGGCCGTGCTGGGGCGAGTGCTGCGGGCACTGCCGCTACTGCTGCAGGCACGAGCACTGGTGCTGGGCCGGCGCGCGCAGGACATCGACATGCTGGCCTCCACGCTCTGCTCCATGGTAACTAGCGCCGACCTGGTGAGACACATGTATCGTGGCCGTGCTGGTGGACTGGGCCGTGCTGGGGCGAGTGCTGCGGGCACTGCCGCTACTGCTGCAGGCACGAGCACTGGTGCTGGGCCGGCGCGCGCAGGACATCGACATGCTGGCCTCCACGCTCTGCTCCATGGTAACTAGCGCCGACCTGGTGAGACACATGTATCGTGGCCGTGCTGGTGGACTGGGCCGTGCTGGGGCGAGTGCTGCGGGCACTGCCGCTACTGCTGCAGGCACGAGCACTGGTGCTGGGCCGGCGCGCGCAGGACATCGACATGCTGGCCTCCACGCTCTGCTCCATGGTAACTAGCGCCGACCTGGTGAGACACATGTATCGTGGCCGTGCTGGTGGACTGGGCCGTGCTGGGGCGAGTGCTGCGGGCACTGCCGCTACTGCTGCAGGCACGAGCACTGGTGCTGGGCCGGCGCGCGCAGGACATCGACATGCTGGCCTCCACGCTCTGCTCCATGGTAACTAGCGCCGACCTGGTGAGACACATGTATCGTGGCCGTGCTGGTGGACTGGGCCGTGCTGGGGCGAGTGCTGCGGGCACTGCCGCTACTGCTGCAGGCACGAGCACTGGTGCTGGGCCGGCGCGCGCAGGACATCGACATGCTGGCCTCCACGCTCTGCTCCATGGTAACTAGCGCCGACCTGGTGAGACACATGTATCGTGGCCGTGCTGGTGGACTGGGCCGTGCTGGGGCGAGTGCTGCGGGCACTGCCGCTACTGCTGCAGGCACGAGCACTGGTGCTGGGCCGGCGCGCGCAGGACATCGACATGCTGGCCTCCACGCTCTGCTCCATGGTAACTAGCGCCGACCTGGTGAGACACATGTATCGTGGCCGTGCTGGTGGACTGGGCCGTGCTGGGGCGAGTGCTGCGGGCACTGCCGCTACTGCTGCAGGCACGAGCACTGGTGCTGGGCCGGCGCGCGCAGGACATCGACATGCTGGCCTCCACGCTCTGCTCCATGGTAACTAGCGCCGACCTGGTGAGACACATGTATCGTGGCCGTGCTGGTGGACTGGGCCGTGCTGGGGCGAGTGCTGCGGGCACTGCCGCTACTGCTGCAGGCACGAGCACTGGTGCTGGGCCGGCGCGCGCAGGACATCGACATGCTGGCCTCCACGCTCTGCTCCATGGTAACTAGCGCCGACCTGGTGAGACACATGTATCGTGGCCGTGCTGGTGGACTGGGCCGTGCTGGGGCGAGTGCTGCGGGCACTGCCGCTACTGCTGCAGGCACGAGCACTGGTGCTGGGCCGGCGCGCGCAGGACATCGACATGCTGGCCTCCACGCTCTGCTCCATGGTAACTAGCGCCGACCTGGTGAGACACATGTATCGTGGCCGTGCTGGTGGACTGGGCCGTGCTGGGGCGAGTGCTGCGGGCACTGCCGCTACTGCTGCAGGCACGAGCACTGGTGCTGGGCCGGCGCGCGCAGGACATCGACATGCTGGCCTCCACGCTCTGCTCCATGGTAACTAGCGCCGACCTGGTGAGACACATGTATCGTGGCCGTGCTGGTGGACTGGGCCGTGCTGGGGCGAGTGCTGCGGGCACTGCCGCTACTGCTGCAGGCACGAGCACTGGTGCTGGGCCGGCGCGCGCAGGACATCGACATGCTGGCCTCCACGCTCTGCTCCATGGTAACTAGCGCCGACCTGGTGAGACACATGTATCGTGGCCGTGCTGGTGGACTGGGCCGTGCTGGGGCGAGTGCTGCGGGCACTGCCGCTACTGCTGCAGGCACGAGCACTGGTGCTGGGCCGGCGCGCGCAGGACATCGACATGCTGGCCTCCACGCTCTGCTCCATGGTAACTAGCGCCGACCTGGTGAGACACATGTATCGTGGCCGTGCTGGTGGACTGGGCCGTGCTGGGGCGAGTGCTGCGGGCGCTGCCGCTACTGCTGCAGGCACGAGCACTGGTGCTGGGCCGGCGCGCGCAGGACATCGACATGCTGGCCTCCACGCTCTGCTCCATGGTAACTAGCGCCGACCTGGTGAGACACATGTATCGTGGCCGTGCTGGTGGACTGGGCCGTGCTGGGGCGAGTGCTGCGGGCGCTGCCGCTACTGCTGCAGGCACGAGCACTGGTGCTGGGCCGGCGCGCGCAGGACATCGACATGCTGGCCTCCACGCTCTGCTCCATGGTAACTAGCGCCGACCTGGTGAGACACATGTATCGTGGCCGTGCTGGTGGACTGGGCCGTGCTGGGGCGAGTGCTGCGGGCGCTGCCGCTACTGCTGCAGGCACGAGCACTGGTGCTGGGCCGGCGCGCGCAGGACATCGACATGCTGGCCTCCACGCTCTGCTCCATGGTAACTAGCGCCGACCTGGTGAGACACATGTATCGTGGCCGTGCTGGTGGACTGGGCCGTGCTGGGGCGAGTGCTGCGGGCACTACCGCTACTGCTGCAGGCACGAGCACTGGTGCTGGGCCGGCGCGCGCAGGACATCGACATGCTGGCTTCCACGCTCTGCTCCATGGTAACTAGCGCCGACCTGGTGAGACACATGTATCGTGGCCGTGCTGGTGGACTGGGCCGTGCTGGGGCGAGTGCTGCGGGCGCTGCCGCTACTGCTGCAGGCACGAGCACTGGTGCTGGGCCGGCGCGCGCAGGACATCGACATGCTGGCCTCCACGCTCTGCTCCATGGTAACTAGCGCCGACCTGGTGAGACACATGTATCGTGGCCGTGCTGGTGGACTGGGCCGTGCTGGGGCGAGTGCTGCGGGCGCTGCCGCTACTGCTGCAGGCACGAGCACTGGTGCTGGGCCGGCGCGCGCAGGACATCGACATGCTGGCCTCCACGCTCTGCTCCATGGTAACTAGCGCCGACCTGGTGAGACACATGTATCGTGGCCGTGCTGGTGGACTGGGCCGTGCTGGGGCGAGTGCTGCGGGCACTGCCGCTACTGCTGCAGGCACGAGCACTGGTGCTGGGCCGGCGCGCGCAGGACATCGACATGCTGGCCTCCACGCTCTGCTCCATGGTAACTAGCGCCGACCTGGTGAGACACATGTATCGTGGCCGTGCTGGTGGACTGGGCCGTGCTGGGGCGAGTGCTGCGGGCACTGCCGCTACTGCTGCAGGCACGAGCACTGGTGCTGGGCCGGCGCGCGCAGGACATCGACATGCTGGCCTCCACGCTCTGCTCCATGGTAACTAGCGCCGACCTGGTGAGACACATGTATCGTGGCCGTGCTGGTGGACTGGGCCGTGCTGGGGCGAGTGCTGCGGGCACTGCCGCTACTGCTGCAGGCACGAGCACTGGTGCTGGGCCGGCGCGCGCAGGACATCGACATGCTGGCCTCCACGCTCTGCTCCATGGTAACTAGCGCCGACCTGGTGAGACACATGTATCGTGGCCGTGCTGGTGGACTGGGCCGTGCTGGGGCGAGTGCTGCGGGCGCTGCCGCTACTGCTGCAGGCACGAGCACTGGTGCTGGGCCGGCGCGCGCAGGACATCGACATGCTGGCCTCCACGCTCTGCTCCATGGTAACTAGCGCCGACCTGGTGAGACACATGTATCGTGGCCGTGCTGGTGGACTGGGCCGTGCTGGGGCGAGTGCTGCGGGCGCTGCCGCTGCTAAATAATCAAAAAATAATTTTATTCAGACACACAACCACTTACTGAAAAGCAGATGCAGCTTGTACTTACCGCCTAGTAGCGACGTTGCGCGTGCATTATAATATCTGTTAGTAGTTCGCGGTAGCCCTAATAGATGGCAGTAGTAGCAATGACTAACGAAGTTTTTACTGTAGTATATAAAATATATAATACGATTCGGATATTCCGAATTAGAAAATTATTAGGGTATGCAGTGCTTATCTGCCTCTATGGAGCGCACGCGCCTGCTTCGGACCTAAAGACATAGTTTTAAGATAAAGCGGATGACATTCACCTTGACACCACCTCACCACGTTCCAGATATCAGATCGCAGCCTCAACTTCCCCGAGTGCCTCCGAGTGGCAAGTGGCCAAAAGCTATTAGTATCAGAGTTCCACAGCACGGCGTTGCCCGCCCTGGCGGCGCTGGCTCCCTACCACACCTACCTCGAGCCACAAACACAACAGAGGATAGTGCGCTGTCTGCTCAAGTATGGCATGGGTTAGTACACCACGGTTCCCTTTCTCATTCATTTAAATATTTCATGTTTATGTCCAAAACGTAAGTCTAAGCAAGTATAGGTGTCGTCAGCATTATGTCAGCCTCGCTGGACCTGAGGATAGGCGTTTATTACCAAAACTCCACACTTATCATCACTTTTGATACCTATTAATATATCGTGTCCCACAGTACTCCGCACGCCGCAACCTTACATCAACGCACTGACTATCTTCACGCTGGAGACACGCGAGACCATGGTGAAGATGCTACCAGAGGTGCTGCTGGACTTATCCAAGATCTCGGACACGAAGGCTATCGCTAGCCCTATGCTCGAGTTCTTGTCCAGTGAGTAACATTAGTTTTCTCGGTGTGGTCATATATATTATACGAATGTGGTGTTACTAATTACTTGACTGCAGCAACATTTGAGGGTTGTAATAAAAGTTTGACTTCGTATTGCATTTAATAATCACCGTTTCTTATGACACACGTGTCTAATATTTCATATGCTTTGTTGACGGTACTGCACTGTGTACTGTGTTTCTGTTTTGTAATTCTTGTACTCCATCTCGTGTGGCTGCCATAACTTTAATTCAGACTTATCGTGTCGTCACCATGTACCGTGACTTGCCCGTTTGCGAGGCAGCTCGGTACCTGTGGAAGCAGGCGCGAGATGTTCCCTGACATGTCTGTGTAGCACTGACGCGGCTGCCGAAGGTGTTCGCGTCATTCGTGGAGGACCAGTACATGTCTGTGTTCGCCATCCTGCTGCCCTACACCAACCCGTCGCGCTACAACCACTACGTGGTGTCTCTGGCGCACCACGTGATCGCCGCCTGGTTCCTCAAGTGCCGGCTGTCCTACCGGCGGAACTTCGTGCGGTTTATTATACACGTGAGTTTCATTCGCCTTTTTTATACTCTTATACCAAATCTGAAATTAGTACTAGCTTTTACCCGTGATTTGCTCCCATTGTCTATCTCATAGAAATCGTGCAATTATCCAAGAACAAAAGTAGCCGTCACATATCTCTCCGGGGTACTAACGACGTCCAAGCGGACCTCCTGCTCGACGGGACTACGTTATACAATCGGTTTAGTAACAATTTTTGTTTCCAAAAGGAGTCTTTCAGTTTATAAAATTTACTTAATCTCTAATAACTATTAAAATATTAAACTACACAAATGTCGATATTGTAACATGACAGCTGAGTTGTAGTGTGAGTGAGATCTCATATTCTAACCCGCTGACGAGTGCGTCTCCAACTGATCGCAGGGGCTGCACAACTACATCATCATGCCGTTCGAGGAGCAGCTCCAGTACAAGAGCAACCACTTCCAGAACGCCAACGAGGACTCCTCCAACAGAAAACGCAGCTCCAGTCTCGTGAGTCACTACCGCTCGTCGTCACACACTTAACGATAGCCACTTTCTACTATCTTCGTTTAAAATCCTTATTATTCTTATTGCTACTATCGCAAACACAATGATTTAATCATGATAATTTACTTTATTTTTATTCAAATTATCAGATGAAGTTATTGACTTGTGTGCCAAACTCACGATAGATAAAAGGTCGTAGTTTTGACATGTTTATTCACTTTTTTTAATTTTTAGTCTACTTTTTTAATTATAATCTTTCGAACTCATGCTTTCTCATCTATTTTGGTTTGGAAAAAAAAAAAGAAAAGTGAATAATTTATGCAATTTAAAGTTGTGTTGTCTGTAGGGCTCAAAAGCAGTTTCCCGGGCGCCGCTGGGCGGGCGTCAGGGGGGCGCCGCGGGCTCCAGCTCGGCCTCCGCCACGTTCCACGTGGAGCTCACCGAGACCTGCCTCGACCTGCTGGCGCGCTATACCACCACCCCCTGCAGCGTCAAGCCGCGGAGGTGAGTACTTCACGTGGAGCTCACCGAGACCTGCCTCGACCTGCTGGCGCGCTATACCACCACCCCCTGCAGCGTCAAGCCGCGGAGGTGAGTACTTCACGTGGAGCTCACCGAGGCCTGCCTCGACCTGCTGGCGCGCTATACCACCACCCCCTGCAGCGTCAAGCCGCGGAGGTGAGTACTTCACGTGGAGCTCACCGAGGCCTGCCTCGACCTGCTGGCGCGCTATACCACCACCCCCTGCAGCGTCAAGCCGCGGAGGTGAGTACTTCACGTGGAGCTCACCGAGGCCTGCCTCGACCTGCTGGCGCGCTATACCACCACCCCCTGCAGCGTCAAGCCGCGGAGGTGAGTACTTCACGTGGAGCTCACCGAGGCCTGCCTCGACCTGCTGGCGCGCTATACCACCACCCCCCTGCAGCGTCAAGCCGCGGAGGTGAGTACTTCACGTGGAGCTCACCGAGGCCTGCCTCGACCTGCTGGCGCGCTATACCACCACCCCCTGCAGCGTCAAGCCGCGGAGGTGAGTACTTCACGTGGAGCTCACCGAGGCCTGCCTGATGCCGCTGTGCCCACACTCAGGTGCATTCTATCTTCCCTCACTCTCTTAATCAGATCTCAGATAAGGCACAGGCTCAACAATTTTCCAAGGCACAGCTATGTATATCGCTCCGTGTGTACCAGTGTGTTAGTGTTGTAGCGGTACCTACAAACGCCACATAATGAACAAAGCGACATAGTGACGTCACACGAATTGTACATCTCGCAAGCAGAGTTTACCGTGTAAGTAGCATACATACATACATACATACAACTTCTCAACTTCAACCGTTGGACACGTGCCCGTCTGGCGGGCACTTGTCCACCAACACCCGTCTGGTCGGAGGGTCCACCCTTTTCTATGGAGGTTGAGTACTTCCTGTTCCTCATGCCTCCACAGTGTAATATATTCCCGGCAGCGCGGGGCCCGACCGACCACTGGCGCACAATTTACAGCTAACGTATATTTATTACATTTCTTTTGATTTATTATAACGGTTTAAAACCAAATTCGTTTTAACGATTTCTTTGTCATGTTACTGTGTTTTACCCCTAACGAGTAGACAAGAGAGTAATCCTGTCTTCATTTCAGGAGCGATACGGCGGAGTTCCTGTTCAGCGGTGGACAGTCCATGACATGGATTGTGGGACATAAGCTCGTCACCATCACCACGTCGGGCTGTCTGCAGAACTCCATCAAACAAGGACTCTGCGATCGGTCAGCACACATATAAGTATTTGACAGGCGTGTTGACTGCTGTGCCACGGAGGACGACAAATTAAAAACAAACCAGTGAATTAAAATATAATATACATATATTTGAAAAAAAAAAACTCACGCGGCATCAATATGTCTGCCGCAGCATTGCTGTGTGTAAAGACAATCTAGTCTGTAATCAGTTATCGTTCGACCGCTGTCGTGTTGTCCCCGCACTGTGTGCACCACAGTGTCACTCCCCACGCCAGTGGCCATCACGTTGTTGACCTGAACGTGGAGGGCGCTTTATACCGCACGAGTATAATTAGCCCACAAGCTGCACGCGTAGAGGGACGTACAGTAAGCTCTAAAGTACGCTATCTTTACTTTCCTCGAACAAGGCACAAACTTACGCACTATCATATTACCCCTAACTGACAACGCCCTCCGCTCCCGCTCAATGCCCACATCGTCTTTCAGGTCAGCTGTGAGAATGTGACCTACCTATTGCCTTGCCTCACTTTCTCAAGCGGTGCATTATTTATAAACACAGGAGGCACACTCTTCAGCAAACTAGGCCCAAACACCATTCATTTACTCTTCTTTGCATTTTATTTCAACCTATGGTTCGATGCACACTCTTCACAGTTTTCTAAGACCGCAAATCGATTCGCTCAACAACACCACGTCAGCGTAGCTCAAATATTTAAAAAAGTGGGATTCTTCTTATCAACTGAAGTCATAATATTATTGAATAAATCAAATAGCACCAGTTAATTCCCATCTAACATTTTTGTCATATAATCATACATTTATATGACCTTGAGTCTTATTAAAGTTGTTTTACAGTATTTTTGTTAACTCTTAGTCGTGTACTAGTGCACTATGTGTCCGATAGTCGTATACGCTTTTGGTTGTATAATAATGTCGTATAGACGTTATTGCGACCTTTTTATACAACCGTCATATAGTAGTGTCTACGATGACTTCTATAAAACTAACTTATACAACTTTTCGTAGTGTAAACGTTTTCATCGTATAAACCAAGTAATACTGTCAATTTTGTCATATAATTACCTTTTAAACAACTGCTATACGGATAATAATTGTTTACACGTAGTATTTGTAACCATTATATATAAGTCGAATGTATTACGAGAGCAACCTATATACAACCTAAATTATTACAAACATGCTAATACGACCGCTGTTTAATTATTACTCATAATATAGGTTTATAATCACCTTATATACAACATCCATCATTTTGAAATTATATTTAGGTATTTACTGTTTGCTACAACAAATGGATTGATAAAAGTGGAAAAGATTTAAAAGAAGTGGGGAATTAAAAACAAGTATCATTCGCTTCGAGCACGTCCTTTAATACAACGTAATAGAACTCAAACTGATAGTGAAGAAAATGAGAAGGGTTCCGTTCCTTTAAATTTACATTTAAATGTGATACATTTAAATGTAAATTTAACCAAAATTCTACGAGTAGGTACATCTTGCAGTTCATTTGCCGAAGTTCAGGACTCTTGTTCACTTTCCAAACTTGAAAATAGTTATTCATAGTAGATTTTAATATTCCCCAAATTGTATTAAAGCAAGTAAATGATTTGAAACTTAAGGAAAGATGTTTTGTAAATCTTCATATCCAAATATATGACAAGGAAATTTCGCAAACTGAAGTCATACCTATATTAGTTTAGGTACTGATATAAAGTGTCAGTTGGTTAGTGTGTTATTCATACATTTAAGAAATAGGTAATAAAAAAGACAGTAAAAATTATATTATTGAAGTATTTTTTTTTTATTATTATTCCCAAGAAAGTAATTATAATTTCAAGTTTGACGAGACTTATTATTTAGAAATAAAAGCAAAGATTTCAAATATTGCTAGTTTTTGAAAAAACTTAAATGGCTTTTTGAACCATAGATGTCAAATATGAAATATTATACAAAATCAAACCTTCATTTATTTTGCCACATTGAAACATCTTATGAAGCTAATAATCTTACAATAGAACAAATAAAATAATTGTGTATTTTCTAGCTCTACATTCTGGACATTGCATTGCTCTTCAACTGGCTGCTGATTATTTTCGTGCAACACTTTTGCTTCCTTTGGTAAAAACTTTTCAACATCCTTGTGGGGTCTACCTAAAACAAAAGTATTCTAAGATATAGGTATGTCACGCAAATCGGTTCTTAAAATATAAATGCCTAGCTAACTTAGTACAAATACATCCTAATTGAACAAAGTTAGTTAGGCGTTTATTATGTTATTATTGATCCCTAAATCAACTGTCATGGCGTACTCGAATGAATGAACACGCAGTTATACGTCGGGAAGTTATGTAGTTGTCATATAACGCAGTCACATTAATAATAAATTAATAGAAATATGTGAAAACATTAATATTTCAAAAGCGCGTAAAAAATTGTTAGAAATTTACCTCATATTAATCAGTAAACTTGATTGCGCAATAGTTGACAACTGATGAAATAGTTTTATCACCTCAAATAACAAAGAAAATATACAATATTAACTCTGCTGTCAAAAACACTGCCATATTATATTAACGAGATATGTTATAGAATTTGTTCAAATAAGCACACCTTTAAATGACAATAACATAACTTTACATTGGATAAAAGTCATATTGTGAGCCATTACTCGACACGAAGTCGAATACACGCCGCGACAGTTGTTCTTACATGACATCTAGTCAAATCGCCGACGTAAATATGACTACTATGCGACTTTACAGGACCATATATGACTATTACACGACACTCTTAGCGCCTTAAGTTGAATAAAACGGGCCCTAATACCGTCGAGTAAACGTTCTTATAACGTTTATACGATTATATTAAATAACGTTAAGTCGCCAACAAAACGTTTACTCGACTTCCTAAATGTTAGTTGGGTTATCTTTCTACTAAAAGATTACATACATACATTAGCAATTAAATAGTTATTATAATTATTTTTTATAAATAACTTGCTTCTTAGGCACATTTACCAATTCTTAAAACGTAAACAATAGTCATAAACTATTGGAATTATATAAGTAGGTTTTCGTTACTACCACTAACTTCAACATATAAAGTTATTTCTAACTTTAAAGTCTACACATCAATTCATAGAACACATACACACAGTATGAATTTCAATGACAGAAACTTTTAAAACATCATCAACATCCAAGTGGATGTTATACATAAATGTTCTGGAAGGTTGTTGGAATAATGTTTATTTATACAAGAATATGTTATTTGTGACAGATGTGCATTCCTGTGCAAGCAGCATGCGGAGCATGTCGCGTCGCCGCTGCCGCCGCTGAGCCTGCCGCCGCCGAGCCACGACCAGCCCGCCTCCGTACGTACGCCATTCTGTTTCATACTCCATCGGTTTAATAAAGCTAAACAAAATAACCACGTCGCCGCTGCCGCCGCTGAGCCTGCCGCCGCCGAGCCACGACCAGCCCGCCTCCGTACGTACGCCATTCTGTTTCATACTCCATCGGTTTAATAAAGCTAAACAAAATAACCACGTCGCCGCTGCCGCCGCTGAGCCTGCCGCCGCCGAGCCACGACCAGCCCGCCTCCGTACGTACGCCATTCTGTTTCATACTCCATCGGTTTAATAAAGCTAAACAAAATAACCACGTCGCCGCTGCCGCCGCTGAGCCTGCCGCCGCCGAGCCACGACCAGCCCGCCTCCGTACGTACGCCATTCTGTTTCATACTCCATCGGTTTAATAAAGCTAAACAAAATAACCACGTCGCCGCTGCCGCCGCTGAGCCTGCCGCCGCCGAGCCACGACCAGCCCGCCTCCGTACGTACGCCATTCTGTTTCATACTCCATCGGTTTAATAAAGCTAAACAAAATAACCACGTCGCCGCTGCCGCCGCTGAGCCTGCCGCCGCCGAGCCACGACCAGCCCGCCTCCGTACGTACGCCATTCTGTTTCATACTCCATCGGTTTAATAAAGCTAAACAAAATAACCACGTCGCCGCTGCCGCCGCTGAGCCTGCCGCCGCCGAGCCACGACCAGCCCGCCTCCGTACGTACGCCATTCTGTTTCATACTCCATCGGTTTAATAAAGCTAAACAAAATAACCACGTCGCCGCTGCCGCCGCTGAGCCTGCCGCCGCCGAGCCACGACCAGCCCGCCTCCGTACGTACGCCATTCTGTTTCATACTCCATCGGTTTAATAAAGCTAAACAAAATAACCACGTCGCCGCTGCCGCCGCTGAGCCTGCCGCCGCCGAGCCACGACCAGCCCGCCTCCGTACGTACGCCATTCTGTTTCATACTCCATCGGTTTAATAAAGCTAAACAAAATAACCACGTCGCCGCTGCCGCCGCTGAGCCTGCCGCCGCCGAGCCACGACCAGCCCGCCTCCGTACGTACGCCATTCTGTTTCATACTCCATCGGTTTAATAAAGCTAAACAATATAACCACGTGACTTTTTTTTTATAAATTATAAACCAGCGCTTGACTGCAAACCCGCCTGATGGTAAGCAGTGATGCGATCGTTGATGGTAAAGCGCGCTAGTTTATTAAGAGCCTATTCACTCTAGCCTTGAAGACACTCAAATTGTATTGTGACGGAAACACCGACGCTGGCAAACTGTTCCAGTCCCTCGATGTACGCGGTATAAAGGAGGAACAAAACGCTTCGTCCGGATCGCAGTGGTGTCAACAACGTAAGGGTGGAAACTCGCCGTACGACGGGTCGTCCGGTGATGGAACGGAATGGAGATGGGGGAATTAAATCATGCAATTCCCTTGCACACTCACCAGACTCGATTGAGAGAGTCTGAATACCAACAAACTAGTTATTTTTCCTCAGGTACATGTGAACGATGGAGTCAGCGAGAGCCAAGCGCACGCGACCAGCAATCAGTTGCAAGTGTCGCAAGCCAACCCGACAGAAGTCAAGCGGTAAGTACACTTTAGTAACAGTAAAGATCATACCGAATTTGGAAAGAGATACACGTGTCTAGGACAAACACGACGCTCTACAGTATGGAACTGTTCTCGATGTGTCAGCGCACACACGTGCTCTCATGTTGAGATAGTGAATGATGAAGTGACGGTGATGACTGCTAGACGTATTGTTGAGTCTGACAACATTTCAGATAATTCGCGATAATATAAACTATGTCGACACTTAAAGACAACAATGCGGTTAAGCACTAGTTTATAATTAAAAACTTGTCTCAGTAAAGAAATTACTATAAGTATTTATTATTCGTATATTTCTACAATATTTTACATGACGTACGTCAAAAAATCGCTTCGCACTAGCAAATTAATGATTTGACTGGCAATCTGTATGATTCAGTGGGCGCGGCTCTGGCATCAGTCTACAGTACCGCAGCTGTGACTAAAGCTTCGCTCTTCTTACTAACTGCGATTACTCGAATGATAACTCTTTATGAATGACAACGATTTCTCTTTCGGTTTCCAATATTCTCTGCGAAAAGAAATTTTTCTGCATCAAAACTTTCCGTAGCAGTGCTTGTACTTTACAAAGCTTTCAAAATTGTTTCCCAACTGTAGTACAATACTCTATACTCATGACTGTTGTTCGCGGAACGAATTCGCTTAGATGTCACCTTCCCGGCCCTCAGTCATGTTGCCTTGAATTCAGAATTTTCGCATAGCCTAGCCTAGCTTTTTATTGTAAATGATCATTCAAAATGAAGTTACTCTACGTAATAAAAAGTTGTGCGAGGCGGCAGTGACGTGTAAAATTGTGAATTGAAGTATAGGTAGTGTGACTCGGGCCCCCGTGTGACGCGAGTCCGCGGTGTTGACCCGTTCCCTGTACAGCTACAGCAAGTACTCGCTGCAACACTCGCGCTCGGCCGACACCAGCAGCTCGTCGCTCAGCACGTGCGACGAGCTGCAGCCCAGCGGACACGCCTCCAGGTGCCATGAGTGCCTCACCGCCCCACCGCCCCACCGCCCCACCGCCCCACCGCCCCACCGCCCCACCGCCCCGCCGCCCCCACCGCCCCCTACACCCCCTCCTCCGCGCCCATCACCCCCACCGTACTCGTCCCCTGTACAGCTACAGCAAGTACTCGCTGCAACACTCGCGCTCGGCCGACACCAGCAGCTCGTCGCTCAGCACGTGCGACGAGCTGCAGCCCAGCGGACACGCCTCCAGGTGCCATGAGTGCCTCACCGCCCCACCGCCCCACCGCCCCACCGCCCCACCGCCCCACCGCCCCACCGCCCCGCCGCCCCCACCGCCCCCTACACCCCCTCCTCCGCGCCCATCACCCCCACCGTACTCGTCCCCTGTACAGCTACAGCAAGTACTCGCTGCAACACTCGCGCTCGGCCGACACCAGCAGCTCGTCGCTCAGCACGTGCGACGAGCTGCAGCCCAGCGGACACGCCTCCAGGTGCCATGAGTGCCTCACCGCCCCACCGCCCCACCGCCCCACCGCCCCACCGCCCCACCGCCCCACCGCCCCGCCGCCCCCACCGCCCCCTACACCCCCTCCTCCGCGCCCATCACCCCCACCGTACTCGTCCCCTGTACAGCTACAGCAAGTACTCGCTGCAACACTCGCGCTCGGCCGACACCAGCAGCTCGTCGCTCAGCACGTGCGACGAGCTGCAGCCCAGCGGACACGCCTCCAGGTGCCATGAGTGCCTCACCGCCCCACCGCCCCACCGCCCCACTGCACTGCCCCACCGCCCCACCGCCCCCTCCACCCCCTCCTCCGCGCCCATCACCCCCACCGTACTCGTCCCCTGTACAGCTACAGCAAGTACTCGCTGCAACACTCGCGCTCGGCCGACACCAGCAGCTCGTCGCTCAGCACGTGCGACGAGCTGCAGCCCAGCGGACACGCCTCCAGGTGCCATGAGTGCCTCACCGCCCCACCGCCCCACCGCCCCACCGCCCCACCGCCCCACCGCCCCGCCGCCCCCACCGCCCCCTACACCCCCTCCTCCGCGCCCATCACCCCCACCGTACTCGTCCCCTGTACAGCTACAGCAAGTACTCGCTGCAACACTCGCGCTCGGCCGACACCAGCAGCTCGTCGCTCAGCACGTGCGACGAGCTGCAGCCCAGCGGACACGCCTCCAGGTGCCATGAGTGCCTCACCGCCCCACCGCCCCACCGCCCCACCGCCCCACCGCCCCACCGCCCCACCGCCCCGCCGCCCCCACCGCCCCCTACACCCCCTCCTCCGCGCCCATCACCCCCACCGTACTCGTCCCCTGTACAGCTACAGCAAGTACTCGCTGCAACACTCGCGCTCGGCCGACACCAGCAGCTCGTCGCTCAGCACGTGCGACGAGCTGCAGCCCAGCGGACACGCCTCCAGGTGCCATGAGTGCCTCACCGCCCCACCGCCCCACCGCCCCACCGCCCCACCGCCCCACCGCCCCGCCGCCCCCACCGCCCCCTACACCCCCTCCTCCGCGCCCATCACCCCCACCGTACTCGTCCCCTGTACAGCTACAGCAAGTACTCGCTGCAACACTCGCGCTCGGCCGACACCAGCAGCTCGTCGCTCAGCACGTGCGACGAGCTGCAGCCCAGCGGACACGCCTCCAGGTGCCATGAGTGCCTCACCGCCCCACCGCCCCACCGCCCCACTGCACTGCCCCACCGCCCCACCGCCCCCTCCACCCCCTCCTCCGCGCCCATCACCCCCACCGTACTCGTCCCCTGTACAGCTACAGCAAGTACTCGCTGCAACACTCGCGCTCGGCCGACACCAGCAGCTCGTCGCTCAGCACGTGCGACGAGCTGCAGCCCAGCGGACACGCCTCCAGGTGCCATGAGTGCCTCACCGCCCCACCGCCCCACCGCCCCACCGCCCCACCGCCCCACCGCCCCGCCGCCCCCACCGCCCCCTACACCCCCTCCTCCGCGCCCATCACCCCCACCGTACTCGTCCCCTGTACAGCTACAGCAAGTACTCGCTGCAACACTCGCGCTCGGCCGACACCAGCAGCTCGTCGCTCAGCACGTGCGACGAGCTGCAGCCCAGCGGACACGCCTCCAGGTGCCATGAGTGCCTCACCGCCCCACCGCCCCACCGCCCCACTGCACTGCCCCACCGCCCCACCGCCCCCTCCACCCCCTCCTCCGCGCCCATCACCCCCACCGTACTCGCGATCGCACCACTTAGTTGCCTAGTTCTCTTTGTGTTTATCTAGACTGCCAGTACTGGGTACCGTTTTATCATCAGAATGTTCTGAACCTCATTTTCTGTTGCGTTTTTAGGATTTTTTAAATCATTGTATTTACGCTCAACAACAAAATTCGACTAACAAAATTATTAAATAACAGATAACATACTTTTTGGTTTTTTACAGTTGAAGGTATGAGCTTTAATTCATTTAATAGAATATTTTGCAGTAATTAAGTTTTGGAAAACAAAAGAGCTTATGGAATTTTGTTGCTAAGTGTACCATTGAAATATAGGCAATTGTATTTGCTAAAATCATTTATATCAGCCCCCTAATCGTCGAACACATTTTTGTCAAATGATTGCGACTAGTTGGGATCAGTTGGGATCGTTCGGACCGCCCATTGGTCCGTTCGGTCCAAAAAAATCCCAACTAGTCACAATCATTTGACAAAAATTTGTTCGACGATTAGGGGGCAGAAATATTAACTACTTAGTACTGCTGTAGTTCTATAATCCTATAAAATTAATGTTTGTGTAAGTTTTAGAGAATGATTTTAAAATGTAACAATGTTGCAGTAACATCATTTTTATTATGCTTCATGTTGTTGAATGCTATTATTTTAGTAATTCCACCATACAGCACGTCCACACATGTACATAGCACATAGTCGGAGGTCCGTGCATCACACAGTAACGCGTGTATACAACGGTTTCAGACAAAACTCATCGGAGAACAACAAGGCGAACGATCATCTGGCCGCAGTAATGAACCAGTTCTCCCAGCACTTCGAGAAAGTCTCCAAAGAAGTGGTGAGCTTAATGTACTCGTGTTACTTGACCGACCGTGTGTTTTAACAAAATCATAATTTGCTCCTAGTCCACAAGTTAGTCCAAGTATGTGGGATAGACGTTTAATGAATGGATTCATTTCGTCTACGTATTAACAGCTCTTTTAATTTTTAAAACTAATAAAAAGTTCGGCTTATTTTAATTACTTTTTTCTTTACTCATATAGGTATGTAATGTCATGTCATCAGCGTGTCGTAACCGAGATTTCGTAAAAATATTTGTATTTAAAAGTGTGTCCGTAGAGTTAGATGTTTGTACGTGTGGCAGGACACGGACGACATGTCATGGTCGCGCGTGGGCGAGCTGGCGGCGGCGGGACAGCTGCCGTGCTGGGGCGCCAACTGGGCAGAGGTCCACGTGCGCTCGCCCACCGGCGACACCTGCTGGGTCATGCGCATGCAGAACCAGGTACACCACCACCAGGTTCACCAACACTAACTGTGAACTTAACAGACTACATTAGCTGGCGAACTGCACAGACGTGCTGCGTATCAATATCTGAACATGAAGACGACCCATTGATTTCATAATCTTGTTTACAGCTGTATACACGTCCACATTATTAAATCAAATGGCTCCAAATATGGCATCAACCTAAACATACCAAACCAATTTTCTAAGAGCGTACATTTTTTTTTTAACTTTTTAACTGCCTCATTCGTAACAACGACTATGTGCTGGTTGCAGATGAACTGGGACTACCTGCTAGAGTCTCCCCTGCAGGATGTGGCCGCAATGCTGTCACCCAGCGTGCTGGCCGGGCTCGCCGGGTCGGGCGGGCCTGCCGAGCCTGTGGGGTCTGGCGGGCCTGCCGGGCCTGCCGGGCCGGGCGGGTGTGGCGGGCCTGCCGGGCCTCCTGCCGGACCAAGCGCGCCTGTAGGGCCAGGCGACGCGCACCGTAATGTGGTGAGTCACCCGATCGTGACCATTCTTTTCCATAGAAACCTACTACGCTTTGCAATGGACAACATGCAGCATGATTCTAAACGATCGTGTCCTTAACAAATCACAATTTCCTATAAAAGGTTTACTTTATAAATTCATTGAGTTTCATATGAATTGGTTTTGACAGGGGGCCTCGACATTTGTATCGAGGAGTGGTTCATTTCAGAAAATAAGAATATCTTTTGCATATATCCGATATCATTCCTCACCAGAAACACCAAATTTGATTACCACAATGATTACACTGCTGGCTCACAGGCCTTCTCTCTGTAAGAGGGAGTCGGCCGTTATCTCCTGTCCATATTTGTTATAATGGTATATAATAAGTCATAAATGGCTATACTGCTAGAAATGTACTGTCTAAATTAAAACCATTTTGCTCCTAAATACAGATATTAATCTTTTCGATGTATGAGTGCCTCACCGAACTGAACTGAAATTTCCTTGAAATTTTGACGTTATAAGAGTTAAGACAATTGGTCTATAGTTAGTCATATGTTGCACTTGTATGAAACAGTAGTTTCTTTTTTTGTAAAGTTACGAAAAATTTCCTATGCTGATGGATCTAATATATGGTATTTATATCAGTTTGTGCGTTACAAGTGGTATGGCCGCAGGGTCCAGACAGCGCGCCGCGCTCCCGGAGCGGCTCGTCGTCGTCGGCGACCAGACCCTCGGCGCCGCAGGACCTGCACAAGTCCAGCTCCGACACCGTCGTCGGCAGCGACAGGAGGACTCTCACCACCAACCAGCCGCACAGGTCACTTATACAGAACACATTTAAACATAACTTTCTTGTCGACTCTACTCCTTAGAAGAGACATGCGAACGCGAGCCAAGCGAACCATGCACATATTTTTATACTTTTCACTTTGAAGAGTTATGTGAGACTGCATATTTCAAACACTGTTGAAGCTATAAACTACGGTATATATGGCACCGAACTCTGCATTGGATGTTCTTGTTTGTGCAGCAGTGTGGCCAGCAGTAGGATGAGCACGCAGCCCATCAACATCCCGGGCTCCCCACAGCGACAGAGCTCGTCGTCGACCACCGACGACGACGACATGCTGCTCATTGTGCCGGAGGTCAGTACTGTGTGCGCTTTGAGCGCGACAATATGTAGGTAGCGCTCACCTTATGCGGCTGTCACGTCTTGCTGTTTTTAACAGATGAAAATATTTTATTTTGCAAATGAAGGGACCAAGTTATGGTGGTACATAGTAGAAATACACACAACAACAATAAAAAAAATTTATTTAGACGTTGAAGGAAGCTGGTGAGTTTTTTGGCGGGAAGGCTAAGATGAGTGCCACGCTCATTTTTCATTGAACTTTTAAAATTATTTATAGTGTCGTTTACTAAATAAAAACGCGTGATTTATGGAGTAAAAAGTGCATTCAGTGAATAATTCATAAAGAAAAGTGAAATCTTGTAGCACAGTGGTCACATCATGTCTTTCTCCCAAATCTTCCTCCAAGTGTCCGTTCACGCGGGAAACGAAAGGAGATAGGTTTAGGTTAGGTTAAGCTAGGATAAGAAATAGAGCACGGAGTCTAGGCCTCCGGGTCTGCCCCGTGACACTCTCAACAAAGGGCCCGAGGGTAACCGAGTGGTTTTAGTGGGTATTCCCGGCTCCGGCCGGGCGAGTACCACATACGTCCGTCGCCTAGCTAGCGGCGGGTATGGTGCCTAAATGCATTTCCACTCGTTAAAAAAAAAAAAAGGATAAGAGATAGATTAGGTTAATTTAAGTTAGGATAAGTTACTAAGTTAAAATCTATTTAAGTATGCGACTGAAGGACTTGTATCCATGGTCATGAAATAAATTTATAAAAAATAAAAAAATATATAGGAAGCTGGTTGCGCATGAGCTGGCGGCTTACAGACCGATAAAAGTCCTTGTCTTGTCGCGTGCGGACGTACGTCTCGCTCGGGCGAGGCAGAAATATAAAAAACATAGCGGCTAGCTGTCGCGTGCCCGTATGGACGCATTAGTGTGATAACTCAGTACTCACACCGAAACGAGTTGTTCTCGCGCACGGGCGCGTGCTTTCGCATTCGGACGCTATAGTGATCGGTACAATATGTGATAATCGTTCGCATTCGGACGCTATAGTGATCGGTACAATATGTGATAATCGTTCGCATTCGGACGCTATAGTGATCGGTACAATATGTGATAATCGTTCGCATTCGGACGCTATAGTGATCGGTACAATATGTGATAATCGTTCGCATTCGGACGCTATAGTGATCGGTACAATATGTGATAATCGTTCGCATTCGGACGCTATAGTGATCGGTACAATATGTGATAATCGTTCGCATTCGGACGCTATAGTGATCGGTACAATATGTGATAATCGTTCGCATTCGGACGCTATAGTGATCGGTACAATATGTGATAATCGTTCGCGTTCGGACGCTATAGTGATCGGTACAATATGTGATAATCGTTCGCATTCGGACGCTATAGTGATCGGTACAATATGTGATAATCGTTCGCATTCGGACGCTATAGTGATCGGTACAATATGTGATAATCGTTCGCATTCGGACGCTATAGTGATCGGTACAATATGTGATAATCGTTCGCATTCGGACGCTATAGTGATCGGTACAATATGTGATAATCGTTCGCATTCGGACGATATAGTGATCGGTACAATATGTGATAATCGTTCGCATTCGGACGCTATAGTGATCGGTACAATATGTGATAATCGTTCGCATTCGGACGCTATAGTGATCGGTACAATATGTGATAATCGTTCGCATTCGGACGCTATAGTGATCGGTACAATATGTGATAATCGTTCGCATTCGGACGCTATAGTGATCGGTACAATATGTAATAATCGGTGGAACGTCGGACGTGCGGTCAGCGGTACGGGTGATGTTGTGATTTCCACTCGGCTGTATTGGGAGCTGTGTTTGCTTCCTGGAGAAGGACGTCTACAAAACATTCCAGAGGAACACACACAAATTCAATTATTTCTATGTCTATTATATATATTTGTATACTAAATGTTAGAACATTTAGTACACAATACATAACACTGAACGTCGGCGGCGGTCGGTCGGCGACGTGGTAAGTGAATTTATAAATCATTAATTTTTACTAAGGTAGCTGGTTGTGGCGCGTTTATTAGTTTTGTGTGCTAGGGAAGCGCGGGTTCCCAAGCATTATATTTATTTATTTGTCTCAGGCAACAAAGGCCCGTAGTAAAATATTGTTACGGGCTAGGGGTACTAAAACGCCGGTTAAGGGTTTCGAAGTTTATTGGCAACAAATAGGGCTCAAAAGTTGCGTAGTGCATGTCACGCGATATATATGAACCTTATGCCCTCGACATAAGGTGCATTCATAACAATATGATAATACTATACAATAAAAACAAATAATAAAACTTAAAAATACTAATAATACACTAGCGACCCGCCCGGCTTCGTACGGTTGCAATGCTGATACTAAATACATTACAAAAAAAAGTGTTAACGTTGTATAAAAAACATAGCGGCCCCAGAATTTTTAAATTTGTAATATCTTCGAAACTATTTCTTTAAATCATGTGCTGTAAGGGCGATATAGATCTATATTAAAAAAACTTACGGGGTTGTCCGACTTACCCAATATGCACACAAAATTTCATGAGAATCGGGAAAGCCGTTTCGGAGGAGTTTAACCACAAACACCGCGAGACGAGAATTTTATATATTAGATATAACATAACAACTAAAACTACTGTACCCGGATCACCGGCGTCGTGTTTCGCTGACTGGTGTCACGCAGCCGGCCACGACACCGGCGGTACACGACACCCTTCGCTCATAGCTCTTCTTTCAGGAACTTGTCGAGATCATGCGTCGGAACACGTACCACGAACGACTTGAAGTACGTGCTGTGGCGTGGCTCCAACACCTCGACCCTCACAGTCCAGTTAGACTTGACGCGCAGATACTCCACTATCTCCTCAGCCTTCGTGGAGTGATGCAGTCTAGACACGTATAGCATCGTCGTCGGTACAGCTAGACGCAGCAGCATGTTAGTTCCTGCCACCGCAGTACCGCACTGGTTCCGACAAGGAGGCTTCTTCTTCTTCTTCTTCTTCTCTACTTTGATGAAACCATCCTTATCGGACGTATCCTTGTCTGGACCCTGTTTATTCGAAACCAGCCCCCTAATCGGCGAATACATTTTTGTAAAGTGAATGCGACTAGTGGGGATCGTTTGGACCTAACGGACCAATGGGCGGTCCTAACGATTCCAACTGATGCCAATTAGTCGCAATCATTTGACAAAAATTTTTTCGTCGATTAGGGGGCTGGTTTGATTTCGACCGGCTCTGTTTATTTATTTATTTATTAACTATGGACAACTTACAGCTAAAACAAACAGAATAAAAAATATGTATGTCAGATTGACAGCCAATTATAAGTCATCACTTATAAAAAACAGACTGTACAGAGATAGTGTGGACAACACAACACAGCTACCTAGCTTATAAAAATTAAAAAAAAAACAGACACTACAAGAATAAAACAAAAATTAAAAACAAGCAATATAACATTCCAGTTTAAGATAACAAAGGTTTAAAAAAAAGAAAAAAATCGTAACATACTCGTACATAAAAGTCTCAACCAAAAAAGTCACGGCTCATGCATTTTCTGGTCGAGGAGACACTTGTTAAAAAGGGATCGAAATCGTGCCGCTTACACATGCCATTAAAGGTTCTACTTGCTCGCTATCGTTTCTTCCGCTCGTTTTACCAGCGAGTTTTGTGGCTCAACAGGCTTTTTAGCGGCTGTTATTGTAGCGTCGGCTCGTTTGGGGGTCGACGAAACTACACACGTCGTTGTCTCCACCGGTGTCGAGGCAGGGACGGCGGCGGCATTCTCGGCAGCTGGTGACGCATTCGAGCTCACCGACTCGACACTGCAGGTGGAGGCGTTTTGTGCACCACGACATGTGTTAACATTTGCGGCGTCATCGGTCGGTGACCTACTTGCAGAAATTGCATTGCACAACAACACTACTTTTGCTCGTAGATCGCCGATAGTTTTGTAAGACACCATCAGCTGATACTGTATCTCAGCCTGGCTTTGCTTCAGGAGTATAATATTCTTTAGCATCCTGGTGACGTCCACGTGGTCGAACGTGACGGGAGGCAGCTTGTGCAGATCCTTCGCCACGAAAGCAGGCACGTCGTCCGGGTGATACAGTTACACTCAGACTGATGTCACGTTTACTGAAAAAAATCAGTATTATAATCATTTATTTCCTTTATTTATCAACTTCTATAACAAATAGATACATATCAACGATAATACGTAAACATTAAATAATATTTAATGTAAATCTAAAGAAACTGATTATTCACTATTCAATAGATTGTTGAAGAGGAAGGTTTAGAAAAGTTTGTATGATTTTTGGCTTTATTTTTGTTCTCATCGAAGCGCTGCAATATAAAGTTTATATAGTTTATCAAACTTTACGTTGTTAAAATTGACCTAGCATTCACAAGATATTTTGTATTGCGCTATAAAGCGCACTACACACCAAATCCGCCAAAGCGTTGGCACAGCCCGCGTCGGTGGCTTGCCGGCCACGTACTAGCGTACGCAAGCGCTCAGTTGCCGGGGGATATGTCAACTGTAGTGACGTGCTAGTATTTTTGTTTTTGCGACATGGAGTGGGACGAAGAAAAAACTCTTAAGTTAATCAATCTGTATTAAATTAATTTACCGTCGTGCACCTGTCTTAGCACCGACCCGCCACCTCACGTGCCCAAGAATGTCCTTCTTCCCGTTAGCCTTCCTGGGACAATCAATTCGAATGTGCCCCTTTTCGCCGCACTCATAACAAGTTGGTCCTCGTCGGGCTTTTATTTGTGCGGTCACTTCTCGAATATGGTCGTCTTATCGGCCATCTTGACGTACAGGTTTCACCTCCAGAACATGTGTGAAAGCTGCCTTCACAATCTGATGGTGACCCAGACGAACTGCAGCCCTGACTTCTGCATCTCGAATCACATTAGTATAGATTCGCAGAGTACTAGCGTCGAATCAATCCCGGTATTGATGCATACGCCTTCCGAACCATACGTTCTATTTCCGTTGCCCACTGTTACAGAGCCTCGTTGCTCTTCTGTGTGTGGTCGCGGAGTTGAGCCCTGTAAACATGTTCAAGGTGTTTCTCCATATCTAGTCTCCAACGCTTCTAACAGACAGGCTAGGTTATTGCAATCGCCGGAAATATTCTCGAGGATTTGTACCGCCTCACCACGCAGAGCAAGCATAAGGGCCGTTAGGGCTTGATCGTCGTCCCAATTGTTGCCTTTTGCGACCTTTTCGAATCGAAGGCGGAAGGCCACCCATGAAGTTGTTTCATCGAAATGAGGGATTTGGAACGTCGGAAAAGCACTGGGCACAGGTATCACACCTTTGATACCTCCTTTTTGTACTCTTTCTATTTCTTTCCCAAACTCCATGATAGTATTATCTAGTTTATCGAAACGCACATCATATTTGTCTATACGAGCATCTTGCTGGTCTATGCTCGTATCCTGTTCGCTGTTTTTATTTTAAGCTCGTTGACCTCTTCCTTGGTTTCTTTACCCTTTTCATTAAGTTCTAATACTAGTTGCTGGGAATTTTGCCTGGGATTCTGCTACACTTTTAATGATTTGTGCCTCAGCTTTATTTGTGCCGTCAAGTGAGCCAGTAACGCCGATAAATCGGATCCGCTGCTTCCGGGAATAGTGCTGGTAGTAGACGCATTCACATTCGTCCGTGTTACGACGGCCGCATCTTCTACAGGTGCAGGGACACCAAGCGATTCTTCCTCTTGACGCGCCAAATCCATCGCTGCTTGTCGTCGCATGCGAACTCTTTCGTCTTCCCTTTGCGTGACCGGCATTCCACTTCTGACACCAATTGTTACAGTCTAGGCGTATTAAAATGCCGGTTAAGGGTTTCGGAGTTTATTGGCAATGAAGGTACAGTCGATACGATCGACTGCAATGACAAGTAGAATGTAGCTGATGTCGCACCGAAGTCTTCCTTTCTGTCCACCAAGTCCGTGTCGTACACACACAATAACACTATAGATGTTACTTCTCGTAGTACTCAACGTTGTCGTTACAGTTGTCGCAGTAGGTATTCTCAGAGATCGCTTCTTAACTGTCGCTTGTTTTCGTATCGTTAGTCGAATACAGACTGACTCTGCGCCGGCGTCACGGCGCTATATATAGATCAGCTGGTAGAACATTCCAGATTCGTCTAGACGTAATAATAATAGCGCATAAATTCGAGTACATTCAGTAGGTACCTACGGTAATTCACCTGAGACGAGTTTCTGGTAATTTTCGATGTCGGCACTTTGCTGACAAAATTGTTGAGACCTGTACCATTCAATAGGTCACCCTAGGTCTAGCAATGCGTTTTATACGGTACCTCAACAATGTCTAGGTCTCGAGTTATAGGGCTTATAAGTTACGCACTGCGTGTCACACGATATTGAACCTTATGCCATCGACATAAGGTACATTCGTAACATTATTAAATTTAATCTTTGTATTTTATCAGTGTAGATTAATTTCAGAAATATTCTAAAATGTATGAAATTCTTTACAATCAAA
Organism: Sesamia inferens; assembly: GCA_037179545.1. Taxonomy (NCBI): domain Eukaryota; kingdom Metazoa; phylum Arthropoda; class Insecta; order Lepidoptera; family Noctuidae; genus Sesamia; species Sesamia inferens. Next base: position 34,221,665 of record CM073926.1, on the reverse strand, counting down.
TCGTCTGCTTTCAAATCTCTTAATCTTTTACTATTACTGTAATAATTGCGAATCAATAAACTAGGTCTTATCCAACAGCTTCGTTCACCTTGTAACGAGCCAGCAATAATAATTCCATCGTCCATGTTTAGTTTTATTTGCTAAATTATCTTTAAGAATAGCACAAAAATTAGAAAACTCTTTCGACGCACGGCAATCACTAACTGCCAAATAAGTTTGTATGTCGAGCCGCCGACATGCCGCCGGCAAAGGTTTACAACTTGCAATGACTGAAGCCGCCAACCTAACCCGCCGGCAAAATGTTGCCGACATATGCCACCGCGCTTTGGTGTGTAGTGCGCTTAAGATGTACAAACTTTTTTGAATTATAGCGCGTCTAATCAATGATGCTAAGCAAATGTTTTTTAACTTTAAGTAAAGTTAAACGCTTATTTGTTTACAGTGAATGATTAGTGTAAGTGTACCTGCTGTGTACGTTTGTATGTGGGGCTGATGAGTCAGGTAAATAAAACGACTGTTTCGGCGAGCGTTAGTACAAGACTGGGGAATCGATGGGTAGTCATTTATTTTATAGCATAATTATCTGGTTACAGTATTCCCAAATTAATAATACGCATGCAGATCTTCGGTAATAATCGTATTCCCGGAAACACCCGAATCATTGAATCGTAAGAGCCCTAAACATTGCACTTGCATTTTGCACCTTGTTTGAATGAAATAGAAGTCAATATCGTGTGTACACAAATCAGAAACAATTCGGGCGGTCGGCGGCGGTCGCTGGACAGAGTGGTCAGTCATTGTTAGTTAGTTGTTCTTTTATTTTGGTGGTGAGTGCACGTCTTCTTTCTGTGTGGAATTATATAGAGCTGCTATTACACATCCCTCTTGGTTTTGTTTACAAAGGTAAATTTAATTGCAACTTTAATTATCTTATTCAAATTTAAATAGTTTATTTTGTAAAATAGATAAATATACTAATGTATTTCACGGTTTTTTAATATTAAAAAATTAAAAATACCTACGTTAAATACATATTAAGTACTAGAAAAAACATTTTAAAAATAACATTTAGGCTTATATAAATTTAATAGAAAGATACACGTCCATAAATAAACAGATATAGGAATAAATAATACTATAAAATTTATTAGTACGTACTTAATGCAATAATACAACAAATAAATAAAAATATGCCTAACTCTGTCCATACCATTTTCTTTCAGACTTTTTTCTAGAATGGATAAATTTAAACGTGGGAAGCCGCTTAAGTCACAAGCACGGCAAATGGTATTTAATGTGTACCTTTATTTCTTAAATGAAGCCAATGTTTTTGGAAGAGACCATGAAGGTTATTAAAAAAAAAATTCAGGACCGTGTTACAAAAGCTACCAGAATTTCACGACGAACTTTGAGTAATATCTTAAACGAAAAAGAACAGAATCAATCAATGAAACTTTCCACACCGAAAAAAGGAAAACCTAAAAGTAGATTTCGGCTGGGACTTGATGATTTCGACTACTGTGTTATTCGTAATCTATAATATAAAAATGAATCGCAAAATGTGTTGGTGAGCGCATAACTCAACAACGCCTTGACCAATTTGGCCAAATCTTTTTTTAAAATGTTCGTTGAAGTTCAAGGATGGTTTTTACGGCGAGAAAAAATAGAATTATTGCTGGAAAAACCCTAAAAATAGCCCTTTTCTTTTTCCCATACAAATGATTTGTAACTAAAACGTAGTCAATTTGAGCTTTATTGCTATGGTATAAAGTTCACTGTTGTCTAAGCAATGTAGGTGTGTTCCTAACATGCGTGTGTGCGTTGGAGCACAGAATACATAGTTGGAGGAGTTTAATGTCGCGTTCCGAAACTCGCGTTTCTTTTGTATTAGTTTCGGCACAGTTTAATGTCGCGTTCCGAAACTCGCGTTTCTTTTGTATTAGTTTCGGCACGCGAGATAAAATGCATCAGTTTCCACGTCATTACATCAGTCAAACAAAAATCGCGTTACCAACAGTATTTTATTATTTTTAATATCCAGATATTAAATAAATAAAACAATTCGTACGGCTTAAAAGAATTTGACTTCAAGTCATATCAAATTAAAAAAAAAAGTTGTCTGTTACCTTATCTACTGAGTTTGCTTTTGTCAACTGATACACGAAACAAATTCGTATATCGTGTTTTGTGCAAAGTGTTTAGTTCGTTAGTGTTTGTTTAGTTCGTGATAAGTGAAAAAATAATTTATATTTGATATGCCTCCTATAAGACGAAGCAATTTAGGTAGAAGAACCAGAAATGCTACAAACCAAGCTAATTACCGATCTAATCGTACTGCACAAGAACGTGACGACGGAAATGAACGTAAAAGAATTCGGATATCACAAATGCGTGAAGCGCGAGCGCGACATTCAACTAATAATCGCGCAAGTTTGAATCGAGCTGCTTTCAGTTACGATGTGTCAATTGACTACAGTAACTACCAATGTGTTGTTATTGGTTCTATGAACTCGGTTTGCTCACACTGTAAGGCATTAAAATAAAAAAATGAAGCCAATGGATTGTGTTGCGCAAATGGTAAAGTGAAATTGATACCATTGGATCCACCACCAGAACCATTGTACTCATTGGTTTCAGGAATAGGAACAGATTCTATACACTTTTTGACACATATCCAACAATATAACAATTGCTTTCAAATGACTTCATTTGGGGCAACAAATGTAGTTCGGGAAAATTTTATGCCAACTTTCAAGGTATGTATACTTAAATAGTTACTCATAATTATTTTAGCGAACAAAATTTTCTGTCACCAACGTTAAGATGTGACTAATCTTCAATTTCTTAATCACTTATATATCACTTAGTCATCATATTATATGGTGATTCAGTTTCAGTGACACTTTTATTATATTTTATATTTGATAGATATTAGTTAAAACTAAATATATACTTTTTAAGATCAAATATTGTCAGTTTGATCACTGACAATCCATTAATTTATACCACACCATAATATTTTTTTTTTATTTACAGATACAAGGGCAAATATATCACAGAGCAGGTTCACTGTTACCAGTGTCAGATAGCGACAACAAATTCCTGCAAATTTATTTTATGGGCAATTCACCACAAGAAATTGATCTGCGTTGTGCACATAACAATTTAGTAAAGAGGTCTATTGTAGAACAATTACAAACTTTATTTCATCAACACAATCAATTGATTATATTGTTTAAAACTGCCCTGGATCTGATGCCATCCGATAATCACAAAATTGTAATCAGAGCTGATAAAACACCTGCAGGTCAACATACAAGACGTTTTAATGCACCAACTATTGATGAAGTTGGAGAAAACTTGGAATCCCGTGATATTGTTTTACATCGTCGGAATGATCTATTACAACGTATAAAGGAAACACACCGCTCATATGATGCATTGCAATATCCCATTATATTTTGGCAAGGTGAAGATGGCTACGATTTCTCAATAAAAATGATAAATCCCATTACAGGTAACTAAAATATTAGTTTAGCTATGACGATAATATCTCAGTCACTATATTATGTATTTTAATTTTATATTTGAATGTTATTAAAACAAAATCTTTTTTACAGGTTCTGAAACCAACAAAAAAGTCAGTTCAATGATTCATACCGCCTAATGATTCGGGAAAATGAAGATAATCACATATTGAAATGTCTGCGATTATATCACAAATATGTTGTTGACATGTATGTTAAAATTGAAACGGAGAGCTTAACATTCATCAGGTTGAATCAAACCAAACTCCGATCTGAAGAGTATATTCACCTTCGAGATGCGATTAATACTGATGGAAATGCACAGAATGTCGGTCGGATGACTATTCCTCCAGCAACATACATCGGAAGCCCTCGGCATATGCATGAATATGCGCAAGATGCCATGTCGTATGTTCGTCATTATGGTACAGCAGATTTGTTCATCACATTTACATGCAATCCGCAATGGATAGAAATCAAGCAGGAGTTATTCCCTGGGCAATCACCCATTGATCGTCATGATATTACAGCCAGAGTCTTTAGACAAAAGTTGAAATCTTTAATGGATTTCATCGTAAAACATAATGTGTTTGGTGAGACATGCTGCTGGATGTATTCTGTGGAGTGGCAGAAACGAGGATTGCCACATGCACACATTTTGATTTGGTTGGTTGAAAAGATAAGGCCAAATGAAGTTGATGCAGTGATATCAGCTGAAATCCCTAATGTACAAGTAGATCCTGGATTGCATGAGGTAGTTATCAAAAACATGATACATGGTCCCTGTGGAACTCCTTTGCTAGACTTGCCTTACAATGCATTTAAAGCAAAAATCAAATCCAAGCTTTGTTCAAAGGCATATTATTCCGTGAATGATTATTTAAATGATAAGAATGGTCGCTCTGATTAACTCAGGACAATGTTTGTGTTCTTTCTCAGGAATTAGCTTATTGATACGTTATATGAGTTCATATAATTACTTTTTTACATTACATAAATATGTAAGCTGTCACGCCCTTTATGCCTGGGGCTTCTTAGTTAAGTAATAAGTTTTTAGTTAATTACATTTTCATTTAAATATAAATATATTGTTTTGCTTTGCTGGTATTGGCGTGGTAGCTGGCATATGGTAAATAATTTCATTGTTGTTGTATTTTATCGTGTTCATCACTATACATAGTATTGTATAAAGACATGTGTTTTTTAAAAAATGAACAGACAGCTGTGCTGCTGGGGAGTTTGTTCCGCCACTTCTTCTTCCCAGCGAAAGCACTAGGAAGTGTCGATGGGTGGGCGTTTTGGGGGACTGTCTTATGTAATATTGACGTTCAAAAAGTGCTGATTCTCAGCCTAATTTGAATAAATGACTTTTGATTTTGATTTTGAATAATAATTATGATTCACATGATTAACAATAAAGCGATTACTTACTTTTAAATCCTTATATATGTTTTATTTAATTATTTTTTATTCACAACGCCCTATCACCAGGGTGACGGTTCTGTTCAGGAGAATTTTTTAAAATACGTAGGCACAAAAACTGTCACATTACAAATCTTTTTGACAGGACGAAGTCTGTCGGGTCAGCTAGTATGATATACAATTTTCAGTTGACCCTCAAAGAAGTCCCAACTGTAAATAATTTGAGAAAAAAGTTAATCGAAGCTATTCATTTCAAAGGCTGTTTAGAGACTTTAAGGCTGATCTTGAAAGAAATAGGGTTTAGGTTTCTGAAAACTGATAATAACAGACGATTACTTATGGAAAAGTATGATATACGTTTAAAAAGGATCAAATATCTCAGAGTAATACAACAGCTGAGGAATTCTGGTAGAAACATAGTGTTTATGGACGAGTCATACGTGCATACATTACATACTAAGGGTAAAACTTGGCAAGATAGCAGCAAAAAGGGTGTGCGTTCGCGCAGCGGAATGTTGTTGAATTTAAAGATTTTAGATATGCAGATATTTAGTGTATGACGTCGTATAATTGTGTATGGTAAAAAAAAATTTGTGCGCGCAGCCATTGTGGAGAAATTCACAAAATACTGATTCCGCTGGGCGAACGTTGTCCTGGCGGAACTTTTTTTAATCCTTTGACTTTAGGAAAAAGAGATGTGTCCAAAAATTAGTGTGTATTTGTGTGTAATTGTGTATGTATGAATAAAATTTGTGCATGCATAAACTTCGGAGATATCCAAGTTTCCGCTGCGCGAACGTTTGGCCATTAGCTAGTTTTCATATAAAGCGCTTACATAGAGAGCTGTAGATTTTTACATACTTTGTTTTGAATTTGTGTATATTTGTGTAAAAAACAGATTTAGAAAAAATCGTAAGGCTTAAAAGATAAAAATATAAACGTAAAATACGCTTATTTGGTCTTAGTTCTTAAAGTATGCACTTTGGGGCCTAGATTTTCACGTTTATACAAACCTTGTAAGTGTCTGCAACATATTGCCAAGTATCAATGATGTTCCTTTAGTAATTAAAGAGTTATAGGACAATTTACCATGACATAATCACTGTTTACAAAGCAGTCAAATATCACGACATTCTAAAGGAATTGCATGGTAAAATGTATGCCAATAATTAGTGTATTCATTCAACTATTCACATGCAAAATTTCATGTCATTAAATTCAGTAATTCAAGAAAAACAATTATAATACTGATGAAGCATCGAAAACCTACATAACCCGACCAAGTTCGGATAGCTATAAAAAAGCGGCCGTGCAATATATTTAGGTAACATCCCAAAATTTACAGTATAATGCCGGTATTGAATTGGTATAGGTGATAACACAATTGTTTCGATATAATATAAAGGTCATTTATTTTTGTACACCTACTTTTTTAAATGTATTTGACTATGACAAAGTAGGTACTATTTACGTAGTTACTTTATTTAAGTATGTGTTTGAGACTGGAGATATAATCTAGATATATTAATTTATGCAAATAAAATTCATACAGCTAATTTCTATTGAAGATTTCACGCATCAGGATTCTTACTATAGACCCCTCAGGGAAATTAAATAATTACCACAAGTAAGTACTACTGCTTAGGCAATTATTTATCAAATTGTAGCTTATTACACTTTTTAACCAATGCACTAGACATGCATGAGCGTTCCCCTTTGCAACTTTAGTGGATCAAACAATCTAATAACTTAAAAAAAAACTACTTCTTGAATCGATTTTTTAATTGATGTATCTATACCGTTGTACTGGTTGTGACTTATGTATGTGAGCGTGTTCCCCCGCACCCCACCAAAATATACAGAATTATTTTTTGTTTGAAGCGGTACGCTCTTTGGTTAAATAGTCTAAGGTCCGTATTACAGAAAGTTACTCAAGACTCAAGCATTATTTATTTAAAACTAGTTTTAACCAATCAAAAGGCTTCCAACGAGACTTAAGTTTTGAGTGACGTTCTGTAATACGGACCTTAGCATTGTAGTTATGAATTGATCAAAAATATTCTAGTGTGAAAAAATAGACAACGCGCTGCGCGCAACGAGGTTCCCGCTTGAAACAGTACTTCCATCCTTGAAGAAAAGAGAGGGCAATATATTTTCATTAGCCGCGGCCCGCGCGTATTCGTTTACTGTTGTACTTGAACCTGATTTTGTATTATTCCCAGTCAAAACAAAATATGTGCAGTCAAGGACAATGTGCGTATGCGCTGTTGTATGCATCACCAATTCTCTGTAATAATAATATCGACAAAGTGTGTTATTAATGTTATAGTGTAACAGTGAAGCTTAACATAATGTATAACATTATGTAGTAGGTATATTGAGTGAGTGATAGTGAGAAGCTGATAACAGATATAAGGTAAGATTTTATAATAAATTAATAGCTATATACTTATTCATTTACGTAGTTTATTAGGCAGATAAATTATAATTATTGTGTTATGTTAACATTGGACAGACACCACAATCCAAGTTAATAGCTACGGATTCATCTAATTCTATTACTTAAATTCATAATAATAAATTATACTAGACATATATTATAATAAAATCGTAACAAAGTAGATGTTTTTTCTTGGTTAAAGAGAAACTACTGAATACAAAATTACAGAATAACTACTGAATTAACTAAACGACCGACCAGATTGTAACGAAATGTTGAAAAGAAATATTGTTATTAAATAATCACCTTATATTAATTACCTAGGTATATGTAATGATATACCAACGTATAAGGCAGATTTTTATTAGCCACTTTCTTTTTGTGGGGTTATGTGTAGAGATGTGATAATTAATTATGCATATGATTCTATATCACTAAGACATACTCCTCTTAAAAGGAAAGCTACTAATAAAGTATCATAATTTTACAATGGCGCCGATTCTGTTGTTCACAAACTAAATTATTTTTAAGTTATGTGCATCTTTTCCTTTCCATTTCGTCAAGAAAAGGATATAAGATAACATTTTAATTTAATCTTATCAAATTAAGATATTCCATAGACAGTTTAGACGCGATTATAAACATGGTGACTAAAATACGTCACTTTACATCAGGAGCTCACTAATTTGACAGGTCTAAACTGACATTTTTTCTTCTGTCCTTTTCTTATAGAAAAAGGTGCACATAACTAAAAATTAGTTTAGTTTGTGAACAACAGAATCAGCGCCATTGTCTTTATGTATAAATCCATATACGTAAATTCATACTTTTTATAGATGTTTCAGATTATAATGGCGTCTTAATCTCACTAGAAGCGAACACCTCAACGACCTAATTCTACAAACCAAACCAATTCATTCAACACATCGCGCGGCGCTACCGATGGAAGGAAAACATTGAAATGGCCGGCAGAAAAAGTACTATACCGTTAAGTGATATGAAAGAAGTAGTACGAATACATAAAGACACATTTGTTAAATCTGTTCCTCCTGTTACCCATGAAGTGTATGACTGTATACAAAAGCAGTTAGCTGAATTATTTAATTACCACATGAAGAAAACTGCCATACAAATGTCAATAAAACGCCATTACAATTTTTTTTTTGACGACAGTGAAAACATACCCACCAGTAAACATTATTTTGATGATTCTGATGAAAAAAATGTTGATATTATAGACGAATCTGATGAAGTTCAAGTAAAATTTCTAATGGATTGTCATGAGTACAAAAATATAGAACCGACAAATCACAAGTTGTTCAAAAATAATTGGACGAATGAGCTACAAGACCAAATATGGGCTAAAACGGACATTCAATGCACTTTTTCATTTAAAAGCAATTACGTTCCTTCAAATTTAAAGCTAAATAAAATCAAATGTGATGGCAAATGTACCCAATGTGGAGCAAATATTTTAGTGACTATTGATCCAACAACTAGTAATTTCATAGATGTTACTTGTTTGATAAGCCGATATAGAAAAGATTTTGTTCATGATTCGGCTATAAAGAATAAACTTAATTCTGTAAGAAAACAAAAATTAGCAGTAATGTTAAAACACAATAGGGCATTAGCAGTTAGAGCTATGATTGCAGACAAAATTATAGGCATAAATGAACCAAGTGAACCTCCAACATTTCCGAAATTAAGTACTTTGAGGCGTATACGACACGAAGTTAAAAGGGCACTCCAATTCGATAAGAATACAATTCTCTCCATTTATGCTATGTCGCAAAGTCCACCGTTTGATTCTTTTATTCAAAAATTTAGTTTAATCCCGTTTTTTTTATATTTTTGGACCCAAGAACAAGGTAAATATTATGATGAAGTATTAAAAAATACACACATCGTTTTATCTATCGATGCAACCGGTTCGATTTTTCAAGTAATTGCACCGCCAAATGTTAACGATAATTTAAGAACTAAGGAACCCAAACATACCTTTTTGTATGCTGTTGTAGCATATACTGCAAACACAAGTATACCTTTATGTTATATGGCGTCCCAGTCCCATACTACTGAAACCATAGCCACGTGGTTAAGCACATGGGCGCGTAACCGTAATACGCCGAATGAAATTATTAGTGATGATTCGTCTGCCCTATTAGGAGCAATATGCCGCAGTTTTTTAAACACCGACACAAACAAATATTTGGCGCAGTGTTTTTCGATATTAGAAGGTGAACATAATTCTATACCAGCATGTTACATTAGATTGGATAAATCTCATTTTTTCAAAAAATTATACAAACAAAGCTGTTTTGAAAAAGCGACAGAAAAATGTAAAAATTTCTATATAAATTGTATAAAAAAAATTCACTTGCTTAAGTCCTATGACGAAGTCAAATCAGTAATCAAAGACATCGTTACTGTATCTTTACATGAATATGTAACCCTAGATTTGGATGGGCAATCATGCAAGAAATATGATCAAGCTGTAGCGTGTTTAGCGAATATAAGCGAGTATAAGGTTGATATCCAACATTTAGATAACTGTAACGATGATGAGTCATTATGTCCTGTATTACCCGATGAAAAGAATGACTCTAACAATGCAGGTACAAACCCACTCATTCAATATTACGATAATATTCTAGAAACCGAAAAATTGTATTTAATGTTAATTGACCCGAACGAACATAAAAACGAATATTATTTACCAGAAATAAATGATACATTAAAAAGACTATTGAGAAAGTTGCCAATGTGGAGTGGCGTTATGGATAAATATTTTCGTAATGTTAGAAATGTTGGGAGTAGCTCAAATGTTGAAAATCATTTTAAAGATTTAAAGACCATATATTTCAACACAAAGCAGGAGCGAATACGTTTAGACGAATTTTTAATACAACATTACACTTACATTAATGGGATGATCAAATTAAATAAAGCTAAATATTCTGAAACTGCTACTAAGATAATTAAGAATAAGAATGAACATATGATTTTAAATCAAGTTAAACAGACGAAAATTATAGGTGATTTCGAGGAGCAATCCATTTTTCAAGACTATCCTGTTGAAATAGAAAACTGGAGAGGTCTAGTTATTCCCAACACAAAAACAATCTCGTCGAAGCCTCTATACATCTTACAAAATGGTAACGTATCAATATCGAAAGACATTAAAACTGTAGTGACTAATACCTGTGCATTTGACGCAGTGGCTCAAGCTTTCGCAGTCGCATATACTGACCGTATCTCTTTCCGTCATTTTATAGATCCCTTGATTAGCAAAGATCCATTCACTCGTTTTTTTATCCAATTATCTAATACGAAAAAGAATTGCAAAACGTTATATGCAAAACGAGACATTTTACTAAATCCATTGTTTAATTTTAATGACAATACACTCGATGCAAGACAGTGCCAAATTATAGATTGTGCGTGCAATGTCACAAAAATATTTGAAGACGTCTGTTTGCTATACTTTTCTGGAAACAGAAAGAAATGTTGTTCAAACAAAGAATGCCTTGTTTCCATAAATAACAGCAATTTTAAATGTAAATACCTTCCTTTAAACATTGATATCATTAAGTGTAAAGGCATTGCCAAATTGCAAGAGTCTGTAGAATCTGGTATGAGGAGTGACAATCCTCCTGTTTGTGATTTTTGTGGAATAGGCACTGTCGATTTTAAATATGATTTAAATGATTTGATTATCTTTGAACTACATAATTTGTACATAAATCTAGAAGACATACCTCATAATATTGAAATAAATAATAAGCTATTTTTAATATTGGCTATTATTGAATATGTACCACCTTTACAAATGCCAGGTATTGGTCATTACAAGGCGCATTGTTCGAGACCCCCGTACACTAATAAATCATTTCAGTGTTACGATGATTTATGTAGCAAAATTCAAAATTGTTCCAAAAACATAATGCCTCATGCAATAATTTATACAACTGAATAGTCTGTGATGTGATTTGTGATACAAAATGTACTAGGTTACATTATACATAGAAATTTTGAGGTTATTTTCTGTATTCGCTACCTACTCATAATTGCATAATTGGTATCGAATTGAAAATAGCATTTTATACCAATGTTTTATTTTATAAGTACTTTTTAAATATTGATTTATTTTTATATTAAGCAGACTCTCAAACCTAAACAACTGAATAGTCTACTTTATTGATCTGTGATTGTTAATCTGTGATGTGATTTTATTATTGGAACTAGAAAATATTAGGTGTACTTAGAAATGTTGAAGTTATTTACTGTATTTGCTACTCATTTAAAAATATTTCTTGAAAATACCTTTTTTTCTACCAATGTTTTAGTTTATAAGCACTTTTTTTAATGTTGATCAAATCTAAACAACTGAATAGTCCAGTTATGTGATGTGATTTTAATTTTTATTGAAACTCGAAATATTATACTTACCCTTATATTCATAATCGTTTATTAAACCTATTTTAGTTAAAACACATTTAAGTCTATTGCTGTCGTGGCAAGCGTTTGTTAACGTTATTACATAATTAAGCATTATATGTAATTAAAAATATTTTTGTACACGGATATTTAAATAGAGAAGTATTTGTTAATTGAAGATTTATTTTTATCGTAGATAGTGGCGTTATTATAAAAAAAAATTCATTCAAGAAATGCAATTGTTTTATTTTTTCCTAACGCTTGTGTACGCAACTGTACCATATTAATAAATACTATATTGGAAAGTTAAGAACGTTCTTTAGATATATGGCACGGCCGCTTTTTTATAGCTATCCGAACTTGGTCGGGTTATGTAGGTTTTCGATGCTTCGTCAGTATTATAATTGTTTTTCTTGAATTACTGAATTTAATGACATGAAATTTTGCATGTGAATAGTTGAATGAATACACTAATTATTGGCATACATTTTACCATGCAATTCCTTTAGAATGTCGTGATATTTGACTGCTTTGTAAACAGTGATTTTGTCATGGTAAATTGTCCTATAACTCTTTAATTACTAAAGGAACATCATTGATACTTGGCAATATGTTGCAGACACTTACAAGGTTTGTATAAACGTGAAAATCTAGGCCCCAAAGTGCATACTTTAAGAACTAAGACCAAATAAGCGTATTTTACGTTTATATTTTTATCTTTTAAGCCTTACGATTTTTTCTAAATCTGTTTTTTACACAAATATACACAAATTCAAAACAAAGTATGTAAAAATCTACAGCTCTCTATGTAAGCGCTTTATATGAAAACTAGCTAATGGCCAAACGTTCGCGCAGCGGAAACTTGAATATCTCCGAAGTTTATGCATGCACAAATTTTATTCATACATACACAATTACACACAAATACACACTAATTTTTGGACACATCTCTTTTTCCTAAAGTCAAAGGATTAAAAAAAGTTCCGCCAGGACAACGTTCGCCCAGCGGAATCAGTATTTTGTGAATTTCTCCACAATGGCTGCGCGCACAAATTTTTTTTTACCATACACAATTATACGACGTCATACACTAAATATCTGCATATCTAAAATCTTTAAATTCAACAACATTCCGCTGCGCGAACGCACACGCAAAAAGGTATCAAACAACCCATTTCCAAAGGAGAACGAATAATTATTGTACACGCAGGCAATGAAAAAGGCTTCGTCCCAGGGGCTCTAATGTTACATAAATGTGTCGACTCAGAGGGTGACTATCATAAAGAAATAAACGCGGAACGTTATCAAACTTGGCTACGCAATCAATTGATTCCCAACTTGCCTCCTAATAGTGTGTTGGTAATTGACAACGCCCCATATCATAATAAGCTGTCTGTGAAACCACCAAACTCAAACACACCTAAACCACAAATGATAGCTTGGTTACAACAACACAACATTCCGCATGACCCAAATAAATTAAAACCCGATTTGTATAAAATTATAAAAAGACGTAAAGAAAAATACACAGAATTTGCCATTGACCGTATAATGGAGGAACATGGGCATAAAATTATACGATTACCACCATATCATCCCGATTACAACCCCATTGAAAATATTTGGTCCCAAATAAAGCAACACGTAGGCAAAAAAAACATTGCAATGACTGTCACGTCAGTTTAAGATGCTATATTAGAAAAAATCAATAATATAAGACCAGAAGTATGAAAAAAAGTTTGTGATAATGTGTAATCGATAGTTTTTCTGATGAAATGATTATTTACACAGGTGATAGCAGTGAGGAAGAGTGTGTAAGTTTACAAGAGCATAATGAAAGTTCTGATGATTCTACGATGTCCCTCCCTGATTCTGATTAAATTTTTTGTAATTGTAATATTATTTTGGAATGATCCGTGCTGAGAATCCGTACTGATAATTTAATGATTAAATTTCTAAGATTTTAACGTAAAACTGTGTTTGAAAACTATTTATTCTTCTTCTAATATAAACCTTGTGTTATTTAACCCTTCTTTTTTCCATCATTACACTAGCTTCAGTAAGACACTTGAATAGTAAGTACTATAAAATTTCCGAAGTAAATCAATCCAATATACTATTATTACACTATGTTACAAAAGATTGCATAATTATGCATGAAGAAAATGCACTTAACCACTCTATATACATATCTTCTTCCGAACGCTCGGGGAATACGACCGTTGCTGAACAGTGACGAAGATTTCTATGCGCATTATCACTTTGGGAGACCTGTACGTACATTAGTAATTATGTAAGTTAAGTTAAGTTACTGTCTATTTCCTCAGAAAAAAATAATAAGGAAATTATAAAGTGTGTTCTTACCAAGCTCTAAAAAACAATATTGTTATCTTTTGGTACAATTTCTACATAGTTTACCTTTGTAATTTCTTCACGGTACACGTTTTAAATAATAATTTGGTGTCATGATTTTTGGTGAAGCAATTACATATTTCAATTCACTTTTCTATCTTCACATAGTCTTTGACAATATGTACAACTTTAAAAATATTTCTTTCTGTGCTAAATGTCTCTAAGATTTACAGTTGTTTAAAAAAAGTGAAAAGTATATGCAGTGATGTAATGACACCAACACAAGTTTCTTCCTTAGCAATTATTTTTACACAACGTTACTCTGTTCGTCGTACAGAACGTGTAAGTGTAAGGAGGGCTATCAGACATACATTGTTCCAACCAGCACGGCATGTAGTGGTGAGCTCATTGCAGGGTAAGTCCCGCCACCCGGTGCGGCGCTCCAACTCGTCGCCTGAGATGTCGTCGTCGTGGAAGGCGGCCGTGGTCGCGCGCGACTGTCGCGCCCCGCCCGACGAGCTCGTGAGTCACGGGCCCGACGACCTGACTGTGGACCCCGACGAGATGATCTTGCTGCCTAGTTGCGAGCCCACGTTAGTATACTTAGTGTGACTTTTTCGACTGCAGTTGAGACAATATTGTTTATCATGAACGCGGAATACCAGTAAGATTTACAGCCAAAGATAGTGCACTGTGAACGTGACCGGCGACGTGTTGCTACGACAGTTACCTTTAGGAATGTAATCACGTTCCGCACGAGCTCCATACACCGACCTGGAGCTCAACGAAGTGTCATCCGATAACTATATGCGGCGCAACTGTACATAGTGATATGTTGTAAATAATTAGATATTTTCTTTCTTTTTGTAATTTTAATTACATCGCGTACTATTACTATTGTATGAAGCAAGTTCTTCTAACCAAACAGACGGCTGTGCTGCTGAAGAATTTGTTGCGCTACTTCTTCTCAGCGAAATCATTAGGAAGTAGTGAAGGGCGAGCTTGGTCAATTAAGTCAATTTAGATAAATGTATTTTTTTTTTTTTTGTTACCATCACGCTGTCATCTCCTTTGGTCTTAAGTAAAATCTATAATTACCCATACAGCAGCAGCAGTACATCGCTGTCGATGCACGCCACGAAGAAAGCGGCCAAGAAGAGCGACATGCGTGTGTCGTGTGAGGCCATCCCCGAGGAGATGTCGGGCACGTCGCCGCACACATCACACGCGCCGCTCGCCGCGCACGCGCCGCTCGCCTCACACGGCGCGCACGCACAGCTGTGCACGTACAACTCCGACCCCGGTACGTGCGCCGCAGGCATTCATACTAGCGACCCCTGCCTCGCACTATTTTTTCTATTTGACGAAATATCGAAATTTAATATATATTTTTTAACACATCATAAACTACAGCGCAGTTTAGAGTATAGCCCCTTGGATGAAACGAAATTATTTTAGAATAAATAGAACTCTTTAAAGATAAATTTCAAAACTAATTATTTAAGTTACCGCTCACCAGACAGTCTTGTCGCCAAGCGATTCTTCGTGTTTCGACATGATGTCTAGTAAAGCCGCAGATACGGAGAACGGGTCTGAGCAGTTGTGTTGCGATATGGGCCGGGTATGATGCGCCGAATGTTGTGTCGGGAATCCCTGGCGCAGCATCGTTTAACTGTGTTGTTGGGTTTAACATTACATCACCTTACTCAACCGCCGTGTTCCTACCAATTCACTCTCTCTCTAGGAATGAGGAACAAAGAGTAAAGTTCCCTCATCCTCCATAGAAAAGGGAGGATCCTCCGACCAGACTAGTTGTCTGGCGGGCCACTTTGCACGTCGGTTTATGTGGTGAACTTGTATGCGTGCTAGTTACACAGAAAACTCTGATTGCGAGATGCAGGATTCGCGTGACGTCAGTATGACGCGTTGTTCGCATGTTGCGTTGTAGGCACCGCTAAATTATTCAGATCGGACCAGGGCGGGGTCGAGATCGGTATGGTTCGTCGATCGGACCGGGATCGGTTTGGAATCTGACTGAGATCGGATCGGAATCAGGTCGAGATCGGGTCGGAATCAGTTCGGGATCGTCGGGGTCACCAGTGTGGAGGAATGAGGAACAGGGAGTGAAGTTCACTCGTCCTCCATAGAAAAGGGAGGATCCTCCGACCAGACTGGTTGTCTGGCGGGCCACTTTGCCCGCCGGTTTATGTGGTGAACTTGTAAGCGTGCTAGTTGCACAGAAAACTCTGATTGCGAGTTGCAGGATTCGCGTGATATCAGTATGAATCGTTGTTCGCATGTTGCGTTATAGGCACCGCTAAATTATTCCCCTCCGTCTGAGGGTCTTCGATTTTTTGTCGAGATTGGACCAGGACCGGGTCGAGATCGGTATGGTTCGTCAATCGGACCGGGATCAGGTCGGGATCGGGCCGGCATCGGTACGGAATCGGTTCTGTATTGGGTCGGGATCGGTTCGGAATCGGTTTGAGATCGGGTCGGGATCAGTTCCGGATCGGACTGAGATTGGGTCGGGATCGGGTCGGCATCGGTACGGTATCGGTACGGGATCGGTTCTAGATTGGGTTTGACAACATAACGTACCGTCGACGAGTCTATGATGAACATACAACCTGACAACATAACGTACCGTCGACGAGTCTATGATGAACATACAACCTGACAACATAACGTACCGTCGACGAGTCTATGATGAACATACAACCTGACAACATAACGTACCGTCGACGAGTCTATGATGAACATACAACCTGACAACATAACGTACCGTCGGCGAGTCTATGATGAACATACAACCTGACAACATAACGTACCGTCGACGAGTCTATGATGAACATACAACCTGACAACATAACGTACCGTCGACGAGTCTATGATGAACATACAACCTGACAACATAACGTACCGTCGACGAGTCTATGATGAACATACAACCTGACAACATAACGTACCGTCGGCGTGTCTATGGTGAACATACAACCTGACAACATAACGTACCGTCGGCGAGTCTATGATGAACATACAACCTGACAACATAACGTACCGTCGACGTGTCTATGACGAACGCTTGTAGACGGTTCTGATCCGGTCGTATTTGTTGCAGCAATGTGTCTGAAAGTATGATGTGTAGCGAGCATTATAGGCAGAGTAAACGAAATGCAAGTTGCGACAGCGCAGCAGGTTACATTCTCTTACTTGGTGCCCGGTGCATCTCGCCACTGTTACATCACTAACAGATACACGAGAAGAGTTTTGATATACACTCCGCAACAGACGTACTGCTCCTAACCAACATTCGTGTCCGAGTGGTCTACGTCCCTATGTGGCGTATCAATAAAAAGTTTTGCAGTTTGTAATTAAGAAACAAATCATATAACTAGCATTCATAACATTAATTATAATTACATATATTCCTAGGGATCGTCCGAAATAGCTCTAGTGCATTGTTACATCTTACCCTTATGTAAAATTGAACACTTTAAAAAATTATGAACTTATGTACTTGTCACGTATTCTCATTGTGACAAGTTGGCGTGTTTGGTTTGGGCCACATACATACAGGATGTCCCAAAAACGACACGTCACAGTGACACTGTAGTTAGGCCAGCACAAGAGGCATCGAACAAGCCTAACATGACCTCAGTAAAAGTTGCTCGGTTTTCAAGATATTTCCAATTTAAACTTTTTCTAAATTTTCAAGTTTCTTAACATGTTCAGTGCTAGCATTAT
Source organism: Sesamia inferens (assembly GCA_037179545.1). Taxonomy (NCBI): domain Eukaryota; kingdom Metazoa; phylum Arthropoda; class Insecta; order Lepidoptera; family Noctuidae; genus Sesamia; species Sesamia inferens. Next base: position 34,203,737 of record CM073926.1, on the reverse strand, counting down.
GTTAGATAGCCCTCAGGTTTCCATTTTTCTTTTGCACTCTTGTTGCGAATAGTTGCTTAAGATGATAGAAGTGTTATTTCGTTGACAACTTATGTAAAATGTGGAAAAATACTGGATTGAACTTGAAAAAAATTGAACAACGAAAAATAACTTTCAACTTTGATCACTTGCCGTGAAAAAATTTTCAAAGAAACTAAATGAGCAAATAACTTTAAAAACTTGCATGTGTTATGCCAATTCCAAAATGGTATAACACATGTATCTTATTGGTTTAATAAGTTTACAGTAAATGCTCGAACTGTCTCCCTTGAACTCTAATACATAAGTGACATCGCCTAATAAAATTACGGCTCAATGTTCTTAAGCTGATTTCTGATATGGTGCGAGCTGCATCGAATACACGTCGCCGTAACTCTTCTTCGGATCTTATTGGTTTCGCATAAACTTTGTCTTTTAGACAACCCCAATAAAAGAAATCTAAGGGATTTAGATCCGGGGAACGCGGTGGCCATGAAATTGGCCCCTGTCGCCCAATCCATCTTTCGGGGAATGCGTTGCTTAGGTACTGACGTACTGGTAAGGCATAGTGTGCTGGGCAGCCATCTTGTTGGAACCACATCCTTCGTCTCAGCGCCAACGGAGTATCTTCCAATAATACAGGAAGGTTGTTTCGCAAATGTTCTAAATAATTTTGTCCATTCAGAACAGGCGGTAACTCGACCGGTCCCAATATTTGACCGTTGAAAATTCCCGTCCACAGATTAATTTTAAATTGGTACTGTGATCGGTCTTCTCTTTTTTCATGTGGGTTGTCTAATTGCCAGCTATGGATGTTGTGCAAATTGATATACCCATCCCTTTTGCAGGCTGATTCGTCGCTCCATAACACTTCATTGAAGAAATTTGGATTTTCTCTCCATTTCTGAATCATTGTCCGGCAAAACTGGACACGCGCAGCGTAGTCCGCCGGAAGCAGTGTTTGGACGCGTTGGATATGGTAGGGATGGTATTTGTGGCGTTTTAAAATTCGATGTGCCGAAGATTTGGGAACACCAGTGCGGCGTTCAATAATTCGCACTGAAGTTCCTGGCTCCTCTCGTACTTGCTCTAACACCACGTTGTCGTCAACAGTCCGAGGTCTTCCTTCTGAGTGACTCACTCCAGGTAATCTGCCATCACGATAAGCGTTCACAACTCTTAAGATCACTTCGTAAGTCGTCGGATTACGGTTTGGATATCTTTCGGAGTATAATCTTGCAGCCAATCTTGCGTTGTACGAAACATTGCCTCGATTGGAAACCTGCCTGGTTTCGCCGTAAATCAAGTGCATGTCCGAGTAGTCACGGTGAGTGTATTGGGTACCACGATTTGCCATCGTTAATAAGACAGTTCCGTAAAGCAATATCAGTGTCCAACAGAGCGCCGAGTTGTCGTTCAAAACAGAAATCAGAGTCCAGAGAAAAGCCAAGTCGATTTAAATTAAGGAATACACGGAAACAAGGAACGCAGAGATTAACACGGTTGTCGTACGAAACGCAAGGTAACGAACTGTCGTAACAACTTGATTTGCAGTGCAGGGCCATAAGAATTAAAACTACAACCCCTCTTTCTTCTCCATTTCTTTGAAAAGATGATAACGACACGTACGTCAAAAACAAAGCTATTTGCTTACAATATCTAGCCGACAAAAGGGTAATAAACTATCCTTATCTTTCATTCTCATGCATTTGACAAACAAAAAAGCTAATAGATAACAATAACAATGCCTTATCGTTGCGCGTGACATTATTTTTTTACCTGCTAGCGGTAGCTTCCGGGGTTCCTAGTATTAGTGAAGCATTAAAAAATCGTATAATATTAAAATAAGACACATGTGTTATACCATTTTGGAATAAGCATAAGACATGCAAGTTTTTAACGTTATTTGCTCATTTAGTTTCTTTGAATTTTTTTTCACGGCAAGTGATCAAAGTTGAAAGTAATTTTTCGTTGTTCAATTTTTTCAAGTTCAATCCAGTATTTTTCCACATTTTACATAAGTTGTCAACGAAATAACACTTCTATCATCTTAAGCAACTATTCGCAACAAGAGTGCAAAAGAAAAATGGAAACCTGAGGGCTATCTAACATAATGCTAGCACTGAACATGTTAAGAAACTTGAAAATTTAGAAAAAGTTTAAATTGGAAATATCTTGAAAACCGAGCAACTTTTACTGAGGTCATGTTAGGCTTATTCGATGCCTCTTGTGCTGGCCTAACCCCAGTGTCACTGTGACGTGTCGTTTTTGGGACACCCTGTATTGCGACATACCTCACCGAGTACTACGTCACTGCAACACTAAGTTGTCGCCTGGCGCGACCCGGCCGGTTGCCAGCTAGTTGATGTAACCAGCCGCTGGTCGTGCGTCGTGCGGCTTGTATGACGTGTGACGTGTGTGTGACGTGTGACGTGTGACGTGTGTGTGACGTGTGACGTGTGTGTGACGTGTGACGTGTGACGTGTACGTTCATGTGCAGGCACGTCCGAGCCGCCGGCGCAGCCCGCGCCGCAACACAATCCCCACCACCAGCTACAGAAGGTATGTACCTTTTACTTTATTATTTGTCTCTTTAACATTTACAGCGAGGCATTTTCTTGCGGTTTTTTTTTTTAATTTTCAGGTTAATAGCGCCGATTCTGTTCACAAACTAAACTAATTTTAATTTATGTGCATCTTTTTGTTTTCATTTCGTTAAGAAAAGGACAGAAGATAACATTTTAGTTTAATCCTGTCAAATTAAGATACTCCATAGACAGTTTAGACGCGATTATAAACATGGCGACTAAAAATACGGCAGTTTACGTCAGGAGCGCACTAATTTGACAGGTCTAAACTGAAATTTTATCTTCTGTCCTCTTCATAATGAATTAGAAAGAAAAAGATGCACTTAACTTAAATTAAATTTAGTTTGTGAACACGTGCGTCAGGAGTCAGGGCCAGTCGTGTTATATGTAGATCAACATGTATGTTTGACGACCGTATCACATTCATTATTATTATTGTTAGAACAAGTTATCATTCGTCCTTTAGATGGTGCTGAGACAAACGGCGGTAGTATTTACATTAACATAAAGTTTGTGTTAAATTGTTGATAATACTGTCCGCCCGTGTGACTATTTGCGTTAGTTTTAGACAAAAGAGGTTCATAGAAGCACAAATGCTCAACATTTAATTTTAATACATGAGTAATAACCAGTGTGGAGCAAAGTTATGAAAAAAGAAACTCTTACCAACTAGATAATCTCTTATTATTGTATTTACTACATCATAATGCATTTTTACTTAGGCATTCATTTTATGGTAATGATTTTACTATCCTATCCTGCAATTTCTGCGATGTTTTTATTACCTGCGTTCTAAAACTAGGAATATCTGCCGGCCAAGAGTCTTGGACATGTTTGTAAATATTCATTTTAGTGCACTTTGTGCGGAGCACAGTGGTGTTTCAATCATTTTTTCTTCGGAGACAGTACCATGTTCTGATCATTCATGGTCAATCTTGGGACCACGCTGTGATCGACTTTAGCGACGTGTTTCTTACAACTGAATAGTCTGAATTAGAGCGTTCTTGTTGTAGGTTACTTGCGCCCGGACCGGTATCTTCCATGCTTCAACAAAGCATAAATTAATAAATCGAAAAGGCTATGGTAGAACTTTGTCGCGAGCCTTTCGATGTTCTATAGCAAGGATGCTTAACCTTAGGCCTGGGGTTATGCCTGGGGAAAGAATTTTAGGTGAACCGCGCAAGTACCAGGTCTCTCTGAAAGTACTGCGACAAAATTATTTGGTGTATTAGAAACTGGCCAGTTATAATTTATTAAAAATGTGAATATTTATAACTAATAATACGAACGTTCCAAATTGAAAACTACCCTCGACATTTTTTGCGAGCTAATTAAAATTATCGTGTCTATTTGAAAAATGGATTCGCGACAAAACCATACTGTTACTGTTACTGGTTTGGTTTCCGCACTCAGTCCCTTCAGTGGACCATGGCGGCCTTTGGCGGTTATTCCAGCCAGCCCACCTCCCTCCAGAAGCCCATCAGGTCTCCTAGCCTGTTGAGAACATCTGTGTAAGATCTTGGTGCTCCTATGGTTTTGTTTCTAATTTGGGTAACGCCTGTACACTCGAAGAGTACATGGGCAACTATCTCATCAGCCTCTATGAAGGCTCTGCACAGAGGGCTATCCGTTATGCCCATTGTGTGGAGATGCTTATTCAGCAAGCAGTGGCCCGTAATGATCCCCGTCATCAATCGTAGGGTTTTCCTATCCAGGCGCAACAGCCTTTTGGTTAGCTTGCCATCCAGGGATGGCATAGTCTTCTTGGACTGCCTGCAGCCCGGTGACGAGGATCACCAAATCTCCGCTTGTTCGTAGGTATACCTTTGTAGCCATTTGAATGAAGGGGATAGATAGGCACAATGGGCTCCAGTCCGCTGGCCAACGCGCTGGATGCCCTTCTAGTCAGCTCGTCAGCTGCGTCATTACCCAGTGAACCGCTGTGGCCCTTTATCCATTTTAGTGTCACGGTGTTGCGGTCTGGTGCGGTTATCCGTCCCAGTGCGTCGTGGCACTCAAGTATTAAACTTGATGTGATACATCCCTGCTTTAGGGATTGGAGGACGGAAGCACTGTCAGTGAGTATGCGGATGCGCGTGTCCGCAACTCTCCTGGCTTTTATGGCTAGGGCTGCCAGAGTTGTGCCCACACATTCTGCTTGATAAACCGTGTTGAGCATCCCTAGTGATCTGGATATATTTATGTTGAGGTCTTGTGAGAACACTCCGACGCCCGTTCCTTGGTCGGTTTTGATCCGTCGGTGTATACTCTCAACTCCTCCGGGCCCGAGTAGTCCCACTGCTCTTCTTCAAGTACTATCTGTGGCCCGTTAGTTACTTTTCCTCAGAAGAGTGAAGTCAGTGCTCAAAGAAAACTTGTGAGTTTTGTTCCTGTAAATGAAAATCGTTTAGGACAATTTAAAAATAATGTAATTGAAAACCTACCGGGCTTGCCTTATCACACCAACCCGGATCATGCATATAGTGTACTATTTAACCTGATTAATTGTGAATTTATGATAGTTTTCACAAAAAAAAACATTGCCTGTTAGCGACCGCATTATTTTTAGTGACTGGGCAACCCCAGGTATTTATAAAAGCAGGGAAAAAATGTACGAATTGTATCAGGAAAAAACATATAACCATGATGAAACTTTTCAAGAATTTGTTAAAAATTATTCAAAAACTTTTAAAAGAGCCTGTTCCTCAGCAAAAACCATACACATTAAAAATATAATAAAATCTTCTGGAAATAAAATCAAAACAACTTGGCAAATTATAAATTCTGAAACTGGAAGAACCGAAGTACAAAATCGCGATTTCCATCTTAAAATTAACGATGAAGATATAAAGGCGGACTTGGAGGTAGAAACTGAGTTTGAGATTTTTTTTACTATAATTCCAATAATAACAACAAAAACTTTGTCTTCTTCCTCCACTTCTGCTTACGCCATACTAAAAGAATGTGTTCCAGAATGTGACAAACACTTTGAATTTACGTTTGCGACTGCTAAAGACATTATAGAATCTTTTAAGGATCTTGATGTAAAAAAAACTGCCGATCATTGGGGTTTGTCAGTATATACTGTTGCTTCATTAATAGAAATGAAATGAAATGGTTTACTAAGCAAGTAGGATCACCGATCACTTTTACACGTCATATGCTTTTTTTTTTTTTTAACTAGATGAAGCCGGCATTTCCTAACTGACTACCTCTGAGAAGAAATAGCCGAAACAAACTCAGGGATCATCGTCTTTTTTAAAGTCCAGACATTAAAAATGAAAATGTTTACAATAATTTACGTTATAATTACGCATATTGCTTAATAACAATGCTTAACAGAGCGAGCAGCTCAGTCCCAAGCCTCTCTATCCTCTAAATAATCTGAGATTTTATAATACCCCTTTTTGCAAAGTTTGGCCTTTATATAGGTTTTATATCGTTTAATGGGTAAGTTTCGAATGTCCATGGGAAGCTTGTTGTAAAAGTGTATACATTGACCCATGAACGAGTTGCCTACTCTGTGGAGACGAGTGTGATGTACAACAAGATTGTGTTTGTTCCTGGTATTTATATTATGAATATCGCTTATTTTCTTAAAATTAGATATATTATTATGTACATACATAAGATTTTCAAATATATATTGCGAAGCTACAGTCAGAATGTTCACCTGTCTGAATTTTTCTCTAAGAGAATCTCTAGGACCAAGGTTGTAAATGGCTCGAACAGCCCTTTTCTGTGAAACAAAGATGGTATTGATGTCCGCACAAGTTCCCCAGAGAAGAATCCCATAAGTCATAAGACTATGAAAATAACTAAAATAAACAATTCTGGCTGTATTCACATCAGTTATCTGTCTAATTTTCTTAACAGCATAAGCGGCAGAACTGAGTCTACCCGACAGCTTCTCAATGTGAGGACCCCATTGTAACTTGGAGTCAATAGTTAATCCAAGAAAAACTGTCGACTCGACAGGGATCAACTCTACTCCATTCAGTTGAACATTGGTACTTAGCTGCCTGACATTTGGCGTAGAAAATTTAATGAATTTAGTTTTTTTTTTCATTCCAAAGAAGGTTATTTACATTAAACCAATGGACAACTTTCGAAAGTGCATTGTTAACTTCGTCAAAATTTGCTAGCTGACGCTTGACTTTAAAAATAAGAGAAGTGTCATCCGCGAACAATACTATGTTGTGATTATCCCTCACGTGATGAGGTAAGTCATTAATATAGATGTTATCGCACCTTTCTTAGTAATTGTTTTTAATTCTTGTGTCACATCTGCCGAATGATCCCAATTGATGCCAACTAGTCGCAATCAATTGACAAAAATACGTTCGCTGATTAGGGGGCTGGTATATTTCCTGCTTTGATGAAACTTAGCAAAGTAATTCCACTGTTCAAATCTGGTAGTACAACTGATCCCACGAATTTTCGGCCAATTTCGATATTACCAACTTTGAGCAAAATTTTTGAAAAAATAATTTTTAAACTGTTGTTGAGACACTTCAACTTATACAGTATGTTAAGAAAACCCTGTCCGACCCATAAGGATAATAAAGGTTAGGTAAACACATGACCGAATATAATATAAAATTTTACGTAATCAGTACCAATACAAATGAATTTTGAAATAATCTTTTTTCCCCGCGAATTAATTGCAACTTCCCCGAAATTTGGTATTTTAAAAAAAAAGTGACAACACCGGTATTATTATGAGCGAATAGCGATAGCGTGAGGGATAATCACAACATAGTATTGTTCGCTGATGACACTTCTCTTATTTTTAAAGTCAAGCGTCAGCTAGCAAATTTTGACGAAGTTAACAATGCACTTTCGAATGTTGTCCATTGGTTTAATGTAAATAACCTTCTTTTGAATGATAAAAAAACTAAAGTCATTAAATTGTCTACGCCAAATGTCAGGCAGCTACGTACCAATGTTCAACTGAATGGAGTAGAGTTGATCCCTGTCGAGTCGACAGTTTTTCTTAGATTAACTATTGACTCCCAAGTTACAATGGGGTCCTCACATTGAGAAGCTGTCGGGTAGACTCAGTTCTGCCATCTTTGCTGTTAAGAAAATTAGACAGATAACTGATTTGGATACAGCCAGAATTGTTTATTTTAGTTATTTTCATAGTCTTATGACTTTTGGGATTCTTCTCTGGGGAACTTGTGCGGACATCAATACCATCTTTGTTTTACAGAAAAGGGCTGTTCGAGCCATTTACAACCTTGGTCCTACAGATTCTCTTAGAGAAAAATTCAGAGAGGTGAACATTCTGACTGTAGCTTCACAATATATATTTGAAAATCTTATGTATGTACATAAAAATACACACATCAAAAGTGTCTAGGGATCAACATATATTTTTGCAATAACTTTTCTTCTGATTGATATTAATTAAAATTTTCTTTATTGATGCATCAAATAAAGTGTTTTCGTTTGTCACAGTAACGATAAACCAAGTCACCTTTGCATTAATAAAGAAATTTGCCATTTTCCTAATAAAGGGATATTTGACATTTGAACCACTAACACAAAAGTTCGAAAAAAAGACTGAAATAACAGTTTTCTCTAAAATTTTATTGGGTAACTTAAACAATTAATAATCCGTGTTTCTACCGCGAACACTAACAACACAAGAACATCGGTTTGGCATACTCAAAATGAGTTCATCCAAATCACGCTGTGGAATGGCCGCCCATGTTCGTTGCAACAACAAAAAAAGGTCTTCTTGCGACTGGATACCCTCCATATTCGGCAGAGCTCTTCTCTGTAGCATATCCCATGCATGCTCAATCGGGTTCAAGTCTGGCGACTGAGCAGGCCAGGGCAGGACATTGATGTTAGCTGCGGCGAGAGTCTGTCTTACAACTCTTGCGGTGTGCGGTCGTGCATTATGATGCATTAACCGAAATAAGGCACCGATTTGCACTTGTAGAGGAACGATGACGTCTGATACAATCGTCACAGCATAAATTTGAGCGTTGAGGTTGCCTCTGATCCAAATCAACTCAGTTCTTCCGCCGATCCAAATACCCGCCCATACCATGATGGTTCCACCACTATAAGGATGGACTTCCTGGCAGGATTTTAATCGCTGTTGGCGTCCAGGGGTTCTCCAGTGTCGTATACGTCTTGTATCCGGTCTCATACCAAAACGAGACTCATCAGAAAAGCACACGAAACGCCATTGTTCTTCTGCCCAATTTCTGTGTTCAAGAGCCCATTGATATCGAATCCTACGATTGTGCATTGCTATAGGTGGTACCCGTAGCGGTCTTCGGGAATGAAGGTTCACTTCATGCAAGCGGTTTCTGACTGTTTGGTCGCTAATTAAGTTCCCTGAAGAGTGATGAAGCCTCACGGCTAACATCATGGCGGTTATTGTTGGAGCTCTTCGAGTTAAGATTTGAATGTATCGGTCTTGTCTCCGTGTGGTACAGCGATACCGTCCTCCATGGCGCTCAGCCACGGTACCAGTGCTTCGGTAACGTGTCCAAAGTCGACTGATAACACTCTGACTTGTATTCAGAGCTAAAGCCACAGTACGTTGCCGGGAACCAGCTTCTATCATTCACACGGCTCTGAGCATTTCTTCCCTGCTTTAATGACGTCGCCGCTCCATAATAACGTTGGTTTTAATCAGTAGTAGGGTAACAGTAGCACTAATAATGTCTTCAATGCGTTGTATGTTTTTATAGGGAAAATATTGACAGCTGATTTTCATCTTTTACTCGAATTTGATTCACAGTTCCTGATTCAAATTATGAAATGCACCAAAAAGGATCCATATAAATTTATAAAATCATAAATTTATTACAAAGCCACATCTCAATCTCAAGAAATCCGCATAAAAATGCTTGATCCCTAGACACTTTTGATGTGTGTATTTGTTACGGTTGTCAATCATATTTTGATCGATAAGTTAATTAGGTCCTTAGAAATGAAGGGGGCGTTTTGCCAAGCTGCCTACTTATCTCAAATATATACATACTAATATTATAAATGCGAAAGTGTCTCTGTCTGTCTGTCCGGCTTTCACGCCAACACTACTGAACCGATTGTAATGAAAATTGGTGTACAGATACTCTAGAGCCTGAGAAAAAACTTAGGCTATATAACATCTCGCCATGCCCAATAGAAGCAGAGCAGTAAAAAAAAATGTTGCGAAAAGGGGATTGAACGCGGCGTACATATTGCTCCCATTTAATTAACAGGCGATTATATTATATCAATTGAACTCTTTCGAACCGACAGAGGCACTGCTGGTTAGCAGGTATATATATATGCTGGGTAGCAGGGCACTGCTAGTTTATTATAAATCACATCAAGTAATATTGAAATAACGTTATATTAATTGGTGTGAAAGACTGGAAAGAAGTTAGTTTTATTTTAACCGAACATGTCCGCCCTGCAGACGGCCAGCGACGGCACGGTACCGGAGGGCATGAGTGGGCGAGCGCGCGCGCCGGGCCGCGACGAGCTGCCGCCGCTGGCGCGCTCCAAGCGCTCCAACACCATCTCTGTCATGAGCCCCACTCGCCGCCACAGGTGAGAGACCACTCACCATGTCGGACCCACACGTACACTATCATTTCTACCACTGGCGCGCTCCAAGCGCTCCAACACCATCTCTGTCATGAGCCCCACTCGCCGCCACAGGTGAGAGACCACTCACCATGTCGGACCCACACGTACACTATCATTTCTACCACTGGCGCGCTCCAAGCGCTCCAACACCATCTCTGTCATGAGCCCCACTCGCCGCCACAGGTGAGAGACCACTCACCATGTCGGACCCACACGTACACTATCATTTCTACCGCTGGCGCGCTCCAAGCGCTCCAACACCATCTCTGTCATGAGCCCCACTCGCCGCCACAGGTGAGAGACCACTCACCATGTCGGACCCACACGTACACTATCATTTCTACCACTGGCGCGCTCCAAGCGCTCCAACACCATCTCTGTCATGAGCCCCACTCGCCGCCACAGGTGAGAGACCACTCACCATGTCGGACCCACACGTACACTATCATTTCTACCACTGGCGCGCTCCAAGCGCTCCAACACCATCTCTGTCATGAGCCCCACTCGCCGCCACAGGTGAGAGACCACTCACCATGTCGGACCCACACGTACACTATCATTTCTACCACTGGCGCGCTCCAAGCGCTCCAACACCATCTCTGTCATGAGCCCCACTCGCCGCCACAGGTGAGAGACCACTCACCATGTCGGACCCACACGTACACTATCATTTCTACCACTGGCGCGCTCCAAGCGCTCCAACACCATCTCTGTCATGAGCCCCACTCGCCGCCACAGGTGAGAGACCACTCACCATGTCGGACCCACACGTACACTATCATTTCTACCACTGGCGCGCTCCAAGCGCTCCAACACCATCTCTGTCATGAGCCCCACTCGCCGCCACAGGTGAGAGACCACTCACCATGTCGGACCCACACGTACACTATCATTTCTACCACTGGCGCGCTCCAAGCGCTCCAACACCATCTCTGTCATGAGCCCCACTCGCCGCCACAGGTGAGAGACCACTCACCATGTCGGACCCACACGTACACTATCATTTCTACCACTGGCGCGCTCCAAGCGCTCCAACACCATCTCTGTCATGAGCCCCACTCGCCGCCACAGGTGAGAGACCACTCACCATGTCGGACCCACACGTACACTATCATTTCTACCACTGGCGCGCTCCAAGCGCTCCAACACCATCTCTGTCATGAGCCCCACTCGCCGCCACAGGTGAGAGACCACTCACCATGTCGGACCCACACGTACACTATCATTTCTACCACTGGCGCGCTCCAAGCGCTCCAACACCATCTCTGTCATGAGCCCCACTCGCCGCCACAGGTGAGAGACCACTCACCATGTCGGACCCACACGTACACTATCATTTCTACCACTGGCGCGCTCCAAGCGCTCCAACACCATCTCTGTCATGAGCCCCACTCGCCGCCACAGGTGAGAGACCACTCACCATGTCGGACCCACACGTACACTATCATTTCTACCACTGGCGCGCTCCAAGCGCTCCAACACCATCTCTGTCATGAGCCCCACTCGCCGCCACAGGTGAGAGACCACTCACCATGTCGGACCCACACGTACACTATCATTTCTACCACTGGCGCGCTCCAAGCGCTCCAACACCATCTCTGTCATGAGCCCCACTCGCCGCCACAGGTGAGAGACCACTCACCATGTCGGACCCACACGTACACTATCATTTCTACCACTGGCGCGCTCCAAGCGCTCCAACACCATCTCTGTCATGAGCCCCACTCGCCGCCACAGGTGAGAGACCACTCACCATGTCGGACCCACACGTACACTATCATTTCTACCACTGGCGCGCTCCAAGCGCTCCAACACCATCTCTGTCATGAGCCCCACTCGCCGCCACAGGTGAGAGACCACTCACCATGTCGGACCCACACGTACACTATCATTTCTACCACTGGCGCGCTCCAAGCGCTCCAACACCATCTCTGTCATGAGCCCCACTCGCCGCCACAGGTGAGAGACCACTCACCATGTCGGACCCACACGTACACTATCATTTCTACCACTGGCGCGCTCCAAGCGCTCCAACACCATCTCTGTCATGAGCCCCACTCGCCGCCACAGGTGAGAGACCACTCACCATGTCGGACCCACACGTACACTATCATTTCTACCACTGGCGCGCTCCAAGCGCTCCAACACCATCTCTGTCATGAGCCCCACTCGCCGCCACAGGTGAGAGACCACTCACCATGTCGGACCCACACGTACACTATCATTTCTACCACTGGCGCGCTCCAAGCGCTCCAACACCATCTCTGTCATGAGCCCCACTCGCCGCCACAGGTGAGAGACCACTCACCATGTCGGACCCACACGTACACTATCATTTCTACCACTGGCGCGCTCCAAGCGCTCCAACACCATCTCTGTCATGAGCCCCACTCGCCGCCACAGGTGAGAGACCACTCACCATGTCGGACCCACACGTACACTATCATTTCTACCACTGGCGCGCTCCAAGCGCTCCAACACCATCTCTGTCATGAGCCCCACTCGCCGCCACAGGTGAGAGACCACTCACCATGTCGGACCCACACGTACACTATCATTTCTACCACTGGCGCGCTCCAAGCGCTCCAACACCATCTCTGTCATGAGCCCCACTCGCCGCCACAGGTGAGAGACCACTCACCATGTCGGACCCACACGTACACTATCATTTCTACCACTGGCGCGCTCCAAGCGCTCCAACACCATCTCTGTCATGAGCCCCACTCGCCGCCACAGGTGAGAGACCACTCACCATGTCGGACCCACACGTACACTATCATTTCTACCACTGGCGCGCTCCAAGCGCTCCAACACCATCTCTGTCATGAGCCCCACTCGCCGCCACAGGTGAGAGACCACTCACCATGTCGGACCCACACGTACACTATCATTTCTACCACTGGCGCGCTCCAAGCGCTCCAACACCATCTCTGTCATGAGCCCCACTCGCCGCCACAGGTGAGAGACCACTCACCATGTCGGACCCACACGTACACTATCATTTCTACCACTGGCGCGCTCCAAGCGCTCCAACACCATCTCTGTCATGAGCCCCACTCGCCGCCACAGGTGAGAGACCACTCACCATGTCGGACCCACACGTACACTATCATTTCTACCACTGGCGCGCTCCAAGCGCTCCAACACCATCTCTGTCATGAGCCCCACTCGCCGCCACAGGTGAGAGACCACTCACCATGTCGGACCCACACGTACACTATCATTTCTACCACTGGCGCGCTCCAAGCGCTCCAACACCATCTCTGTCATGAGCCCCACTCGCCGCCACAGGTGAGAGACCACTCACCATGTCGGACCCACACGTACACTATCATTTCTACCACTGGCGCGCTCCAAGCGCTCCAACACCATCTCTGTCATGAGCCCCACTCGCCGCCACAGGTGAGAGACCACTCACCATGTCGGACCCACACGTACACTATCATTTCTACCACTGGCGCGCTCCAAGCGCTCCAACACCATCTCTGTCATGAGCCCCACTCGCCGCCACAGGTGAGAGACCACTCACCATGTCGGACCCACACGTACACTATCATTTCTACCACTGGCGCGCTCCAAGCGCTCCAACACCATCTCTGTCATGAGCCCCACTCGCCGCCACAGGTGAGAGACCACTCACCATGTCGGACCCACACGTACACTATCATTTCTACCACTGGCGCGCTCCAAGCGCTCCAACACCATCTCTGTCATGAGCCCCACTCGCCGCCACAGGTGAGAGACCACTCACCATGTCGGACCCACACGTACACTATCATTTCTACCACTGGCGCGCTCCAAGCGCTCCAACACCATCTCTGTCATGAGCCCCACTCGCCGCCACAGGTGAGGGACCACTCACCATGTCGGACCCACGAGTACCTACACTATCATTTCCGCACCAACTTCAGTATATTATCTATATACATAGTCTCAATAGTACTAATAATACTCATTTTAGGCATTAGTAAAGAAATACCATAATAGTACATATCTATTTAGAATAGATATGACAGGCATTGAAACAAGTGTACCAACATAAATTGCAACAATAAAGAGCATATGACGACACCACCTACACTACAATGTTATTGGAGCCTAAATGTTGTGCCTTGATGACGACGGTTTCTCAGCTTTGACGAAAATGCACGTTTGTGATAGAATATTATAGGGGCCAGTGTGGCCATCCAGCTAATCGTTCGGCTGACTCGCTTATAATTATTGAGAGCGTGCTTGTAGTTGTATTACAGAACTAATCGTATTGTGCATGATCTTTTAATTGGTTACTATTCTATGCTTTAAAACATTTATTTTTAAAATCCTTTTTATTTTAAATAACTTGCTCTTTCAAATTGGTTTCCTTTCGTTCGTTTTATTTGCGGGTTATTGTTTAACCTCTGCTTGTTTGTTTACGCTTTGTGTTTTGTTTGGTTTCGTTTCGCTATCCGGCGCGTGATCAGTTTGCACGCGGGCAGGGCGGCGAGCGCGCCGGGCCCGAACGCGGCGGTGGGGGCCGGCGGGGGCGGCATCTCGCCCAGCTTCGTGTTCCTGCAGCTCTACCACAACATGAGCACCTACCCCATCACGCCGCCGGTGCCAGGTACGCTACACATTATATATGTAGCTCTATGTGGATATATACGGATATCTATACCCTATATACGGATCCAAAATGAGTGTTCACGCACACTCATTTTGGATCCGTCACTTTATATCTAAATCCGTGCCTAACGCACGATGTAGCAACAGACTACAGTCATTAAACGAATTTACTTGTGTAATCATAAAAAGTACTTATATTTGTTGTGATGATTGACACCGTGAGGTGCTCAGAAAACGGACAGATCGCCGCCGCCGTCGTTTCATCTGTGTGGTTAGTGCCTAAAAACGTACTGTAGAGCTAACTTGTCCTGTATAGGTGAGACACCGACGATCCTGAACCCACTGGCGGAGCGTCCGCTGCGCGTGTTCGGCGTGCAACACGAGCGGACCATCAAGAACCTCGACCTCGTGCCGCCAGTAGAAACCTATAAAGTAAGCATCTGTTCTTAACTCTGCACAACTGTACCTACAGAGTTTGCTGCAGAACAGTGCTCTGCACAGTTATGCAGATTTAAGAAGGAGGAGTACCGTGCTCTGTTGTAGACAGACAACACACTTTCGACGCCACAAATTTCATAAGAACTACGGCCCCTAGTCGCTACCGGCGGTGATCCCATAGGAGGTCTCTCCGCCTTGCCTACGCACATGACGCGCCCTCCGGGGCTCTACACCCTCCGTGCCCACGCACATGACGCGCCCCCGGGGCTCTGCACCCTCCATGCCCATGCACATGACGCGCCCCCGAGGCTCTGTACCCTCCGTTCCCATGCACATGACGCGCCCCCGGGGCTCTGTACCCTCCGTTCCCATGCACATGACGCGCCCCCGGGGCTCTGCACCCTCCGTGCCCACGCACATGAGGCCCCCCGGGGCTCTGCACCCTCCGTGCCCACGCACATGAGGCCCCCCGGGGCTCTGCACCCTCCGTGCCCATGCACATGACGCGCCCCCGGGGCTCTGTACCCTCCGTTCCCATGCACATGACGCGCCCCCGGGGCTCTGCACCCTCCGTGAAATGCACATGACGCGCCCCCGGGGCTGTGCACCCTCCGTGCCCATGCACATGACGCGCCCCCGGGGCTCTGCACCCTCCGTGCCCATGCACATGACGCTCCCCCGGGGCTCTGCACCCTCCGTGCCCATGCACATGACGCGCCCCCGGGGCTCTGCACCCTCCGTGCCCATGAACATGACGCGCCCCCGGGGCTGTGCACCCTCCGTGCCCATGCACATGACGCGCCCCCGGGGCTGTGCACCCTCCGTGCCCATGCACATGAGGCGCCCCCGGGGCTCTGCACCCTCCGTGCCCATGCACATGACGCTCCCCCGGGGCTCTGCACCCTCCGTGCCCATGCACATGACGCTCCCCCGGGGCTCTGCACCCTCCGTGCCCATGCACATGACGCGCCCCCGGGGCTCTGTACCCTCCGTTCCCATGCACATGACGCGCCCCCGGGGCTCTGCACCCTCCGTGCCCACGCACATGAGGCCCCCCGGGGCTCTGCACCCTCCGTGCCCACGCACATGAGGCCCCCCGGGGCTCTGCACCCTCCGTGCCCATGCACATGACGCGCCCCCGGGGCTCTGCACCCTCCGTGCCCATGCACATGACGCTCCCCCGGGGCTCTGCACCCTCCGTGCCCATGCACATGACGCGCCCCCGGGGCTCTGCACCCTCCGTGCCCATGAACATGACGCGCCCCCGGGGCTGTGCACCCTCCGTGCCCATGCACATGACGCGCCCCCGGGGCTGTGCACCCTCCGTGCCCATGCACATGAGGCGCCCCCGGGGCTCTGCACCCTCCGTGCCCATGCACATGACGCTCCCCCGGGGCTCTGCACCCTCCGTGCCCATGCACATGACGCTCCCCCGGGGCTCTGCACCCTCCGTGCCCATGCACATGACGCGCCCCCGGGGCTCTGCACCCTCCGTGCCCATGCACATGACGCGCCCCCGGGGCTCTGCACCCTCCGTGCCCATGAACATGACGCGCCCCCGGGGCTGTGCACCCTCCGTGCCCACGCACATGAGGCCCCGCCGGGACTCTGCACCCTCCGTGCCCACGCACATGAGGCCCCCCCGGGGCTCTGCACCCTCCGTGCCCACGCACATGAGGCCCCCCCGGGGCTCTGCACCCTCCGTGCCCACGCACATGAGGCCCCGCCGGGACTCTGCACCCTCCGTGCCCACGCACATGAGGCCCCCCCGGGGCTCTGCACCCTCCGTGCCCACGCACATGAGGCCCCCCCGGGGCTCTGCACCCTCCGTGCCCACGCACATGAGGCCCCGCCGGGACTCTGCACCCTCCGTGCCCACGCACATGACGCGCCCCCCGGGGCTCTGCACATGACTCGTCCCCCGTCTCTTTGTCTACCTTTGTTATATACATTACCACTATATTGATCCATAACGCAATGTACGCACGACGTGTTCACAGATCGGAGTATTGTACGTTGGACCCGGACAACAAGATAACGAAGTGTTGATACTGAAGAACGAGTACGGCAGTATGAGGTACGTCATGTTACATGACCTGTTATTGTGTAGGACTGGGTTACATCGGGGCGGCATATCGTTCACTTGTATTTCTTATAGCATTTCTAGTAGTAGTCTGGACTTCATTCGTACCCAGGTAATAACGAATGGACCTAGCAAATGTAGATCCACTAATAGATATAAAAGGACGGCAGAGGCGGCTAGAGTATTGGACATGTTTTTTTTTAGTAAATATATCGAAACCTAGAGGGGAAAAATATGCTGCAACACAATAAAGTGCAATTCAGCCCGAATCGCGATAAGTGACCACAATTTAATTAGCTACAAGTGGCCTCTATTTCGTAACGTGTGACAATATCGTACCAACGTGCGACGCACTGAGTGTGGCCGGCAAGTTGAGCCTGCTGAGTCAAGTACCCCATTGTGAACCTCGCAGGTACGCAGAGTTCCTGACGCAGCTGGGCACGTTGGTGTCGCTAGAGGGCGGCGAGGACGACCAGCCGCACCTGTTCCTCAACCTGGAGAAGGGCGGCAAGGACGGCCACTACACCTACGTGTGGAACGACGATATCATGCAGGTAACAGCCACCACAACCAACACATAACCATACACACAACACATAATGTGTTGGCACTATTTTAAAACAGATTTGATTCCTAAATAATTAAGTTGAGACTTAGTAAAGCCAGCTGCAAGTTCATACAGTAGGTAGCAGTTTGACTTTCACATTATTTTTAGCAGTAAACAAAATCTATTCCGTTTCTTATGGCAAGCTAATCTGATTTCGAACATTGTGAAAGAAAAATATTACAACCAATAAAAATATTCAATGATATGACTTGGTTGGTGAAAGTGTAACGCGCTGTGATGGCAGGTGCTGTTCCACGTGGCCACGGCGATGCCCTCGTCGCCCAAAGACCCAACATGCAACGAGAAGCGCAAGTACATCGGCAACGACTATGTGTCCATCGTGTACAACGACTCGGGCGCCGACTTCAACATACACACCATCAAGGTAAACTGACGAGGGATGACACCAAGGGACAGCTCCCCGAGCGTGCGGCGCCACGGACTGACCGTATGTTTGCACTCGCAGGGACAGCTAAACTTCTGCATCGTGGTGGTGGAGCCCTACGAGCACGACATGAACCGCGTGTTCATCAAGACCAAGGACGAGCGCATCCGCACCAAGTTCCTAGCGCACTTGGAAACGCACTGTGTGTCTGACGCCAACGTGGCACTGCTGGCGCGACAGATGGGCCTGCACTGTGCGGTGAGTTACTGTCCACTGTGTGTCTGACGCCAACGTGGCACTGCTGGCGCGACAGATGGGCCTGCATTGTGCGGTGAGTTACTGTCCACTGTGTGTCTGACGCCAACGTGGCACTGCTGGCGCGACAGATGGGCCTGCATTGTGCGGTGAGTTACTGTCCACTGTGTGTCTGACGCCAACCTGGCACTGCTGGCGCGACAGATGGGCCTGCATTGTGCGGTGAGTTACTGTCCACTGTGTGTCTGACGCCAACGTGGCACTGCTGGCGCGACAGATGGGCCTGCACTGTGCGGTGAGTTACTGTCCACTGTGTGTCTGACGCCAACGTGGCACTGCTGGCGCGACAGATGGGCCTGCACTGTGCGGTGAGTTACTGTCCACTGTGTGTCTGACGCCAACGTGGCACTGCTGGCGCGACAGATGGGCCTGCACTGTGCGGTGAGTTACTGTCCACTGTGTGTCTGACGCCAACGTGGCACTGCTGGCGCGACAGATGGGCCTGCACTGTGCGGTGAGTTACTGTCCACTGTGTGTCTGACGCCAACGTGGCACTGCTGGCGCGACAGATGGGCCTGCATTGTGCGGTGAGTTACTGTCCACTGTGTGTCTGACGCCAACGTGGCACTGCTGGCGCGACAGATGGGCCTGCACTGTGCGGTGAGTTACTGTCCACTGTGTGTCTGACGCCAACGTGGCACTGCTGGCGCGACAGATGGGCCTGCATTGTGCGGTGAGTTACTGTCCACTGTGTGTCTGACGCCAACGTGGCACTGCTGGCGCGACAGATGGGCCTGCACTGTGCGGTGAGTTACTGTCCACTGTGTGTCTGACGCCAACGTGGCACTGCTGGCGCGACAGATGGGCCTGCATTGTGCGGTGAGTTACTGTCCACTGTGTGTCTGACGCCAACGTGGCACTGCTGGCGCGACAGATGGGCCTGCATTGTGCGGTGAGTTACTGTCCACTGTGTGTCTGACGCCAACGTGGCACTGCTGGCGCGACAGATGGGCCTGCACTGTGCGGTGAGTTACTGTCCACTGTGTGTCTGACGCCAACGTGGCACTGCTGGCGCGACAGATGGGCCTGCACTGTGCGGTGAGTTACTGTCCACTGTGTGTCTGACACCAACGTGGCACTGCTGGCGCGACAGATGGGCCTGCACTGTGCGGTGAGTTACTGTCCACTGTGTGTCTGACGCCAACGTGGCACTGCTGGCGCGACAGATGGGCCTGCACTGTGCGGTGAGTTACTGTCCACTGTGTGTCTGACGCCAACGTGGCACTGCTGGCGCGACAGATGGGCCTGCACTGTGCGGTGAGTTACTGTCCACTGTGTGTCTGACGCCAACGTGGCACTGCTGGCGCGACAGATGGGCCTGCACTGTGCGGTGAGTTACTGTCCACTGTGTGTCTGACGCCAACGTGGCACTGCTGGCGCGACAGATGGGCCTGCATTGTGCGGTGAGTTACTGTCCACTGTGTGTCTGACGCCAACGTGGCACTGCTGGCGCGACAGATGGGCCTGCATTGTGCGGTGAGTTACTGTCCACTGTGTGTCTGACGCCAACCTGGCACTGCTGGCGCGACAGATGGGCCTGCATTGTGCGGTGAGTTACTGTCCACTGTGTGTCTGACGCCAACGTGGCACTGCTGGCGCGACAGATGGGCCTGCACTGTGCGGTGAGTTACTGTCCACTGTGTGTCTGACGCCAACGTGGCACTGCTGGCGCGACAGATGGGCCTGCACTGTGCGGTGAGTTACTGTCCACTGTGTGTCTGACGCCAACGTGGCACTGCTGGCGCGACAGATGGGCCTGCACTGTGCGGTGAGTTACTGTCCACTGTGTGTCTGACGCCAACGTGGCACTGCTGGCGCGACAGATGGGCCTGCACTGTGCGGTGAGTTACTGTCCACTGTGTGTCTGACGCCAACGTGGCACTGCTGGCGCGACAGATGGGCCTGCACTGTGCGGTGAGTTACTGTCCACTGTGTGTCTGACGCCAACGTGGCACTGCTGGCGCGACAGATGGGCCTGCACTGTGCGGTGAGTTACTGTCCACTGTGTGTCTGACGCCAACGTGGCACTGCTGGCGCGACAGATGGGCCTGCACTGTGCGGTGAGTTACTGTCCAATTAGAGCTGAGCCGTTCTGTGCTTAGGTGGCATTTTTAACGAATTCCAATATTTTATATAAAAAAGCCCAAAATATTACATGATGACGATTCCCTTCGACCTTTTTTTATTAAGTGGAATATTGTTAATGAACATAACAATTAGATACATCAATAAGCTAGGGTATTCAAATATTCCCTTCCCTTCGACCTCATTGCTTGGCGGAGTATATAATTAGTATTGAGGAATGTAGAACGAACGGAGCGCAAGCTTTTTTCTATTCATACTCAGGATAACCTGATTCTCTCTTCATGACCCTGGTTTGAACTACTTCAAGTAACCGAAATCCAAACCGCCACCGGCCGGTGAGCTTATCAGCAAGTTTGTAGCGCTAAGTGAACATTCCCCTCCATCCACTCCAGCACACCAGGAGCAAAACGCCTGAAGTCTCCTATAAGTCTAACCTCTTCAGTATTTGGAAGTGCTTGCTCGAAGTTTCTCTCCGTACTTCCTACCTAAAGTACGCCTATTTCACAGTCTATATGTATATCGAGGGAGTATAAACCAAAACATTGTTTGGTCCTTCGAGCCGGATTTAGAACATTTTGTTGTCCATGAGCCGTATTTCTAAAGTGTGGGTACATGGAAAATTTTGAGCCCTCATAATTGTTCGCTTATTTACGCAACATTCATTATTATAACAGCGTTATAACATCATATTATCATAACATAATCAGGTGATATTAATTAGTTTTATCCAGTTAATATTTGAAAGATCTAAAATTTTCGCCGACACGAATAAAATTTTTCAATCACTTGGTCGGTTCGATCGGTACTCGTTGAATATCATGATTAATATTCGTTCAAGGATTGTTCTGAAAAGCATAACTATTTTCAACATTTTGGTTCATTTGTATGTTTTCGTATCCTAGGTTTTGTTCAGTTCAAGCGTTGTTATATGTGTAATATAGCACTAAAACACCATTATTGCATCATATCACACCTAACGTTTACGTACTTGGGCATCACTATCAATCAGTGTTGTTTAATATAATAATAATAGTAGTTTGTACCAAACAGACATTCAACACAAGAAATCATTTAGCTTAACATATAGCGCGATATGGGAATACATAAACCGAGTGGTGCTGACAATACGACAATAAATAAAAACACAAACCATGCTGGTCCATAGGAATAATCCTAAATCATAGGAAAAACCTAGCATCGAAAATAAAAAAATAAAAAATTCCAACAAACTAAATCGAAGATCGGAAAAGAACGGAATAGAAAATCCTTTAAAATATTGGTTCATTGATGTGGGAAATAATACAAATATTAGATTTAACAAATTAAACTTCGGTTTATTGCACGATTTAGAAAAAGTACAATGACTTGACAATTAATACAATTTACGCATAGACAGCAGCGCTGATGGTGGCCAAAAATAGTATTACATCTATTTTTAATTTGTGGCAAGGGCGATGTTTACATTATTCCAATATCCTCTCTTAAACATAAGCCCATCTTGGATGAACAAAAAAACAGCTTGGAGTATGTCGTTGCTTTCGTGAGAGCATCCGCAACCATCTCATCAGTCTGTATATAGCGAACTTCAATTCTCCCTTCCAGTACTTTGTCACGGATAAAGTGGTGCCTCACGTCGATGTGTTTTGTTCTGGAATGGTAACCATCACTACCTGAAAGCTTTATAGAACTTTGGTTATCACTGTAAATTATCATAGATTTATTTATCATCTGTGGCCAAAAACATTCTTGAAATTGTTTCAGCCATAAAGCTTCCTGTATACAAGATGATAATGACATATACTCTGCTTCCGTAGTAGACAGAGCAACCGTAGGTTGTCTCCTTGAGTTCCAGCTGATTGATCCTCCCTGAAAAACAAATGCATAACCAGTGCAGGAGCGCCGATCATCTTCTGAAGTAGCCCAATCAGCATCACAAAAACCATGAGCCATAGTCTCTTCAGAGTTCTGCTTATAAGTCAGCCTATAATCTTGAGTGCCTTTCAAGTAACGCATGACGCGCTTAAGAGCAACCCAGTGCTGCGTTTCGGGCTTGCGATTATATTTGCTTAACATATTAACAACAAAACTAATATCAGGCCTAGTTACTTGTGAAATATATAATAAGCACCCTATTATCTCTTGATAAGGAAATTCTATAACATTTATTACATCTGTATTTCCTTTTCTACTCAATTTTGTATTAGGTTCCATTGGGGTTCTGACCGTTTTACAATTGGACATACCATATTTTTGTAATACTTCTAGTATGTACTTTCTTTGGTCCAAGTATATTACTCCTCTCTTCCTGTCTCGTTCTACATTAATACCAATGCAATAGCTTACATCTCCAAGATCTTTAATTTTAAACTGTTTATGTAACTGTTCTTTTATATAACTTTTTGTTTCCTGATTATTAGTGAGTAATAACAGATCGTCCACATAGACAGCCAGGAAAGTTATATTATTTTCATTTTCAATTCTGAAGTAAATACAGGGATCTAGCTTAGATTGGGATAGACCCATTTCTTTCAATGTGAAATCAATCTTTTTATTCCATTGCCTGCTGGCTTGTTTTAAACCATACAATGATTTTTTTAATAAACATACATTTCCTTTTTGATCATTCTCATACATGGGTGGCTGTCTCATGTAGATTTCTTCTTCTATGTCACCTTGTAGAAATGCTGACACAGCATCCATTTGACATATGTCTAAATCATGTTTAACAGCCAAAGCAAACAAATATCTCAAGGATGCAAGCCTTACAACCGGTGAAAAAACTTCATTGTAATCAATTCCTGGTTTCTGAGAACAACCTTTTATTACAAGTCTTGCTTTGAATTTTACTATGTCTCCATTTTCGTTTGTCTTTGTTTTGAAAACCCATTTGCATGGTATGGAATGTTTTTTATCTGGCAGAGTAGTAACTTCCCATGTGTTATTGTCCAAAAGAGATTTGTACTCCTCGTCCATTGCCTGTTTCCATTGTTTGGCATTTGGACCTGACAAAGCTTCCTCAGCAGTCAGTGGATCTGGAACCTTCGTAACACACATGTAATTATTACCTTGCATTTTTTGTCTCTGATGTGACCTTAGTGTGATGTTTCTTTGAAAGTTGTTATCATTATCATCATCACTATATTCATCTGTATCAGGATAATATGTTTCGTCATCAGTTCTCCTATTCATAATACAACTATCAAATGAGGTATTGTTACTAGATGGTGATGTGATGTCTAGTCTATTGGGTGAGCTATCATCAACATTTATTGTGTCTTCTACTGACAAATTATGTGAGTCATTTTCAGTAGGAGTAGGGATAGGGATAGTAGCATATTGTGGCAATGAAGTAGGCATTTTCTGAGTGATATTTTCACTGTCATCACATTTTTCGACAAATGTCGCATCTCTGCTGATTACCACTTTCTTACTAACCGGATCAAAGAATCTATATCCCTTTGTATTCTCACAGTAGCCTACAAACACTAATTCACGTGATTTACGGTCCCATTTTACACGATTTTGCTTAGGAACATGTACCATGGCCTTAGAACCAAATATCTTCAAATGTGAAATGTTTGGTTTCTTACCATTCCATTTTTCATACGGTGTTACCTCAGCCAGCACACGTGACGGGGATCTGTTGATGATATAGGCTGCAGTAGCGACTGCCTCTGCCCAAAAAGATGCATGCATTTAGCACGCTCCACCAGCGTTCTGTTCATTCTCTCCGCTAGCCCGTTTTGCTCCGGAGTATATGGAGTGCTGGTCTGATGTCTGATGCCAGAAGCTGCTAGAAAATTAGATAATTCTTTATTACAATATTCTTTGCCATTGTCGCTTCTTAGAATTTTAATTTTCTTTTCTAGTTGATTCTCAACTTCAATTTTAAATTTTTCAAACACTGATTTAATGTCCATTTTATTCTTTAGAAAGTAAACATATACTTTTCGAGAGTAATCGTCTATGAAGGTTATGAAATACTTTCCACCACCAGCGGACGGAGTCTCCATCGGACCACACAGATCTGTATGAATTATCTCAAGTAATGCATTTGCTCTAGAACCAGAATTCGGAAATGGTAATCGTGCTTGTTTTCCTTCACAGCATGATATACAAATAGTATCAATTTCTTTGTTACTTATAGCAATACCCTCTGCACACATTTCTAACCTCTTTACGTCTGCCATATTTAAATGCCCCATTCTCTTATGCCATGTAGTTAAATCTGACTTACTTTCAGTTATCGCAGCATATGCATTACCAGTAACAGTATTGAGTCTGTACATGTTCTTGGTCAGCCTCGCCGTTGCTACTAAATTCTTATTGACATTGTATATATTACATCCAGTATCAGTGAATTCCACTTTACAGCCACTCTTTGTTAACTGACTGACGGATAGCAGGTTTGCACTCAATTTAGGAATAAATAAAACATTTCTCACCTGTATTTGACATTCATTTCCATTTAACTTGGTTTGTATATTTACATTACCCATACTTTGCGCGGAGACTGCTTCACTATTTGCCACCATTATTTTTTGAATCGGAGGTGGTTTTATATCATACATCCAGTCTGAGCGTCTTGACATGTGCATTGTAGCGCCTGAATCAATATACCAGTCATCCTGATTCAATGTGCTGTAAGCTGAAAATATTACTGAAAAATTATTTTGATTAGTTTTTTTTGAATATTTTTTTTGTGATGTGCACTGATTTTTGAAGTGTCCATATTCGTTACAACTGTAGCAACGGGGGCCTTTTCCTTTTGGCTTTGCACTATTCTTAGAAGTGTGTTTGTAATTAGTAAAGAATGCAGAACTTTCAGATACTATGACTTCCTGTAAAAGTTTTGTTTTTATGAAATCTGATGATATTTTGATGCCAGAACTTTCCAGCCCCATGATCATAGGGTTATATTTGTCGGGTAACCCTGCCAACATGAGTGTTCCCAGCCGTTCATCTCCAACTTCGAAGCCAATGTTCCGCAATTTATGAGCTGTACTCATAATTTTATTCACATACTCTTCAATACTAGGACAGTTATCCAATGAAGTGTTGATTAAATCCTTCAGTAGGCCAACTTTTCTAGACAGCCCGGAGTCTTCAAATGCATTTTGAAGGTTTTGCCAAACTTGTTTCGATGACGTAGCATTTTCTATATGCACGTAGTTAATTGGTTCGACCAACAAAATTATCTTTGACTTGGCTTTAACGTCTTTCTTCGGATCGACCTCGGTGCCAGGTTCAACACATTCCCATAAGTCATCCAATTCCAAATATGACTTTACTGCGAATTTCCACGTTGAATAATTTTCCCGGCCGGCTAATTTCTCAATTTGTAGGTTAGTCGTAGCCATTATTCACAGAGTGGTTCAGATGCGCGTTTTATGTTACTGTACTTAAAACTTTGCAATAAATATTTAATTACTGATCTAATAAAGGTATATGAGACGGCCCATAACCTGTGGGAAATAATACAAATATTAGATTTAACAAATTAAACTTCGGTTTATTGCACGATTTAGAAAAAGTACAATGACTTGACAATTATTACAATTTACGCATAGACAGCAGCGCTGATGGTGGCCAAAAATAGTATTACATCTATTTTTAATTTGTGGCAAGGGCGATGTTTACATTATTCCAATAATTGACCTCCTATCGGCGACAGCGAGGTCTTGTATCAGCTTGTTTTTTCGCGCCTTTATTATTAAAGTTTAGTACCGCTGGATGCGGCGGTCATCAACCTGTAAGCGCTTCCTTATCAATATGTGTAGTTTTGGAGACCGTTTTGAGATAAATCTGGGTCGCTAATTAGCCTTCGTATGCCTTTACTGAATCTAAAGTAGCTAGCTGGTATTTTGTAGTACCAGCCCAAATGTGGCTGCAGTACTCCACACACGTACCTGTGTTTGTAGAACATTAGAAGCTGTCCTCGTGTGAAGTACCGCCGGACTTTTGCGATCGTTTCCTGGCATCCACCTTGGCCTACGACCCAATAAACCGCCCTAAGTTTAGGTTCGAGGAATTCTAAAATGAAAAGGCAGTCCGTGCACTCCAAGGATACATTCGGCAAAGTAGGGGCCAAGGTGAACGGGCTTCTTTTGGCGGTGGTCTTAAATCCACTGATTACGCTTCGCATATCAGATACCTTAACAGACAAATCTCAAAGTGACTGACTTACGATATATGCCATTTTAATACAAATTGTATTAAAGAGGCTATCGAGCGGAACAAAGGCTCCAAAGTGCTCGCAAGAGATTTGTCTGTTGGACAGCGCCTACTTGCGAAGCTGAAGACTGGGGATGATAGGATCATCACTTTGGGTGAGATTGAGAAATTCTACGGAGAGTTATACACATCAACACACGCACCAGTTGTAAGCTTGTCCAATGATCCTAGAGCCAGACTACGACACTACTCCGATATCCCGGACGTCAGCCTGTACGAGATTGGTAAGGCCCTGAGACAGCTCAAGAACGATAAGGCGGCTGGAGATGATGGAATTACGGCTGAGCTTCTGAAAGCGGGTGGTAAACCGGTTCTTAAAGCGCTTCAGAAGCTATTTAATTCCGTCATTTTCAAATGCGAAACGCCTATGGCACACGGGAGAGTGGTGGTACTGTTTTTTAAAAAAGGTGATAATATCCTATTGAAAAACTACAGACCGATATCCTTCCTGAGCCATGTTTACAAGCTGTTTTCTAGGGTCATCACGAATCTTCTCGCTCGCAGGTTCGACTTCCAGCCTCCCGAGCAAACACGCTTCCGAAAAGGCTTTAGACTTGTCTAACTTAGAGAAATTTCAATATCTTCAAACATCTCTATCAGCGGAACCAATCAACATCACTACAGCTTATCCTATTTTTGAAGCTAATTACCTTAGTGCATATGAGAATTTGGTACAAAGATGCAATAATAAAAGGTACTTAGCATTTGTATGCATGGAACAAATTCGCGATTTAATGCCGATGTCTACTGGGCACGCCACAGTAGTGGTGAGATGGTCCCCTCTTTGAGGAGTGGCTTGAGAGACGCCACGGCGCCCTCACCTTGCCCTCACCTTCCGCCTGACGCAGGTCCTCACCGGACACGGTTGTTTCGGGAGGTTCCTGTTCCGGGTAAGGCGGGAGGAAACTACAGGGTGTCACCATTGTGTGGGTCGCTCTGAGGACACGGTGGAGCATACTGTGGAGGTCTGCCCGGCTTAGGTAGAGCACCGCCGTGTCCTCGTGGCGGCGATCGGCGGTGATCTCTCACGTCCGACCCTGTTCCAGACCATGGTCCGGAGCGAGAGTGCATGGCAGGCCGTCACCTCCTTCTGCGAAGTAGTGATGCTGGCAAAGGAGGAGGCGGAGCGCGTGAAGCAGCGGGCATCCCAGCGCCCTCACGCCTCTAGCCGCCGCAGGAGACGCCCTGGTCGGCAGGCAACATCGAACTCCCGGTCACCGTAGGCGCAAGCCTGCGGGCGGAACATTTGAGAATGTTCTTGGATACTTTCAATGAAAACTTCATAATTTGGGTTTATTTTATTCAGTCTTTTTTTTTAAATAGATAAACTATCACACGAAGCTTTTGAGTTTTCAATCAACGGCAGCGACTTTCTACCTTTTTCGGATTTAATAAAAGCCGTTAATAAAGCTGTAGTGCTCTACACCGGCACTAGTCCACCAAACGCTGATCAATAACTTTTTTCTAGTCAATTTTCTCTTGAGGCAGAATTTGGATAGTTCACAGAGTTTCCTCCCTTCCCTTCATTATTGTGCCGATTCAGTAATGTTACGCAGCAGTCGACGCGCGTTTGTCGATTTGCTTTACTCAATTCATGAGGCTGAGGTATTGCACGCGGAGTCTCAGGGCCACTGTCTGTGTCTGGTGAGGAAAGGAACATTTAGAAAAGCATACAACCAAGTAACGATTTCTATACATAAAAAAGGTGCGTACAAAGTCGGATTTATCCTAGACATTCTCTATCAGCCGACCATTTTCTATCAGGCTGGCCGGCCCGACAGATTAAACAATACAACATAGGAGTCTCACCAGTGCGTGGCGGCGCAGACGGCGTGCAGTCGGGCCGGCCAGCGTGCTGCGGCCGGCCCGACAGCCGTGCTGCGGCCGGCCCGACAGCCATGCTGCGGCCGGCCCGACAGCCGTGCTGCGGCCGGCCCGACAGCCGTGCTGCGGCCGGCCCGACAGCCGTGCCGATGACCTCCGCGGCGCCGGCGCCTCGTTACTGCTCTCCGATATCGGTTGCTGTAGGCAGATAGTATTGTGAGTGCATAAAGGTTGAGAACTTAAGCATTCTTCATCAGTTTTATCCCTCTTAGCAGTATAGGACGTAAGCTAGTCCAGCTCATAAATTGACAAACAAATACCTACGACACAGGCGTTCAGTCGTATAAATACCTCCTAATACCTTTCGAACTTTATCTTCCCAATTTGTTTCAAGTGGATTAAAACAGTTTTGTCACTAATACCGCAGCCTGCAGTAACTCGGACGTAGTTTGCGATTGATCCGCTTCCACCATAGCCTTCAATTCTTCATTGTCCACTTTGGTCTCCGGCCGTCCACGGGGATTGTTCTGTGGGTTGAAATTTCCAGAAAGAAAACGTTGGAACCAAAACCGCACTGTGCTTTCTCTAGCGACACCACTGCCATGCACATCATTAATTCTTCGAGCAGTTTCTGCAGCACTGGTGCCACGGTGGAACTCATATTCGTAAATAATGCGAAATTTTAAACTTTCCATTTTGTAAATAATACGATTTTCGAGACATAAATTGATGAGTAAATAGCTGTATAAATTTGAATTTGGAATTCTAAATCAAAGAGGAGATATTTGAGATCAAAGTGGTCAGTACGACAAAACGCCAATTTCATATGTAAGGACCTAATATGTAGTTCATTTACCATTTCGTGATCCTCAACCGTCATTTGAAGGTGCATATAATATTGGCCTTTGGCAATTTAGTCATCATCTTCATCATCTTATCATAAAATTTTCATCGCTGCGCAAAATTCAGCGCAGATCTGTTGATGTCGCAGAAAGAACCAGTTCATGCGCACGACGCGGAATGGATTGTCTGGGGTTTTCTCGCACACTGTCTCGAACGGCAACAATATTGTAATAGAGCACTGATTTTGATAATAAATTTTAATAATTTCTACGCGTTGTTGATGCGTGTAGCGCTCCATGGTGATATGTCACGACTAAATATGTATTCATGTCAAATTTGACAGCTATCGCATTACCAAGATGGCCGCTATGCGCTGTCAAAGTTCGAGCGTCCCTATTGAAAAACCTTTTAATTATTGGACTTTATCAGTCAGACAAGCGATCAATCATGACTTATAAAATTGTTATGTTGCTTTCGTGTTAAGCCTGTAGCTGTTCAACCTAAAATGGCAGACTTACCCAAAGCTCGTATGACTCAAATC
Organism: Sesamia inferens; assembly: GCA_037179545.1. NCBI lineage: Eukaryota > Metazoa > Arthropoda > Insecta > Lepidoptera > Noctuidae > Sesamia > Sesamia inferens. The sequence goes on along the minus strand of CM073926.1, from coordinate 34,173,569 downwards.
AAAGCATTTCAATCAGTGGGTTGTCACTATGCAGCGCGGCAATTACGAATTACACATTTTCAATGAGAATCTGTTTCAATTTGACAGGTTAACAACATTCATTGCGTTATTTAAATGTTGTGTGACAAATTTTTCGAACTTATGAAGCAATGGTTTCGAAATTTGCTTCAAAATGATGCAGATTCCGATTAATAGTCTGTTACGTAGTTAAGAGCGCTGGTCATCTGTTTAAGGCATTCTGGGGACCTCGAGACATTAAAAATGCTTTACGCTGCCCTTTGCCAGTCTATCATTGGTTATTGCATTTTAGTTTGGGATGGATCAGGCAAAACTAAATTCGTCGAGTTGGAGCGTGCGCAAAGAGCAGTACTTAAGGTAATGTCTCAAAAACCCTTTCGTTATCCCACTAATCAGCTATATACCGAGCTCAAACTGTTAACTGTGCGACAATTATTCGTACTTAGAACCACTCTCTGGAAACATACTCAAGTAGCTCCCCCGATTCAAATATGCGCGGACAAAGATTAGTCTGCCCAACCACTATTCATAGAACTACCTTCGCTCGATGACAGCTGTATGTGTTAAGCTCTCTTGTTTACAAAAATATTAGTAAGTCCACTCTAATTGCAGGATCGAGCAAACACGAAGCAAAGATTAAGCTGAAGGATATTCTATACACCCTAAACTACGCCCAAACTGAGGAACTACTGACCACTCTGACATGAGGCGCAAAATTTCATAACAATAACTTAATACAATTGACGACACCTTTAGAATACAATAGAATACTCTTTATTATGTACACCATATAGATTACAGAACATAAATAAAAATATTTTACAAAGGGTGACACAATGCGCGGTCTTATCGCTAAGAGCGATCTTTTACAGACAACCTTTGGATGGAATTCTAAGGGGAAGGATAAACAAATAATGTAGATAGTCTACAGTGTACTATTTACATAGATTATACAATAAATATATACGTTAAGTGTATCATACTAGTTTAAATAAATTTATAAATCTAATTAATAAATATCATACAAGAGCACATAAAATATAATAATATGTTTAAAGAGAGAGGAAGTGCTTTTTTATCATAGTTTTAAAAGTAAACAGTGTTTGAGCACGCCTTACGGACACGGGCAAGTCATTCCATAGCCGAACTGCTTGTACAGTAAAGGAATGCATCGGCATGATATTAGACATATCAGGTTTTCCGATGACCTCAGATATCTATTATGAGTGTCATGAAGGAACTTGAAACGTTCTTTGAGATAAGAGGGGGTTTTAGGATTAAACAAAATGTTGTAGAGCTGAAATAGTATATGAGATTTCCGGCGATGACGTATGGGAAGCCACTTAAGCTTTGTACGAAATTCAGATATGTGATCAAATTTGCGCAGGCCAAATATAAATCTTATGCAAGTTTTGAAGTCGCTCATGTTTATCTAGTTGTGCCTCAGTAAGATCTGGATAACTGGCATCTGCGTAGTCAAGGATGGGAAGTAGAAGTCATTGTGCAAGCGCAGTTTTAGTGGCAGTAGGAACAAAGTTCCGCAACCGTCTCGGAGACAAAGATGCAAAAATTTTGCCACTGACATCCTGTATGATTTCAAATGCAATAAGTATCCATACTAATATTATAAATGTGAAAGTGTGTTTGTTTGTTTGTTTGTCCTTCCTTCACGCCGTAGCTAAGCAATCAATCGACCTGATTTTTGGCATACAGTTAGTTGAAAAGACGGAGCGTAACATAGGCTACTTTTGGTCCTAAAAAACATCAAGTTCCCAAGGGAGATTACTGGAATATTTGTATGTGTACACCAAATATCCTAATATTATAAATCGGAAAGTGAGTTTGTTTGTTTGTTTGTTCCGCTTTCACGCCGTAACTACTAAGCTGATTGTTTTGAAATTTTGCAGACGTAAAGTTAGAAGTCCGGATTAAATAATAGGGTAGATTTTTATCCCGGAAAAAAATTATATTCACGAGAGAAATTTAAAAGCGCGATATAACCGACCTCCACGCGAGCGAAGCCGCGGGCGGAAAGCTAGTAGTAATATATTTTCCTGAACAATATCAGCTTAACAGCATCTCATTCTAGTGGCAGAACACTAACTCCTAAGTCACAGGTAATTCCTAGTTTGGGAGTCAGAGTTTCAACTTTGTGCGCCTTTAATTTTAGCTAGATATTAAGCTTGTCTGTAAGGTTTTGCACCAATAAACATTATTATTATAATAATTCAAAGTTATCGCGGGGCTCGTACAATTAAAGTATATTTATGCCTCTTCGTGTGCTTCGCCACGAAAGCTGTACGTCTCGAGCTAACATCAGATTTACTATCGGAATCATTCTTAGCGGCTCTCTGTCGATTCATAACGCGTCGTGGTAAATGTAACACATTTCACAATGATTGTGGCACAAACTTTAAAGGAACTCAGACCCAATTAGCATATTTAATGCGTTCAGCATGTGAGACGGAGCGAGTTGAGTTTAAATTTTATCCTGCGGGAGCTACACACTTTGGAGACCTTTGGGAGGCCGGCGTTAAGTCACTTAAAAGGCACCTCTATAGGGTTATTGGAACTCAATTTTTTTTTTTATACAGTATGTTAAGAAAACCCTGTCCGACCCGTGAAGGTGTTGTTAGGTATCGATAACTGATTCTACTAATGCATACAAACCGTGCTAAATTAAAAAAAAAATCCACCTAAAAAATAAATATTATTTTGCAAAAAGAGGTAACTTAATAAATCTGCGTTATCCACCCTTCCGCGCACGGCGGCGGAGGCGGCGGGCGGCAGGGCACGCGGCACGTGGTCGCATCGCTATTCGCTCATAATAATACCGGTGTTGTCACTTTTTAAAAATTACCAAACTTCGGGGAAGTTGGAATTAATTCGCGGGAAAAAAAAATATTTCAAAATTCATTTGTATTGGTACTATGATGATTACGTAAAATTTTATATTATATTTGGTCATGTGTTTATCTAACCTTTATTATCCTTATGGGTCGGACAGGGTTTTCTTAACATACTGTATATAAAGAACTCATCACACTCATAACACAAATAGAATCGATTCTTAAACTCAAGACCATTGTGCCCACTTAGTAAAGACCCTAACGTCGGTGCATACACCTGGTCATTTTTTACCATTAGCCTCATTGACTGTAGTGCCAACCCCAGATTATAATAACACATACTAATTTATGTTGGAAGTAGCATATCAACATAAATTAGTATCGTTATTTACTGTAGCAAACTTATCTAATCATCGTCATATGATTATACAGGCTCAAAATTTCTTTGGTTTTGTTTATTAAGTGGAATATTGTTAATGAACAATTAGATACATCAATAAGCAAGCATATTCAAATATTCCCCCATTTCTTCCCTTCAACCTCATTGCTTGGCGGAGTATACAATCATCATTGGGGAATTCAGAACGAACGGAGCGCAAGTTTTTTTCCCATTTATAGTCTGGATAACCTGATTCTCTCTTCGTAACCCTGGTTTGAACCACTTCAAGTAACCGAAATCCAAACCGCTACCGGCCGGTGAGCTTATCAGCAAGTTTATAGCGCTAAGTGAACATTCCCCTCCATCCACTCCAGCACACCAGGAGCACATCGCCTGAAGTCCCCTGTAAGTCCAACCTCTTCAGTATTTGGAAGTGCTTGCTCGAAGTTTCTCTCCGTACTTCCTACCTAAAGTCTATATGTATGTACATCGAGGGAGTATAAACCACAACAAATATGTTAGTGTGTGCGGCGTATGCATGTCGTTGCGGACGGCACACGTGCGTACAGGCCTCTGTATAGCTCATTTACGGGTTTTAAGATGAACATCGTTAGTGTAGTGGTCACACTATTCCTGAGAATGAGGTTCTTGTTGGGTTCGACTCCCAAGTGAGAGTGTGATCGTGTTGTATAACGTCCCCCCCGCTGTCCAGCTGGCGTCGCACATCTCGCAGTCGCTGACGCTGGGCGGCGCTCCGTACGCGTCCAACTCGCTGGAGCGGCTGCGGCTGTTGAAGCGCTTGCGTGTGCGCGCCCTGGCCGAGCGACTCGCCGCCGCCGCACGCGCGCCGGAACCATACGCCGCCGCGCCCGACCTCGCCGAGCGCGTCGCCATCGACGACTTCAACGACTACACATAGCGCGCCCGCTGGCTCCGCGCGCCCGACCTCGCCGAGCGCGTCGCCATCGACGACTTCAACGACTACACATAGCGCGCCCGCTGGCTCCGCGCGCCCGACCTCGCCGAGCGCGTCGCCATCGACGACTTCAACGACTACACATAGCGCGCCCGCTGGCTCCGCGCGCCCGACCTCGCCGAGCGCGTCGCCATCGACGACTTCAACGACTACACATAGCGCGCCCGCTGGCTCCGCGCGCCCGACCTCGCCGAGCGCGTCGCCATCGACGACTTCAACGACTACACATAGCGCGCCCGCTGGCTCCGCGCGCCCGACCTGGCCGAGCGCGTCGCCATCGACGACTTCAACGACTACACATAGCGCGCCCGCTGGCTCCGCGCGCCCGACCTCGCCGAGCGCGTCGCCATCGACGACTTCAACGACTACACATAGCGCGCCCGCTGGCTCCGCGCGCCCGACCTGGCCGAGCGCGTCGCCATCGACGACTTCAACGACTACACATAGCGCGCCCGCTGGCTCCGCGCGCCCGACCTCGCCGAGCGCGTCGCCATCGACGACTTCAACGACTACACATAGCGCGCCCGCTGGCTCCGCGCGCCCGACCTCGCCGAGCGCGTCGCCATCGACGACTTCAACGACTACACATAGCGCGCCCGCTGGCTCCGCGCGCCCGACCTCGCCGAGCGCGTCGCCATCGACGACTTCAACGACTACACATAGCGCGCCCGCTGGCTCCGCGCGCCCGACCTCGCCGAGCGCGTCGCCATCGACGACTTCAACGACTACACATAGCGCGCCCGCTGGCTCCGCGCGCCCGACCTGGCCGAGCGCGTCGCCATCGACGACTTCAACGACTACACATAGCGCGCCCGCTGGCTCCGCGCGCCCGACCTCGCCGAGCGCGTCGCCATCGACGACTTCAACGACTACACATAGCGCGCCCGCTGGCTCCGCGCGCCCGACCTGGCCGAGCGCGTCGCCATCGACGACTTCAACGACTACACATAGCGCGCCCGCTGGCTCCGCGCGCCCGACCTCGCCGAGCGCGTCGCCATCGACGACTTCAACGACTACACATAGCGCGCCCGCTGGCTCCGCGCGCCCGACCTCGCCGAGCGCGTCGCCATCGACGACTTCAACGACTACACATAGCGCGCCCGCTGGCTCCGCGCGCCCGACCTCGCCGAGCGCGTCGCCATCGACGACTTCAACGACTACACATAGCGCGCCCGCTGGCTCCGCGCGCCCGACCTGGCCGAGCGCGTCGCCATCGACGACTTCAACGACTACACATAGCGCGCCCGCTGGCTCCGCGCGCCCGACCTCGCCGAGCGCGTCGCCATCGACGACTTCAACGACTACACATAGCGCGCCCGCTGGCTCCGCGCGCCCGACCTGGCCGAGCGCGTCGCCATCGACGACTTCAACGACTACACATAGCGCGCCCGCTGGCTCCGCGCGCCCGACCTCGCCGAGCGCGTCGCCATCGACGACTTCAACGACTACACATAGCGCGCCCGCTGGCTCCGCGCGCCCGACCTCGCCGAGCGCGTCGCCATCGACGACTTCAACGACTACACATAGCGCGCCCGCTGGCTCCGCGCGCCCGACCTCGCCGAGCGCGTCGCCATCGACGACTTCAACGACTACACATAGCGCGCCCGCTGGCTCCGCGCGCCCGACCTGGCCGAGCGCGTCGCCATCGACGACTTCAACGACTACACATAGCGCGCCCGCTGGCTCCGCGCGCCCGACCTCGCCGAGCGCGTCGCCATCGACGACTTCAACGACTACACATAGCGCGCCCGCTGGCTCCGCGCGCCCGACCTCGCCGAGCGCGTCGCCATCGACGACTTCAACGACTACACATAGCGCGCCCGCTGGCTCCGCGCGCCCGACCTGGCCGAGCGCGTCGCCATCGACGACTTCAACGACTACACATAGCGCGCCCGCTGGCTCCGCGCGCCCGACCTGGCCGAGCGCGTCGCCATCGACGACTTCAACGACTACACATAGCGCGCCCGCTGGCTCCGCGCGCCCGACCTCGCCGAGCGCGTCGCCATCGACGACTTCAACGACTACACATAGCGCGCCCGCTGGCTCCGCGCGCCCGACCTCGCCGAGCGCGTCGCCATCGACGACTTCAACGACTACACATAGCGCGCCCGCTGGCTCCGCGCGCCCGACCTCGCCGAGCGCGTCGCCATCGACGACTTCAACGACTACACATAGCGCGCCCGCTGGCTCCGCGCGCCCGACCTCGCCGAGCGCGTCGCCATCGACGACTTCAACGACTACACATAGCGCGCCCGCTGGCTCCGCGCGCCCGACCTCGCCGAGCGCGTCGCCATCGACGACTTCAACGACTACACATAGCGCGCCCGCTGGCTCCGCGCGCCCGACCTCGCCGAGCGCGTCGCCATCGACGACTTCAACGATTCAATGAAATGGAATATTTTTTGGAATTTTTGATGCTTCCGACACGTGATACCTGCTACTTTTGAATTTCGCTAATTTGAACAACGATATCGAAACTTATTTACTCGTTATGTTATTTAAAATTGTAATAAATAAGAATAAGAAACATTACCCTTTCTACTAGAAGGAATCACAAGAGCTCTGTCGAGCAGTAGTTCTCACTAGGTGTTAGTCATAAGAATAATAATAATGCTGTGACGTGTACTGTACGGGGCCCGCGCCCCACACATTGTATATAACTCTGTATATACAAATTAGCGAAATTCAACCTCACCACAATATACTGTAACTATTTGGTCGATATTTATATAATGTATTACAACAAACTTGTCGCGGACGCACTACACCCGCGACCGCAGCCCCACGACGACCTGGTCGCTGGTCGCTCGCTCCGCCGGAAACTACCAGCATATCGCTTAATCGATAACGTCACTGCTGCACTCATATCTAAATAATTTTTTAGTCTCGGTGTTATAACTTCGACGATGCGAAATATCCGGCAGAGATCAGCCTCCTTTGTAATCAGGCTCATTTATCGCTGATACGCTGTATTGTGTATATGTACACTTTTGATGACGGCAGAGGCTGAATTGTTAATTAGACGTTACGTGTAAATACGTAGCGTCTAATTAACTATTGAGACTAGATATGTACCGTAGTTCACGATCGATGTACCCGCACTCGTGTAGCAGTGAGCTGCGGTAAGCGAAGCGCGACACTGGCCGGCGAGGTCGCTCGACAACTTTTCGACATTATTATATCTGTGTATCTCATTCATTTTTTTTATAAAAAAAAAAACTTTTTGAGATGTGATAGTAGCATAACAATTAAATACGAAATAGAAATACGAAAGATATATTTAAAGCTGACAAGTTTTTCTACAAACCGCTTCGCTTCGAGATCTCGCGACTTTGATATGCGTAGTGGACGAAGGCCGCGTGGAGTCCTGAAGTACGGCGTGTGTGGACCGAGCTACACACGCTCCTTGCACTCGCTACTAATTCATTTTACACAACCATTGTATTGCAGAACGGTGAATGCTTTTTGGTTATTTATTAGATTCTACCGCTACATGTTTTTGTCTAGGTTGTCTGTGGCTTAAATAGTTTAATTTCGTATATAAATTTAGATTTTGAACTGAATAATGTAAAAGTTAATGTTAAGGATTTTTAGTAAATACATATTTTCACAAAATATGAGTTTGTCAGTAGTTAGCGACGCGGTGCGGCTGGCGCGGCGTGACGTCACACGGGCGAGCCGCACGGCGTGACGTCACACGAGCGAGCCGCACGGTGTGACGTCACACGAGCGAGCCGCACGGCGTGACGTCACCCGGACGAGCCGCGCCGCATGCTCAGCAGTGAGTCGTTAAACAGTTGAGGCATTTCTTGTTTATATTATATATTTTATGTAGCAATTTATTTCCTGACAAAAGATTTTGTAATCAAATAAATGATGGCTATCTTTTCACTTGTTTTATTACTGACAACATATTTGGCTATTTTATGTAGTAATCGGAAACAAACAGCACGGGTCGCCCGACTACTAGAGGTGGAGCTTAAGGGAGGATCGCACGGAGATGACGACTCGATGTTTCAAAGAAGATAATACAACTTTATTAAAGAGTACATCTTCAGCGAAATTTGTGCGTTAAGTGAATAGGACGTGAGACGCGAATCCGGTGTATAAACAATACGAAACTAAACGTGAACTCCTGCGCGTCCGTCGCGCGACTGACGCTCCTGCTTCGCAATCGGTTTGGCCGAAACTTTATCGTAAACTTATACGCTGGACCGCGATTTCGCCTGCGTGGAGGTCAGTAACTATCCCATGGAGGAAAAGCTTCATTTACACAGTGTTATTTTAATTTCCTGTGGCATACCTGCACCGACCTCTAACCCTGTCCGTTAGGTAAACCGCTCTTTTGACAGATGTAAGTACTTATTGCAGCAACACACATAACATCGATTGATACATGGTACATACAATGTCTCTACGATGCCATAAATAATTCAATAAAAAAGAGCAGTTTTAATGTATATGTACTTTATTACGCACTTTAGATAAACTTATACGTGATGTGAATTTTGTACAAACGACAGCATATCAACCTACTACAATCTGTCAAATCTCTTTTAGATTTTCTACTTTATTTATCCCTAAAGCTCTGTATTAATTGGAAATTCTTAACAATTTCCCTAGTCTGCTATAGTGTCAAAATTGACGATTTTCAATGTCATAATGACCGATTTTGACAAAATCCGTAATCTACTAACAACCTATACCCACAAATAAATCTATAACCGCCAAATCGGGGGTTGTACTACGTGTGGCTAACGAAAACCAATTAAAAAGATTAGAATCGGTAGATGCTATAAAATCTGCCGGTCTCCGCTTAGAAAAACCAAAGGGTCGCCGCCCCCGTCTATTAGTTAAGGACATTCCCGCCTCAATGGAAGACAAAAATTTTTTGCAAGCTATTTACCGCCAAAACATTAAAAATGAGTTGCCAATAAAAGAAGACGATTTCATTAAATCCACCAAAATAGTCCGTAGGCGTTCTACCGATACCGGTCGGAAATGGATAGGCATAGAAATTGAACCTGAGGTACGTAAACATCTTTTGACTACCAAGGATAAATTATTTATTGACTGGGCCACTTGCCGTTTTGTTGATGATATCGAGGTAGTTCGTTGCGCGTATTGTCAACAATTCGGTCATGTTAAAAAGCATTGCGCTAATAAATCACCAACCTGCGCTGTCTGTTCCGAGGCTCACGAAACCAATGTTTGCCCGCATAAGGGCGATTCGAATTTTACCCCGGTTTGCGCGGCGTGTAAACGATTTAAAAAACCCTATGATCATAGATGCGGGTCGGACCAGTGCGGTACCTATAAATTAAAACTCGAACAACTTATCCTACATACTAATTACTAATTAAGATGGATAGGACAAACATAGGGCAATTAAACCTTCACAACGATAAGGTGGCGACATCAGAGTTAGATAAATTAATTATTGACTACAACTTAGACCTTGTACTCATTCAAGAACAATATCAAAACTCACGTTTACGTCACAGGGTAGTTCAGCTGGATTGCAAGGCACGAGCCGGAATTTATGTTGCGCGGTCTTCTAACTTTACGGTAACGTCTTTACGTGACCTCATGACGCCACACTGTGCGGTTGCCGAAGTATCATCAGCTTCTTTTAAAGTATTCGTTGTAAGCTGTTACTTTCAATATTCAGATCCTGTTACTCCTCATATACATAATCTCCGTCATGTCTTGCGGTCACTCGCGGGCTGCAAAGTTATCGTTGGCGCGGATGTCAACGCGTCATCGTCTCTGTGGTATGGCAAGGTTCGGGCCACCGATACCGAACGACGCTGCGCTGTTGAGGATTTCATTGCTGAGATGAACCTATCGATTCATAATACCCCTGATGCACCACCTACTTTCTGCAGCCAAATGGGCGAATCTTGTATTGACGTCTCACTTTCAAGTGCCGACGTACGTTTGGATAGGTGGCGTGTCCTACCGGACGCGTCTTGTAGTGATCATCGCCTGATCGTGTACGAATTTGTTCCTGGTTATATTCAGGGCCCGTCTCATATTCCCGGTAATTTCAGATATAGATGTAAAGGCGCGAACTGGGAATTTTTCGGCTCGCTTTTTGCGTGTCACGCCAAAGAATTCACTCGGGACGGGCTGTCAGCCGAAGAAAGTGCTGACATTATGTCAGAAACCTTTACCTACTGTGCTGACATTGCCATTGGTCGCGGATCTATGACCAATATTCGTAGATGTGACTGGTGGAGTGATTATTTAGTTGAACAGCGTAAAAGATATCGCAGAGCGCGTAGACAGTTAAATAAACTCAAGAGCCGAAAGATTACTGGAGATCTTCTTACGTTCGCTTTAAATGCTTTTAGAGTTGCCAAGTCACGCTACAAAGCATCGGTGGAAAAATCTAAGGGTAACTTGTTGCGAAAAATCGTTGATAAACGTTGATAAAAAATTTAATGTATAGTGTTAAGTGTAAATAAATAAATAAATAAGTGTATCCGAGTCTGAAAATTAAAAAAAAAAGTAGTTTTTACATAGATCTCCTATTTTTATTGAAAAAAAAAAACTCGTTGTAGACCTTGTAGTACCAAGCTCGCGCCACGGGCGCCTCTGTGTTCATATCCCCCACTTAACTTCCGTTCGCCTTGCCCGATCATTTTTCGTAACGCTTTCGCCAGCTTACTCCCCAAGTCAAGCGTGCGTAAAGAAGTTTCACAAAAAAAAAAAATATATTTTTGCATAGATCTTCTATTTTATTGAAAAAACAAAACTCGTTGTAGACCTTGTAGTACCAAGCTCGCGCCACGGGCGCCTCTGTGCTTATATCCCCCACTTAACTTCCGTTCGTCTTGCCCGATCATTTTTCGTAACGCTTTCGCCAGCTTACTCCCCAAGTCAAGCGTGCGTAAAGAAGTTTCACTTCAAAAACCGTTAGGAGACCATGGCCGATCTTTATGATCTTAGCAGATTACGGGCTAATAGCAAAATGACAATAGAAACGTGCTGGAATGACAAAATTGTTTAAAATAGCAGACTAGGCCCCCCTGCTGTCGTCCGTACGTTCTAAGACAAAATAATGGTAATATTTTATTATTATTATTTATTTATTTATATTAATTCATTACAGGTTTGTTCGTTTTGTACCATTAAACCAGAAATGGTTTGTATTGGTACTCACATTCACTATAACAACTCTTAATCAGTATAACATATTTTGTATTAATAATTATTAATGTACCCACACCATTTGTATTTCTTTTTTCCTTGTTAATAATCCCCCTCACTCATAAATGCCCCCAAAGCCAACCAGTGATCAGCGACTCCCCAAACACAAACCCTCGACGTCCTAACGTCACCCACTTCAAAAACATTCCCTATGAATAAACACCACATTGTTTAAGGGGTTCTTTCACAGCGATAACCAAACCTAAGCGACGTCAAAAGGCCAAAAATGTATGCTCAAAGAATCGCCAACCACCAGCTAACTCCAAGCAGCGTCCACGAATAAGGTGGTATATAACCAAATAACGTAGGTACACAAACAACTATACTTTAACAAAACTTAGTAAAATAGGGGTTAAAAGGGTAAACTAAAAACAAAAGTAAAAAATTAAATAATTTGACAAAGTACAGCTGTAAACATCCATCCAGTAAGTGAAATGAGTCTCACATGCATGTTTTGAATCTATGTTGCTTGCTCCTGGGCCGCTTATTAAAAAGATCGTTTTTTATTGTTGTTCTTTTTTTTTTTATCCGAATGAATTTCAATATACAGGTTGCTTCGCTTTTATTTATTTGATTAGTGTGTAAAATAAAAAAGCTATTGTTATATTTTAGTTTAATAAATAGTTGTGATAATATTTTTTGTATTTTTGGTTATAGTTTTTCGAGTTTATTTCGTTTTTTATTGATTGTGGTATTTCATTATTTATGGTGGGTATTAAAAATTGTACTGTTCGCCTGCCATAATAATTTCTAGTCTGAGGTACTATTAATTTATTTTTGGTTATACTTCTTCTGACAATTTTGTGTGATATAGGTATTTGAATGCCTTTATAAAACAAAATAAAACCAGCCAAGAGCGTGTCGGGCCACGCTCAATGTAGGGTTCCGTAGAGTCCCGATAGTCACAATAATTAGTGTGCCCACCACAATAAGTGTCCACTTAAGAAAAAGGGTACGAAATCCTAAAAACGTGCCCACAAAGTACGATAAATGATATTTGAATGATAATACTTAAAGAGAGAAGACTTATAGATTCCAACTACACATGGACATGTTGTCACATGAGTCCCACCATGAGTACTGGAACGAAGGGGTTGTAACTTGGAATCTTAAACAGACAAGGCAACTCGCAAGTTTCTACGGCTAAATAAATATCGCATATCAGTTACATGTCTGCAGATCAGTTACTATGAGTATATCGTGCAAGTAATTACGTAGAGATTACGTTATGGATAATGAAAACAATTCTATGACAACGAGAAACCAATCGAAAAATTCGAAAATTTTGCAGGTCATACATTAGCTCAGGAATAATCTTAACAACGTGAAGTAGCCCAAAGTGCAGCGCCATCTCTCAGGGAATTGGATTTCTAATTTATACAAACCCACCAAAAATTACCATCGAAAATCCAACATATAAACCCGCCCAGGGTTTATATGTTGGATTTTCAGTGGTAATTTTGGATTGCGTTAACAGATTTAATAATTCTTTTTTTTTTTTTTTATAAATTATAAACTAGCGCTTGACCGCAATCCCGCCTGATGGTAAGCAGTGACGCGGTCGTTGATGGTAAAGCGCGCTAGTTTATTAAGAGCCTATTCACTCTAGCCTTGAAGACACTCAAATTGTAATGTGACGGAAACACCGACGCCGGCAAATCGTTCCAGTCCCTCGATGTACGCGGTATAAAGGAGGAAGCAAAACGCCTCGTCCGGATCGCAGTGGTGTCAACAACGTAAGGGTGGAAACTCGCCGTACGACGGGTCGTCCGATGATGGAACGGAGATGGGGGAATTAAATCATGCAATTCCCTTGCACACTCACCAGAATGCATCCTATAGAAGACCGAAAGGCTGGCTACTCTACGGCTGTGCTCCAGGCTTTGGAGACCGTTTCGAGTTAAGTCTGGGTCGCCAATCAGCCTCCTCGCACGCCTCTCCACCGAATCCAAAGTGGCAAGGTGACATTTCGCAGCACCAGCCCAAATGTGGCTGCAGTACTCCACACACGAACGGACCTGTGCTTTGTATAAAATTAGAAGCTGCCCAGGTGTGAAGTACCGCCGGACCTTCGCGATGACGCCTAGTTTTCTGGCAGCCACCCTGGCCTTGGACTCAATGAACCGCCCAAAGTTAAGGCTCGAGGAAATCTCAACTCCCAAAAGCTGAAGGCGGTCGGTACACTCCAAGGATACATTCTGAAAAGCAGGAGCCAAGGTGAACGGGCTCCTTTTGGCGGTGAAAAGACACGCCTGTGTTTTGGCGGCATTGAATGCTACAAGATTGGCATTGCCCCATTCGGAGACTGCCTGCAGTGCAGCACTCACACGCTCTACCATGGCCTCTCTTTCGGACCGGATTGTTTCCTTACTAGCCCGAGCTTCCGGCAGGTATCTCTCCACAACTGTGCTGTCATCTGCATACCCATAGATACCGGGCATCAGCAGATCATTAATATGCAGCAGGAACAGAGTTGCAGAGAGAACAGACCCCTGAGGAACACCGGCATTGGTCGACATGGGCTCAGATGAGCATCCGTCGACAACAACTCGGAGGGACCGTTCAGTCAGGAAGTCTTTTACCCAGCCAGTCAGGCTAGGGGAAATGCCGTACGCTGGAAGCTTACTCAAAAGGCCAGCGTGCCATACCCGGTCGAAGGCCTTCGAGACATCAAGGGAGACGGCAATCGCTTCCCCATTTTTCTCGAGGGCCTCGCCCCACAAGTGAGTGGCATACACTAGTAGGTCTCCAGTTGACCGATTGCGTCGAAAACCGTACTGTCGGTCACTGAGGAGGTCGTTACCTTCCAGGTATGCCAAGAGGCGCGAGTTCAATACACGCTCCATAATCTTGCAGAGTATGGAGGTTATTGAAATCGGCCGATAGTTGGTAGGATCGGCACGACTACCCTTTTTGGGCACGGGCTGCACGTTGGCAAGCTTCCAGGACTTGGGCACTATACCAGTCCTAAATGAGAGGCGATACAGGCGCGTCAATACAGGAGACAACTCGGGCGCACAAGCCTTAAGAACAATCGCTGGTATACCATCTGGACCACTAGCCTTATTCACGTCCAGACGACACAATACTCACAATACCTCCTTGTTTCTAATGCGAACCTCCGGCATTGAAGTTCCGCAATGAGGTAAATTAGGTGGAGTAGCATTGCCAGTGTCAAGACGCGAACTATGGGCAAAGAGCGATGCAAAGAGACCTGCTTTCTCTCTCGCCGTATGGGCCAGTGCTCCATCAGGCCTGTAGCACGGGCGCTACACAAAGGACTATAAATCACTCACACCAGATCACAGCTCTACACTGGCGCTACACAAAGGACTATAAATCACTCACACCAGATCACAGCTACACAAAGGACTGTAAATCACTCACACGAGGATTGCGGAAGTCACGGCGCGCGTCCCTGCGACCCTGACTCCCGCAGCGAGGGTTCCGACCCTGTTTCCATGAATCGTGACCAACGATCAACGTCCGTGGGAACCATACGAGTCGTCTAGCACGTGAAGACGGAACTGGCGCGCTTTTCTACATCAACCAATCATACGCAGTGGCCTGCCTCGATCAACGAATCAGCATCAAGAACGCACGCAAGACCGCGTGGACATCGCAGGACGGAAGCTGATTCGTTATTGGTTACCCCACTATCATTTAGAGATAGTTAGTATAGAGATAGTTAGTATTTAGTGAGTGCATAGCTTGTAAGACACATTATTACAACATTATTATCATATTCTACATCAGTGTACAACATCATTGTACAACATTATTATTATATCCATTCCTTGATCACACTCTTGTATCGCGTCATTGTTACACGTCAAATACATTGTACTCCTTTACATTCGTGCAATACATAAAGTTCAATTTATCTGAGTTTTAATTACGCGACACGACCTACGCGCTACATTGGTGACCTAAGCGACGTGAATCAAGACAAACGTGACGGTACTCGTGATTAGCACATTCTAGTGGCTTCCCACAAGCGGGTCTCACCACTAGGATTTCAAGAGGCTATATTCACGGTATTGCTGCGTGATACACCAGAAGAGTAATCAGGATGGCGACCAACAACGCAACACAGGTAAGCAACGCAACACAGGTAGGAGGGCAAGTCGACACGCTCACACTACAAGCACGGCTGTCTGACTTTTGGCCGGCGTATCCCAGACTATGGTTTACACACTTCGAAGCAGTAATGGTGCCACAGAGGCAAGGTGATGACACGCGCTATCAAGCAGCTATCGCCCGACTAGGCCTGGACGCACTTCAGCAAGTAAGTGATATTATAACCAACCCGCCCATGGAAAACAAGTACGAAGCCCTGAAGTCCCGACTCATCAGCGTCTACGAGGAATCCGAGAGCCGGAAGCTGCAGAAGCTGATGGATGAGATGGAACTCGGAGATCAGAAACCCTCACAGCTGTTGCGAAAAATGCGGGAACTAGCCGGACAGAAAATACCAGACGGTACACTGCGCATCATGTGGACCCGGCTACTCCCACCCTCAGTACGCGCTGTCCTCACCGTGAGCAACACTACGGACTTGGAAAAGTTATCACAAGTAGCAGACAGTGTAATGGACAGTATCGCGCAACCTAACCAGGTCGCGCAGATTTCACGCACGAGCGATGTGGCTGCCCTACACGATCAAATAAGGCAGTTATCTCTGGAGCTGGCAGAACTCAAGGACAGGCAGGAATCCAGACCACGATCACACAGATCATTCGACAGACGGCGTTCAAGATCGCGGTCAACAAGCAACGATAATAGCAACCGCAAGTATTCCGAACAATCACTTATCTGTTATTATCATCGCAAGTACGGCGCAAACGCGCGTAAGTGTACACGTCCGTGCAATTTCAACAACAACAACAACAGCGCCCAGTCGGAAAACTAATGCCTGCGTCGGTTGAGGCGGCAACTGACGCGAACAACACTTCCCACCGCCTATTCATAACTGATAGAAATTCGCGTTTGTCATTTCTAATTGATACGGGCGCAAACGTTTCCGTGATACCGAGGACAAAAGGCGGGAAAGCAAAACAAAAAACCGATTTCTGTTTGTATGCAGCAAATAACACGATCATCCCAACGTACGGAGAGAAAACCCTACAACTGGATCTCAACCTACGACGGCCGTACACCTGGAAATTTATCGTCGCTGCAGTCAGCAAACCCATCATCGGTGCAGACTTTCTGAAGCGTCATCAACTGCTTGTCGACATAGCCGGCCGACGCCTCGTCGACAAAGTTACCAACATGACCGTCAGAGCATCAGTCATTCGTTCCGCCGAACCCACAGTTCGAAGTATCGACATGGAACAGCCGTATCACCAGCTCCTCAGTAAGTTTCCTGATATCCTGCGACCATCAAGCATGAAGGATACTCCCAAACACAAGGTAGAACACCACATCGAAACTACTGGCCCACCAGTGTTCAACAAGTGCAGACCTCTTCCTCCACATCGCTACCTGCCCGTGAAGAAAGAATTCGAGCTCATGATGCAGCAAGGAATTTGCCGACCAAGCAAAAGCCCTTGGTCCAGTCCGCTACACGTCGTTCCTAAGAAAAACGGCGACTTACGCATCTGTGGTGACTACAGAAGACTCAATGACGTCACCAAACCCGACCGCTATCCAGTCCCACGCCTCAAAGATTTTACCTACCTACTTCACGGCAAGAAAATCTTCAGTACTCTCGATTTAAACCGAGCTTATTCGCAATTAAAAATCTTCGAACCTGATATCGAGAAGACAGCGATCACTACACCATTCGGTTTATTCGAATTTCCACGAATGTGCCCAGGTCTCAAGAACGCCGGACAGACATTCCAACGATTCATAAACGAAGTGCTCAACGGAATAGACTACGCGTTCCCATTCATCGACGATGTTATCGTTGCATCTGAAAGTGAAGCAAGCCACATCGGAGATCTGCAGGAAGTTTTACGCCGATTAGACACGTATGGTGTCACTATAAATCCCTCTAAGTGTGTTTTCGGCAGCGAAACCGTCAAGTTCCTAGGTTATGAAGTATCAAGCAAGGGGATCAAACCACTTCAAGACAAAGTCAAAGCAATCACAGAATACCCAAAACCATTCAAGACTTACGAAGATTTATGGGCATGATAAATTTTTACCGAGACAGTGTCCCAAATGCGGCAAGCATTCAGGCACCGCTGAATGCATTCCTTCATAATTCAAAAAAACGAGACAAGACGGAAGTAAAGTGGGACAATCAATCGACAAAAGCTTTTGAGTTGTGCAAACAAAGCATAATAAACGCTGCTTTATTGTCTTACCCATCCAGTGCGCCAGAGGACCAAATCGCTATTTTTTCGGACGCCTCAGCTACCTGCGCCGGGGCATCTCTACAACAAAGGCGAAGCAACGGACAATGGCTGCCACTCGGATATTTTTCAAAGAAATTTTCAGAAAGACAAAAAAAGTACTCGTGTTACGATCGGGAGCTCCAGTCAATACACATGGCAATAAAACATTTCAGAAAGATGTTTGAAGGCAAAGAACTCGTGATTTTCACCGACCATAAACCGCTGACCTACGCAATTCGTAAGCCGCCTTCCGATAACGACACACCACGGCGAATCAGGCAGCTACTGTTTATCAGCGAGTTCACTACTGACATTCGACACGTGAGCGGAGCTCAAAACGTTGTAGCAGATGCATTGTCACGCGTCGAAACTATCGACGTGCCCTCACCCATCAACTACGACGAGTTATCTCAAGCTCAAGAAAACGACAGTTGTATCCCTACATTGTCTCAACAGACCAACATACAACTCAAGAAAATCATTTTACCGGGTACTAACAAGCCAATATTCTGCGAAACATCAACGCCACATGTTCGTCCCTACTTAACAGCTGATTTTCGTCGCATAGCTTTCAATGCCGTGCACAGCCCAAGCCACCCAGGAGTACGATCCACACGGAAGCTGATGCAAGAGCGATTCTTTTGGCCTTCAATGAATACCGACATCGGCCAGTGGACTAAGACATGCAATTCGTGTCAGCTCTCCAAAGTACAGCGACACAATCATAGTGACATCGCAACATTCCCACCGAGCGAACGATTTCAACATATTCACGTTGATATCGTTGGACCGCTACCGACGTCAGCATGCGGACACAAATACTTGCTCACGATGATCGACCGGTGCACACGATGGCCCGAAGCTGTACCACTTCAAGAGACAACCGCTGAAAACGTCGCAAGAAAACTTTACGAAGTATGGATATCGCGTTTCGGTTGTCCAATAAGAATCACTACCGATCAAGGACGACAGTTTGAAAGTCGACTATTCCGAGACCTCGCTCAATTACTCGGTGTAGAAAAAACCCGTACTACTGCATACCACCCGCAGAGTAACGGAATCGTCGAACGCTGGCACAGGACATTAAAAGCCGCACTCATGGCTAGACTAGAAAACAGCAACAAATGGATCGACGAATTGCCTGCTGTTCTAATGGGTCTCAGAGCCGCTATCCGCTCCGACTCTAACACAAGCGCAGCGCAACTCACCTACGGTCAAGCAATACGCCTGCCTGGCGATTTCATATCACCAACACCAGCTACACCGAAAATGGACCACGACTACGTCAATCACCTGCAAGAAGTTATCACCAAGCTCACACCTACATACAAATCGCATGCAAATAAGCGATGTACGTTCGTGCACAACGACCTACAAACATGTAGCCACGTGTTTGTACGCGATGACACAGTCCGCAAACCTCTGCAGCATCCATACCAAGGTCCATACAAGATCATCGAACGTAAGGAAAAGTATTTTACAGTCCAGCTACCAGGACGAATTAGCAATATATCGATAGATCGCCTCAAACCTGCGTACACAATCAACACAGAAGATGATCCCAGGCATACGAACAGCGAGACCAATCAAGCACCTGCAGCTACCACAGATGAGCAAACCAGCCTACATCCAGACCCGCATACGAGCGAACAACGTACCAGATCAGGCAGGATCGTCAGGACGCCTGCACGCTACGTACGCTTTTCTAAAAAGGGGGGAATAGTGTAGCACGGGCGCTACACAAAGGACTATAAATCACTCACACCAGATCACAGCTCTACACTGGCGCTACACAAAGGACTATAAATCACTCACACCAGATCACAGCTACACAAAGGACTGTAAATCACTCACACGAGGATTGCGGAAGTCACGGCGCGCGTCCCTGCGACCCTGACTCCCGCAGCGAGGGTTCCGACCCTGTTTCCATGAATCGTGACCAACGATCAACGTCCGTGGGAACCATACGAGTCGTCTAGCACGTGAAGACGGAACTGGCGCGCTTTTCTACATCAACCAATCATACGCAGTGGCCTGCCTCGATCAACGAATCAGCATCAAGAACGCACGCAAGACCGCGTGGACATCGCAGGACGGAAGCTGATTCGTTATTGGTTACCCCACTATCATTTAGAGATAGTTAGTATAGAGATAGTTAGTATTTAGTGAGTGCATAGCTTGTAAGACACATTATTACAACATTATTATCATATTCTACATCAGTGTACAACATCATTGTACAACATTATTATTATATCCATTCCTTGATCACACTCTTGTATCGCGTCATTGTTACACGTCAAATACATTGTACTCCTTTACATTCGTGCAATACATAAAGTTCAATTTATCTGAGTTTTAATTACGCGACACGACCTACGCGCTACAGGCCTAACCAGCGGAGGCAGTGTGGGCCGACAGAAGTTCGCCTCGACCGATTTGGCTAGGGACCAGAAAGATCTGCTACCGGAAGGGTGCGCAGAGAGCTTGTTACCAATGTTAGTAATGCGGTCGAAGCGAGCCTTCTTAAGCGCCTTTTTGTAGGACTTGGCAGCACGGTTAAAGGCTCTCTTCTTTGAGCTTAGATCCAGAGCTCCGCGGTCACGAGCGTCAACCCAGGTGAGGAATGCCGTGTGCTTACGCTGTTCAGCTTGAACACAGTCGGCGTTAAACCATGGGCGAGCCGAGCCACCGACGGGCACGTCACTGAAGGGGATAAAATACTCCATAGCTTGACGCACCACGTCGGTTATAGCGTCCGCACAACTCGATGGATTGCTAGAAGAGAAGCAGATCTGCTGCCAAGGATAAGATGCAAAGAAGTGGCGCATCTCATCCCAATCTGCTGACTTGTAACGCCATATTCGCCGCTCACCACGCGAGTCGCAATCAGGTGGGGAGAAGGACGTCACAGACTTCACCAGACAGTGGTCTGAAGTTCCTAACGGTGAGGAAACTGTAACAACACATCTGTCCGGATCAGTGGTCAGCAGAAGGTCCAGACAATTGGCGGTATGACCAGCCACATCAGGCACCCTAGTCGCTTCTTCCACCAGCTGGGAAAGGCCCATTGATAGCGCAAAGTTTCGCGCTTCTCTCCCAGCGTGGTCGGTCCTCTGGTATGGGAAAAGCCAGTCTTGATGGCAGGCATTAAAGTCCCCCAGAGCGACGAACTGTGCGTCAGGGTGCCGATGCAGTGCATTGTCAGCAGCCACACTGAGGTGGTCAAATAGTCGAGTTGTCTCCTGGTCACCGCTGTGCGATCGGTAGACACAGGTGTAGACAATTTTGTCCACACCAGTGTCAACCAACAGCCATAAGGACGATAGATGAGAGTCTTCGAGGTGACGGAGACGCCGGCAACAGATGTCATTGCGGACATACACACAGACCCCGGCACGCTGCAGGAAATGATGCTCCAAAGAGTATCCCGGGTAGTTGAGGTATGCCGCATCAGACGGACATCTGATCTGGGTCTCCGTCAAGAAATGTAGGTGGGGCTTTTCAGTCTCAAGGTGGTGATGGACTGCATCGATATTGGAGTGCAGACCTCGAATGTTTGAGAGGTGCACTTTAAATGAAAGAACTTTTCATTTTAATAAACTGAGTGAATAGGAAGGAAGACGGCAGTTGAGCGAGATGATGCAATGATAAACCCAACAACACTACCAACGATGCTGCGCCAGTGGGAGATCGATCTGGAGACTGCGGGGACGCCCGAACCCCCCCCCCCCCCCCCAGGGATCGCCATCGGGTCCTCTCGTCCGGTCGCCAACCGGCACGATGGGGCCACCCTGGGATTTTTCGCAGTTGGCGGGGCAGCCTTTCGTGTGTGGCTGGCACACTACTTGGGCCCCCAACTACCTGCGGTCGGCCAGCGGAGCACCGTGCTTCGGATCCCGCTACCCTCCAGGACCAAGCTCCCGACACAACAACATTTGCCGCATCGAGCCCGGCACACATCGCAACACAACTGCTCAGACCCGTCCTCCGTACGGCTTCACCAGACATCATGCCGGAACACGACGAATCGCTTGGCGGCATGACTTTGTCTGGTGGGTGGTAACTACGCCGGCGGCCGATGTTGAGGCCTACCACCGAGAGAGATTTAAGGTAAGGCACAAGGAATTATTAAAATCTGTTATTGTAATCCAAAATTACCACCGAAAATCCAACATATTACATTACCCGGTGCGTAAACCACAGTGCTGCGATTACACCCTTTTTTGAGGTTGATAAATCATCAAATGACCTCTCCCGGTCTGAGCACAACGAAAGGGCGTGTCAGAGTTTTCTGACTAAACCCCACCCGTGTTGCTTCACTTGTCTGTGTGCAAAGGGCCATGGTATCTCTTTCCAGTAACCCGTAACCCTGGCAACTATCGGTCTTCGTGGACCCGTCACAATGTGGTGTCATCTCAAAGGTGCGCGTAGAGCACAATGCGCCGTCGATCTGGGTCTAGTCCTTACCGGGTGACGAGCAGCCTACTGCTCGCCGCCCGCAAGCTTGAGCCTACGGTGGCCGGGAATTCGATGTTGTCTCCCGACCAGAGCGTCTCCTGCGTTAGCTACAGGCGTGAGGGCGCTGAGATTTCCGCTCCCTCGCGCCTCCTCGTTTGCCAGCATCATTGCTTCGTAAAAGGAGGCCGGCCTGTCATGCACTCCCGGTTCGGACCAGCCGGACGCAAGGAATCGCCACGAGGATACTGCGGAGCCCCGCCCAAGCAGTGGTGATGTCGCATGCGTAAGCCCCGCAAATGTCCTTTTTATACAAGTATTTATTTAAATGCGTGGAATACGTTGTAGGTATATTCATGCGGGATGTAAAATTTATGAACGTGAAATTTTCTGCATGCGGGGCAATGCCGCACGCGTGATGAAATCCGCACGATATTAAAAACACCCGTAACCGGAACAGAAACCAGCCGAAACAGCCGCGGGTGATGAGGACCTGCGTCAGGCGGAAGCTAAGGGAGCCGTGACACCTCTGGCCACTACTCAAAGAGGGAACTTATCGCCGCTGACGTGGCGTGCGCTTACGCCCTTATAAGTTTGTTACGGTCTAATATTCGAGCAAAATGTTTGCATGAGCAAAATAAACGCCAGTGGCGTAGGTACCTATAATGATTGAATGAACATTCGTGCAGTGTATTCAGGGTAATATCAAAGTGACTGCAACATAACTTTTTACAACACGTTACAGCGGCCACACGAAAAATTCGAAACAATTCTAACATGGCGCGCCTGTCATTTAGTGAAATTTCGAGGCCCCAAATAATGTGGCTCAAGATCGTTTGTGTCTTAGTGATAGCTAGCAGCGCATTCGCCAAGAAAGATAAGCTGTTGGACTCGATGCACGGGCTGGAGGGTCGGAACAAAATGTCGATTTGCGTGGCTACTGCGAGCGGCTGGCGACGTTGCGACGGCGCGCTCTACAACCGCGAGTGGATCATCGCACGCGCGCAGTGCCTAGCCACGGCGGCCAGCGCCAATCTCACGGTTGAACGCGTCGCCGCCGGCGGCAGCTGCGAGCGTCTGGCTGAGGGTGAGCAGGGTGCCTACATACTGAGCAGATCACATCACTAGTATAAAGAGATGTTGACCGAAGCGAGAGTATATACTAACTTCCACTTGATGTAGTCCACTAACCAAATATTTAAATCGGTTCCAGTGTTTTTCGAAACAAATTCAAAACGCGAGTAGGTACCTATTTTACGTTTTCAAAACCTGTAACATCCTTTACTAGTTGAGACGAGAGAGCAAGAGCGTGTTATTTTTCTCTCTATTCTAGTGAAGGATGATTCTGAGCGACAGGAAGGGCTCCTCTACTGGTTGTGTGAAAAGGTCTCACTCTGTCCTAAATGCCTGTAAGGAGTCTAAGGTCATCTAAGAGTAATAATCAATATCCCAACCGTCGTATCTAACTACCTTAGTATGTTTGACTAGGCCACTGGGACGTGGCAAGCACGCGTCCCGCGCGGTATCTGGTGATGCATCCGTGGTTCGACCTGGTGCTGATCATCGTCAGGACTCCCTACTTGGACGTGGACAGCCTCGCTAACGCTACCAAGATCCGTAACAAGCTGCGCCACCATGGGTAACTGAAATAAGTATTATGCTAAGACTGCTTTTCCACTAGAGATGTTTTGCAAGGATGTGAAAGTTGAGCTTTGAATTATGAGACAGTCTCTACTTATGCTAAGCGTGTATATCGGACCGATTTATTTATTTACGCAAATATTGCCTCCAACCACCACAGATCACTGTGATCGGTCCCATGCGATAGAGTGGCCTCAAATGTTAAATCCTTAATCTACATTCTATTAAATTACATACTATATCGTACATGTGCTGTAGAGATGCGCAGATCATCGAGAGTAGGGAAGGCATACCTACTTAGTACACCACTCGAATGTCCTTAGCACGCAAGGATGCGTGTGTATATTCTATATAAAGATGAAGCTTTGTTGAACCCCCCTAATTGCGTAACACGGAGTTGTTAATTTATTGCTTTATATGCTCTAAAAATTTGTCTGTACAACAACAATGAATTTCGTTAACTGTTAAAATGAAAGTACCTAATTACAACTGTTGTAGTGTTACGCAATGTTCCCACTCTTTCTACCAGTGCTATGTTGTGGACCAATAAACATAATTGGTGGATATCTGACACATCCTTAGCAAAGCACATCTCTGGTGGCAGCATTGTAACTTTTAACCAGCTCTTATTCCTGTCTTGACAGGCAGCCTCTATTATTATTCATTTGACCGAAGTTTTGGCAATTCTTTTTTTTTAATTGGTATAGTGTTTATTAGTTTTGTGCCCTCACAGATTCATAAACTTATTTTATTAGGTACTTTTGTAAACTGCACCTTAGAACCATTGTAACTCTGTCAAAGAAAAATAGTGGTTTCATTTGTATTGGTATATATTACACAGCCTGTGGTTAATTACTAAAATAACTTGTTACAGAGTGTATAAATGGATGAAATGTTACTTTGATGCCTTTGCCCTGACCCGCAACCATGGTTATCATCAAGTGAGGTTGGCACACTCTCAGAAAACATTTCATCATCCGGTCTGGTACTTCTTTGTAACAATAGCGCTGCCCTTTGCACTGTTCTTGTTGTTTTTTGTTTATGTTACATCGTCCAAGGGTGATGAGATCCCTTACAATAAACTGAGCTATTCTAAGAAAGTAACTCACATTTAGTGTTTGTCATTAACATAGTTGTTTTATTAAATATAATAGTGTTTTATTTACAAACAATAATTACAATATTACCTACTAAATACGTTAACATGGGTATTTCTAATAAATAGCAAGCCTACACACATCAGATGAATCCATTTGCTACCTAGCTTATGATTAGTACAAAAGCTAAGGTCTCATTGTCAGATGTCTAGCTTTATACAGTCTTCTGATCAAGCTTTCTCCTCCACACTTTGACTTTCCCACGGAGTTCCCGCAGTCTCTTCATCTCATCCTTGAAGTCCTGATGCTCATCTCGGAACAAGCCGTATTCTCGCAGCTTCAGCATCAAGCTGTGAGTTTCAACATGCCTTGGGTAGTAGTGAATGATCTCCTCGTTAGTATGCAGCGGCCGTTCAGCAAACATTTTGACGACTTTCATGGACTTGGGATTAGTGGGTATCGCGACCTCGCCGAAGATCCTATTAGATAAACGTTGCATACGACGTGCGTAGTTCGTCGATGCCTTTATTAATTGAGAATATTTAGCGTAGTTTGTAGTCATCGTTTACCTGCAAATAAGATTTAGGTTAATACTAATAATCCTGTAAAGCGGGTAATTAAAATTATATATAGAACATTATTATTTGTTTACCTTTCTGCTTTTAATATTTAACTTCCACACCAAAACAAAATTCGTAAAAAATAACCTCTCACTGACACTCACAGAGTACTTTTTATTATATGGCTGACACTTGAATAAAGCTGTACCTGTACCATAGACATTTTTTTTATTTGTTTCCATTTGGAACCGGCTAGGGACAGAGACCATGCTGCCATGTCTTTAGTAATTATTTTTTCATTAGTTAGTAAAAGGAAGTTAACGTCTTTAGTTTTATATACCACTAGCGGCCGCCAGCGACTTCGTTCGCGTGGAGTTAGTTATGCTCTGCTCCTATTGGTAGCAGCGTGATGGTATATAGCCTAAAGCCTTCCTGGATTAATGGGCTATCCAACGCAAAAAGATTTTTGTAAATCGGACCAGTATTTCCCGAGATTAGCGCGTTCAAACAAACAAACTCTTCAGCTTTATATATTAGAATAGATTTCGTGATACTCTTACATTAACGTCTCTTTATTTGAATTTTATTTTTTATTCTTTTAGCTGTCATGTCCACGTGCGTCCAACATGAAGAGATTGAATTTCAAATGTTCAGTTGATGTCAACAAAACGTAACGTCAAAATCCGAGAAAAACAAATTATATACTTTTTTTATGGCCTATGTCTTTAGCCAATTATCAAAGTTAGGGAAACAAACAATATAAAAAGTTGTAATTTAGATTGAGTAATTTAGATTGAAAGGATTGGTAGGTACATAGGAAAGTTCAAGAATAATTTAAAGTCTTAAATTATTAATATGTACAAACTGAATTAATAACTTATATACATCTAGACTACATAAACTTAATAAACAAGTCCTAGAAGTAGGAAAAGGAATAGATAAGGATATCAGGTTCGAAATGAACTGTGTTCTATCATACAAAGTACAGGAAAAGAAAATATGGTTACTGTCACCGTACTCTCCACAAGGACATGATGGATCTGTTAAAATGTTAATTTTGTTCAGATGAGCTGGAGTAGACACAATTATATACTTAGATGCATCAAACTCAAACGAAGCAAGAATTCCAAATAAATTCCGAAGTCCCAAAGTATAAATACATACCTATTTACAGAGAGATTTAAGATAAATAGAGAGGCTCAGTTCCGCCATCTAGTACAATATAGCAAAATTAAATCGACAATTGAAGACATGAAATAGTAAAAATGAAATAAGTTTATATAAAATATATTCAGCTATTACCCGGTAGGTGGCCAGTGTGGTTTATGCTGCCAGATCCGATACCTACCCTAGTTAGTTCAAATCGGGTAAAATAAATATTGAAAAGTAAACAAATTAAGTGAAACTTGTCTTGTACAAACATCAAAAACTGTTTTAGAATTTTATTCGCTACTATTCTTTTTCCGTGACACCGTCTATTGGCATTTTAAATGTGTTACGCTTACGAATTATTATAACACTTATACACACATTATCAGTTTATTGCGATTTTTGAGTATTATAGACTTTTTAGGCCATAAAGCACATTTTGTTTTGAAAATTTTCGTTTGCATTTCGTTTTTGGCAAAATTATTCTTTTTACACGTTTGTTTGCAAATATTTTTAAATGGCAATGCAAGAAACTGTGGTAGGGGGTGGATCCGCCGATTTTATTCCGCGAGATTTATTTTGACGTTTTTTGAAAAACTTAACAGCGATGCGTGTAAACTAGCTTAAACTGAAAGGTTAAGCAATAAGCTTTTTAGATCAGTGTGAGGCACTTAGATTCAATCGTGATTTTAGAAGTAACAAGCGTCCAAATATTTTTTCACAGAATGGTAATGACGTTTGCTTAATGGTAATGATTTTCTTAAAAATGGTAATGATCTTGTGTTAATGGTGATTACGAAATATAATTGTTTAACTAAACACCAACTTTATCTGTGTTATTTTCCTGGCTAAGCACGTACCTACTAAAGAATGGGTTGGAAATGAAAAGAAGAGTATTCAATATTTTAAGGAATTTATTGAATTTGGAACAATACGGTCATTCATATTTTTTTTACGTTCCTAATCGGAATTCAGAATCAGAAAAAAAATACAACATTATTTTTTGTTTATGCCAAACCCAAAACACATGCCTAGTATTTTTCAGTAACAAATCTATGTACAAAATTTCAAAAAGATATCATGAAAAACCACAAAGTTATGAGCTTGTTATCCTTCTTGGCTGTCCCAACAAAAATATGGTTCATGGTTGGTTTGGTGGCGGCCAGGCGGTGCAATAACCTCTGGCGTCAGCTGTTGCGCGGTCGATGATCTACCGTAAGCGGCGTACCGGGTTCGGTAACCACACTGCATCAATTTCTAAATATACAGTATGTTACGAAAACCCTGTCCGACCCACAAGGATAATAAGGGTTAGGTAAACAAATGACCAAATAAAATATAAAATTTTGCATAATCATCATAGTAACAATACTAATGAATTTTGAAATAATCTTTTTTACCCTGTAACTTCTCCAAAATTCGGGAAATTTAAAAAAGTGTAAACACCATTTTAGACCTTATAACTGTCGGCGGCGTCAGTGTGTCTAGCCGCCGACGCGCTAAGGAATAATTAGAGCTGTACTAGTTTTTGCGTAATAACGTTTTGTTTTTGTCGCTACTATTCGAAACTTTGTTTGTTGTAAATTTTTTGTAAAAACGCAGATTACCTAATGGTAAAAGTACTTTTTTTGATTATCGATTAATTATTCATAACAATATTGTAACACAAGTACCTATTATTAGTAAATAGGAACTAGAAAGGTCTTATGAAATACGATTTTAGGAGAATATTATAAACAATGTAAAGCATTTAAGTTCACCTGATTTAAGTTATGTGAAAGTTCTAAAATCTAAAGAATGCCATGCGATGTTGAATCGATGCGTGAAATTCTGAAATACAAAATTGATACCAAAAATCGATACGAGAAATATTTTGAATACTTTCACACCTCTAGTCAAAGGGCACCGCCGTGCAGTTAGAGTACCTATTTTTATGAAATAAAAATCATTTTTATTTTAAATTTATTAGTTTCGCGTAGACATTGCGTCGTGTAGACGTATCGTTTATTGTGTGATCATATAGTTTTCTAACGTAATGTAACCTGCTGATGGAAGGTACCTAGTAAAACTGCAATTGTGTTGTGTTGTGATCAGGTGTTGAACGATTCGGATGTGACTACTTCTTGGTCAATGTGGTTCCAGCATGACGGTGCCCCACCATATTTTTGCCGACCTGTACGTGAGTACCTCCACTATCAGTTCGGCGAGCAGTGGATTGGTAGGAGTGGACTAACGTTGTCAAACACCGTGCTAATCTCGTGGGACGGTGCCAGGCCGGTATCGTTCTTAGTGAACGAAATATGGAACAACATCTCCGCCACAGCCATTGTGCTCATCGAATGAAATTCGAAGATACATTCGGAGGGTCAGACGACCATTCTTTTCACGAGCTGCCTAAGTAGGTATCATTGTTTCTTTCTAGAGTCGATAAACGTGGTAGACTACCAATACCTACATGCATGAGGTCAACTGAGGTCATGACCTGTGCCTGTGTTGCCATGAAATTACCTATTTATTTTATTTAAGTTATTTATTTTTAAGGGGGTATTTTTTTTTTAGTTTAGCCAGGTTATGTACGCATTAGTAGAATCAGCTAACGATACCGAACAACACCTTCACGGGTCGGACAGGGTTTTTGTAACATACTGTATTTGGGAATAAAATATAACATGGTGTAAAAATTATTGGAGTCGTTTCAGTTGCTTATTCTGAACAAACTGTATTCAGGTTTCGCATAAACAAAAAATAACGTTGTATATTTAAACAAATGAGGATTTTGATTGAAAAATATACCTAGGTACTCT
This sequence comes from Sesamia inferens, assembly GCA_037179545.1. Lineage (NCBI taxonomy): Eukaryota > Metazoa > Arthropoda > Insecta > Lepidoptera > Noctuidae > Sesamia > Sesamia inferens. The sequence goes on along the minus strand of CM073926.1, from coordinate 34,144,076 downwards.
TACTTAGACTTACATTTTCTTACGTTTTTTTTATTGTAGCTCCTACACCGTCGAGAGCTCCTTTGTCGTGTCCGACCTTCGACTAGTTCTAAGTAATTGTAGTACCTAGTGGAAATTCGTGGTGAAGCTGGGAAATCATGTAAAAAATGTATTTATTTCGGTACTGTGTGACTGGAGAGTCTGTCTGAAAATGTAAAGTGTCTATGAAAGTCTTATCTATGAGAGCTCGATTAGTGCTATGATATGTGCCCATACAGCTGGACTATCGTGTCCCAGACAAGAACTCGCAGTACAAATTGATGTCGGTTTGGTTGCATTAATATGGAAATCAAAATTGTATATTACGACTGTGTGAAGGCATACTTCCATGCGATTTCCACCATAGTGCATTAAATGCACTTCATTTTTAAATTTTAGACCGTAATTTTCGGAAAAGTCTGCGTGGATAACCGCATAGTTAACGGGTAATGAATCGTTTAGGAGTGTCATGTTGCAATATTGGTTATGAATAGCATAGCAATGCTCTAAGAATTTTGGTATACTTTCATGTAAATTTTATTGATCACCTCTGTTGGTTTAGCTAACACCGATCCTTTTTTAGTCGCAGTAACAATTTTCTGACCTTGCTTTGTCTTTATACTTTCTCTTGTACGTGTCCATCTATAATAACTAATTTCCTGATCATTGGAAAACTCTTTCACATCTAATGATTTACTTTTACACGACTCACACTGCCTTTTTGCATTTTTCGTCATATTTTGAGCAACATAGGCTAGTTATCAAATCTTCAGAACTGTCTTGACAGCTTGAACCTTTAGATTAACATTTTCATGAATCATGTATAAGCATGTTTCGCGTTGAGAGCTTCTTGGTTTCAAAAACCAAAATGCTTACAAAAGAAACTGTAACTAACTGTCACGTTATATTTGGCCATGAATTTTTTGTGTAACGCATTTTGAGTGCATGTCAAATACAGTTTTTGTTTTTGCACTTTTAATTTAACGTAACATATTGTTTCTTCCCTGCAGGAAGTGTGCTATTCAGATACCTAATCCTGATAAAATTCTCGTACTTTTTTATCAATTTCATCAGTTTGAGTCTATTTTTTTCTCTTGGACCTTTTTATGCGATTTTTTGGGTGATTTCTTTTTTTTGAGCCTGCTCTTTACTTGTTGTTGATTGGTCTACCAAAAGCAATTCAGGAGTGACAGGAATAGGATGCATGTTGTCTTCTTTTTTTTTTGTCTGTATTTTCGAGAAGCTTCTCGCCATTATTTGTATTACGTCTTTCTCGTTGGTCACGGGGAGATTCTTCGTCAATACTTTTGACTTGTTTCTTTTTTCCTTTCCTGATATCTTTTTCTTTCATATTTTCTCTCTAAGTCATATAAAACGTGATCTTGTTTAATTTCTGCATATTTAATTTTTCTGTACACTCTTTGTTTTTCTGCCCGTTTACTGATTTTGGGTTTCTGTTTCCTGGGCATAACTGCAGTAAGCCCAAAAAATAGTAATTATTTATGTAATCAATATTAACAATATTGGTTACAGACAGTCATTAGGGGTACACCTTTATAACTAGTCTCCATAATATTATGTTAGTTTTTGCCATAGCCACCGCTTAAAATCAACTCTTTTTCGATAAAATTCTCCTTATTATAATATATCATTTATATTTTTATAATCTCAACAATAGTTTTTAATTGATCTTGGTCTTTACTTAGTTACTTTGTTTATAATAATTTAATTATAAAAATATTTTTAAAAATATAGCAGAATTTGCTGTTTTCTGTGCATTGAACCACATTCAATTTCTTCAAATTACTTGACCGTGGCTTCTCACGATTCCATATAAGTCCATTATTTGCTCACGGTCAGATAACTTATTAATATAGGTATGCGAAAAACTGAGTTAAATTAATGGAATGTAACAGACATAGTGCTTGTCTACATCACCACGGCATGACGTTGGCGCCGTTCACCGAACCGGTGTGAACGGTGACGGCGCCGGTGCCGGTGTGGAACGGTGCGTCCGCCAATTAAAAAACCTCAATCGGGACATCGCACCTTTTCACATCACCGCTGGCACTGGCATCGGCGCCGTTCACCGGCACCGGCACCGACGATGGCGGGCACCGCGCCATTGGACGGGGCCGACGTCGCACCGTCGTGTTGTGGGCAAGCCCATACTTTCACATTTATAATATTAAGGTGAGACCAGTTACGATATTTTATTTATTATTTAAAGCGCTAAATGAATGTGTCCTTAAGGTCTACCTTAGTATCATCATCCCTACGCACTTACCTCCAAAGAGGAACACGATTATTCTAACTTGACGCATGGAGCTGTCAAAAAATCACCAGCGCGATCTCTTACCTCCCCCTCACCCTATTTTAACATTTGACAGTGACAGTTCCATGCGTCAAAAGAAATTTTAGGATACCTTTCATAGTCATCATTACCATATACAAAGTGTCATCACCATAAGCCTAAATGAGATGGTATTGATGTTAATGGTAATGACGAAAACGATTTTAAATTATATAAAAATAATTGTCACCACTATTGGGTGACCTCAATATCGCAATTTTTTTTATTATAATCACATTCTAAAAGTATAATCTAGTCTGTGTATAGGTAAAATAAAAAGTTTAAAAGACAACGGCAAAGGTCACAACTTTTACTGTGATGGTTATGATGTTTAGTGCGTGTTTTCTTGATTATCGAAATAATTTGAAGTATTTAATCAATATGGATCATGGCGCCTTATAAGGAAACGTGTATGAATCGTTATTCAGAAGTTAAATTTGCCAGAACTACAACAATTTTGTTTTATCGATCGGAACATATTTTTTTTACTGTTTCGCGGATTGACCCTAGGGTTTGTATCATTTCTCTATAGACGGTCCGTTTAAAATTTAAATGAGTCTTCGCCCACGGGGTACAGGGCCGCGGGGGTATGACGAAAACGGGGGCCGAGGGAGGTGCGGGCGGCATGCGCTTTCCCGTGTTCGTTGTGCGGCGTGCACAATTTTTTTTTACCATACACTATTATACGACGTCATGCACTAAATATCTGCATAATTAAAATCTTTAAATTCAACAAAGACATTAAAATTATATTTACAATAGACAGGACATCACGAACAAAATTGTAAGCCAATACTTTTGTCGACTTGGTTAAAAGTCGCTCAGTCTAGTGTCCGCGTCAAGACGTAACATGTGTCCACCAAAAATAAACATTTTCTAAGGAAATATGCCCTGTTGCGCTTTGCGTTACTGTACATCTCGTTATGGTAAAATGACTGGACCTAACTTCGGAATGTTTTTGTATGAATTATTTATATTTAGTCTGTAATTAAAATTTAAAAAAAATCTTAAATAGATCTAGAAACTTTTTTAATATTGTAATAAGCGCCCTCTATTGTTGAATAGTTTTACTATTTACATGTAGAGATGTAGTAATGTTGTTTATCGATTTAGTTATCGATAATACTTATTAAGTTGAAAACATATAGCTATATTTTATTGACATTTAAAATATAGCTAAATAAACTTAAAATATTACTATATTTCAAGTTTATTTATTAGTAACTCTATTTGAACATAATCTTGTCATATTAATGAACAAAATTGAGTAGGTTTTATGTTATTTTAGGTTTTCGAATAAAAATTATGTTGTACGGGAAAAGTGTATACGATTTGTCCAGATAGACCGTAGAGAAGAAAATTGGCTTCCGTCTACTTCGTCGAAATTATGCTCAAAGCATTTTAAAAGTGAAGATATCTACTTTTTAAAGAAAGAAGATTTGTCGATCAAATTTAAAAAAAAGGATCGGTACCTTGTACTAGTAATGAATTAGTAAGTCATTAATTTCAGAACTTTTCCACTTAATCGTAAAAATTGGGATAATATTTACGGTTAAGTACATAAATTAGATAACTTATTTATAATGAAATATATTTATAAAATATGTAGGTACGTATATGCAGTACAATGATTGCAAGCTACTTTGTGATTTTTAAGATTCCGTACCTAAAAGGTAAAACGAACCCTATTCATGAGACTTCACTGTTCGTCTGTCCCTCTGTCACCAGGCTGTATCTCATGAACCGTAATAGCTAGACGGTTGAAATTTCTAGAAATTATGTTAGTATTTCTGTTGCCGCTATGACAAGTGCTAAAAAAAAAAAAATATATTTATTTTAAATAAAATATTTTCAACAGAAACAGATAGACGCTTAAAAGGTTCACAGAATATTTGGTTATATATTCAAATTAAAAATAAAATAAATATTGAAGGCTCCCATTTTTAAAGATAATGAATGGTACGGAACTAGTTCGCCAGATCTTGCTCCAGCAGACTACCATTTTCGTCGTGATTTGGACAATTAATTCACACATTAGACAGTTCTGCTTTCACACAGTTTGTGCAGTCTAGATCCTCAGAATTCTATCGCAAAGGTATAAACGATTTTCTCATTAGAAGGCAGCAATGTATACATAATAATGGTAACTATATTGATTAAACGTGTTAATTAAAAATGAAAAAATAAACAATTATTTAGATTTTCAGTATTAATCGGTAAATTTAAACTTTAACGCCAGTTATATTAAAAGATTTATATAAATAGAAACTTGTAAACATTGAAAATATCTATAATTTTTCTGCTACGTAATTTTTTGTTTCAAGCTATCATAATGCGAATAAACATCGTCGTAGTAACTTCTTTGAATATTATCGATAATTTTATATCGAAATGATGCAAGCCCTACCACAGTTTTTTTGCATTGCTATTTAAAAATATTTGCAAACAAACGTGTAGAAGAAAAAGCGCGGGAAACCTTGAACGTGGCGGGCGAGTTTTTTCTGCTTCTTTAACTTTTTAGTGTAAATAATAGTATCATTTAGGTGGTTGTATACAACCACCTAAATGATACTAATGATACATATTTAATATAGTAATTTTATATATTTGCTGATTTAGGTAAGTTTTTTTTTTCTTTTACTTTTCGTGATGGACGACGACCCAGACGACCCTGGTGGAGGTTCGCCTCCGGAGGTTTCGCTTGTAGTCACGGTTCCACATTCAGAAATGGATACAGAGGGTTCCCTTCTAGATACAGATTTTTCCGAGAGCAAAAGCAACAATAAGAGAAAACGTATCTCCTCTCGCAAAATATGCAGGCACTGTAATAAAAAACGCAGGCGCCATAAATCTTCTGAAACAATATGTGAAAATGACTGTCAATGTCCTTCTAAGAATGCTCAATCTGAATTTATACCCCCTATATCAACTAGCACTTCACAACCACTATCATCCCAACAACCCAATACTCATAAACAATCATCTGACCCAAGCACATTGGTAGGTAGAAAACTATATGAGGCGAATGATGCAGCTCCTTACACAATCCACATCCAAAAGATACAAACAAGTCCAAATGATAATGTTTTTATTCACCCAGTCTCTTTTGGTCATTTTCTAAAAAAGAATTGCATAAAAAATATAGTAAATGGTAGTCTGAAAAAAATAGGCAGAAACAGGGTTTTAATCTCATTTACCAATTTCACAGATGCAAATTCTTTTCTAGAAAATAAAACATTGGAACAATACAACTATAAGGCCTTTATACCCTCCTCATCAGTCACCCGGATGGGTGTGGTTAGAGGAGTCCCTAAGGATTGGTCTGAGGAGGATATACTGAATAACATATCTGTGCCTATTGGATGTGGAAAAATTTTAAAAGTACGACGCATCAATAGAAAACATATTGTGGATGGTAAACCAAACTACATTCCTGTTGAAACTGTTGTAATAACATTTGACGGCCAGGTGTTACCCAAAAGAATATTCTTATGTTACAACTCTCTTCCTGTTGAGCTTTATATCTTCCCAACAGTCCAGTGTTTCAACTGCTGTCGATATGGACACATCAAATCACAGTGCCGCTCAGCTCCACGGTGTTTTAAATGCGGTAATAACCATACTGGGGACAGTTGCAATGTAGATGAGGATGAGGCTGTATGCTTTCTTTGTTCCGGATCCCACTTTGCCACAAATAGGAAATGCCCAGAGTTTAGTCGCCAAAAAGCCATTAAGGAAACTATGGCTAACAATTGCATTTCATATGCAGAAGCAGTTAAGTTGCATCCTCCTGTTAACAAAGCATATTCAGAAGTTTTAACTTCTGTTGCAGTTCCTTCACCACCTTTAAGGCAAACATTTGAATCCTCCTCCAAAGGTACTAGAAACAAACAAACAAGTTCATATAAAAAAACTGTATTTTTTAATAAACCCAATAATTCTCCTAAACATAGTACAGGATATGACAAATATACTCATTCTGCCCTAACAAAAGATTATGATATTCCTTTACCATCCATTGGCACAAATATTGACAGTAATAATTCCATAAATAATAAGTCAACTAGAGATTTAATTATCATTTTAATTAATTTGCTAACAAAGAATATGTCTGAACCGTCCAACGCTGCTATACAAAGTATTAGTCAACTTTTTAATAATATCAATAATGGATCAGCTGTCAACAATCCTTCAGTGGAATTGTCGCAGTGTTAACTCTAAAAAAAGCGATTTACTACATCTTATTAATGTGTATAAACCTGTTGTTGTCGCATTGCAAGAAACCTGGTTGAAGCCAGGTTATAACTTTAAAGTCTCCCAATATTTATGTTTAAGAGAAGATAGAACAGATGGCTATGCTGGTGTTGCTCTGTTAATTCATGACACAATACCTTTTCACCACATTCCCATTGCAAATCATAGTGTTGATTTTTCTATAATAGCTGTATCTATCAATAAAATATGTTTTGTATCTGTTTATGTTCCCCACCCTTCATCATCATTATACAACGAAATAGAAACCATAGTAGCAAAATTACCTAAACCATTTTTAATTATGGGTGACTTCAACGCTCAGCACCAGGCTTGGGGTAGCTCCAACTCTAGTTATTACGGGTCAAGGATATTAGACATTTTGGATTCTAATAACCTCTGTATCTTGAATACAGGTCTTGCAACACGTCTCACTAAACCTAATGAAGGGATCAGTGCCCCAGACCTCACGATAGCCAGTCCTAGTCTTGCGCCTACAGTGACCTGGAATACCCTGCCTTCGACTTTTGATAGCGATCATTATCCCGTAATAATAACTATGACAAAATTTATCAAATCTCTATCCAGACGCCGACCAAGATTAGCATACAAAATTAAAACTTCTAATGACAGTATTGACAATGACAGATGGAGAACGTTTAGTGAGCGAGTTGAGCAGAGACTATCCAACCTTCCTGAAAATGCATTAAGTTCATCGACAATTCTGGCTGATTCTTTTGCATCACTCTTGTTGGACGCTGCTAATGAAACATTCCCAACTAAACGATGTAATAATAACATTCCGTCGCCCCCATGGTGGGACAATGAATGTTCTTTAGCAGTGCGCCAACGAAAAGAGGCTGAAGTAAAATATAAACAGTGTACAACATTAGAAAATTTTAATAACCTCACATTAATTATGAACAATACTCGTAAATTATTTAAAAGGAAGAAATGGGATGGTTGGCGTCGTTCCTGCACTTCGCTATCGCCTGACGTTTCTCCGTCATTAATATGGCAAAATATACGACGATTCAGATCAGCATTTAAGGAAACAATACCTCACTATCTGGATGAATCCGTTGCAGATAAATTTTTAGACAAGATAGCTCCTCCTTTTGTTCCACAAATGTCCATCATTTCATCTCATCTCCCTTTCCAATCTCCTGTAGAGGATGTAACGGGCCTTGACAGTCCTTTTACCCTTAAAGAATTGAAAGGTATTTTATCCTACGTAAAAGATTCTGCTCCAGGTCATGATGGTATTCCTTACTCATTCCTTGCAAATTTAAGCGACTCAAGTCTAATTTACTTTTTAAACATAATCAACTCCACAATAAGTTCTGGTATAATCCCTTCCTCATGGAAAATATACGAAGTCATCCCCATTCTAAAACCAAATAAACCACCGTTAGATCCTAACTCTTACAGACCGATAGCCCTTGCCACTGTGTTTTCAAAACTAGCTGAACATTTAGTTAAAAACCGTTTAGAATGGTATGTAGAAAGTAAAGGTTTACTATCTCTGAGTCAGTATGGATTTAGGAAAGGAAAAAGTACCATGGACAGTCTAGGGATTTTCATTACAGATGCGAGATTGGCTTTTTCAAATAATGAATCCATGCTTGCTGTTTTCCTAGATATTTCTTCTGCATACGACAATGTTGATTTAAATGTTTTGAATACTAAACTTTATAAACTAAAAGTACCTCCCATATTCTGCAATTTCATTCTTAATCTTCTCTCAGGCAGACAATTACAAGTTGACATAGGTGAATCTGAAATGAAAACAAGATTAACCTGGAAAGGACTGCCTCAGGGTTCGGTGTTGAGCCCACTTCTTTATAATATATATACCTCTGATTTAGAATTCCATATTTCTGGTAAAGCCAATATTTTACAGTATGCAGACGATCTAGTTCTTTATGTATCAGGACGCTCTGTTGAAAAACTAAGTTCCTCTCTAAACGTCGCTCTAAAATTTCTTAAATCATGGTTGGACAATAATTCTTTGTGTCTTAGTGTTAACAAAAGTAGCGCTGTTTTATTTTCTAGAATGCGTTTTCCTCCTCCATATTCAGTTGTGTATGATAATCAACAAATACCTGAAAATAGCGAAGTAAAATTTTTGGGTATCCTTCTAGACGGTAAACTTACAGGTTTACCACACTGTTATTATGTATTGGCTAGATGTGAACGTTTATTAAATATTATGCGCTGTCTTTCTGGAGTTTGGTGGGGTTCCCATCCATTCGTGTTAAAATTATTGTATAACGCTATTATTAGAAGTATCTTAGACTATGGGACATATTTCTTAGAACCTTGTAGTGCTGTAGGTCTGACAAAGTTAGACTCAATTCAATCAAAAGCCTTGCGTATTATAACTGGTGCCATGAGGTCTAGCCCAATTAACGCACTCCAAGTGGAATCTTTGGACCCTCCTTTAAAACTTCGTAGACAGTACTTATGTGATAAATTCATTCTCAGAACTCTTCAATTTTCCAACCACCCACTTTATCAAAAACTTTTGTATCTTTCAGAAAAAATTGAATGTTCGTCTTATTGGTCAAATAAATCTCTTCCATGCTCTATTATAAGTTTCCGTAAATTTACTTCACTTCAAGCTCCCACACACCGCTCTCAGTATCTTCCAATTTTTTCTGTCTGTTACGAAGCTCTTATTTTTTCCCCTCAAATAAACTATAACTTTATATCGCTAAAGAATGATCGTTATGCTAACTCTAACTTAAACTTCATAGTCGAAAGAGACTGGGCTGATAGGCATTACATTTACTGTGATGCTTCCAAGCACCCAGTTTCAGGCACGATTGGGGTAGCTGTATATCATGAACAATATAACATTCATCAAAAAATAAAATTACCTTCTGAAACATCAGTTTTTTCTGGAGAATGTTTTGGAATTTTAAAGTCCCTAGAATACGTACTTCTTGCGAAACTCAGCAAGTCTATTATTTTCACTGACTCGAAGTGTGCTTTACAAGCACTGCAAAAGTTTCCTTGGTCAGGTTCAAATCATCCCTATGTTATAGAGGCCAGACAGCTCCTACTAAATTGCAAATTTAAAAATCTTGATGTTTTTTTGGTGTGGATACCTGGCCATCACAATATTCGCGGCAATGAGATAGCAGACAAATTTGCTAAAGACGCTGTAGATGATGGTGATAAGTTTCCATATAATAATGTTGTATCTGACCTTCACTGTCTTCCTAAAGATCATCTGTATGATGCCTGGGAAAATTTATGGAATATTTCAAGTAGTCGTAAAGGTCAATATTATAAACGTATACAACAAAGAATACCTCTCAAAGTATGGTTTTCCAAATTAAAACTTTCCAAGCTTGCAACCTCCAGTTTGATACGAATGCGCTTGGGTCATGTTTGCACAGCCTCTCACCTTGCTAGACTTGGGATTATTCACAATAATTTATGTTGTTGTGGTTGTGAGGAAGATTTGAATCATATATTTTTTGCATGCCCCAACCGTGACTCTTCTTCATTCATTAACTCCCTTATTGAACTCTCTGTCCCTCTTCCTACATCAATCCCTACATTGTTAAGCTCCTTAAATTTTGATATTTATAATTTAATATCTACCTTTATAACTATTAATAATATTAAAGTATAAGTTTTTTTATTTCCCAACTCCCAATTTTAATTTCTATTTAATATATATGTTTGGTATATCATTATTTATTTATTATATTACCACCAAACCTGATCCTATTATCCTTTGTTCCAAAATTCCGTAATCCGTTCCTACGCATTTCAATGAATTTATTTGGTTTCCCTACCTTTATACTTGTAGTGGCAAATGCACAAACCGTGCGAGCCAAATTAAAAAAAAAAAAAAAAAAAAAAAAAAAAAAAAAAAAAAAAAACGTGTAGAAAAGAATCATTTTGGTAAAAACGAAATGCAAACAAAAATTTCAAAACAAAATGCGCTTTATGGCTTAAAAAGTCTATTATAGTAAAAAATCGCAATAAACTGAGTATTAAAAAAATTCGTAAGCATAACACATCTAAAATGCCAATAGACGGTGTCACGGAAAATGAATAGTTTTTGATCTCTGTACAAGACAAGTTTCATTTAATTTGTTTACTTTTCCATATTTATTTACTCGATTTGAACTACACTAGGGTATTAAATCGGATCTGGCAACATAGACCACACTGGCCACCTACCGCGCAATAGCTGAATATATTTTATGTAAACTTATTTCAGTTTTACTATTTGATGTCTCCAATTGTCGATCTAATTTTGCTATATTGTACTAGATGGCGGAACTGGGCCATGGGATCACAGTTTTTCTATGCGATTTTGACACATTGCCCTCTCTATTTATCTTAAATCTCTTTGAAATTCAACAACATTCCGCTGCGCGAACGCACACGGTTTTTGTAGTACTTAACAGTTTTGAACAATATCATAAATTCACATTGTGAGAGCTGGAACCTGAAGTAGGGTTTACGAAAACCCGTAGTACAGGTCACTTTAAATATATAAAGCTGTATATTGTAATGAATGTGCGTAAGTAGGATTTTTTTCTACTGTTTTCATCTTTTTCTTTTAATGCCTATAAGATGACATAGATACATATAGGTAATTACTATGATTAGGTATTTATTCATGTTTTACTTACTTCTTTTCCGCCTAGGACACAGCATAACCTAGTTCAGGCAAAAAACTCTGTGGAATAAAATAATAGGTTAAAAAAAAACTACTGAAATTTGAATAATTTTTATTATTATTTATCAAAAATCAAACAGCTCAATTCGGCATTTGAGGAGCTCAACAATTTGATGAAATATAAATTAATCAAAGTGCCTGATCATGTTTAAAAGTAAATAAGAAAATTAAAAAGGAAAATAGTAATGACTTACATAGAACTGACTTAAACAAATAGGTATTATATAATAAAAATATGTAATACTTGAAAAGGAAATATCATGTCATTATATTATAGATATAAAAAAAACATCAAACAAATAAATAAAAAAATACAATACTTGTAGGACATACATATTACATTACATACTTCTGACATGAAATGGTCATGTCAGAAGTATGTACTGTTGAATATATAATTATATTTCTTTATAAGTAGATAAAAACATGGACCTCTCTAATTATAATAGTTAATTTGTTAAAAAAAATATTTACACAATATTATAATAATTAAGAATCTGCTACGCACCGGATGAAGTTTCTTATCGTCTTTTATGCCACATACATAGAAGGACTGGAACAATTTGCCTGAGACAGTCTTCCAGTCTGATTACAATTTAAGTGTCTTCATAGCTAGAGTGAATAGCTCTTAATAAAATAGCGAGCTTTACCATCAACGATTGCCTCACTGCTTACCATTAGACGAAGTCACGGTGAAGCAGTAATTTATACTTAACATAAATAAAAAAATATATTTTTTGTGAGCTCTGTTGGTGGAGTGAGAAGGCCGTATGTACTATACATTTATCATTTGAGTTTTGGAGTGAAGTTCCTATTGACATGTTATACTCTACATTACACAGTTGAATGAGCTAGAATGAATTAACAACAATTATTGTTCTAACAAGATGTCCCAAATCTCTTCTCAACTTTCTTTACATTATCTGAGGAATGGAAATGATCTATCCTCTTCAGCAATGGGTTGCTGATCTCCTTGTGATTGTCAGGTGGAAAATACCCATGCACTTATGTATATGTTCATTATTAATACAAAAGAGGTGCTCATGGGGTAGTTGACTAAGAAAAACTAATTAGTCCATCAGACAGACTTCCAAAAAATACTAGACAGGTATTGTTTTTTTCATATACACAAATAATGAAGATGACACAGTGCGTTGAAAACTTGTGTGATGTCACTGCACTCTACACTTTTTAGCGACCAGTGACGTCACCAGCCACCACTCCGGATCTTTGATGCCTTTTATATTTGTCAATTTTTGTTGATTTTATAAAACAAAATATATGTATCCAATATTTTTCTATAATCTGAATGAGGGACTAAATAGAATCATTTTTTTTTAACCCAGGAAACATCCCTATTGCAACAAATAATAAAACAATTATGTGTATGTACAAGAAACAAAATATACAGTGATTTAATTACACTAAATTTATGTAATTAATTGATAACTATTTATTGAATTGTCTAGCTCAACAGGATACCCAGGTTTGTATGTAAATAATAAGGTTTTTTGTACAAAACTGAAAGCAGATGTGAGCAGTGTGGTGGGGTAACATGTATTTTTAATATGCAGTATGGCCCAGGCATGACTCTCTTATGTTAGTACCGTGTTCATCATGAGAAACTGTACACCAAATGGCAAAAGGTAAAAGCTAATTACTGCCCTATGACATTATTGACTCTTTACCATTACAGTATACTATTATCAGCAGCTTCTAGTAGTCTTCATAAAGTCGGTCGAGCTGTGCAATCTGCCTCGCCAGCCTCCTGTCTAAGGTGTGAATATTCAGGAACTCTTTTTGTGTTTTCATTGCCTGTAAGAATATCATACAATAATACATCAAACTGATGTTCCATGCTGTATGATATTTCTTGAGTTATTTTTGTCTACAATTTTCCATTTAAGTACTTACTTAAAAATTAATACAAAGTATTGCTTACCACAGCCATGATCTCATCAAGTCTTTTATTTTGCAAGTAGATGGTTTTAAAATATAATAAAAGATAAACATATAACATGAGAATGGATGCTGCCAGGATGGCTTTCATCTTTGAAGTTGAAAGGTTGATCATCTTGCCCTGCAACATTGTTCTATTGATACACATCATTTGATATTATTATATTATTCAGTGATTAACTGATGACACTACACTACAGCAAAAATTCCATAATGGGATGTTGTTAGAGTGTACTTTAGACAACATTGCAATAGCAGTACTGTAAATAAATAAACGTTCAAAGTAAATAATTTATTAGAATAGAATGAATGGCACTGTCGAGTATTATAGTTTATGGTTTAGTAGCTGGCACAAGAACGGTTTTAAAACAATATCCAAAGTGTATGTAATTCTCACCGGTTTTACGACAACCTCCGGTACTTCCGACACGAAGTAAGACATTCAGAATAAATTTATAAAGTTTCTTTAAAACTGCTACAAACTCCCAATACACCACTGTTCCCTCTTATAGGGCAACAAATGTTAGGTCAGAGACTTGAATCTGACTAACTTTATTTCCTGTTTCTAAATGTACAAATCAATAAAACAAACAATATGTTGTCTACTCGCACGGTGAAGTATTTCTTTCGTTAATCTTGCATAAGTACTCTGTGCTGTAACGGAACTGACGGTAATCTCATCTGTATATTTTTTTTTTTCTATAGAAAGCAGGAATTACTATAGAGGTTTTCTTATTTTCTTTATGTATTAGGTATAGTCGTATTTTTAATTAGACGAAGCTTCCTGCTTCAAGCTATCTCACAGTAGCTAATGTCACCTTGCAAAATAATGTTGCCATATTTAAAGTAATAGTGATGCGCCCAGTTCTCGTCTTCGAGCAACACAGGGTTGTGTGTTGCTCGAAGGTTTTCGTTCAATCAGATGAATGAACAATGAATGTGGAAAGTTAATAATTTCAAACTATAAAAGAAATTCGTTTTCTGTCGACATATTAGACCGCGATCGACTCGTTCACGGATCACGTACAGTCAGTCCTGAACGACTGTTCAAGGGAGGTAACAGCGACAGAAGACTGTCGCTGGAAACTTCCCACTGACTTGCGTGAACTCCTGACCGAGAAGAACGCGGCTGTCCGTGCCTACAGCAGCTTCCCCTGCGCGGCCAAGAAAGCCCATATGCGCTATTTACAGAGAACTGTAAAAAGACGCATATCGGAGTGGCGTGAAGCCGGCTGGGATAAGATGCTGGACGAGTTAGAGCCCACCCATCTAGCCTTCTGGGAACTTCAGAGGAAGTTAAAATCCAAAGAAGTTGTCACCATGCCTCCCCTGGTTCGCCCCGACAATACCATCGCCTTCGATGACGATGAAAAGGCTGAATGCCTTGCCTCCTGCCTCGAAGCCCAGTGCTCCCCCAGCCTCCTACCAGTAGACCAAGCCCACCTCCTAGAGGTCGACGCTGAAGTAGAACGTAGGACCTCCCTCCCGCCCGTTGACGACCCGGATGATCCCCTGCCTCCCATCACTCCAGATGAAGTGCAGGACATCATCAAAGGCCTTCAACCCAAAAAAGCACCCGGATCAGACGGCATCACCAACAGAGTGGTCCGTCTCTTCCCAGCCCACCTAGTCCTCCTCTTGACCACCATCTTCAATGGTGCAATGGGGAATAACATTTTCCCACAAACGTGGAAAGAAGCCACTGTGATTGGCATTCCCAAGCCCGGCAAGCCCAAAGCCGAACCAACCAGTTACCGTCCCATCAGCTTGCTGAAAGTTCTCGGCAAAATCTATGAGAGGCTTATTTATAAGCGTCTCAGAGCTTACGCCGAGAACAAGGGCCTCATTCCCAATGAGCAGTTCGGGTTCCGATCCCAACACTCTTGTCCACAACAAGTCCTACGCATCACTGAACATATACACGCAGGGTTCATGCGTGGTATGTACACAGGCGTAGTCTACTTCGATATAGCGAAAGCGTTTGACAAAGTCTGGCACAACGGCTTAATCTATAAGCTGTACAAACTCGGAGTGCCCGACCGTCTCGTTCTCATCTTACGGGACTTCCTGTCAAACCGCACCTTCCGCTACAAAATCGAAGGAGCACACTCCTCCCCCCGCCCCATCCGTGCAGGTGTTCCCCAGGGCTCCGTGCTAGCCCCCCTTATTTTCACGCTGTACACAAGCGATATCCCGAAAGGTGGTAAGGCCCAAGTCGCTCTGTTCGCAGACGACACCGCCATCTACTGCTCGGGACTCAGCCCTGACCGAATTCGACACCATCTCCAAACCGCAGTCAACAAACTGGCTGACTGGTTCAAGAAATGGAGGATCGAAGTTAACCCCCAAAAAAGTCAAGCGGTACTCCACACAAAGCCGCGACTAAACGTCCCCACCCCACGACCCATCACCATGTCTGGCGAGCTGATCCCCTGGGGGAAGCAAGCCAAATATCTCGGTGTGATCCTCGACCGCAACCTCAACTTCTCAGAGCACATTAAGGCGGTCCGCTCGCGCGCCGCCTACGCTCTGGGACGACTCCACCCCGTCCTCAACCCGCGTAGCAAACTGTCGCTCAAGTGCAAAATGCGCTTGTACACAGCGTGCATACGCCCGATTATGACATACGCTTGTCCTGTCTTCGCACACGCCAAGCCGCGTCATATCCATAGGATGCAAGTAGTCCAAAACCGTTTCTTGCGTAAAGCCACAAACGCCCCTTGGTTCGTCCGTAATGAGATCCTCCACCTAGATCTCAAAATCCCCACCATTCAGCAGTTCATGAAGCGTCTTTCCAAACGCTTCTTTGATACTGCCTCCAAGCACCGCAATCCCCTGATAGTAGCGGCTGCTAATTACACCCCCTCCACCATCTCCAAGCTTCGCCGCCCAAGGCATGCCCTCACAGACCCAGATGACCCCATTACCCTCCTCCAAGAGGCCAATAGGGCCACCAGCACTCTTACAAAGAACAGACCAACCTACCGACCTCGCCGCCGAGGTCCATCGCGACGCGTTCAACGTAGTAGCCCCCTCCCCCGTCCCTCGTCCGATGAAGGCCAGCCCGCGCCGCAGCTGAGCCAGTAAATAAAAATTCGATCCAGCCATCCCTTGCTGTTCTCTCCAGCGACGCCCTAAGCCGAGGTCCGTACCCCGCAGGGGGTGCCCTTAGTGCGTAGTCGCTTAGTTTTTAGTAGCCCTGGCTGGAGGCTTTAAATTCATTTAAGGCATCCACAGGAAAGTCCGGTTAAGTAGTCACGGCCTCTCAAGGTCAACTACGAGATGCCATATCAAAAAAAAAAAAAAAAGTCGACATATTAGGGGAGAGCAGGTAGGATTCGTACACTTTTTATTCTAAGCCTTACAAAAGAAATTCCCTTGTATAGCTACATTGTCAGGCTTCATATGTAGTGTTGTTAAATTTTGATATAAGTCATTACAGCCGAGATATAACGACTTTACCAAAAAATGGAATTCGTACGAGAGCTCCCCATACGCGGGGTAGCTTAGCATGGGGATGATTCATACGTAGCGGGGAGCCTCCGTAGAGTCCGTACACTTTACTAAAAATTAAACATTTATTGAGATCCTCAAAGAAACAAAACATCTTTATAAACTAGATTTCTAATAATTAGGTTTACAAGTTTTAATTACAATCAATAGATTAGTCTTTTATTGTACATTTTACTCAAAGAGATTTTTTTTTATTTTTGTGGGGAAATCAATCAAATAACCTCTCCCACTCTGGGCGTAGCGGAAGGGCGTGTCAGACTTTTACTGACTAAAACCCACCCGTGTTCCTTCATTTCCGTGAAACTGGCCTACACCAGGGTCACGGTTTTTTTAATCAACCCGCAACCCTGACTCAGGAGGCATCGTTCTTCGTGGACCCGTGGAACGCGCCGTTGACTCGAGGCCTGTTCATTACCGGGCGGCGAGCTGCCCACTGCTCACCGCCCGCAAACCCACGCCTACGGCAGCCGGGAGTTCGATATTGTCTACCGACCAGGGAGTCTTCTGCGGCGGCTAGAGGCGTGAGGGCGCTGGGATTCCCACTCCCGCACGCGCTCCACCTCCTGTTTTGCTAGCATCGCTGCTTCGCAGAAGAAGGTGATGGCCTGCCATGCATTCTCGCTCCGGACCATGGCCTGGGACCAACACGAAGCTGCCTTTTTTACGTTTTCTGTCATAACCGGGGATTTCTTTTCAGCGTCAGATCCGTTAGGCAACTCGTCGACAGGAGAACAAGAACTTTCTCTTGAACCTGTAAAATCATCGTTATCTTCACTATCAGTCTCAATCGATTTCTTTTGTCTCTTTGGTTTTTCTTTTGTATTCTTATCCAATCTCTTCTTCTCTGACACCGAAATGAAATGAAATGAAATGAAATCGTTTATTAAGCAAGTAGGATCACCGATCACTTTTACACGTCATAGGTTTTTTTTTTCTTCTTTTTTTTTTTTTTTTTTTAAACTAGATGAAGCCGGCATTTCCTAACTGACTACCTCTGAGAAGAAATAGCCGAAACAAACTCAGGGATCATCGTCTTTTTTAAAGTCCAGACATTAAAAATGAAAATGTTTACAATAAATAATAATAATACATAAGATTTTCAAATATATATTGCGAAGCTACAGTCAGAATGTTCACCTCTCTGAATTTTTCTCTAAGAGAATCTCTAGGACCAAGGTTGTAAATGGCTCGAACAGCCCTTTTCTGTAAAACAAAGATGGTATTGATTGTATTGCGCACAAGTTCCCCAGAGAAGAATCCCATAAGTCATAAGACTATGAAAATAACTAAAATAAACAATTCTGGCTGTATTCACATCAGTTATCTGTCTAATTTTCTTAACAGCATAAGCGGCAGAACTGAGTCTACCCGACAGCTTCTCAATGTGAGGACCCCATTGTAACTTGGAGTCTATAGTCAATCCAAGAAAAACTGTCGACTCGACAGGGATCAACTCTACTCCATTCAGTTGAACATTGGTACTTAACTGCCTGACATTTGGCGTAGAAAATTTAATGAATTTAGTTTTTTTTTCATTCAAAAGAAGGTTATTTACATTAAACCAATGCCAGCTTTAAAAGCTCGTTTCATTTATTTAGCCCTCTGTTTTACTTCTTGCTTATGCTTTGGTTTTTTCTATATCTTCCAGCCTATTTTTTTCTGGAGTATATTCTAGATTTTCCGGGTGTTTTTCCTTTTTTGGACTTCTATCCACTTTTGGGTATAGACGGATAATTTCTGGCTAATCAGCCGGGAGCAAAGACGGCCCTGATATCGATGGCTGATCGTGCTGGTCCCCTTTTTTATACAGTATGTTAAGAAAACCCTGTCCGAACCGTGAAGGTGTTGTTAGGTATCAATAACTGATTCTACTAATCCATACAAAACCTGGCTAAACCTAAAAAAAAAATTTGGCCCAGTCAGCTCACCCTTTCAGTACCTGACTATCATGAAATTCATTTTTATCGGCTCGTCATTTTGCTGTTTACCGGCCGATTGGCGTTCTTTAACCCTCATTCGATAGCGGCGACAACGCTCTGCAGTAGACAATGGGTCTGGACGATTTTTGACCTCTTGTCTAGATTTGTTGTGCGGTTTTGTGCGAGGCATGATTCCAAAATGAGTTGCAAACGTCTCCCAAATTTCCAGTTTCTGCTCCACACGGCTGCAAATGGTCTTGAAATGTGCGCCGCGATGAGATCTATAAAAAACCGTTCGAATCAGGAAGATATCACCAGTAATTCAAAGTTATTAGCACTTTTATGGTTTTTGCGATAAAAAAAATCGCAAATCACGGTTCCAGTCGCAGTCTTTTTTTCGATGACTAATTTCAAATTTCCAAAATTTTTATATATATTCTTGATGGCGCCGAGACACTCTACAATTAGCACTAATTCAATACCGGATACGTCCGTCCGCTGCCGAGGTACAAGCGCTACTAAGTACACGATTTCGTGTCGGTGCGACTTTTTGCGTTACCATACAGTACGAAACCCAAGACATAAAAATGAATTTCATGTCATAAATACCCCCTAAAAAAATAAATATTATTTCGCAAATACAGGTAGCTTACATGGCAATACTGGGTAGCGCGGGCGACGAGGCAGGTCACGCGGTCACGCGCTTAACCGTAGCGTTGCCGATAGATCATGAACTCACTTGACCTCATGCATGACCTTCCACACTTGCATATAGTTAGTGCCTAGCTCTCGTGTCACAGTGGGGTCCTCGTTGAATAATTCGAGCACCTGATTTTCAATATCCGGATCGTGGGTGCGTTGTTTCCCTACACCAGCGACCACACCATGAGCTTCAATAACACTGCGCGTTAGGTAGTCGCGATTGTAGAGACGTTGTAACGCACAATCACACAGGACCGGGGTACAAAACGGTTCTCATAGTCTCTATGAGCTTCACTCACATCCAGACACATCAGCATTTTAAATTACCTATGTTAAAAAACGAATTGATCACACAATACACCAAACGTCTATACGGAAGCAATGTTTACGCAAAACTGATAATAATTCCAAGTAGAATGAATTTAATTATTATAAAAGACAGATAGCTGTGTCGCTATCATATTTTTTTTCTATTACAGCCAAGAATTTGGCTAAACAAATTGCTTCTTTTGAGCAATGCAATGACATTTTAATTAATTCTGCCAATAATTTGGTCCCAGTTGACATTATTAATAATTTAAATTAGAAATTAAGACAATAGAGCCAACCTCTAGCTATAATACTATACAGGATTGCAAAGGCAACTCGGGAGGAAATTTAAGGTCAATAAATAATATTAATTTGGTGCATCAAAATATTCAAGGATTTATGAACAAAGATTTAGAGGTAGATTTATTGCTGAACCATTATGGTATTGATATTCTTTGCATAACCGAACATTGGCTAAAAAGTCACCAGTTCTTGTTCAATTTTAAGAATCACCAGGTTGGTAGTTCGTTTAGCAGAATAAATGCTATACATCGTGGCTCATTAATTTTAGTTAGTAACCTGCTCAAATTTAAAAATCGTAAAGACATTGTGAGCCTGTCTGTTGAACGAACAGCTGAAATCGCCTGTATAGAGTTGGAGGGCTTCGTTGTATTAAGTGTGTACAGACCCCCTTCAGGATTGTATGATTGCTTTGAAAAGGTAATGGATGAAGTTTTACACAAGATTTGTGTTTCAAACAAAGCCATTGTCGTTTGCGGTGATTTTAATGTTAATTTATTAGAGAACTCAGGTTATTGTAATAAAATTATAAGTCTATTTCAGTCCTACAATCTTGTAAACCTATTTTTGGAGCCCACAAGAATAACACCTACTTGTGACACATGCCTAGATAATATTTTTACAAACGTAAGACCAAGCCGCAAAGAAGTTGTAAGTTTATTTGATTCTGATCACTGCGGACAAAGGATTACTATTCCAAACAATAGTAAAAAAGGGGTCATTTGGTGGAAGTTGCTAAGTCTATTATTGATATTGTGGCACCCACTCTAGCGGTTATCTTTAATACTTGTATTGACTGTGGAGAGTTTCCTGATCTCATGAAAAATAGTAAGATAATACCTTTGTTTAAATCAGGCAGTACATCAGACCCCACAAATTATAGACCTATTTCTGTACTACCTACCTTTAGTAAAATCTTTGAGAAATTAATTTTAAACCAAATGCTAAGTTTTTATAATCAACATAAATTATTACATAGCAAACAGTTCGGTTTTACAAGGGGTCGTTCAACTACTGATGCCGGTGTTGAACTTCTATATCATATCTACAATGCATGGGAGGATAAATGCGATGCCTTGGGCATTTTTTGTGATTTGTCCAAGGCATTCGATTGCGTTCTTCACGAGACGTTAATCAGGAAACTCCGCCACTACGGGATCAGGAACTCTGCATTGGATCTTATTACATCCTACTTGAGTGGTAGGATTCAAAGCGTTGACGTTAATGGAAAAAGATCTTCCGGATCTTTAGTAACAATGGGAGTTCCACAGGGGTCAATTCTTGGTCCCTTTTTGTTTCTTATTTACATTAATGACCTGCCGTACCTCATAAAGGATAATCACGATATAGTGTTGTTTGCAGATGACACTTCACTTTTATTTAAACTTAAACGTCAGCAGCAGGTCACTGATGATGTAAATAGCGCGATCTCCAAAGTAGTCCACTGGTTTAATGTTAATAATTTACTCTTAAACGAGAAAAAAACCAAATGCATTAAGTTTACTCTACCTCACGTTAGGCAGGTGAAAACTAAAGTGTTGATAAAGGGCGAAGAATTGGAATCTGAAGACAGCACAGTGTTCTTGGGTATAACTCTGGATGCTAAGCTTCAATGGGGTCCCCATATAGAAAAATTGTCAAAAAAACTAAGTTCTGCTGCATACGCAGTTAGAACAATTCGTAATTTGACTGATATTGAGACGGCCCGTTTAGTGTACTTTGGCTATTTCCATAGCGTAATGTCGTACGGCATTCTGTTGTGGGGAAATGCCACTGATATTCAGACAATATTTGTTTTGCAGAAACGAGCTGTTCGTGCAATTTATAAATTAAGTCCAAGACACTCTCTCAGAGAAAAATTTAAAGAAATTAATGTACTGACCGTGCCGTCTCAATATATTTATGAAAATCTTTTGTATGCTCATAAAAATATAAAATTGTATAAAAAATACAGTGATGTCCATAATATAAATACTAGGAACAAGCACAAATTTATTGTACCTACAACAAGGCTCAAGAAAATAGGTGGCTCTTTTAGATGCCAATGTATACATTTTTACAATAGGCTTCCAGAGGTGGTTCAAGATCTGAGCCTGAATAAATTCAAATCCTTCATTAAACGTAAGTTGTGTCAGAAAGCATTTTATAGTGTTAAAGATTATATTGACGACAAAAAGGCTTGGGCTTGAGCTGCGTCCGATTTCTATGCTTACACTGATTGTTCTTTGATTTTTCCTCTTGTAGTTAAATTTGCAATTGTTTGTTTTTTTTTTTTAACTTAAAGCCAGTACACACTATGTAGCCAGGCATATTATACGTTACGGAATTGCATCGCTGACAGGGGTATTCGGCACTGGTGCAGCTACACAGGAGCTAAACTTAGCATTCGGGAACACCGTTGGAGCTGCTGAACCTTGGACAAAACTATCTTTGCATTGTGTAGATTCAATTTCTTAGTATTGTATAATTGCATGGAACACGTGTTTTTTTTTTTTTTTTTTTATTAAAATATAAACCAGCGCTTGACCGCAATCCCGCCTGATGGTAAGCAGTGACGCAATCGTTGATGGTAAAGCGCACTAGTTTATTAAGAGCCTATTCACTCTAGCCTTGAAGACACTCAAATTGTAGTCCGACGGAAACACCGCCGCCGGCAGATTGTTCCAGTCCCTCGATGTACGAGGTATAAAGGACGAGGCGAAACGCTTCGTCCGGATCGTTGAGGTGTTAACAACATAAGGGTGGAAACTCGCCGTACGACGGGTCGTCCGATGGTGGAACGGAGATGGGGGAATTAAATCGTGCAATTCCCTCGCACACTCCCCAGAATGTATCCTATAGAATACCGAAAGGCTGGCTACTCTACGCCTGTGCTCTAGGCTTTGGAGACCAACTCGACTTAAATCAGGGTCACCAATCAGCCTCTTCGCACGCCTCTCCACTGAATCCAAAGTGGCCAGGTGACACTTAGCAGCACCAGCCCAAATGTGGCTGCAGTACTCCACACACGAACGGACCTGTGCTTTGTACAACATTAGAAGCTGCCCTGGTGTGAAGTACTGCCGGACCTTTGCGATTACACCAAGTTTTCTGGCAGCCACCTTGGCCTTGGACCTATTGGATCTATTTGTTGGGTTAGTCTTTTATTGACTTGATAGTGCTATGGCTGTTGAGAGTATGTCATGCTCACTCAAATGTCTCGCTGGTGGTGGCGTGTGTGTTGGATCATTAGGTTCCCTTCAATATGGTTGAGCTGAATGATGCTGATCCATACGTCATGTTCGTGAACGGACGCCGTCAGAGGGGACTGGTCATCTCTTAGCTGCTACGGCGTATTTTAATTTCTGAATTGTTGTTTTTTTTTTTCCATAATGGACGCTCTCAGCGTACAATATATTTCTGCATCGTTCTCACACGATTGATTTCAAAATGAATGATGTAATCAAATATTTGTATCAAAAGCTTGATAATTTAAAAGATTGTCCATGGAGTTTCTTGCCCGTTCTTCTCCATAGGTACCTACTCTTTGTAATGGGCGACTAGCTTCACCTTACTGACTGACCGACCTTCTGACAATTCAAAAGTGCCTGTAACTGGTTTATTTGAAATAAATGCTTTGATTTTGATTTTGATACGATTTGAACGTAACTGTTATGGTATCGATTTAGTATTGCAGAATCTCATGCATGGATTCAATATTTCACAAAACTTAATAACATGCCAGCCAAATTTTTAATTACAGTTTCTGTCTGAATGTCGATGATATTGACCGTTAAAATGCTTTACATTGCTTATAATACTTTACTAAAAGAGTATTTCACTTATGAAATACTCTTTTAGTAGCAATGCAAGTACCTATTAGTAAACAGAAAGGAGTACGTCTTAACGTACTCCTTTCTGTTTACTAATAGGTAGAACGGAGAAAGATTAATTACTAATAACAATAATATAACACAAGTACCTATTAGTAAACAGAAAGGAGTAAGTCTTAACGTACTCCTTTCTGTTTACTAATAGGTACTTGTGTTATAATATTGTTATTAGTAATTTATCGATATGAAACGAAAGTACTTTTACCATTAGGCAATCTGTTTTTGCAATAAATCATTCAACCAGCATTGTTTTTCATTAAAATTATACCAACTGCGGTCCAAACGATCCCTACTAGTCACAATCATTTAACAAAAATGTGTTCGCCTATTAGGCTGCAGGTAAAAGTTTCGATTAATAGCGTTAAAAAAAAAACGTTATTGCGCAAAAAATAGTACATCCCTAGTTTCTTCTTTGAGGACGCCGAATAGCTCGCGCGGCGGCTTTACAGACGAGCGCCGCAAACATCGTGCATAAATTTATGCAATAATATCCAATAAAGAATCAAACGATTTTACCGCCGAAAATGGTGATGTCACATTTTAAAATTTTACCTAATTTTGAGGAAGTTGGAGTTAACACTAGAAAGACCAAGGCCGTCAATTTGACCGCACGGCGATTTCATTTTTAAATATTTTACAAACTATATTTTTGTTTCTTTTTATATTTTATGACATTTCCAAATTTGGTATAGTTAAGCTAAATCTATATAAAAAAATCTTAAACTATATGTTGTATATGAAATTCCTTTACAAATACCTACAAAGACCGCATACCGTCAATGTGACGGCATATAAAAGCAACGATAAAAATACTAGTAAACAAAGACATCACTCAGCGGATAGCTCTCGCTCCGACCACACGTCGCCGCAAGCGCTCCCCGCGCCCCGCTCGCCTCGCTGCTCGATCGTCCGAGACGCCGCTCGCACGTCGCCACAGGCGCCCCCTGCACCCCGCTGCCCCCGTGCTCGCCATTCTTTATGAGTAAACAAGCGGGTCGGCTGTAGACAAATTGTTTACTCGACCGCTTGTTTACTAAATAATTAACAACAGTCTTTTTCAAGACTATCCTGTTTCTTCAACAGACAACCGTGTTTGTTTAGAGAGTGCTCTGATTAACTCAGGACAATGTTTGTGTTCTTTCTCAGGAATTAGCTTATTGATACCGATACGTTATATGAGTTCATATAATTTACTTTTTTACATTACATAAATATATAAGCTGTCACGCCCTTTATGCCTGGGGCTTCTTAGTTAAGTAACAAGTTTTAGTTAATTACATTTTCATTTAAATATATTGTTTTGCTTTGCTGGTATTTTGGCGTGGTAGCTGGCATATGGTAAATAATTTCATTGTTGTTGTATTTTATCGTGTTCATCACTATACATAGTATTGTATAAAGACATGTGTTTTTTTTAAAAATGAACAGACAGCTGTGCTGCTGGGGAGTTTGTTCCGCCACTTCTTCTTCCCAGCGAAAGCACTAGGAAGTGTCGATGGGTGTGCGTTTTGGGGGACTGTCTTATGTAATATTGACGTTCAAAAAGTGCTGATTCTCAGCCTAATTTGAATAAATGACTTTTGATTTTGATTTTGAGTCACTAGGCCCCTTCAGGGTTAAATCCACAGTTTCGTGGTCCTCGGCTGAAACCTAACGGTGTTAACAAAACCGAGTGGGGTGTTGACCCAATACACCCGCCGAACCCCTTCAGGGCTAGGCAGTCAATTGGATGGGTCCCAGACCTCCGGCCTTGGGGGATCTCCTAGTCGGAACTGGTGAACAGTCTTCCCTTTCAGCTACACACCTAGCGTCTTTAGGGTGTGTCTACACCCTTCGCGCTAGACCAGTCAAGGCCCCGTTGCACATTGAGACTGGCAACGGAATACAAGCTTAGGGCTCACCCTTAGGCACTCACCTCCCTGTCTATACCCGACAGGGAGGGTACACACCCCCGGGCCAATCCACCCGGGTGGGATAGGTTCCCCCTTTCGAAAAACTTCTACTACTTCGGTCCAACATGGACGAAGTAGTCTAACTTTTTTTCAAGGAGGTCATTATGAATGACCCCCTTTTCATCGCCAAGTCTGGCGAAAAGGTCGCTGCTTTGCAGCACCCCTCCTCCCCTCCCGAAGCTGACCTAAACCCTCCGGCGTCTATGAACGCGGAGGAAGCTTCATCAAAGAGAAGAGCCCAGGAGTCGCCTGAGGAGATATCCTCCTCAGACTCAGCGGCCTCCTCCCCCCCACTCAGACGATGACAGCTTCACAGTCGCCGCCGGAAAAAGGCGCCGACTGAAAAAAAAGAAGCAGCCGCCATCTAAGAGCAGCAAGACAGCTGCCACCACCCCCGCCGGCGGACCCTCCCCTCCCCCCCGCACAGACTCCCCCGTCTCAGCCTCAGGCTCCCAAGGGGAAATGGACTCTGATTTCAGCTTGGTGCACCGAGCTGAAAATCGGGTTCACCAGCGCCCGAACCACCCAGACAGGGATAAAGGTCTCCCTCCCTACCTCCAGGGACTACAGGGAGATCACCCGGCTCCTCCGGCAGAGCGGTGTGGCTTTCCACACCTACTCACTCCCGGAGGATCGCCTCACTCGAGTGGTGATCCGAAGGATCCCCAAAGAGATCCCCACTTCCGATGTAAGAGCCGACCTGGAAACTCAAAACATCCCCGTCAAAGAGGTGCATAGAATGCACAAGGCCTGAGGCAACGTGGCCTATGACATGGTGCTGGTGGTATGTCCTCCAGTCGAAGGAGCCACCCTCCACCCCATCTTTCAGGTGAAGAGCATATGCTCCCTCACCGGGATCCAACTTGAAAAACCGCACAAGAGCGGCGTCGTCGGCCAATGCCACAGATCTCTCTATGGGCACACATGGGCACTCCCAGGCCCATTGCCACGCCAAACCCAGGTGCGTCAAGTGCCTGGGCGATCACGACACAGCAGAGTGCCCTCGGCCCAAGAACCGCGCGCTCTGCACCGAGCCGCCAAGCTGCGTCCTCTGCGGCACGACCGGCCACACGGCCAATTATCGGTATGAGTAACTATCGGTATCTTGGTATGAGCGAATCCGTTATCATAGCGGGCGACCTCAATGCCTTCTGTGTAGTCTTCGCACACACCGAGCCCAGTCATATCCATAGGATGCAGACACTCCAAAACCGCTTTCTTCGTAGAGCAACAAACGCCTCTTGGTTCGTCCGAAATGAGATCCTCCATCTAGATCTCAAAATCCCCACTATCCAGCAGTACATGAAACGCCTTTCCAAACGTTTCTTTGACACAGCCGCTAAACATCACAACCCTCTGGTTGTCGCGGCAGCAAAGTACACGCCCTCCAAAATAAGTAAGCTTCGCCGACCTAGGCACGCTCTCACAGACCCTGATGACCCCATAACCCTCCTCCAAGAGGTCAATAGGGCCACTAGCACAAAATACAAAAAAACCGACCTACCGACCTCGCCGCCGAGGTCTATCGTGACGCGTTCAACGTAGTAATCGCCCTCCCCGTCCCTTGTCCGATGAAGGCCAGCCCGCGCCGCAGCTAAGCCAGTAAATATAAACTCCCGACTATGACCTCTGAGTTTGTTTCGGCCGTTTCTTCTCAGAGCTAGTACTAGGAAACGCCGTGGTCATCAAACCGAAATAAAAATAAAATAATTCGATCCAGCCGTCCCTTGCTGTTCTCTCCAGTGACACTCTAAGCCGAGGTTCGTACCCCACAGGGGGTGCCCTTAGCGTGTAGTCGCTTAGCTTTTAGTAGCCCTGGCTGGAGGCTTTAAATTCACTTAAGGTAGCCACAGGATAGTCCGGTTAACTAGCCACGACCTCTCAAGGTCAACTACGAGATGCCATATCAAAAAAAAAAAGTAAACAAAGATTTCTTCAAAATAATGAAGTTGCTTTTGTTTTTATTTATAATGGATTCTGAATAAGTGGTTACCTACTGTTTAGCTTATTTACATTACAGTTAGTAGACATTGGTTTCGCTTAGTGAACAGTCGTATTCGTAATTTGTTATGAAAAATGATTCGCGGTCTCAATATTTCTCAAATAAAATAAGAAATGTTGCGATATCGGGATGTAGATCTAGATGTGTCAGGTGATGAAAGTGGTTTATCAGACAGTGTTTGTGAATAGCGTGATGTAGAATTTCAGCCGAAACAGGTCACTTCTTCATCAGAAGACTCCGAAATAGATTCCTCTGCTATAAATCTTATACCTTTAAACGAGCAATTCTTGTATATATATATATATATGTAATTGGAATCTCGGAAACGGCTCCTACGATTTTCATGAAATTTTGTGTGCAGGGGGCTTCGGGGACGATAAGTTGATCTAGCTAGGTTTAATTTTCAGAAAATGTGTTTTTTCCATGTTTTGAGGCACTGAACAATTGCTAAAATTCTCATAAGAAGCTAAATTTCGCCGCTGTCTTTAATGATACTACACACATCAAAAGTGTCTAGGGATCAACATATATTTTTGCAATAACTTTTCTCCTGATTGATATTAATTAAAATTTTCCTTAAGGATTCATCAAATAAAGTGTTTTCGTTTGTCACAGTAACGATAAACCAAGTCACCTTTGCATTAATAAAGAAATTTGCCATTTTCCTAATAAAGGGATATTTGACATTTGAACCACTAACACAAAAGTTCGAAAAAAAGATTGAAATAACAGTTTTCTCCAAAATTTTATTGGGTAACTTAAACAATTAATAATCCGTGTTTCTACCGCGAACACTAACAACACAAGAACATCGGTTTGGCATACTCAAAATGAGTTCATCCAAATCACGCTGTGGAATGGCCGCCCATGTTCGTTGCAACAACAAAAAAAGGTCTTCTTGCGACTGGATACCCTCCATATTCGGCAGAGCTCTTCTCTGTAGCATATCCCATGCATACTCAATCGGGTTCAAGTCTGGCGACTGAGCAGGCCAGGGCAGGACATTGATGTTAGCTGCAGCGAGAGTCTGTCTTACAACTCTTGCGGTGTGCGGTCGTGCATTATCATGCATTAACTGAAATAAGGGACCGATTTGCACTTGTAGAGGAACGATGACGTCTGATACAATCGTCTCAGCATAAATTTGAGCGTTGAGGTTGCCTCTGATCCAAATCAACTCAGTTCTTCCGCCGATCCAAATACCCGCCCATACCATGATGGTTCCACCACTATAAGGATGGACTTCCTGGCAGGATTTTAATCGCTGTTGGCGTCCAGGGGTTCTCCAGTGTCAAAAAGCACACGAAACGCCATTGTTCTTCTGCCCAATTTCTGTGTTCAAGAGCCCATTGATATCGAATCCTACGATTGTGCATTGCTATAGGTGGTACCCGTAGCGGTCTTCGGGAATGAAGGTTCACTTCATGCAAGCGGTTTCTGACTGTTTGGTCGCTAATTAAGTTCCCTGAAGAGTGATGAAGCCTCACGGCTAACATCATGGCGGTTATTGTTGGAGCTCTTCGAGTTAAGATTTGAATGTATCGGTCTTGTCTCCGTGTGGTGCAGCGATACCGTCCTCCATGGCGCTCAGCCACGGTACCAGTGCTTCGGTAACGTGTCCAAAGTCGACTGATAACACTCTGACTTGTATTCAGAGCTAAAGCCACAGTACGTTGCCGGGAACCAGCTTCTGTCATTCCCACGGCTCTGAGCATTTCTTCCCTGCTTAAATGACGTCGCCGCTCCATAATAACGTTGGTTTTAATCAGTAGTAGGGAAACAGTAGCACTACTAATGTCTTCAATGCGTTGTATGTTTTTATAGGGAAAATATTGACAGCTGATTTTCATCTTTTACTCGAATTTGATTCACAGTTCCTGATTCAAATTATGAAACGCACCAAAAAGGTTCCATATAAATTTATAAAATCATAAATTTATTACAAAGCCACATCTCAATCTCAAGAAATCCGCATAAAAATGCTTGATCCCTAGACACTTTTGATGTGTGTATTAGAAATAAACGAATCCAGCATTAAGCGCATTTCCTGAGTAGATACATTATTTACTAAATTATAGACCGTATCAGCTTCACACCATTTATATTTTTATAGTTATGTCATGACGACAGACAGCTGCATCATGTGTTAAGTAGTTGCCAAGGTAGGTATACAACCTCCAACACGCCTCCTCAATCTACTACATGATGAGCTATACAAATTAGAAACAAAAACGCTAACTTAATTACATATAGAAGTAATAAATCCAACGCGTCACATTAACAAAACAAAACAATATCAAAATTAAAATTAGCCATTACAACAGATAGGTATAAAACTCAAATTACAAATCCTAAACCTAACTGTACTTGCCCGCCCTCTTAATGGGTAATTTTTGTACAATCTGTTTAAGTTTTGGGCCTGGCAGAGACTTCGTTAACATATCTGCTAACATCTCTTGAGTACACAAGTATTGTACATCAATCGCCTCCTTAATCAAGGCTTCGCGGACAAAATGATACCTAATATCTATATGTTTTGTTCTATTATGGTTCATTTTATTTTGCGATATTTTATGTGCTGACTGATTATCGTTAAAAATAATCGTTGGTTTGTCGCAAGTATTTTTAGTCAAACTAGACAACAAACCTCGCAAGTAAATTGCTTCTTTAGCAGCCTGACTGAGTCCTATGTATTCTGCCTCAGTCGACGACAATGCTACACATCGCTGCTTGCGACTCTCCCATACTATTAAATTATCGCCTAATGTAAAAAACATTCCTGTGAAGGACTTTCGATCGAATGATCCCCCCCAATCAGTGTCAACGTACCCGCGCATCTCTAAGTTACCGGATTTTCGGAAGACAAGCGCAAAATCAGATGTCCCCTTTATGTATCGCAACACCCGTTTAGCACAATTGAAGTGCGTCTCATCATAGCATGAATTGAATTGAGACAGTAAACTTACAGCATGTGCTATATCAGGCCTAGTAGTTTGAGCCAGATAATTCAGACATCCTATCAAACTTTGGTACGGTAATCTACAACCAGGCTCAGCTTTTTCTAGCTTGAGGCCTACCTCCATTGGGGTATTGACTGGTTTGCAGTCTGACATTTTAAATTCCTTCAGTACATTAAGGACATACTGTTCTTGATCGAGATAAATAGTTCTCTTATCTCGTCGTAACCTCATACCTAGTACATGCCTAGCTTCGCCTAAGTCTTTGACTTTAAACTTTTTGAGCAGCCCGTTTTTAAAGTTTGCTTCTCTTTATCCTGCTTTGGAGGATATAACACAAATATATCATCAACATAGATAACTACGACTATCCTATCTTGACCTATTATCTTTTGATATAAACAGGGCTCTATCTTTGATTGTATAAAACCGAAATTAAGCATCTCCTTATCTAATTCGTTAAACCAAGCATTTGAGGCTTGCTTCAATCCATATAAAACCTTTGTAGTTTACAAACTTTGTTTTCCTGACCTTCGGCTATAGCGCCCTCTGGCTGAAGCATGTAAATCACTTCCTTCAATTTTCCGTACAGGAAAGCAGTCGTAACATCCCACTGGTCAATGGTCCACTCGTATTCTGCAGCTAGTGAGAATAACAAGCGAAGCGTAGAGTGCCTCACGACAGGAGAATAGGTTTCATTATAATCAATTCCACGTACCTGTGTAAATCCTTTAGCTACCAACCTCGCCTTGTATTTCAATATGTTACCATCACTATCTCGCTTGATCTTGAATACCCATTTGTTCTGTATAGGCTTCTTATCGCGCGGTAGATTAACTAACGTCCACGTTTGGTTCTCCTTCAACGAGTTGAGCTCATCGTTCATGGCCTTCTGCCACAGCTCACGATCAGGCCTTGACATTGCCTCATCCATTGTCGTTGGATCGCCATCAATATCTGCGATAGCTTTTATTTCAGCTTCGGCTTTCGCACATGTGCATCTGTAGTCCACATTATTCCTTGGACGTAAGTTATATCTCGGCGGGTTCTCACAATCGTTGTTTTCAGATTGTAATGTAGGATTGGTACTTGCTTCTTGAGTTTCCTATCTTATTTCATCAATAGTTTCTTCAAAAACGTCTTCATTGCTTCCTTCACTAACGCTGTGAATTTCAATCTCAGGTTCAACACGTTCCTCCTCTGTTGAAATAGGAACGACTGAGTTCTTCGTCACTTTTATACCGTCTCCAGGAAAAATATTTTCTAAAAATTGGACGTCTCTCACAATTGAAAATTTTCCAGTCTTTGGTTCAACCAAATTGTAACCTTTCGTAGTCTCACAGTAGCCAACAAATATCAGAGCTTCAGTTTTTATGTCCAGCTTCTTTCTCTTTTGTTTTGGTTTCAGAGCGTAAGCCAAACATCCGAATACTCTCAGATGACTCAGATCTACCTTCTTACCAGACCAGAGTTCCTGTGGTACTTTTCCAGTGACAGCCTTCGTAGGGCTTAGGTTTTTTAAATATACAACTGTTCCGACTGCTTCTGCCCAAAATCTTTTGCCTAAATTGGCTTCAAAAAGTAATGTTCGTGCTTTTTCAACGATTGTTCTATTCGCTCTCTCAGCCACGCCATTCTGCTCCGGTGTGTATGGAACTGTCTTTTGATGTTTTATACCAGCTAACTTCAAATGCTTGTCGAAGGCATCGTTGCAAAATTCTTTGCCATTGTCCGATCTCAAGCACTTGATCATCTTCCCAGTCTCATTTTCTACTTCCGCCTTATACTCACGAAACTTGTTGAGACATTGACTTTTGTTTTTCAAAAAATAGACGTGCGTCTTTCGCGAAAAATCATCAATAAATAAAAGCATATACAGCGAACCAGCAAAAGATGGCTCTTCCATTGGGCCGCACAAATCTGTGTGCACAATCTCCAATAAATCATTTGCTCGAGTGCCTTGTTTTTTGAATGGACTCTTGCAGCTCTTTCCATTTATACATGGAACACACAGCTCTATTTTGTCCGTAGTTTTGAATTCTATTCCAGATACCATGTTTTTCAGGGTGATCATGTACTTTTGTCCTAGATGAGCTAGTCTCCTGTGCCATAGATTCGACAAAACTTCATTCGATGTTGTTAAATTAACCATAATATTGCTGTTTTCAATCAGCTTGAAAATTCCACCAACTTCTTTGCAAGTGGCAACTTTGCGGTCATTTTTATCTTTAATGAAACATCCATGCTTGTCAAACTCAACTTTGTACTCGTCTCTTACGAGATCACTCACTGAGATTAGGTTCATCGACAATTCGGGAACATGCAGGACATTATTTAATTTGAGTTTCTCAGTTTTACTCACTATCGGTGCTGCATTGCCCTTCCCAACTACTGATATCTCTTCACCGCTGGCAACTTTTATCTTACAGTCGCCTATCTGTGCCTTATATTGCACTAGTTTGTTCGCATCATTCGTCATATGGGTAGAACAGCCACTATCAACATACCAGGCGTTTTTACTTATGTTATCGGCAGTACCCATGCAAATATTTGCAGTTTTCTTGATGCTTTTGCATTCTGATGCTTTGTGTCCAAATTTGTGACACTTAAAACATTTGTATGTCGCTGGTTTCCGAGCAGTGTTATTGATGCTCTTCCTGTTTTGAGTGGTAAAAGCTTGCTCACCAGCCCCATTACTCACTTCGGCTTGTCTGTTGCCTTCTTGTAGTAATTTGGTCTTTACTTGTTCTAGTGTTACCTCTTTTCCACTATTATCGATGGCCATCACGAACGGGTTGTACTCGCTCGTTAGGCCAGCCAATAGTATCGAAATGAGCCAATCGTCTGATACTTTTGCGTCTATATCATTAAGCTGCTGTGCCAGGTCTACTATATCGCAGATGTATTTTTCCATATTTGAATAGTTTGCGTTGCAGCAAAATTCGCCTTTTTTTTTTTTTGCCGGGGTGGAAATCCTCATAGGATGCCCGCCGCCCTGGGGTGGGCGACGGGGTATGTCAGACTTTTACTGACTAAAACCACCCCGGTGTGTCTTCTATCACGAGCGCGCGTGGGGCCGCGGGAGTCTAAATTCTTCCACGGCCCCACACCCTCGTGCTGGCCCGGTCTGTCCGGGCCTCGTCTCCTGCACGGGGTAGTGGGGTGTTAAACTACCCCGTGTATCGCCTCAAAGGCGCGCGCCGACGCTCGCGCGCGCCTCCGCCTCGGGGTCCATCAATGGGGGGCGGGGACTTCCCCATGTCCCTCGCCCCTGGACCCATTCATGGGGGGCGGAAGAGGGCGTTATCCGCCCTTCCTCGGCGCCCGGTGCGTCTTCTACGGCCCGGGAAGGGAGTTGATATCTCCCTCTCCCGTTCCGCAGCTTCCTTCTGCGACATCACGTCCTCGCAGAAGGACACCACCGCGTCCCACGACTCTGAGCTGCCGACCATCCTCCGCACTACTGCCGGCAGCGTCAGGTCGCCTCCTACTTCATTTGTGAGGACACGGCGCTGCTCCTCCCAAGCTACACACTCGGAGAGCGTGTGCTGCACCGTGTCCTCCCCGCATTGGACGCAGTGGTGGCACCGAGCGTCCGGCTCCCTGCCTAAGCGACGCAGGTACTTGCCGAAGCAGCCATGCCCCGACAGTACCTGCGTCACCCTGAACGACAGGGAGCCGTGCCTCCTCCCGAGCCAGTCGTCGAGTACTGGCCGGATCGCCTCGACGGTAGCGAGGCCGGCGGTAGGGCGCATAAGCCTCTGCCGCCAGTCCGCCACCAGGACCTGACGGAACTCCTCTCGGCGCAGCTCGATCTGCCGCTGCACCGGACTAGAGCCCCGTGTCCGCTCTTCCTCGCGCCATCGGTACAATGACGCGAGTACTTTCGCCTCTAGGTCCCAGGGCGGGGATCCGGCCAGGACGCAAGCCGCCTCGTAGGATATCGTGCGATACCCGCGGACGACCCTGACGGCCATCGCCCTCTGCGGCTTGCGCAGAATGGCGAGTGTTCCGGCCGTCAGGTCCATCGCCCACACAGGGGCCCCATACAGGGCCATGGACCGCACGATTCCCACGTACAACCGCCTACAGGCGGCGCTCGGGCCCCCCATGTTGGGAAGCAACGTTGATAGTGCGCCCGCTGCACCCATCAGCTTGGGCGCCAGCCGCCGGAAGTGGGGTCCGAAATCCCACCGGCTGTCGAGCACCAATCCCAGGTACTTCATAGTGAACTCGACAGCTATCCGGGCCCCACTGACCACGATATGTGATCCCGGTGCCGGCGCACGCCGGGGGCCATGGAAAACCATGGCCTCCGACTTGTCAAGGGCCACCTCCAGGCCCAGGCGCCGGATGCGGTTCACCACCTGTGACACCGCAGCTGTGGCTATCAACGTCGCTTCCCTGTACGAGCTCCCCCGGGCAGTGACAAGCGTGTCGTCCGCATAACACGTCAAGTCGGCGCCCGACGGGAGCTCGCCTCTCAGCACCCAGTCGTAGCCGATGTTCCACAGGAGCGGTCCCAAGACCGATCCCTGTGGAACACCGCACGACATTTGGTGCCGACCAGCACCGTCACGTCCCCGATAGATGACGCATCTGTCCTCCAGATAAGCCCCTACTATGCGGCGGAGGTAGGGAGGCACCCGATGGTATTTCAGGGCCTCCCTAATACAGCTCCAGGGTAGGGTGTTGAAGGCGTTGGAAATGTCTAAAGACACCGCCAACACCACCCCACCCCGGGACACCGTATCCTCCGCCAGGGCTCTCACGCGCATGATGGCGTGTATGGTGGAGCGCCCCCGACGAAAACCGAACTGTTTGTCGTCCAGGTTCGGCCCCTCTCCGCACAAGTGGTCGACGAGGCGATCTGCGATTATGCGCTCAAAAAGTTTGCCCGCCTCGTCGAGCAGCACTATGGGCCGATACGCGGACGGCGAGTCCGCGGGGCGCCCCTCCTTCCTGAGCAGGACCAGCTTCCCCTCCTTCCACACACTGGGAAACTGACCCTGCTCGAAGCATGCCGTGAAGAGCCCCCTCAGCTGGGGCTCTAGCTCCTTCAGAGCAAGGACGAGAGCTCGGCCAGGAACTCCGTCAGGTCTGGGCGCTTTATTCTTGGCTCGGAGCCGCGACACGGCCGCTCCCGTCTCTGCTTGCGTCACCACGGGGACATCGGTGCCCTCTTCTTCTGGAGAGTCTGTGGCTGAGGGTGAAACCATCGCCGGGGGAACATGTCCCGCCCGCTCAGGGAAGAGGGTGGATACCACCGCCTCCAGCAGCTGGGGTTGCATACTTTGCACCAGTGGGGGCGCCCAGGGACGCAACTTGCCCCGTACCCAACGGTAGGGGCGCCCCCACGGGTCCCGATCTAGGGACCCCAGCAGCTCTTCCCTGGCCCGCGACTTGGAGTCGCCGATGGCCAGCCACAGAGTCTCCTGGGCCGCGCGGTACACCCCATACCGCGCGGCCTCCTCGACGGGATTCCGTCGACGTCGTCTCCGGTAGCGCGTGTACTGGCGGCGAGCCGCGACGCACTCGACGCGCAACCGCGCAATGTCGTCGTTCCACCAGTACACGTTGCGCCTTACGGACTGTTGGTGGACGCGGGGCATGGACGCGTCGCAGATCTGCGTCATCGCCCCGCGAAACCGCAGCGCCTCCGCTTCGACGTCGACGGGGCCGTCCGTCACCGACTCCCAAATCCAGGACTGGACTATGGCAGCTTCCTCGAGTAGTTCCCTGTCGAGGCGCTTAAGCGCCCAGCGCGGGCCGTCGTTAATCGGGGCAGCAAAATTTGTTACAATATTTATTGTATTGTAATTTCATCTCTTTTGTTCCATACAAGTATTTCAATACTCTGAGTGCATATTTATAATGAGTTTCACAATAGCTGTTTTGAAAACGGCTTAAATAATTAACACTATACGCTACATCTGGTCTTGTTCCACTAGCGACATATAGTAGTGCACCTATCAAACTTCGGTACTTTGTATCTGAATTTACACTTTTACTGGACTCTAATTTCAAGTTTTGCTCCATTGGTGTTTTATATTTACATTCCTGTATTTTATACCTTTCTGCCAGCTGCTCAATATACTTCTTTTGACTTAGTGACATTTTTCTTTTCGACCAGTCATATTCTATGTCAATCCCAAGATATTCTTTAACAGTTCCCATATCTTTCATTATGAACTGTATATTCAACAATCTTTTTACTTCATTTATCGAATTTATATCCTCTGACGTGATCAAAATATCATCAACATAAAGACATACATAAATATCAAAGCCTTTGACACTTCCTGTGTATAAGCAATAATCATAATTCGACCTTTTGAAATTAATTTTTAACATATACTCATTAAAACAATCGTACCAATCTCTAGGGCTTTCTCTTAACCCATATAAAGCTTTTTGAAGCTTGCACACTTTATTCTTTCCAATCTCATAGCCATCCGGCGGATAAATATATACTTCTGATTTTATGGATCCATTTAGAAAAGCTGTTTCTACATCCATCTGATGTATTTGCCATCCTCTAACACAAGCAATAGATAAAAGTGCTTTCGTAGTAGTTAATCTCGCCACCGGTGAATAAGTATCTTCATTTTCATCATACCACTGCTGAAATCCTCTAGCCACAACTCTAGCTTTGTATTTTCCGTTTGACTTAATCCTGTAGATCCATTTTACATCAATTATTTGTTTATTTTTCGGTTCTTTAACTATTTCCCAAGTTTTGTTCTTTTCTAAACAATTTATTTCATCCTCCATAGGACTTTTCCACTTCCTTGCTTCTGGACAATTTATTGCTTCGTTATATGTAGCTGGTACTACTGCATTGTTAACATATACTACGTGATCTTTAAACCTTTTTGGCAATTTCACTTCTCTTCTAGGGCGATTTTCAGCAATACTCTCTACACAGGTATCTTCAGTTTTATCATCCTGTTTATCCTCACTTTCATCTGTCCCTTCTGTGACGTCAAAGAACTCTTCGTCTTCTTCATTTGTTATTCCTTCATCACAAGTTTTAAATCTAATAATGTTTTCTTCTTCTATATCATTTTCTATAAATCTTACATGTCTTGAAATTATAACCTTTCCATCTATCAAGATTTTGTAACCCGTGTCTGTATAACCTACCAAAAATCCTTGTTGACTTTTTGGATTTAGCTTCGATGTTCTTACTTCTTCGGGAACACGTACAAAACATTTACTGCCATACAGTTTTAGATTTCTAACATTTGGTAAACAATTCATATGGCGTCTTCTTTTCTAACGTATTCGTTAAAAGTCTATTACCTAAATATGCTGCTGTAATGACAAACTCAGGCCAATACCTTTTTTCTAGCTTCGATTCAGACATCAGGCATCTCGCTCTGTCCATAATTGATCTATTGTAGCGTTCCGCCACGCCGTTTAATTCGTGTGTATTCGCTGGCGCGGGCTTGATAAAGAATCCTTTTTCTTTTGCAAAATCAAAAAACCTTCTATTAATGTTATGTTGTTGTTGTTATTAATACATTATGTATGGAACAAAAGAGATGAAATTACAATACAATAAATATTTTAATGAATATATGGATGCATATGTTGATGCTGATTTTGCTGCGGATATAACTGATAGAAAGAGTACAACGGGTATAATTATTAGATTGTTTGATAATCCTATTTATTGGAAATCTCAAAAACAAAAGGATTGTATCAAGGGCTTCTACTCATTCTGAATACTATGCATTGGCAGATTGTGTTGAGGAAGTGTTACCAATAAGAGGTATATTATTTTAATTAGGAATTAGATTAGATAAACCTATTAAAATTTATGAAGACAATACGGGAGCCATATCTCTCTCTAAAAATGGAAAGTTTTGTAAAAATTCAAAGCACATTGATGTTAGTTATCATTTTGTATGCGATTATGAAAAACAGGGTGTTATAAATGTCTGTAAAATAAACACTGAAGATCAGTTAGCTGACATTTTTACAAAGTCTTTAGGTAGAATTCGTTTTGAAAAGTTAAGAGCACTAATTTGTGTCAAATAATAATAATATAATAAAAATATAGAAAAAAAAAAAAAAAAAACAAGGCAACACGTACGTCAACATATTCTGCTAATATTTTTTTGGATTTCATTATATTTTACAGTGCTTATTATACACAAATCAAAGGATATTTAAAAAATTTTATAAAAACTAACAGAATACTCATACTTTTTTAACAAATATAAACAATATAAATTTAATGAAGAAAATCAGCCGAACCGCAAGTGACATGACAGGTGTCACCGCACCACAAAAACTGCAATAATGAAAATAAAATAACAAATAATGTTGACAAGATCTGCCGCGAGACAACGTACACGCCCACCATCTCCGGACTCGTTGCTCAGCTCCGCCTCGCCGCCGCCGGTCTCCAGCGCCACTGTAAGTGCTGTGACGACCCCGGCCGCGGCAGTTGCGTCGAGCTCGAGCGACGAGTACTTCTCTCCGCCGACGACGCCACCACCTGTTCGCCGACGGGGAGGACGCCGGCCGCCGGACCGCTTAGGACCTCGAGGCCCATCGGCTTCTGACAGGGTCCCAGCTCCCGGCGGAAGTGTGCAGCGCATGAGATGGACACAATCCATCAACGAAAATGTCATGCGCTCATACTATGGGGCTACAGAGGGAGGAAACAACCTGACCGCGTACCGTGTTCGAATGCTCTCTCTGTTTCAGGTGCTTGAACCAGCTGTCAACGTTTCGGCTCAACGACTGTCGGATCAGGTACGGGTTATCCAGCGTAATCATATGTTGGATGATACTGTGCTTGATCGCCTGCGAAATGAAATGCAGAGTAGCCGTGTCATTGCTCACCAATCGCAAACTGCGGAGATACCACCGCAGTCAACAAACTATGCTGACGAGGGGAGTAATGATAGGGCTACAAATGTAAGTACCCAGTGCAATGAGGAATTAAGGAATGCTTTGGAGGCTGCGATTCGGGAATACCGTTACATGTCGGCTGAAATTAGACCACGCCTGCCACGTTTGCCCATGCATAACAGAAATAGGGCACTGATGGCTGCTCTGGATGCGCAGTTATCAAATTATTTTGATACCTGCGAGGACCTCACTGATACTCATTCAATCCTGTACTGCGCAGCTGTAGCAGCTTGTCGTGTAGCTCATGTCAAATTTCACAGTGACTCCAGAGCTACACGACCGAAACCAGTAGTACCAGCTTGGCAGCGCAGGATTGAACGTCGTATTGGTGAGGCCAGAGCACTCATCGGTAAACTAATCTGCTTCAGGGAGGGTAATACTCGTCCTAGAGTAATGCGCTTTGTGAGGCGGGCATTCTCAGGTACAAATACCAGCCCTGAGAATTATATGACCCGTGTCACGGAGCGCATCGACTTCCTGAAGCAGAAAGTGTATGCATGGGCGAACCGCATTCGTCGATATAAACGACGAGTAGAACGGTACACCCAGAATCGCACCTTCCAGAGCAATCAAAGGTGGGTTTATAGGGACTGGGAGCAACCAGAACAAGGTGTGGCTGACACGTGCCTACCAGATGATGATGCCATGTGTTCATTCTGGCGCAGTATCTGGTCGGTACCTGTCAGTCACACTGAAGGTGACTGGGCTCGGGATGTCGAGCGAGCCTGCGATCCAATACCTGAAATGGGGGCTATCACCATCTGCCCCCAAGATGTAGCTCGTGCAGTCCGTCCGTTACCTAACTGGAAATCTCCGGGACCGGACGGGCTGCATAACTTTTGGATAAAATGGCTTCCAAGGTCGCACGCTCGCTTGGCATCTCGATTCCAGACTGCCTTAGTGTCTGGTTCGTTACCTCAGTTCCTAACTACTGGAATAACCCACCTGCTCCATAAATCAGGTAGCACCGCGGAACCCAAAAATTATAGACCGATCACATGTTTACCGACGGTCTATAAAGTTCTTACATCCATTTTGAAAACTAAAATTAACAAACATATTGACAGCAACGCTATCATGTCTGCCTCTCAAAATGGATGTAGGAGCGGGTCCCGCGGTACTAAGGAGCTACTCCTCATTGATATGACCATCAGCCAACAAGTTCGTCGTTCCCGAAAGGATCTTTCGACATGTTGGATAGACTATAAGAAGGCCTATGACTCAGTGCCACATACATGGCTCATGCGGGTGCTGGAGTTGTATAAAGTGGATACAACTCTACGCACCTTCCTGATGACGTGTATGGGGCAATGGAGGACAGTCCTTCGCTATCCAGGATGTCGAAATATTCAGAGGAATAGCGAACCGATAAGGATCGAGCGAGGTATATTTCAGGGCGACAGTTTGAGTCCGCTTTGGTTTTGCTTAGCATTGAATCCTCTAAGCACACTATTGGAGGATTCAGGTCTAGGCTATCGGTTGAGGAGAGGTGGTCAGGTTATATCGCACCTCCTTTACATGGATGATCTGAAACTTTTTGCTCCCAACAATTCACAACTGAAGGAGCTACTGAAAATTACTGAAACTTTCAGTAGCTCCATTAGGATGGAATTTGGTGTGGACAAATGTGCGGTCATGCATGTAAAGCGAGGAGAGATTATGGAATCCGTGGGAACCCAACTCACGAGTTCCATAAACCTTAGAGCCCTCTCCGCATCCGAAACCTATAAGTATTTGGGTATGTCGGAAGCGTTGGGCATCAATGTTACTGACATGAAGCAATCGTTGAAGGAACGCTTCTTTGGCCGCCTGAAAAAAGTACTTAATAGTCTTCTATCAGGCGGAAATAAGGTGCGCGCTTTCAACGGTTGGGTCATGCCGGTATTGATGTACTCTTTCGGCATACTCAAATGGACTCAAACCGAACTTGACGCCCTGGATCAGAGGGTCCGTACGCTGCTGACTGCAAATCGATTGCATCACCCACGATCTTCGGTTATGAGGCTGTATATCCCGCGAAAATGTGGAGGTCGTGGCTTTTTAAACGCTAAGACCCTCCACAATCGCGAGGTATGCAGTCTCAGGGAATATTTTCTAGAAACCGACGTGGGGATGCATCGAGATGTGGTCGCGGTTGACAAGGGCCTCACTCCGCTCTCCTTGGCTAAAGAGAACTGGCGTAAACCAGCAGTGCTTGACACCAATGATCGCATGGAGGTATGGAAGAACAAGGAGCTTCACGGACGCTTTTTCAGAGCCCTACACGGGCCTGATGTAGATTTACAAGCGTCCGTGACCTGGCTACGATTCGGTGACCTCTTTGGGGAAACCGAAGGTTTTGTATGTGCAATTATGGACGAAGTTATGATGACGAACAATTACCGGAGATTTATTGTGAAAGACGGCACAGTTGACATCTGTCGGGCATGTCACCGGCCGGGGGAATCAATAAGGCATATTATCTCCGGGTGTTCTCGTCTAGCTAACGGAGAGTACTTGCATAGACACAACCTTGTGGCCAGGATAATTCATCAGCAACTTGCTCTCAAATACAACCTTGTGGAATCGGAGGTGCCGTACTACAGGTATATGCCCGACCCAGTTCTCGAAAATGGCCATATCACATTGTACTGGGATCGATCCATCATCACTGACAGGACTATTGTTGCCAATAAGCCTGATATAGTGATGGTGGATCGATCAGAACGGCGTGCAATGATTGTTGACATAACCATCCCGCATGATGAGAACCTCGTGAAAGCTGAGAAAGATAAACAAATCAAGTATCTTGACTTGGCTCACGAGGTTGTCGACATGTGGGAGGTGGATTCAGCAATCATTGTACCGATAGTCGTGACAGCCAATGGCTTAATAGCCAAGAGCCTCGACCAACACCTCAAGAGGCTCTCGTTAGGCAGCTGGATCAAAGGCTTGATTCAGAAAGCTGTACTTCTAGACACGGCTCGCATTGTCAGGAAGTTCCTCTCTCTGGAGCCCTGACCGCCGGTAGCTTGGACCCTGTTCCCGATGCCGGTGGGCTACTATTTTTTATATTTTTAAATGTTTTTTATGTATTGTTTATATAGAAATATTTAAAAATGTAATTTATATGTATATACAGTGAAATAAAAGAATAATAATAATCTTTATTCAAAAACTTACACAACATTGTAAAATAAAAACGACAAAAATATTCTTATAAAAGTATGTAAAAATAAATATGCCTAAATAAAAGCTAGGTATTATGTGTGACTCAAAATATATATAAGGTCATACAGAACGTATTATTATACACATAATCATGTAAAATTAGCGACATACCCGAGCTAGGTTTATTAAACCTGTGTTTCAGGCGATCACTCTACATCAGAATATATTAATAAGTCCGTAAGATTTTAATCATGCAATGTTATGGACTAGGAATTCAATAACAAAGAACTTTAGTTATTTTTAATGCTATCTTATGTTATACTATTTCACAATACATCACAATAACATAATTTAATAATATAGATGAAAGTATTTTGTTCGATAGTAATAATAACTTTATAATAATAATTAAAAAATAATAATAATTTATTAATACCTACACTTTAAAAACATATGTGAGTACACAGGATCAAAAACGATATTTTTTTTTTTTTTTTTTTTTAAAAAAAAAAAACGAAATTAATATTATATCTAATCTGACCTTTATCTGCGAACTATTCACTTACTATCACACTATAATTTCCAGTAGCTTTTCTGTGTCTGAGTAATTGAGATTCAATAGGTACTCCGATATTACTTGACTACATTTTTTATAATTTATACTGTATATATCTAATAGTTTGTTGAGCTTGTTATATAAGAAAGGGC
The DNA here is from genome assembly GCA_037179545.1 of Sesamia inferens. Lineage (NCBI taxonomy): Eukaryota > Metazoa > Arthropoda > Insecta > Lepidoptera > Noctuidae > Sesamia > Sesamia inferens. The sequence continues at coordinate 34,100,475 of CM073926.1, read as the reverse complement.
CTAAAAACACATAAAATCTGCAGGCATAAGCATGTCTCGTCTGTGGTTTTGTGCACACCATGTCTTTTCTCCTCCTGGTTAAAGGTACTGGGTCAAAAGGAAGCTCAGAATGCAGATGAAGTACGGTATGCAAAATAAATAGTTGACGTACGGTTAGAACCTTGCATTCCACATAAAGCTGTAGGGTGGGAAATCTGAACGGACGGAAGGTTGCAACCTTTAGAATAGCTCTTTGAGCACGTTCTAGAGGAAGCAGTATGGTCTTTGCCGCACCACCCCATGAAGTAATACAGTAGGTGATAACAGATTGGCACAAAGCTAAATAAACTTGTTTTGTTAACTGATAGTCAGCTATGTGGCGTAGGTTTTTGAAAATGTATATTAATTTACGCACTCTCGTACACAGTAACTCGATATGTTTACGGAAATTTAGATTTGTGTCAATCGTAACACCCAGATATTTTATGTGGTCAGCTTTAATTAAAGTAGGACAAGTGCAAGCAGTGTCAGCATGAATACAGTTGTGTGCATATATGTTTATGTAATTAAGCGGAATGTTAATGTTTCTCATTGAGAATAAAATGTATTTGGTTTTTTCTACATTTAAACTTAGAAGATTTTGATGAAGCCAATCAGACACAATATTAAAGCCGTTCTGGGCATGTTTGTATGCCTCATCTTTGGATTTAGCGGAAAACACTAGTGCAGTGTCATCGGCATAAGATATTATTATCCCGTTATGCAGATCTAGTCTGCAAAGGTTGTTTATATAAATTAAAAATAATGTCGGGGACAAAATACTACCTTGGGGTATTCCAAAAGTACTACTTTTTATCTCAGAACTAGTGTACTGACCTATTTTAACACATTGATAGCGGTCGCTAAGATAATCAGTGAATAAAGAAAGTTGCCCACCTCTTATACCAAGTGTTTCAAGCTTGTGTAATAATATAGAACAAGAAATAGTGTCGAAGGCCTTGACGAGGTCCAGAAAGATCCCTATAGTGTGCAAGCCATTATCTAAATTAGTACTTATATACTCTGTCAGCCTGTGAACTGCTTGGTTAGTTGATCTGTTGGTTCTAAATCCATATTGGTTATTGGAAAGCAATTTGTTAGTTTCAAGATATTTAATTAATCGACTGTTTATAATTTTTTCTAATATTTTGGATAGTCCTGTTAGTACAGAAATGGGTCTATAGTTATTAACACATTTTTTATCTCCCGCTTTGTACACTGGTGTAACTACAGCTTTTTTAAGCAATTTGGGGAATATTCCGTTTGACAAACATGACTGGAAAATATGGGTTAATGGAGGAGCAAGAAAGTGTTTAAATCTTTTTAGTATGTTATTATTAATTCCATCCCACCCAACAGCACAGTTGTCTTTTAAACCGGTAATAATTCCTAAAATTTCATTGACATCAGTGTCTAATAAAACAAAAGAATTTAAAGTATTCGAAGTATTGAACACTGTTGATGGCTGTGAAAAATGATTACTCTGGTTTAAGGCTTTTTCGGCCAGGGTTTTGCTAACGTTTGCAAAAAAACTGTTGACTTTATTTGCAGCTTCGATGGGGTTTGTTGTAATTGATAGTAATTCGAGAGGCGTTTCAGGATTTTTTGATCGAAATGTATTTGTTTTAATAAATTTCCAAACAAGCTTACTATTTTTCCCAGCCTTCTGTAATTCATTCTTCTCAAATTGATTTTTAGTATTATATAAAAGTTTGTTACAAAAATTTCTGTACCTTTTATATGTAACAGAAAGTATTTCATTATCAGGTGCAAGTTTCGACTTTTGATGCAGTTTGTCTCTATGCCTAATACAACGGACAAGACCAGGAGTGATCCATGGTTTAATGTTATTATATCTTCTAGGGATTATTTTGCTAAAAGTATTTTTATTTATTGCAGCTTGAAGCATATTTATGAAGTACTGCAAGGAAATATTTGCATCATTTGTTTCGTAAACAGGGTCAAAATTAATACCTCGGACATCACTTTCTAGATTAGTCATATTAATTTTTGTGAATCTACGCATGCATTTTATTCTAGGTGGCGATATTTGTAACGTTAGCAGAATTGCTTGATGGTCGGTAAGTGATGAGTAGGTCACTAATGTTTTTGAAGGATTTTTTGTTTTTATGATGAAATGGTCTAAACATGAACCGCTCTGGTGCGTGGGATAATAATGAGTGGGTAAAAGCCCAGGGAATGAACAAATATTTAAGTATTTATGAACATGTGTATTGTATCTTTCGGAAGCAATATTAATATTTATGTCGCCCGTTAGAATGATGTTTTTAACAACTGATAAATGTTTTAAGTTGTCATCAAGGGAGTCCAAAAACCTGTTGATGTTCTGAGAAGGAGGCCTATAAATAGCCATAATTACAGTATCTGGAATAATTTTAATTATTAGACAGTTACTATCTAGAACTATAGGTTCTTCCACAACTATATTTAAGTCTTTTTTGATGAAGACTACTATACCATCGTTTTGATTGATGCTTGAGTTTGTTTTGTGAGATTGGTATCCGTCAAGGGAAGGTAGATCGGCTGTCTGAGCCGACAACCAACATTCTGTAAGGACGATAACATCACAGCTAATATCAAGAGTTTGTAGTAGAACTTCAAACCCATGCATGTTTCGATTTATACTCCGTATATTTTGTGTAAGCAGGGTAAGTGTTTTCCCCCCAGCAGGGACAAGAAGCTTACAGTCCTCTACATTACATGTATCGGCTTCAGACACAGAAAAGCTATCCAAGTCAGTGTTAAGCTGACTGGCCATAACAACTATTAATTAAAATATATAAACTAACTCTAAGTAACGTATAGATAAACGGAAACTATAAGAAATTATTTATGCGGCGCTCTTAGGCGCCATCATAGTCTATGGAATTAATATAATTTGCCTCTGCATATTTACGTGCCGGACAGTCTACATCACCCGTCTGATGGTCACATTTCCTCTTGAAACTCTTGCACGTCGCACATCGAGGTGGAGAAGATTTGCTGCTACACTCCTTGTGAGCGTGCCCAGGTTCTCCACAGTGGTTGCACGTAGGACTGGTTTCTCGGCAAAACTTGGCCGCGTGTCCAAATTGCTGGCAATTATAGCATCTCGTGACGATCGTAAAATCTCTCACGGGGCAGGATGTCCAATTGATGAAAATTCGACCTTGGTTTATTAAGATTTTCCTGACGGCGGCTGGAAGCTCCAAAATGTAGTTGCAGGTAGGTAGACCTTTTTTACCCGATTTATGGCTCAATTTGACAGTTGCAAAAAAGGTGTCACGGGTAGTATTGACCAATTTACCTGCAAGATTTTGCTCGTAAATACAGTAAAGTAAAAGTAAAGTAGTAAATAGAAATATGATTGACAACTTGTGTTTGTTTAGAGAGTTAGAAGATTTTATAGGTAATTGTTATGTTATTATTATAATGTTAATTGTTCATTAAGTACTATAAAATCAAGGAAGTGTGTTAAAATATTGAGTTTGTGATTTTATAGTACATACATACTCCTTACATGTAAAGAATTTGAACTTATTTTATTTCTACGTTGACTCTACAATGTCATGTCTGTCTTCTCGTAATTGTTCTGTCCGTGACGATATCTAAATAAATGTTTCCAAGTTCCTTTAGCTGTTTCCTTCAATATTTCATCAAAATTCGCCTGCCCCAGCCTTGATCCTCGTAGGCTCTGCACAAGTTTTGCCATACCTCGCGTGCGGTTTTTGCTTGGTGCACGTGCGCAAAACATGTAGGCTCAATAAGCAGACATAGAGTTGATCGTGCCTTCCTATCACTGTCTCTTTGTAAATCACTGATGTTTTCTGTCTCCACAACATCCCACAAGTTTTTGGATTCGAGGAGGTTTTCACAATGAATTTCCACGATGTAAAATCATTCGCTCCTTGCAGTTTTTTAATTCCGCAATAGGAACCAGAAATAGAATTTTCATCACACATTTTTTTTACTCTTCTTTTATTTTTGAAGTATTGTTTTTTGACTGTCAACAATGTGACAATCAGTATTTTTTAGGAAATATTTTTACGATCACTTTTTAATAATATTTACTCAGGTACAGACTGGGCCCATAACCTATTAGAAATAAACGAATCCAGCATTAAGCGCATTTCCCGAGTAGATACATTATTTACTAAATTATAGACCGTATCAGCTTCACACCATTTATATTTTTATAGTTATGTCATGACGACAGATAGCTGCATCATGTGTTAGTTGCCAAGGTAGGTATACAACCTCCAACAGATACGAATAGCTGAGGGGCTTCGGCCTCTGATTCGGAGCTCGTAGACTTCGGGTTCAAACCCCTGACGATATAGTTTTTTTCCTTTTTTTTTTGTAGTTTAAAAAAAAATGATGGCGTTGTCTAATGCTTTTTATTACATTTTATATAATTGGAAACGGCGTCAACGAATTTTCTTTTTCGTTTATTAAATCAATGGAAGAAATTTTGTTTTGCCTAATTTGTGGAGATGCAAGGTACCAGGGTCGCACAAAAGTGTAGAAGTCGAAACAATTGTGAAAGAAATGATGTTGTATATAAACAACAATATTTTTTTAAATTCATTTAAGGCATCCACAGGAAAGTCCGGTTAAGTAGTCACGGCCTCTCAAGGTCAACTACAAGATGCCATATCAAAAAAAAAAACCATAGAGATCACGCGGGCGCGGCGGGAGGCGCGGGCAACTTAACGCGAGGAGCCCACGTGCAACTCAAACCACAGTTCGTTCATGAAAGTGTCCGCATTGAGTGCGCGGGCGGCAAGCGAGAAACCGCGAGGTGAGCGTTCTGTACTGGATCGCACGTGTCGACAATATGGTGTCTTCATTCGACTTCAATAGGTACTGAGGAATTTATAAGTGCAATTCAAGCACGCACGACCTATGTTTTCTAATATACAGCGTGGAATTTTAATGGTTGTTTTCCCGCAGCGAAACGGTTTCTCTTTGTAATACAATCGTTTCATCAATAAATAAAATAATAGAAACATGAAATGGCAGATTTAACATAGTGATAAACAAAACTTGAAAGTGAGCACGAACTAATAGTAACCTTCTGATATCTACAGCTGAATGGCGCGGGACCATTGACTCGCGTCCTTCAACTATTATCAAAGAGATTTAAGATAAATAGAGAGGGCAATGTGTCAAAATCGCATAGAAAAACTGTGATCCCATGGCCCAGTTCCGCCATCTAGTACAATATAGCAAAATTAGATCGACAATTGGAGACATCAAATAGTAAAACAGAAATCTAATATATAAAATTCTCGTGTCACGGTGTTCGGCTTTAAACTCCTCCGAAACGGCTCGACCGATTTTGATGAAATTTTTTGTGCTTAACCGGTATCTATGAGAATTGGCCAACATCTATTTTTCATCCCCCTAAATGTTAGGGGTAGTCCACCCCTACATTTTTTTTTTTTATTTTTTAGACAAAATTTTTAATTTCTATTTTTTTATGATACAAAATACAAAAATACATACAATCCCCAATTTTCACCCTTCTACGATCAACCCTTATTTTTTAATAGCCATATTGGTAATTTAATCTATTATTTATATGGCAAAACAACGTTTGCCGGTCAGCTAGTAAGTTTATATAAAATATATTCAGCTATTGCGCGGTAGGTGGCCAGTGTGGTCTATGTTGCCAGATCCAATTTAATACCCTAGTGTAGTTCAAATCGGGTAAATAAATATGGAAAAGTAAACAAATTAAGTGAAACTTGTCTTGTACAGATATCAAAAACTGTTTTAGAATTTTATTAGCTACTATTCATTTTCCGTGACACCGTCTATTGGCATTTTAGATGTGTTATGCTTACGAATTATTTTAATACTCAGTTTATTGCGATTTTTGACTATAATAGACTTTTTAGGCCATAAAGCGCATTTTGTTTTGAAATTTTTGTTTGCATTTCGTTTTTACCAAAATGATTCTTTTCTACACGTTTGTTTGCAAATATTTTTAAATGGCAATGCAAAAAACTGTGGTAGGGCTTGTATCATTTCGATATAAAATTATCGATAATATTCAAAGAAGTTACTACGACGATGTTTATTCGCATTATGATAGCTTGAAACAAAAAATTACGTAGCAGAAAAATTATAGGTATTTTCAATGTTTACAAGTTTCTATTTATATAAATCTTTTAATATAACGGGCGTTAAAGTTTAAATTTACCGATTAATACTGAAAATCTAAATAATTGTTTATTTTTTCATTTTTAATTAACACATTTAATCAATATAGTTAACATTATTATGTATACATTGCTGCCTTCTAATAGGAAAGTCGTTTATACCTTTGTGATAGAATTCTGAGGATCTAGACTGCACAAACTGTGAAAGCAGAACTCTCTAATGTGTGAATTAATTGTCCAAATCACGACGAAAATGGTAGTCTGCTGGTGCAAGATCTTGCGAACTAGTTCCGTACCATTCATTATCTTTAAAAATGGGAGCCTTCAATATTTATTTTATTTTTAATTTGAATATATAACCAAATATTCTGTGAACCTTTTAAGCGTCTATCTGTTTCTGTTATTAATATGGAGCAAAAAATCATGTTTGTTGTATGGGAAAATATTTTATTTCAAATAAATAATATTTTAAATTTTTTATTTTTAGCACTTGTCATAGCGGCAACAGAAATACTAACATAATTTCTAGAAATTTCAACCGTCTAGCTATTATGGTTCATGAGATACAGCCTGGTGACAGAGGGACAGACGAACAGTGAAGTCTCATGAATAGGGTTCGTTTTACCTTTTAGGTACGGAATCTTAAAAATCACAAAGTAGCTTGCAATCATTGTACTACATATACGTACCTACATATTTTATAAACATATTTCATTATAAATAAGTTATCTAATTTATGTACTTATCCACTTTACCGTAAATATTATCCCAATTTTTACGATTAAGTGGAAAAGTTCTGAAATTAATAACTTACTAATTCATTACTAGTGCAAGGTACCGATCCTTTTTTTTTTTAAATTTGATCGACAAATCTTTCTTTAAAAAGTAGATATCTTCACTTTTAAAATGCTTTGAGCATAATTTCGACGAAGTAGACGGAAGCCAATTATCTTCTCTACGGTCTATCTGGACAAATCGTATACACTTTTCCCGTACAACATAATTTTTATTCGAAAACCTAAAATAACATAAAACCTATTCAATTTTGTTCATTAATATGACAAGATTATGTTCAAATAGAGTTACTAATAAATAAACTTGAAATATAGTAATATTTTAAGTTTATTTAGCTATATTTTAAATATCAATAAAATATAGCTATATGTTCGCGCTAGTTTTATCGATCGGGTCCGATTGTTAGTTAGTCGAGTGATAGATGCCCGGTCGGAACGGGCTAGCGCATTTAGTATTGTCTATGGCGACGCGTGGCCGCCATCATCGCACACAACGTGTTTGGACCCCGCGGCGTACGCGGGCCGTTGCTTGAAATCCTGACGAATAATCTCTCGCACGCGTGGCGTGTTTCGGCGAGTGAATTTCGGGAAAATACCACCGGCGCGTTTTGTATGGTTTGTCGCGATTGTTGCCCGGGTGTTGAAGTATTTACTTGAACTATAAAACGTAACAGTGCGTCTGTACATTGAGTTGAAAGAGAATCGGAAACGTGGTTTCATTGGCGATCTTTGTCGGGCGTGACTGACACTGCTAAATAACTTCTTACGTTGGTGAGCCTTGGTGCCCTAATAAGGGAACTTTGGAGTGTCGACTTATGGGACGGTCAGTGAACTGAAGACTTCGGACGTCATTGTAAGGTCGGCGCGCGCGTCGACCTCGCCGGGAATTCACTTCGCGACGGAGCACACTGAGTCCCAGGTAAGTCCCGTAGATTTCCTAGTGTATGGTCGGAGATTAATTTTACTTGTGGTGTATGCCGACCTTGTTTGTTGAATAAGCCGTGACAAATGCGCGGTAGATGTACGTGCTGTACTGGGGCGCCTACATTCTTTGTGGTAGCAAGAGCGTGGTTTTTAATTACTAATTTGATTAATTACAGTATCATTCCAGTATTGTGGTAGCCTTCAGAGGCTAATTTGCAAAAATTTGATTTTTTATTTGTTGTTGTCGGTACTCGTAAAATTATATCTCTGACCACCTTCATACATTGTGTGGATCCGATAATTTGCAAAGTAAAAAAATGTAAAAACAATTGTAGGTAGATTGTTTTTATTTTTGGTTAATTTCTTTCCGTTCAGAGGAACGGAGTTGGCAAGGGCATGATGCGCCATACAGCCAGTTATGTTTGCGAGTAATGTTTTGTTATTGTTGACTCTATTATCTTGAGCTACGGATAAATAATTACGAGTTATTTTTATGACTAATGTTTTGTTATTGTTTTAGTCAACTCGTGTATTGTACGAACCAGAGAGTTCGTGTTTGAATGTTTTGATTTAGCTCGTAATTCGTAGTAGTTTTGGAGGAGGAATCTTCTTAGGTAGAATAAAACTGCGTGTCCGATATGATCTGTGTATTTCGACTTCATAACCCCTGCTTATATCTACATTTCTTATGGCACAAGTTGCGGTATGACTAATTATTTACAATTATAAAATACAATATTATTACTACGATGTTTAACACGCGCCGCGTCTCGGAGAGGGGCGCGGGGCGCCGCTGGCCCGCGCTGTGAATCTATAAATATAGGTCGACGCGCTGAGTCGTTCCAGTTAAAGAGGTGCACAGGATGCACAAGGCCAGGGGAAACGTGGCCTACGACATGGTGCTGGTGGTGTGTCCACCTGTCGAAGGAGCCACCCTCCACCCTATTTTTCAGGTGAAGAGCATATGCTCCCTCACCGGAATCCAATTAGAAAAACCGCACAAGAGCGGCGTCGTCGGCCAATGCCACAGATGCCAGCTCTATGGGCACTCCCAGGCCCATTGCCACGCAAAACCCAGGTGCGTCAAGTGCCTGGGCGACCACGGCACAGCAGAGTGCCCTCGGCCCAAGGACCGCGCGCTCTGCACCGAGCCGCCAAGCTGCGTCCTCTGCGGCACGACCGGCCACACGGCCAATTATCGGGGGTGCCCCAAGGCCCCCAAGTCAACCTCCGCGAAGCTGACAAAGCGGCTTTCCCAGCCCTCGTGGCATCAGCTCCCCAACCCCCACCCCCTCCACCCACTGCCGCCTGGAAGGATCCTCGCATCCGCCCCGGCACGGTAAAAAAAGTGGTGCCACCCCCCCCCCCCCCCACCCCCAAGGCCACCCCAGTGGTCCAAAGGCCTCCCCCGCCCCCCAGGACAGCTGGCAACATTGATCCCTTCAATGTTATCTCCAGCACTTTCCTCATCTTCCTCACCCCCCGGGCCAAGAAAATGGCCGAGGAGCTAGTTGCCGCCAGAAGAGCGTGCGACTTGTATCGCATTCAGGCGATATACAACGCATACCCAGAGGTGCTAACAGCCCTCCACTCCTTCGTCACCCCTAGCCCCCAATAATGGATAGCAGGAAAATCGAACGAACCAAGCCCCGATCCCTCAAGTTGGCATACTTCAATGCCAACGGCATCAGAGACCAGAAGCCTGAGATCTCTGTCTTCCTCCGGGACCACCAAATTGACATTCTTCTCGTTCAAGAGACCTTCCTTAAGCCCAATCATCGAGACCCCCGCATTGCGAACTACCGTCTAGTACGTAATGACAGGTCAAGATGTCACAAGGGCGGCACCCTAATTTACTACAACAAGGCCCTATACTGCATCCCTATGGACCCACCCCCCTTTCACGACTTGAAGTGTCTGCTTGCCGAATCGGCATGTCAGGTCACCAGCCGATCACCATAGTGTCGGTTTACCTCCCCCCCCACCAGCTCTGCAGAAAACTATGCGCTTCTCGCAGACGACATCTCCCTTCTCCTTGGCATGAGCGACTCTGTTATCATAGCCGGCGACCTTAATGCCAAGCACACTGCCTGGAACAGCACCAGGACCAACACCAGGGGCAGACACCTATTTGACCTCTCCTCCCACTTCAACTTCGACGTTGTGGGCCCTCTGACCCCAACTCACTTCCCCGCTGTCCCCGGACAAACCCCCGACGTCCTCGACGTGGCACTTCTGAAGAATGTCAACCTACGGTTAGACTCTATAGAAGTGTCCCACGAGCTTAACTCAGACCACCGTCCAGTCATCATCCGACTGGCTCCCCGCGTTGGCCTAAATGACCCCGACCAACTTCCCACGACTAAAGTGGTAACGGACTGGAGGAAAGTAGGCGAAAGTCTGAAATCCACCAGATCCCCCCACTTAGACTCCATTCCCGCTGTTTTGGACTCAGTCGCGAGCACGACTGCCGCAATCGACTCGTTCACGGAACATGTACAGTCAGTCTTGAACGACTGTTCTAGGGAGATCTCAGCGACGGATGACCGCCGCGGGAAGCTCCCTGACGACATACGTGAACTACTGAACGAGAAGAATGCGGCAGTCCGGGCCTACAGCAACTTCCCCTGCGAAGCAAACAAAGCCCATATGCGCCATTTGCAGCGAACTGCAAAGAAACGCATATCGGAGTGGCGTGAAGCCAGCTGGGACAAGTTGCTGAGCGAACTAGAGCCAAACCACCAAGCCTTCTGGAATCTTCAAAGGACCCTTAAATCCAGAGAAGAAGTCACCATTCCACCCCTAACCCGACCGGATAAAACCATCGCCTTTGACGATGATGACAAGGCTGAATGTCTAGCCATCAGCCTTGAAGCCCAATGCTCCCCCAGCGCTCAACCAGTAGACCCAGCTCACCTTCTGAAGGTTGACGCAGAGGTCGAACGCAGAGCTTCCCTCCCACCCGTCGAAGACCCTGAAGATCCTCTGCCTCCCGTCACACCAGACGAAGTGCAGGATATTATCAGAGGTCTCAAACCTAAAAAAGCTCCCGGTTCTGACGGCATCACCAATAAAGTGATCCGACTCCTCCCTGCCCACCTGATTATCCTACTGGCCACCATCTTCAATGGAGCCATGGGCAACAATATCTTCCCACAAACGTGGAAGGAAGCGACCGTAATAGGCATTCCTAAGCCCGGCAAGCCAAAATCAGAGCCTTCGAGCTACCGTCCTATCAGCTTGCTAAAAGTTCTCGGCAAAGTCTATGAAAGGCTTATTTACAAGCGTCTCAGGGCCTTTGCCGAGAACAAGGGTCTCATTCCCGACGAACAATTCGGGTTCCGTTCTCGACACTCCAGTGTCCAACAAATCCTCCGTATCACCGAGCACATCCACGCAGGATTCCTACGTGGTAGGCTGACAGGTGTTATTTACTTCGACATAGCGAAAGCCTTTGACAAAGTCTGGCACAACGGCTTAATATACAAGCTGTACCAACTCGGCGTGCCTGACCGTCTCGTGCTCATCCTGCGAGACTTTCTGTCAAACCGCACCTTCCGCTACAAAACCGAAGGAGCTATCTCCCCCCCCCCACCTCATCCGGGCTGGAGTCCCCCAGGGCTCCGTACTGGCCCCTTTGATCTTCACGCTGTTCACCAGCGACATCCCCAAAAGTAAAAAGGCCCACCTCGCTCTCTTCGCAGACGACACAGCCATTTACTGTTCAGGAACCAGCCCCAATCAAATTAAACTAAATCTCCAAAACGCTGTCAACGCACTTGCTGACTGGTTTAAAAAATGGAGAATAGAAGTTAATCCCGACAAAAGCCAAGCGGTCCTCCACTCCAAACCGCGCAGCAAACCCACCCTCCCCCGACCAATCACCATGTCTGGCAAGCCGATCCCTTGGGGAAAGCCAGCCAAATACCTAGGAGTCATCCTAGACGAACACCTCACCTTCGGAGAGCACATAAGGACGGTACGCTCGCGCGCCGCCTACGCACTCTATCAACTCCACTCTCTCCTCAACCCGCGCAGCAAGCTTTCCCTCAGGTGCAAAATGCGCCTGTACACAGCCTGCATACGCCCCATCATGACATACGCCTGTGTAGTCTTCGCACACACTGAGCCCAGTCATATCCATAGGATGCAGACACTCCAAAACCGCTTTCTTCGCAAAGCAACAAACGCCCCTTGGTTCGTCCGAAATGAGATCCTCCATCTAGATCTCAAAATCCCCACTATCCAGCAGTACATGAAACGCCTATCCAAGCGTTTCTTTGACACAGCCGCTGAACATCACAACCCTCTGGTTGTCGCGGCAGCAAAGTACACCCCCTCCAAAATAAGTAAGCTTCGCCGACCTAGGCACGTTCTCACAGACCCTGATGACCCCATAACCCTCCTCCAAGAGGCCAATAGGGCCACTAGTACAAGATACAAAAAACCGACCTACCGACCTCGCCGCCGAGGTCCATCGCGACGCGTTCAACGTAGTAATCGCCCTCCCCGTCCCTTGTCCGATGAAGGCCAGCCCGCGCCGCAGCTGAGCCAGTAAATATAAACTCCCGAGTATGACCTCTGAGTTTGTTTCGGCCGTTTCTTCTCAGAGCTAGTACTAGGAAACGCCGTGGTCATCAAACCGAAATAAAAATAAAATAATTCGATCCAGCCGTCCCTTGCTGTTTTCTCCAGCGACACCCTAAGCCGAGGTTCGTACCCCACAGGGGGTGCCCTTAGCGTGTAGTCGCTTAGCTTTTAGTAGCCCTGGCTGGAGGCTTTAAATTCATTTAAGGCATCCACAGGAAAGTCCGGTTAAGTAGTCACGGCCTCTCAAGGTCAACTACGAGATGCCATATCAAAAAAAAAAAAAAAAAAATGAGTCGTTCCTTTTCGTCGAGGGCCGCCCGCCGTGTCAAGATCTCCGCTGCGATGCGCCAGCTTCGTGTGTCGTCTTTGCGCCAAGATTCCGCTGCGATGTATCCTTCGTGTGCAGTCTTCGTGTACATATCTCCGCTGCGATGTAATCTTCGTGTGCAGTCTTCGTGTACAGATCTCCGCTGCGATATACCAACTCCGTGTGTCGAAAACGTACTTACGAGTCATGTCGTTGAACCCACGCAACGCATCACGTATCATATTCCTTTGACAGTAAACGCCTTTTTCAAGGCGGCCTCTTGTTCCTTTCAACAGATGTGTCAAACGTATAGCGTCTCTCTCGAGACGGCGTTGTTCAATTATTCCTGAATGGATGATGTCAAAACGTATTGGTAATAAGGTGTTGTTGGTATTCCTTGGTAACTGGTAACTGTTTGGAGGTAACTGGTAACTGTTTGGAGGTAACTGTTTGGAGGTACGGTAATTCTATGTGTGCTGTATGTATGTTCCTACATCATCCCCCTCTTAAGCGAATCGTACATTTTTTTTAACGGTGCGTCCGGTGCGAGTGACGTAGGATTCGCGGGTTGTACTCGAGGTCGGCGGGGTCAGCGGCCGCGGCTCATTATTAGCGCTCGATGTATGTGTGCGACGAGTGTCACGTGCGTCTGTTGTTCCTCTAGGAGTAGGTTCTTCTTGCTTGAGTAAATGTGCTGGTTTGAGTCTGTCGATTGTGATGACAGATGTTCGTAGGGGCATCTGAATGGTAAACTGTTTGTTGCCGCGATGTAGAACTTTGAATGGGCCTTCGTAAGGTGGAGTCAGTGGGCTTCGTACGGTATCATTACGCACGAAGACGTGAGTACACGTAGCCAAGTCTTTGTACACGAAAATCTTTCTGTTGTTGCTATGTGACTTGCTGTTTGGAGATAGTGTCGACATTGTTTCGGTCAGCTGACGGGCGAATTCTGCGTCATCGTTTTTTGGCTGTGTAGGCGTGAAAAAATCTGACGGTATTCTTAATGTTGACCCGTATGTCATGAGAGCTGGGCTGACTTGCGTATCTTCACGTAAAGCTGTTCTTAAACCGAGGAGTACGGTCGCTAGTTCCTCGCTCCAGTGTACGCCGGCGTTTCGCGCCATAAGTGCGGATTTCAAGGTTCGATGCCATCGTTCGACTTGACCGTTTGCTTGAGGGTGAAATGCGGTGGTTCGAATCCGTGTTATGCCAAATTTCTTCATCAGTGATCGCCGAGCGGGCTGATAACATGTCGCTGGATTTTCCCGCGCTGGCATCCGATGCATGACCTTGTCCACATACCGACTTCTTTATTCATATTCGGCCAAAAGAATTTAGTGACCATTATCTTTCTTGTTGTACGGACACCTGGGTGGCTAAGTTCGTGTTGTGCTTTGAACGCTACAAAACGATAAGACGCTGGTATGTACGGGCGTAAGTTGCCTGTTGATGTTTCGCATATGATAGGTCGTTGACCTCCGGGCAATGTGATTTCTGCAAACTTCAGATTCGGGTTGGTCATGCTGATCTTGAGTTCGTCGTCGTTCGCTTGGTCTTTAGCGAGTTGATTGTAGTCGATCGTAGATTGCGACAAGTCGATTTCTTCTATACGAGATAGGGCGTCGGCCGCTTCGTTATTATTACCGTGAACGTATTGAATTTTCGAGCAAAACTGACTTATGTAATGTAGTTGACGCTCTCTTCTCGGTGTATCGGTGGTACTTGGCGTTCTTGTTAATGCATACGTTAATGGCTTATGGTCGGTGAATATTGTTACGTCGTTGCCTTCTATCAGCCGACGTAGGTGCTTAATTGAGGTGAACATTGCCAATAATTCGCGATCATATACGCTATATTTTCTTTGCGTGTCACTCAATGTTTTTGAATAGAATGCCAGTGGTTTCCATACGCCATCGACCTTTTGTTGTAATACAGCGCCGATACTAGTGTTAGATGCGTCTGTGTATAAACGTAACATTGCGTTGGGAATCGGGTGCGTAAGTGTTGTGGCCTTGAGAATGCTTTGTCGGCATTTCTCAAAAGCTTGCTCGCTTTCTGGTGTCCATTGTATCGGAGTTTTATCATTTTTCTTGCTGTTGTGTAGGTACTTGTTTAATTCATGCTGATGTTCGGCTTGATGTGGTAAACAGCTGCGATAAAAGTTAATCATGCCTAAAAATCTTCTTAGTTCTTGTACTGTCTGTGGTTTCGGGTAATTGACTATTGCTTGTATACGTTCTTGCGTGGGATTGATACCATTTGCTGATACTTGATAACCGAGGAACTCTATGTTTTCTTTATCAAACTCGCACTTGTCGATGTTAAGACTGACGCCGTAGGTATTTAGGCGTTCGAGTACTATTTGTAAGTGCTGGCGATGTTCTTCCTGGTTATTTGAATAGACAAGTAGATCGTCGACGAAACAGAATACGATGTTGTCCAGTCCTCGTAAAACTTCATGCATGAAACGTTGAAATGTTTGGCCTGAGTTGCGTAATCCAAACGTCATGCAGTTGAATTCGAATAGGCCGAAAGGTGTTATGATTGCGGTCTTCTGTGCGTCTTGTGCAGCTATAGGAATCCAAAAGTATGCCATTTTCAGGTCCAATTTTGAAAATATTTTCTTGCCGTGTAATTGGTACGTAAAATCCTGAATACGTGGAATGGGATATCTGTCAGGTACGGTGACTGCGTTTAGTCTCCGGTAGTCTCCACATACACGAAGTGACCCATCCTTTTTCTTGACGACGTGGAGAGGGCTTGCCCACGGACTTTTTGACGGCTTGCATATACCCATCTCTATCATGCGCTCGAATTCCAGTTTTGCCGCTTTGTATTTGTCCGGCGGTAGAGGGCGCGGCCGTGAGTATATCGGCGGTCCTGTAGTCTCAATATGATGTGTGACGTCATGCTTCACTGGAGTCTTGAGTGACATCGGCCGCAGAACATCAGGGTATTTCTTCAATATGTCGTGATATACGTGGTCTCGGTTGACCATGTGTATAGTTTCTTCGTTGTTATTTATTTTGATGGCGTTCACGCTGAGATCGGTAACGCGGTCGATAAGTTTCCTCTGGTGCAGGTCGACTAGCAGTTTGTGGTATACTAGGAAGTCTGCACCCAGTATTGAGGTTTTTACATCGGCGACTACGAATGTCCATTTGAAGCTTCTTCGTAAACCTAAGTTGAGTTCAAGCGTGCGCTCTCCGTAGGTACGAATCTCTGTTCCGTTTGCCGCGAACAATTTGTAGGTATTCTTGGTCGGTTTATTTTTCTTATTTCGGACGGCTAATACCGATATGTCGGCTCCTGTGTCGACGAGAAATCTCTCTCTGTTGTTGATGTCGATCACGCATAGGCGGCGAGATGTGTGGTTTACATCGACACCCGCCACAGTCGATGTACTTTTTAGTTTTCCTGCTTGCTCTTGGAACACGGCGATTTGCAATTACGCGCGTCGTCGCCGTATCGATAGTGATAACGGCATAGCCAGTCGGCGTCCCTCGGTGTACGTGCGTTACTAGCGCGCGGCCTTGACCTTGAATGTGAGCGAGAGCGGCTATGTTGACGGCTAGCAAAGTGCGAGCGGGAACGGCGATGTGATGCATTTTGCTGATTACTTCGTAATTCGGCGACTTCGAGAGATAGCTTTTCGATTTGTTTGCAAAGCATGCTGATTTGCAGATTTGTGACGGAGTTCTGTTGTACTTCGTTGACCGATGCTGGCGGGGGAACTACGGAGACTGCGGCGACTGTTGGTTCGAAGTGTTCCATCATTTTGTCGGCCATCGCAGCTAGAACTTCGAGTGCAGATTCAGTGTTCACGGATAGTACTGCGCGAACTTGTGCGGGCAGGTGATTAAGCCACATGACCTTGAGCGCTTCGTCGGACAGAAGTTTGCCACTTAGGTCGCGCATTTTTCGTAGCAGCTGGCTCGGTTTCTGATCACCGAGTTCGAGACCGCTGAGGAGTTTCTGAAGCTGGCGATGGTCTGATGCTTGATATGTGGAAATCAGTCTCTCTTTCAGTGCGCTGTATTTACCGGTGGCTGGCGGTTCCAGTATGATGTCGGCGATTTGTTCCAGGTCGCTGCAGCCGAGTAGTGGGACGACAAGGTTAAATTTTTGCTCGTCACCTATCTTGCTGGCAGCGACGGCGGCTTCAAACTGCGCGAACCAAAGACGAGGATTTTGGCGCCAAAATGGTGGTAGTCGTGCAGGCAGCGATATTGTAGCTACGTCGTTCTTCATTGTTGTGACGCCTAATGCATCGCTGAATTCTTCGCTCTTCGACATTTTTTTTTTATATAATTTCTGCAGGGATTCAGTCTTGATATTTCTTCTTTTCTTCGGGGTCACCAATTTGGAGGAGGAATCTTCTTAGGTAGAATAAAACTGCGTGTCCGATATGATCTGTGTATTTCGACTTCATAACCCCTGCTTATATCTACATTTCTTATGGCACAAGTTGCGGTATGACTAATTATTTACAATTATAAAATACAATATTATTACTACGATGTTTAACACGCGCCGCGTCTCGGAGAGGGGCGCGGGGCGCCGCTGGCCCGCGCTGTGAATCTATAAATATAGGTCGACGCGCTGAGTCGTTTCTCCATCTAGATCTCAAAATCCCCACCATCCAGCAGTACATGAAACGCCTATCCAAGCGTTTCTTTGACACAGCCGCTGAACATCACAACCCTCTGGTTGTCGCGGCAGCAAAGTACACCCCCTCCAAAATAAGTAAGCTTCGCCGACCCAGGCACGTTCTCACAGACCCTGATGACCCCATTACCCTCCTCCAAGAGGCCAATAGGGCCACAAGCACAAAACACAAAAAACCGACCTACCGACCTCGCCGCCGAGGTCCATCGCGACGCGTTCAACGTAGTAATCGCCCTCCCCGTCCCTTGTCCGATGAAGGCCAGCCCGCGCCGCAGCTGAGCCAGTAAATATAAACTCCCGACTATGACCTCTGAGTTTGTTTCGGCCGTTTCTTCTCAGAGCTAGTACTAGGAAACGCCGTGGTCATCAAACCGAAATAAAAATAAAATAATTCGATCCAGCCGTCCCTTGCTGTTTTCTCCAGCGACACCCTAAGCCGAGGTTCGTACCCCACAGGGGGTGCCCTTAGCGTGTAGTCGCTTAGCTTTTAGTAGCCCTGGCTGGAGGCTTTAAATTCACTTAAGGCAGCCACAGGATAGTCCGGTTAAGTAGTCACGACCTCTCAAGGTCAACTACGAGATGCCATATCAAAAAAAAAAAAAAAAAAATGAGTCGTTCCTTTTCGTCGAGGGCCGCCCGCCGTGTCAAGATCTCCGCTGCGATGCGCCAGCTTCGTGTGTCGTCTTCGCGCCAAGATTCCGCTGCGATGTATCCTTCGTGTGCAGTCTTCGTGTACATATCTCCGCTGCGATGTAATCTTCGTGTGCAGTCTTCGTGTACAGATCTCCGCTGCGATATACCAACTCCGTGTGTCAAAAACGTACTTACGAGTGATGTCGTTGAACCCACGCAACGCATCACGTATCATATTCCTTTGACAGTAAACGCCTTTTGACGTGATAACGTCTATTAAATCGGTATGCTGGGAGTCATTCGCGAAAACTGCGTAACGGCCGAATCTGACGCTACACGGAGTCCACGCCTACTAAAACTAACCTTAGCCTTGTAGCTTTAGAGTGCAATATTATTTACCTAAAAGCACGGTTGTAAACAATTAGTAGCAGTTTTTCGCATACATGATTAAAGTATTGATAGCCGAGTGGTGAAACGCTCGGATTAATATCGACTCACTCAAGAGGTGCCGCGGATCGATTCCTGACGGCAACGGACGTTTTTTATCCTTTTTAATTTTTAAATTTTTCCTTTTTAATTTTTCTTTTTCTTTTTTCTTTTTCTTTTTGCTTTTTTTTTATTTTTAGAAAATTTAAACAAACTATTAAATAAAAATATAAATGTTATACATTACTTTATTTTAAATAATTTCATTGCACCCAGAAAAAATTACCATGTAATAGACGTTATCACGTTCAAATATCGGCAGTAGACGGAGTTCTACAGACAGCCAATTTTTTCAAGGCGGCCTCTTGTTCCTTTCAACAGATGTGTCAAACGTATAGCGTCTCTCTCGAGACGGCGTTGTTCAATTATTCCTGAATGGATGATGTCAAAACGTATTGGTAATAAGGTGTTGTTGGTATTCCTTGGTAACTGGTAACTGTTTGGAGGTAACTGGTAACTGTTTGGAGGTAACTGTTTGGAGGTACGATCCGTACGGTAATTCTATGTGTGCTGTATGTTCCTACATAGTTTTGGAGGAGGAATCTTCTTAGGTAGAATAAAACTGCGTGTCCGATATGATCTGTTTATTTTGACTTCAAAACCCCTGCTTATATCTACATTTTTTATGGCACAAGTTGCGGTATGACTAATTATTTACAATTAAATAAAATACAATATTATTACTACGATCTTTAACACGCGCCGCGTCTCGGAGAGGGGCGCGGGGCGCCGCAGGCCCGCGCTGTGAATCTATAAATATAGGTAGACGCGCTGAGTCGTTCCTTTTCGTCGAGGGCCGCCCGCCGTGTCAAGATCTCCGCTGCGCTGCGCCAGCTTCGTGTGTCGTCTTCGCGCCAAGATTCCACTGCGATGTATCCTTCGTGTGTAGTCTTCGTGGACATATCTCCGCTGCGATGTAATCTTCGTGTGCAGTCTTCGTGTACATGTCTCCGCTGCGATGTACCAACTTCATGTGTCAAAAACGTACTTGCGAGTGATGTCGTTGAACCCACGCAACGCATCACGTATCTTATTCCTTTGGCAGTAAACGCCTTTTTCAAGGCGGCCTCTTGTTCCTTTCAACAGATGAGTCAAACGTATAGCGTCTCTCTCGAGACGGCGTTGTTCGATTATTCCTGAATGGATGTTGTCAAAACGTATTGGTAATAAGGTGTTGTTGGTATTCCTTGGTAACTGGTAACTGTTTGGAGGTAACTGGTAACTGTTTGGAGGTACGGTAATTCTATGAGTGCTGTATGTGTGTTCCTACAGCATCCCCCTCTAAACGAATCGTACGTTTTTTTTAACGGTGCGTCCGGTGCGAGTGACGTAGGATTTGCGGGTTGTACTCGAGGTCGGCGGGGTCAGCGGCCGCGGCTCATTATTAGCGCTCGATGTATGTGTGCGGCGAGTGTCACGTGCGTCTGTTGTTCCTCTAGTAGTAGATTCTTCTTGCTTGAGTAAGTGTGCTGGTTTGAGTCTGTCGATTGTGATGACAGATGTTCGTAGGGGCATCTGAATGGTAAATTGTTTGTTGCCGCGATGTAGAACTTTGAATGGGCCTTCGTAAGGTGGAGTCAGTGGGCTTCGTACGGTATCATTACGCACGAAGACATGAGTACACGTAGCCAAGTCTTTGTACACGAAAATCTTTCTGTTGTTGCTATGTGACTTGCTGTTTGGAGATAGTGTCGACATTGTTTCGGTCAGCTGACGGGCGAATTCTGCGTCGTCGTTTTTTGGCTGTGTAGGCGTGAAAAAATCTGACGGTATTCTTAATGTTGACCCGTATGTCATGAGAGCTGGGCTGACTTGCGTATCTTCACGTAAAACTGTTCTTAAACCGAGGAGTACGGTCGCTAGTTCCTCGCTCCAGTGTACGCCGGCGTTTCGCGCCATAAGTGCGGATTTCAAGGTTCGATGCCATCGTTCGACTTGACCGTTTGCTTGAGGGTGAAATGCGGTGGTTCGAATCCGTGTTATGCCAAATTTCTTCATCAGTGCGTTGAATAATGACGACTCGAACTGTCTGCCTTGATCCGTTGTCACACGTAAGGGGCAGCCAAATCGCGCTATCCATCCCTCGTAAATTGCCTTAGCAACAGTGTCGGCGGTGATGTCACGAGTAGGTATTGCTTCGGGCCATTTAGTGCAACGGTCGACCATCGTGACTAGGTATCTATAGTCATTAGACGGCGGAAGTGGTCCGACAATGTCTACGTGAATATGTTCGAAACGCGCTGATTTTTGAAACTCGCCGAGCGGGCTGATAACATGTCGCTGGATTTTCCCGCGCTGGCATCCGATGCATGACCTTGTCCACATACCGACTTCTTTATTCATATTCGGCCAAAAGAATTTAGTGACAATAATCTTTCTTGTCGTACGTACACCTGGGTGACTAAGTTCGTGTTGTGCTTTGAATGCTACAAAACGATAAGACGCTGGTAGGTACGGGCGTAAGTTGCCTGTTGATGTTTCGCATATGATAGGTCGTTGACCTCCGGGCAATGTGATTTCTGCAAACTTCAGATTCGGGTTGGTCATGCTGATCTTGAGTTCGTCGTCGTTCTCTTGGTCTTTAGCGAGTTGATTGTAGTCGATCGTAGATTGCGACAAGTCGATTTCTTCTATACGAGATAGGGCGTCGGCCGCTTCGTTATTATTACCGTGAACGTATTGAATTTTCGAGCAAAACTGACTTATGTAATGTAGTTGACGCTCTCTTCTCGGTGTATCGCTGGTACTTGGCGCTCTTGTTAATGCATACGTTAATGGCTTATGGTCGGTGAATATTGTTACGTCGTTGCCTTCTATCAGCCGACGTAGGTGTTTAATTGAGGTGAACATTGCCAATAATTCGCGATCATATACGCTATATTTTCTTTGCGTATCACTCAATGTTTTTGAATAGAATGCCAGTGGTTTCCATACGCCATCGACCTTTTGTTCTAATACAGCGCCAATGCTAGTGTTTGACGCGTCTGTGTATAGACGTAATATTGCGTTGGGAATCGGGTGCGTAAGTGTTGTGGCCTTGAGAATGCTTTGTCGGCATTTCTCAAAAGCTTGCTCGCTTTCTGGTGTCCATTGTATCGGAGTTTTATCATTTTTCTTGCTGTTGTGTAGGTACTTGTTTAATTCATGCTGATGTTCGGCTTGATGTGGTAAACAGCTGCGATAAAAGTTAATCATGCCTAAAAATCTTCTTAGTTCTTGTACTGTCTGTGGTTTCGGGTAATTGACTATTGCTTGTATACGTTCTTGCGTGGGATTGATACCATTTGCTGATACTTGATAACCGAGGAACTCTATGTTTTCTTTATCAAACTCGCACTTGTCGATGTTAAGACTGACGCCGTAGGTATTTAGGCGTTCGAGTACTATTTGTAAGTGCTGGCGATGTTCTTCCTGGTTATTTGAATAGACAAGTAGATCGTCGACGAAACAGAATACGATGTTGTCCAGTCCTCGTAAAACTTCATGCATGAAACGTTGAAATGTTTGGCCTGAGTTGCGTAATCCAAACGTCATGCAGTTGAATTCGAATAGGCCGAAAGGTGTTATAATTGCGGTCTTCTGTGCGTCTTGTGCAGCTATAGGAATCCAAAAGTATGCCATTTTCAGGTCCAACTTTGAAAATATTTTCTTGCCGTGTAACTGGTACGTAAAATCCTGAATACGTGGAATGGGATATCTGTCAGGTACGGTGACTGCGTTTAGTCTCCGGTAGTCTCCACATACACGAAGTGACCCATCCTTTTTCTTGACGACGTGAAGAGGACTTGCCCACGGACTTTTTGACGGCTTGCATATACCCATCTCTATCATACGCTCGAATTCCAGTTTTGCCGCTTTGTATTTGTCCGGCGGTAGAGGGCGCGGCCGTGCGTATATCGGCGGTCCTGTAGTCTCAATATGATGTGTGACGTCATGCTTCACTGGAGTCTTAAGTGACATCGGCCGCAGAACATCAGGGTATTTCTTCAATATGTCGTGATATACGTGGTCTCGGTTGACCATGTGTATAGTTTCTTCGTTGTTATTTATTTTGATGGCGTTCACGGTGAGATCGGTAACGCGGTCGATAAGTTTCCTCTGGTGCAGGTCGACTAGCAGTTTGTGGTATACTAGGAAGTCTGCACCCAGTATTGAGGTTTTTACATCGGCGACTACGAATGTCCATTTGAAGCTTCTTCGTAAACCTAAGTTAAGTTCAAGCGTGCGCTCTCCGTAGGTACGAATCTCTGTTCCGTTTGCCGCGAACAATTTGTAGGTATTCTTGGTCGGTTTATTTTTCTTATTTCGGACGGCTAATACAGATATGTCGGCTCCTGTGTCGACGAGAAATCTCTCTCTGTTGTTGATGTCGATCACGCATAGGCGGCGAGATGTGTGGTTTACATCGACACCCGCCACAGTCGATGTACTTTTTAGTTTTCCTGCTTGCTCTTGGAACACGGGGATTCGCATTTACGGGCTTCGTCGCCGTATCGATAGTGATAACGGCATAGCCAGTCGGCGTCCCTCGGTGTACGTGCGTTGCTAGCGCGCGGCCTTGACCTTGAATGTGTGCGAGAGCGGCTCTGTTGACGGCTAGCAAAGTGCGAGCGGGAACGGCGATGTGATGCATATTGCTGATTACTTCGTAGTTCGGCGACTTCGAGAGATAGCTTTTCGATTTGTTTGCAAAGCATGCTGATTTGCAGATTTGTGACGGAGTTCTGTTGTACTTCGTTGACCGCTGCTGGCGGGGGAACTACGGAGACTGCGGCGACTGTTGGTTCGAAGTGTTCCATCATTTTGTCGGCCATCGCAGCTAGAACTTCGAGTGTAGATTCTGTGTTCACGGATAATACTGCGCGAACATGGGCGGGCAAGTGATTGAGCCACATGACCTTGAGCGCTTCGTCGGACAGAAGTTTGCCACTTAGGTCGCGCATTTTACGTAGCAGCTGGCTCGGTTTCTGATCACCGAGTTCGAGACCGCTGAGGAGTTTCTGAAGCTGGCGATGGTCTGATTCTTGATATGTGGAAATCAGTCTCTCTTTCAGCGCGCTGTATTTACCGGTGGCTGGCGGTTCCAGTATGATGTCGGCGATTTGTTCCAGGTCGCTGCAGCCGAGTAGTGGGACGACAAGGTTAAATTTTTGCTCGTCACCTATCTTGCTGGCGGCGACGGCGGCTTCGAACTGCGCGAACCAAAGACGTGGATTTTGGCGCCAAAATGGTGGTAGTCGTGCAGGCAGCGATATCGTAGCTACGTCGTTCTTCATTGTTGTGACGCCTAGTGCATCGCTGAATTCTTCGCTCCTCGACATTTTTTTTTTAATATAATTTCTGCAGGGATTCAGTCTTGATATTTCTTCTTTTCTTCGGGGTCACCAATTTGGAGGAGGAATCTTCTTAGGTAGAATAAAACTGCGTGTCCGATATGATCTGTTTATTTTGACTTCAAAACCCCTGCTTATATCTACATTTTTTATGGCACAAGTTGCGGTATGACTAATTATTTACAATTAAATAAAATACAATATTATTACTACGATCTTTAACACGCGCCGCGTCTCGGAGAGGGGCGCGGGGCGCCGCAGGCCCGCGCTGTGAATCTATAAATATAGGTAGACGCGCTGAGTCGTTCCTTTTCGTCGAGGGCCGCCCGCCGTGTCAAGATCTCCGCTGCGCTGCGCCAGCTTCGTGTGTCGTCTTCGCGCCAAGATTCCACTGCGATGTATCCTTCGTGTGTAGTCTTCGTGGACATATCTCCGCTGCGATGTAATCTTCGTGTGCAGTCTTCGTGTACATGTCTCCGCTGCGATGTACCAACTTCATGTGTCAAAAACGTACTTGCGAGTGATGTCGTTGAACCCACGCAACGCATCACGTATCTTATTCCTTTGGCAGTAAACGCCTTTTTCAAGGCGGCCTCTTGTTCCTTTCAACAGATGAGTCAAACGTATAGCGTCTCTCTCGAGACGGCGTTGTTCGATTATTCCTGAATGGATGTTGTCAAAACGTATTGGTAATAAGGTGTTGTTGGTATTCCTTGGTAACTGGTAACTGTTTGGAGGTAACTGGTAACTGTTTGGAGGTACGGTAATTCTATGAGTGCTGTATGTGTGTTCCTACATAGTAATTTGTTGATTTAGCTCGTAATTCATAGTCGTAATTTTGTTGATTTATTACATAATTCACAGTAATAATTTTATTCTGTTTGTTTGTTGATTTATTGTGTAATGGGGTACATGCATTAAACTTATAATTTGATATTATATTGATATTCAAATTCAACAAGATATGATATTGCTAAACTGGAAGGTTTATAAGAAAAAAATGCTATTTTTACTTAATATTTTAAGTATAAATTACGTGAAATGGAACTTAATTTGAAACACCAATCAGGGAGCAGTGACGTCACTACATCGATTTCGGATTGTTTTGGATTGTATTTAGGTGTTAGCGAAAATAATAAATATGGATATAGGCTTTATTAAAGCAGATTCGAGAAATCTTCCGAAGGTAGACATGGATATGGTGAGGTTTTTCTTCATGGAAAATAAAAACTATACGGGTGTGGAGATGAAAGGGCAAAAACTTGCGCGGTGAGTTGAATTGAGGTTATGTTACTTTAGATGTTTGTTTAAAGTAAAAACACAAAATAATCGTCGAAGGGCAATCCATTTTGGGAGTTCCGTATTAATGTTTTATAAGATTAATCACAGATCACATGAGATTAATTTAATATTCAGACTTTTAATAATCTGCTAACCATAACCTTTGATAAAACAAAATCGATGCAGTGACGTCATGTCACGTGACTTGGCGTTATGGAGCGAAATTTGAAAAATCATATTTTGCACGCGGTTATTAAAATAAATATAGCATTTTTCTAAATTTGAGTTTTAAAATTATTTAAGTAAAGCCCAGATCTTTGCTTTGCACCAAAAAAATAATCAAGTGCAAGTTCCCTATTGGTAGTAATAATTTTGTTTTGCTAATAAGTTTGATCTGTGTCGCACTTAATTTAGGCCGTTTGCACACTGATATTTTGTATGTATACTTTGTAATATTTTTCATTTGTACATGTTAGTGTTTTGTTGTAACGGTTGCCCTTAGCTTTGGTCCCCACACGGTTTCGCGGAATTTATCGAGTTATTTACGCTTGTTTTTGTTGCTTTCCGCGCGTTCTTTAATTGAATTTAATTTGTTAATTTGAATTAAAGGCTTTTATTTGAAATGGCTCCCAATCCGCTTACTAAGACCAAAGCAGAAGTTCAAGCCGCATTGCGTTGGCTCGCGGGTGCGGCTGCACTGATTGCTCGGCCGGATCGGGTTCAGGCATTGTTGACCAGTTACGAAGGGTTGCCTGCGCGCATGCAAGGGTTGGAGCGACACGTTGTCGACTTCCATGCCTACGTTTTGGAACACCCTCCAGCGGATGATGCCATAGTGGAGACCTTTAAAAGGGATGTCGACCAGGCGTACGAACTGGCCAACCAAATTACGGAGTCAGCAGAAGGGCTCCTGGCTGCCCGTAGGGGAGAGCCGACTTTGAGCGGGGAGGTTAAACCGACCCCGCCGGTTTTGTTAGGGAGACTGCCCACATTGGAGATTCCCCACTTTGACGGGGACCTCACGGCTTGGATGGGCTTCATCAACCTGTTCGACAGCTTGGTGGACTCCAGGGAAGATTTGTCCCCCAGCCAGAAACTGGCTTATTTGCGCTCCGCCCTCCGCGGAGAAGCCAGTGCAGTGGTCCAGCACCTAATAGTTAGCGATGCTAACTACCAGGTCGCGCGGCAGTTGTTGCTGGACCGCTACCAAAACGTCCGCTTGCTAGCGGACACCCATGTGGCAGCCATTTTGGCCTTACCGAAGGCAACGCGGGTTTCCTCCTTGCGGAAGGATTTGGTCAACCCGCTCTTGACCGCTATCCACTCGTTGCGCCGGCTGGATTTGCCGGTCGACCAGTGGTCTTTTCTGCTTCTGCACATCGTCCTAACGAAATTGCCCGCAGACGTAAAGGGTCGATTTGAGCAAAGGTACGGGGGCAATAGCGCCTCGTACCTCCCCCCCTTCTCGGATTTGCTTCGTTTTTTGGAGGACGAGTGCAGAGTACTGGACCAGCTGACCGACCCCACACCGGGAACGAGCACAGGTCGTCCGGTGGCGGCGAGGGGACAACCCCGCCGCCCGACCAAACAATACTCGGCTGTCCGAAAGGACTCCCCCCCCGCACCAGGTAAACGGTGCCGGTATTGCCGGGGGGACGGACATGACGTGCGTGCTTGCGAGAAGTTCGGGGGCCTCCGGACTGCAGGTCGAAGAGCCCTCGCCAAGCAACGCGCCTGGTGTTACATGTGTCTGGGGGACCACCGCCAGTCAGCGTGCCTCCAGGCTAAGGTTTGTCCACATTGCGGCGGGAGACATCACGCTCTCCTGTGTTTGAACCGCAATGGTGGCGGGTCCGAAAGGGGCCCAGATTCCCCGCGCACGGGCGGGGGCCCCAAGGGCGGGGGCCCCACGGGCGGGGGTCCCCCGTAGGATGTAGTGGTGGCCGTCGGGGGCTCGGGGAGGCGGGCGGTACGCTACTCCCCCCCCTTGATGGAATACCCTCGATTGGGGCGTTATGTTCCCCCGTATGCGGCTCACGGTTATTGCCCCACGCCTCGGAGTAGAGTTGGAAGGAGTCCCTACGTTGCGGAGTGGGACCCTCTCGCCTACTGTCGGCGATCCCCTCCGATCTTGTCGACTCAGTTCACCCGGGGTCCAGGGGGGCAATCACCCCCCTCGGATTTTCATTAATGCCACTGTCGGGCGCAACCCCCCCACCGGAGTTTGTGCTGTTGCCAACAGCCTCCGTGCGTGTTTGGGGCCCCAAAGGTGATTTTGTCACAGTGCGTGCCCTCTTGGATTCAGGGGCCCAGGGTTGCATAATTTCTACTTGGCTCGTCCGACAGTTGGGCTTAAATATTGTACCGCATAGGGAATCGGTACGGGGCGTTGGAGACCTGCGGATTTCGGATCCGATCGGTCGGGTTTCGTTCTCCTTCTCCCCCCACTCCTCCTCAACGCCGAAAATCGATACTTCGGCGATTGTTTTTGAAACGGTGGTCGGGCCGCTTCCGCAAGTGCGAGCCCCACACGCCGCCGTTAAATTGTCGGCTGGATTGGCTCTGGCTGATCCTCACTTCCACCGACCTGGCCCGATCCATTTATTGATCGGTGTGAATGTTTTAGGTCGTTTGCTGCGTGGAAGTAAACGAGTTTTGCAGGCAGCCGGTTTTATAGCCATGTCCACCGCTTTGGGTCATGTAGTGATGGGATCGTTTAGGGACGGCCCAGACCCCCCTTCGGCAGACAGCGACCTCGCTGTTGGTTCTGCCTTGTCAGACATCCTCCAACGCTTTTGGGAGGTGGAGGAGCCTCCGACCGCAAAACGAGTGGACCCGTTGGACGAGGAGTGCGAATTGTTCTATCAGAACAATACTGGTCGCCTCCGCTCGGGTCGCTTGATCACTCGCTTGCCCTTTTTGTCAGTTCGCCCCCTCTTAGGCAGCTCCCGGCCACTGGCCGAAAAAAGGTTGTTGTCTATGGAGCGCCGAATGGCGAGGGACCCCGCATTAAAGCAGAAGTACATGGATTTCATGCGGGAGTATGAGGAACTGGGGCACATGTCGCTTTCGCAGCTGGATTGGCGAAATGAAGAACATTATTTTCTTCCCCACCACGCGGTTTTGAAGACTTCCAACGGGAAGATACGTGTGGTCTTTGATGGCTCAGCCCCCACGTCAACCGGAGTGTCGTTGAACCAGTGCTTGCACGCCGGACCGAAGTTGCATCACGATATGAGTGATGTTTTGACCAACTTCCGTCGACATGCTGTCGTTTTTGTGACCGACATTCGCATGATGTTCCGGCAGACTGTGATTCACCCGGAAGACAGGAGATACCAGCTTGTGCTTTGGCGAGAGGATCCCAGGGATCCAATGCTGGTCTACGAGCTGAACACCAACACCTATGGACTACGTTCGAGTCCTTTTGTGGCGATCCGTTCGTTGTGGGAGCTCGCAGAGCGCGAACGGCTGCGCTACCCCCGCGCGTCTGTCCTCATAAAGGAGGATCTGTACGTCGATGACGTTTGTACAGGCGCCTCGAGTGTACGAGAGGCCCTGGTCTTGCGAGATGAGTTGATCGCTCTCCTAGGAGCTGGTGGCTACGAGTTGAGGAAATGGGTGTCCAACTCGCCCGAACTCTTGGCAGATGTACCCAAGGACCACCAGCAGGAGCCTCATCTCTTTGAAAACCCTGATACTCCAGACATGCTGTCTGTTTTGGGAGTACAGTACAAACCAGTCCAAGATTTGTTTACCTACAGATTGGAGCTTCCGAGCCCAGAGGTCTGGACCAAACGCACAGTGCTGTCCACTGTAGCTCGCACCTTTGATCCGAATGGTTGGCTTAGTCCTGTAGTGTTCGCGATGAAGTGTTTCCTACAGGAACTATGGGCAGCGGAAGTGACCTGGGATGAGCCCCTCTCCGGCGGTTTGCTCCGAGACTGGGTGCGGTTTGTCTCATCCCTCCCGGAAGTCAACCGTGTTTGTATCCCTAGGCACATATTGCCTGAGGGACGGTTTTCCGCTAGCCTACACGGCTTTTGTGACGCGTCCGAAAGCGGATACGCGGCAGCCGTGTACATTCGAACGGTGGACGCACGAGGTGTTGTCGCTGTTCATCTGGTTACGGCTAAGAGTAAGGTTGCCCCACTTCGGACCCGATGGACCATACCGAAGTTGGAGTTGTCTGGCGCCACTCTATTAGCCCGATTGCTTAACCACGTCGTCGACACCTTGGGAGTTAGTGTCGATTTTAGGTCGATCTTTGCATGGTCTGACAGCCAAGTCGTCCTTTGTTGGCTGAGAAGTTCAGTCCATACCCTCGAGGTATTCGTGGCCAACCGGGTGTCTCAAATTCAGACATCGAAAGCCCCGTTGATTTGGCGCCACGTGCCTGGCGAATTGAACCCCGCAGACTGCGCTTTCCGCGGCTGCGAGGCGCCCGAACTTGTGAATCACCAGCTGTGGTGGGGTCCACCATGGTTGTTACAGCTGGAGGGTTCTTGGCCCCATACCCCCGCAGTGGTCGGGGCATCTACGCCAGGGGTGCATGTTCACGCCACCGAGACTGTAGCGGCTCCAGATCCGGAGTTTTTGCTTGAGCGCTACAGCTCTTTGGATAAATTGCTTGGCGTCACCGCCTGGATACGGCGTTTCATCCACAACTGTCGTGGCCCTCGTGGCAAATTTGAGTCTCCGGTCCTCTCACCGCAAGAGCGCAATGACGCTCTGTTGTATTGGGTGCGGACAGTTCAAGAGAGTGAATTTGCCTCGGAGTTGAAAACCCTCCGTCAACGCACATCCAATCTGAAGGGACCCTTAGGGCGCTTGAATCCCTTCTTGGATGATCAGGGTTTGATGCGTGTCGGAGGTCGGCTTAGAAATGCTAAGCTCCCCTATGGGGCTCGTCATCCATTGTTGCTCCCCAAGAACGGCCCCTTGGTGAAGTTGTTGATCGCAGACCGCCATGTGAAAAATGCACATGCAACGCTCTTACTGCGATCCTCCAACGGGAATTTTGGATTTTGTCTGCGCGGAGAGTGATCCGATATGTTATCTTTCGTTGTCTCCCGTGCTACCGCTTGAAGGCGGACATCGTGCAGCCCCAAATGGGGGATTTGCCTGCCGATCGAGTCACCGAATCGATGCCCTTTGCTGGAGTTGGTACGGATTTTGCGGGACCATTCATTGTAAAAGCTTCGCGTCTCCGTAACGCTAAGACCGAGAAGGCTTACTTGTGCGTTTTTGTGTGTTTAGCTACTAAAGCGGTCCACCTCGAGGTGGTTAGTGCTCTCACAACAGAGGCGTTCGTCGCTGCTCTAGGCAGATTTGTTTCGCGTCGCGGACTGCCGTCCTTAATTCGATCCGACTGTGGGACCAACTTTAAGGGTACCGATCGTTATTTGAAGGAAGTTTGTGAATTTTTAGATAAACATAATGTTGAGATCGGATCCACACTCTCCCGCAGAGGGGTACGATGGCAGTACTCACCGCCGTCCTGCCCCCACTGGGGAGGTATATTTGAAGCTACTGTAAAGGCCGCCAAAACTCACCTTCGTCGCGTTATTGGAGATAGTATCCTAACTTTTGAGGAGCTCGCGACCGTATTTTGTAAGGTTGAGGCGGTCCTCAACTCGCGTCCGTTATGCCTTTTGTCATCCGACGCGAATGATTTGGAGGCCCTCACGCCGGGCCATTTCTTGATAGGTAGACCACTTAACGCCCTGCCTGAATATCCTTATTTGGATATTAACTCCGGACGGCTCTCGCGATTCGAATTGCTTCAACAGCTCACGCAGAGCTTTTGGCGCCGTTGGCATCTGGAGTATTTGCACATTTTACAACAGCGCGTTAAGTGGTCAGACAAGACGAACCCACCAAGGGTCGGAGACCTCGTTTTGTTAAAGGACCCAAACCTGCCACCCCTCCGATGGCGTCGTGGATGCATTGTTAAATTGTATCCGGGGTCGGATGGTGTTCCCAGGTTTGCCGAGGTCCTGGTGGGGGACTCTGTCTTGAAGCGCGCAATCGCCACACTCTCTCGACTGCCCTTAGATTGATTGTCGGACCGTTTGTTACTGTCCGGGGCAGGGGGATGTTCGCGCTAGTTTTATCGATCGGGTCCGATTGTTAGTTAGTCGAGTGATAGATGCCCGGTCGGAACGGGCTAGCGCATTTAGTATTGTCTATGGTGACGCGTGGCCGCCATCATCGCACACAACGTGTTTGGACCCCGCGGCGTACGCGGGCCGTTGCTTGAAATCCTGACGAATAATCTCTCGCACGCGTGGCGTGTTTCGGCGAGTGAATTTCGGGAAAATACCACCGGCGCGTTTTGTATGGTTTGTCGCGATTGTTGCCCGGGTGTTGAAGTATTTACTTGAACTATAAACCGTAACAGTGCGTCTGTACATTGAGTTGAAAGAGAATCGGAAACGTGGTTTCATTGGCGATCTTTGTCGGGCGTGACTGACACTGCTAAATAACTTCTTACGTTGGTGAGCCTTGGTGCCCTAATAAGGGAACTTTGGAGTGTCGACTTATGGGACGGTCAGTGAACTGAAGACTTCGGACGTCATTGTAAGGTCGGCGCGCGCGTCGACCTCGCCGGGAATTCACTTCGCGACGGAGCACACTGAGTCCCAGGTAAGTCCCGTAGATTTCCTAGTGTATGGTCGGAGATTAATTTTACTTGTGGTGTATGCCGACCTTGTTTGTTGAATAAGCCGTGACAAATGCGCGGTAGATGTACGTGCTGTACTGGGGCTCCTACACTATATGTTTTCAACTTAATAAGTATTATCGATAACAAATCGATAAACAACATTACTACATCTCTACATGAAAATAGTAAAACTATTCAACAATAGAGGGCGCTTATTACAATAGTAAAAATGTTTCTAGATCTATTTAAGAATTTTTTTAATTTTAATTACAGACTAAATATAAATAATTCATACAAAAACATTCCGAAGTTAGGTCCAGTCATTTTACCATAACGAGATGTACAGTAACGCAAAGCGCAACAGGGCATATTTCCTTAGAAAATGTTTATTCTTGGTGGACACATGTTACGTCTTGACGCGGATACTAGACTGAGCGACTTTTAACCAAGTCGACAAAAGTATTGGCTTACAATTTTGTTCGTGATGTCCTGTCTATTGTAAATATAATTTTAATGTCTTTGACTATTATGCAACAAGTTATTAAAATTTTCACTTCATACTTTTACGGGCTTAGGACCATCATAAATACTTTTTAGCTGCAATTTACTGAACACGAAAATAAAATTATTACCTAAAATATTTTGTTAGATATAGATGGAAAAAGTATTTGGGCGTATTTAAAAAAATTGAATCTATTTATTTACAATCAATCACATATACACACATCAAAAGTGTCTAGGGATCAACATATATTTTTGCAAAAACTTTTCTCCTGATTGATATTAATTAAAATTTTCTTTAAGGATTTATCAAATAAAGTGTTTTCGTTTGTCACAGTAACGATAAACCAAGTCACCTTTGCATTAATAAAGAAATTTGCCATTTTCCTAATAAAGGGATATTTGACATTTGAACCACTAACACAAAAGTTCGAAAAAAAGACTGAAATAACAGTTTTCTCTAAAATTTTATTGGGTAACTTAAACAATTAATAACCCGTGTTTCTACCGCGAACACTAACAACACAAGAACATCGGTTTAGCATACTCAAAATGAGTTCATCCAAATCACGCTGTGGAATGGCCGCCCATGTTCGTTGCAACAACAAAAAAAGGTCTTCTTGCGACTGGATACCCTCCATATTCGGCAGAGCTCTTCTCTGTAGCATATCCCATGCATGCTCAATCGGGTTCAAGTCTGGCGACTGAGCAGGCCAGGGCAGGACATTGATGTTAGCTGCGGCGAGAGTCTGTCTTACAACTCTTGCGGTGTGCGGTCGTGCATTATCATGCATTAACTGAAATAAGGGACCGATTTGCACTTGTAGAGGAACGATGACGTCTGATACAATCGTCTCAGCATAAATTTGAGCGTTGAGGTTGCCTCTGATCCAAATCAACTCAGTTCTTCCGCCGATCCAAATACCCGCCCATACCATGATGGTTCCACCACTATAAGGATGGACTTCCTGGCAGGATTTTAATCGCTGTTGGCGTCCAGGGGTTCTCCAGTGTCAAAAAGCACACGAAACGCCATTGTTCTTCTGCCCAATTTCTGTGTTCAAGAGCCCATTGATATCGAATCCTACGATTGTGCATTGCTATAGGTGGTACCCGTAGCGGTCTTCGGGAATGAAGGTTCACTTCATGCAAGCGGTTTCTGACTGTTTGGTCGCTAATTAAGTTCCCTGAAGAGTGATGAAGCCTCACGGCTAACATCATGGCGGTTATTGTTGGAGCTCTTCGAGTTAAGATTTGAATGTATCGGTCTTGTCTCCGTGTGGTGCAGCGACACCGTCCTCCATGGCTCTCAGCCACGGTACCAGTGCTTCGGTAACGTGTCCAAAGTCGACTGATAACACTCTGACTTGTATTCAGAGCTAAAGCCACAGTACGTTGCCGGGAACCAGCTTCCATCATTCCCACGGCTCTGAGCATTTCTTCCCTGCTTAAATGACGTCGCCGCTCCATAATAACGTTGGTTTTAATCAGTAGTAGGGAAACAGTAGCACTAATAATGTCTTCAATGCGTTGTATGTTTTTATAGGGAAAATATTGACAGCTGATTTTCATCTTTTACTCGAATTTGATTCACAGTTCCTGATTCAAATTATGAAATGCACCAAAAAGGATCCATATAAATTTATAAAATCATAAATTTATTACAAAGCCACATCTCAATCTCAAGAAATCCGCATAAAAATGCTTGATCCCTAGACACTTTTGATGTGTGTATGATCAGCTAAACTACTTCTAAATATTCATTATTTACAAAAGTACGAGTAGGACCATTGCTCGCTGGATTATAGGGCGGTGACGTCACGTGCTCAATCCCGTTAACTGAGCAAAAGCGTTTAAAATCCTGCGACGTAAAAGCCGTCCCGTTGTCACTAACGATTGTATTTGGTACCCCAAACCTTGAAACAAACTCATATAGTTTCTCTACTGCAGCTGCACCCATTTAGTGTACCCATCCATTATAATTAAATAATACCTATTGTTACGGGCTGGGGGTACTAAAACGCCGATTAAGGGTAACGAAGTTTATTGGCAACGAAGGTACAGTCGATTGTAGGCAATTACAAGTAGAGTGTTGCTGACGTTGCACCGAAGTCTTCACTTACGTCCACGAAGTCCGTATTTTAAACACACAATAACACTACAGATGTTACTTCACGTAGTACTCAATGTTCTCGTTACAGTTGTCGCAGTAGGTATTCTCAAAGATCGCTGCTTAACTGTCGCTATTTTCGTATCGCTAGTCGAATGCAGACTGACTCTGCGCTCTCGTCACGGCGCTATATATAGGCCAGCTGATCGAACATTCCAGAATCGTCTAGACGTAATAATAATAGCGCATAATTTCGAGTACATTCAGTAGGTACTTACGGTAATTCCCGGGAACGGATTTCTAGAACTTTCGATGTCGTTACTTAGTTGACAAAATTGATGAAACCTGTACCATTCGATAGGCCACCTTAAGTCTAGCAATGCGTTTTTATATTTCATCTATACAATGTCTAGATCTCGAGTTATAGGGCTTAAAAGTTACGCACTGCATGTCACGCGATATTGAACCTTATGCCCTCGACATAAGGTGCATTCGTAACACTATTATATAAGGGACCCAAGAAATCAATGTGAACATGGTGGAATGGTCGTGGTGGGTATTGCCAAGGTGCAAGCGGGGCCCGTGGAGAGGTAGGTCGTAGATGAATGCAAACGCTACATGAGTTAATCATTGTTTCAATTTCCTTATCAATACCCGGAACCCAAAACCTAAAACGAGCTTCGGCTTTTGTCTTTACGATTCTCAGGTGGGAAGTGCGCAGTTCCTTCAATATTTTATTTTTCAAAACTTCGGGTAAAACTATTTTATGCCCTCTCATAATATATCCGTCTTCATATGATAACTGATTCCTACATGCGTGGAACGGTTTTAATTTTATGTCCGTTATGCTTCTTGGTCATCCCTATGAAGAAAATTAATCACCTTCGTCAAGGAAACATCTCGGCTGGTTTCCTTACGATGTTCGTCCCGTGTTACTGGCATATGTCCGTCTATTACGAAATGAACATACGAAGCGCTGTCCATGGGAACGGCGGTAGCCGCCGCGTGTTGCGCGTTTTTCGTGCCCTTTCGGTCCGAGGTCATTGACCGCTTATCAATAACGGGCAAACTCGCGCGGGATAAATAATCCGCGCTGTTATTCTCACTACATACTTATTCTATTGAATAATTATATGCACTGAGGGACAAAGCGTATTTTTGCAATCGGTTTGCCGAAACTTCCGGTATACCTTTGTGTGGTCCAAAAATCGAAATTAAGGGCTTGTGATCTGTGCGAAGGATAAACGGGTCTGACCTACCATACAAATACTGTTGGAATCTGCGAATTAATATGAAATTAATATAAAATAAACCGTATATATTTATTATTATTATTATATTCAAATATTCAAACAAAATTGAGGTTGCGTTCGTAATGTTTTATACAGTTGTGTAAATTTCTCTTTCATTTTCTCTAGTTCAATTAATTTCATTAATTCCATCCTTCACCTGTAACACTTGCCATTTCAAGTAAAACTAAGTCTTCTTCATCCATATTCTATTTGACTAACACTGGACACGAAACGTCTAGAACGAAAGCCGCGCTTGACTGCAGACAGACAATTCGCGCGCGTCCCCGCTCCTGCGCCGCGCTCCACGCAGCGTTTTCAGTCTGGCCAAGCACTATGGCTACTACAATATGTCAGGTTTCTTTATTATATTTTCAACTTTATCTTTAAAGTATCAGACCCAATGTTGGTTGGGATTGTTTGACAGTTTTCTGTACGTACGACAACGCTGCACAACAGCGCGCAACGTTGCACGTTGGCGACGACTGACGTAAAGTAGTAGATGCGTAGACAGAAAACGTTATTCAACACTTTCAACATGTTAGCAACATCTTGCGCGTCAATTGGTGCTTAGTGGAAGAACGCGGCTTCTTTAGTATCAATAAAATACAGCAGTGCCAGTATTTTTGAAGTGAATACTTCTTTAGTCGTGCACTTTGTTGGAAAAAGCATTGAATTCGCGTGAGCGTAACCGATCCGACACCATAGTAGTCTTTTTTAAATTTGGTGTAGGCAAGACAAATTTCGCGAGGCCCGTTGGGCGACGGGCAAACCCAGGTGGGGGCAGGTTGTAGCAGCTGCCCCCCTAGAAATCTCGCGAGCACGTATCCCCATCAACATCATTTAAGCCGAAAGACGTCCACTGCTGGACATAGGCCTCCCCCAAGGTTCTCCACAACGACCGCTCCTGCGCCTCCCGCATGCAGTGATTTCACGCGACCTTCAACAGGTTGTTGTTGGAGGCCTATCCACGCTGCATCTTTCGATGCATAGTCGCCACTCGAGAACCCGTCGGCCCCATCGAGCATCGGTCCTAAGGTAAACGGAACACGTATTCCTCTAATTACTAAACAAAGTATAAACGTGGACTTATCTCTAACTTTTAAATAAACTACGCAGTAGGCACTAACAAAATGTACGGTGTAATTGCCAAAAAACCGCGTGCGACTATAGCGCACAAAGATTACCTACTCTACAAATTTGACTTGCGCCCCCTCGGCCTGACTTGAACCCCAGAGGCCAGAAACTGGGTACGCGCATGCGAGGCCCTGTTCTATGGCGATCTGAAGACGGTGTAGCGCGTAGGTCGTGTTACGTAATTAAAACTCAGATAAATCGAGTGTTGTTTACCTATAGCACGTATGTAAAAGGGTACAATGTGTATGACGTGTACAAAAACGTAATGTAAGATAATTATATACAAGAGTGTGAACAGGAACAGAATGTGTATATGAATGTCTATTACAAGCTATGCACTAACTTAAATAACTTAGCAAACTCTACACAATAGTGGGGTAACCAATAGGAACACAGCTTGCTGCCATGTCTTCCGCGATCCCAGTGTGATTTATAGGAACCCTTCGCAGCGGGTCGTAGAATATGTGTAGCAGCTGGCTGGGCTGCTACAGTACTCCCCCCTTAGCGAAGCGTACGTAGCGTGCAGGCGTCTTCACGATCCTGTCTGATCTGGTACGTTGTTTCCTCGTATGCGGGGCTGGAAGTAGGCTGAATTGCTCGTCTGTGATAGCTGCAGGTGCTTGATTGGTCTCGCTGTTCGTATGCTTGGGGTCATCTTCTGTGTTGATTGTGTACGCAGATTTGAGGCGATCGATCGATATGTTGCTAGATCGTCCTGGTAGTTGGATTGTAAAGTACTTTTCTTTACATTCGATGATCTTGTACGAGTATGGACCTTAGTATGGATGCTGCAGAGGTTTGCGGACGGTGTCATCGCGTACAAACACGTGGCTACATGTTTGTAGGTCGTTGTGCACGAACATACATCGCTTATTTGCATGCGATTTGTATGTAGGTGTGAGCTTGGTGATAACTTCTTGCAGGTGATTGACGTAGACGTGGTCCATTTTCGGTGTAGCTGATGTTGGTGATATGAAATCGCCTGGTAGGCGTATTGCTTGACCGTAGGTGAGTTGCGCTGCGCTTGTGTTAGAGTCGGAGCGGATAGCGGTTCTGAGACCCATTAGAACAGCAGGCAATTCGTCGATCCATTTGTTGCTGTTTTCTAGCCTAGCCATGATTGCGGCTTTTGATGTCCTGTGCCAGCGTTCGACGATTCCGTTACTCTGCGGGTGATACGTAGTAGTAAGGGTTTTTTCTGCACCGAGTAATTGAGCGGGGTCTTGGAATAGTCGACTTTCAAACTGTCGTCCTTGGTCAGTAGTGATTCTTATTGGACAATCGAAACGAGATATCCACACTTCGTACAGTTTTCTTGCGACGATTTCAGCGGTTGTCTCCTGAAGTGGTACGAATGACGAGTTCTTTGCCTTCAAACATTTTTCGAAAGTGTTTCACTGCCATATAAATCAAATCAAATCAATTCAATTCAGTTCTTGATTAATGGCCTTTGTGAGAGAGACGCCACAATTTTGCCAATATGACGTGCGAACGATTAATAAACCATCAAACAAAATCAAATTAAATCAAAGCATTTATTTCAAATAAACCAGTTACAGGCACTTTTGAATTGTCAGAAGATCGGTCAGTCAGCAAGATGAAGCTAGTCGCCCATTCCAAAGAGTAGGTACCTATGGAGAAGAACGGGCAAGAAACTATGGACACTCTCTTAAATTATCAAGCTATTGATACAAATATTTGATTACATCATTATCATCTCAACCTTCCTACGTGAGCACCAGATAGATATCTTCCTCGCTCAAGAGACCTTCCTCAAGCCTAGCCACCGCACACCTCTACCGCGTAGTTCGCAACGACAGGCTGCGGTGTCACAAAGGCGGCACACTTATTTATTTCAAAAGGGCTCTAAATTGTATCCCAATGGACCCCCCACCCCACTCACAACTCGAAGTGTCAATGTGCCGTCTCGGCATGTCAGGCCAACAACCTATCACCTTAGTGTCGGCCTACCTCCCTCCCAGCTCCTCTGCAGAGAATCATCAACTCTTAGCAGACGACATTGCCCTACTACTTGGGTTGAGCGACTCCGTCATAATAGCGGGCGACTTCAACGCCAAACACACCACCTGGAATAGCACCAGGATCAACTCCAGAGGCAGACTCCTGTTTGACCTCTCTACTCAAATGAACTTCGACGTCGTGGGCCCTATGACCCCC
This sequence comes from Sesamia inferens, assembly GCA_037179545.1. Taxonomy (NCBI): domain Eukaryota; kingdom Metazoa; phylum Arthropoda; class Insecta; order Lepidoptera; family Noctuidae; genus Sesamia; species Sesamia inferens. The sequence goes on along the minus strand of CM073926.1, from coordinate 34,061,392 downwards.
ACCCATTTCCCCTACGACCCCGACCACACCCCAGACGTCCTCGACGTGGCGCTCCTAAAGAACGTCAACCAACGGTTAGACTCTATAGAAGCGCTACCTGAGCGTCGCCCAGTCATCATTATCCGACTGGCTTCCCGCACTGGCCTCTCTGACCCAGGTCAAGCACAGCAGACGAAATTGGTAACGGACTGGAGGAAAGTAAGCGGTCGGCTGAAATCCTCCACATCCCCCCACTTAGACTCCATACCTGCACGCCTCGATTCTATCGCGCACACGACGGCCGCGATCGACTCGTTCACGGATCAAGTACAGTCAGTCCTGAACGACTGTTCTAGAGAGATCACAGTGACAGAAGACTGTCGCTGGAAACTCTCCGCTGGCTTGCGCGAACTGCTGACCGAGAAGAACGCGGCTGTCCGTGCCTACAGCAGCTTCCCCTGCGCGGCTAACAAAGCCCATATGCGCTATTTACAGAGAACTGTAAAAAGACGCATATCGGAGTGGGGTGAAGCTGGCTGGGATAAGATGCTGGACGAGTTAGAGCCCACCCATCTAGCCTTCTGGGAACTTCAGAGGAAAATAAAATCCAAAGAAGTTGTCACCATGCCTCCTCTGGTTCGCCCCGACAATACCATCGCCTTTGACGACGATGACAAGGCTGAATGCGAACAATTACCGGAGACTTATTGTGAAAGACGGCACTGTTGACATCTGTCGGGCATGTCACCGGCCGGGGGAATCAATAAGGCATATTATCTCCGGGTGTTCTCGTCTAGCTAACAGAGAGTACTTGCATAGACACAACCTTGTAGCCAGGATAATTCATCAGCAACTTTCTCTCAAATACAACCTTGTGGAATCGGAGGTGCCGTACTACAGGTATATGCCCGACCCAGTTCTCGAAAATGCCCATATCACATTGTACTGGGATCGATCCATCATCACTGACAGGACTATTGTTGCCAATAAGCCTGATATAGTGAAGGTGGATTGATCAGAGCGGCGTGCAATGATTGTTGACATAACCATCCCGCATGATGAGAACATTGTGAAAGCCGAGAAAGATAAACAAATCAAGTATCTTGACTTGGCTCACGAGGTTGTCGACATGTGGGAGGTGGATTCAGCAATCATTGTGCCGATAGTCGTGACAGCCAATGGCTTAATAGCCAAGAGCCTCGACCAACACCTCAAGAGGCTCTCGTTAAGCAGCTGGATCAAAGGCTTGATTCAGAAAGCTGTACTTCTGGACACGACTCGCATTGTCAGGAAGTTCCTCTCTCTGGAGCCCTGACCGCCGGTAGCTTGGACCCTATTCCCGATGCCGGTGGGTTACAATTTTTTATATTTTTAAATGTTTTTTTGTGTATTGTTTATGTATAAATATTTAAAAATGTAATTTATATGTATATACAATGAAATAAAGGAATAATAATAAGTCATTTATTTCAGACCACAAAGTTGCAATTGCTAATCATTTTGCTGCTTCCTAATTTTTTGTTTCAAATTATCAAAATGCAAAAAAACTTCCTCGTAGTAACTTCTTTAAATATTATCGATAACTTTATATCGAAATGATACAATCCCTACCACAGTCTTTAGCATTGCCATTTAAAGATATTTGCAAACAAAAGTGTAAAAGAATAATTTTGCTAAAAACGTAATGCAAATGAAAATTGCAAAACAAAATGCGCTTTATGGTCTACCAACAATTAATATTAGGGAAGTATTAGATCTTCAATGTTCTATTTCATCAACCATTGAAACACAAATCTCCCTTACTTCAGTTCAAACTTTAGGTATGTGTCATGATTTGAAAAGTTATTCAATGAAGGTACTCTGTAAGAAAATTGTACTTACCTAAATAAAACAACAGATATGTAGATTTTTCGGCATTTTATTAATATAAAAAAATATTAGAAAGTACTTAATCATAATCAACCATTTAGTATGGATGACATAGAGATATAAATGTCAGTGGCGCTGCGTGTGGTCGTGCAGCAGGTTGTCGAGCCCGCGACACTGGTGCCGCTCCAGCATGTTGTCGAGCCCGCGACACTAGTGCCGCTCCAGCAGGTTGTCGAGCCCGCGACACTGGTGCCGCTCCAGCATGTTGTCGAGCCCGCGACACTAGTGCCGCTCCAGCAGGTTGTCGAGCCCGCGACACTGGTGCCGCTCCAGCATGTTGTCGAGCCCGCGACACTAGTGCCGCTCCAGCAGGTTGTCGAGCCCGCGACACTAGTGCCGCTCCAGCAGGTTGTCGAGCCCGCGACACTAGTGCCGCTCCAGCAGGTTGTCGAGCCCGCGACACTAGTGCCGCTCCAGCAGGTTGTCGAGCCCGCGACACTAGTGCCGCTCCAGCAGGTTGTCGAGCCCGCGACACTAGTGCCGCTCCAGCAGGTTGTCGAGCCCGCGACACTAGTGCCGCTCCAGCAGGTTGTCGAGCCCGCGACACTAGTGCCGCTCCAGCAGGTTGTCGAGCCCGCGACACTAGTGCCGCTCCAGCAGGTTGTCGAGCCCGCGACACTAGTGCCGCTCCAGCAGGTTGTCGAGCCCGCGACACTAGTGCCGCTCCAGCAGGTTGTCGAGCCCGCGACACTGGTGCCGCTCCAGCACGGCGGCAGGCGCGCACTGCCACGGGTCCTCCGTGTCGCGCTGCCAGCGCACCAGCCGCATCTGCAGCTCGTCTTCAACTTTCTGTAGAGATGGCTTGCCTGAAGCAATTAATTGTATTTGCTTGACATTGTGCGCAGGAGAGATGGAATGATAAATAACTTGTGACTGTCAAATGAGCCATACCATGTAAGTTTCTACTCTCAGAGGGGTCGGCGCGGATGTCGTAGAACTCCCACTGCGGTCGGTAGTAGTACTGCGTCAGAGTCTTGTACCACGGCAGCGGCTGTTTGCTGCGCGTGCGGTTCAATACATCCTGGAATCATATCCATACTGACTACCAAAGTTTCAATTTCAATAAATACCTGATGATATGTCGCTATATGAACCTGCTGTAAGGCCTGTAAGGACACTTACCTGGAAGGTAGGAGACACGTATAAATCCTGGTCTATTGGGAAGGGCATTCCAAAGTTTAGGTTGTGTATCAGCTTGTATCGGCGCGTGCGCACTGCGCGCATCGGATAGTACATTGTGATCTCGTGGTGAGTCTGTGAAGCGAATATTGCTTCATCGTCAGAGTAAGGTGGTTCTAGAAAATAAATAGGTAGGTTAATGACAAAATGTAATGTTAATCTCATGTAACGCAAACAATAAAATTATTGAATTCGACGCGCTCGATATCTACTAACCTTTTTCTAAAATAGGAAGCAAACTTTTTGGTTTATCTGACTGCATTATATCATTGCTGTCCTGTCCTAATGGGATGTTGAACCAATCCAACACAGTGGGCATGACGTCCAGTAGGCTGACCATGGCGTAGGATGCTTCGTTCTTCCTCGTATGAGGCTTCGGAGAGGCGATGATCATGGGCTCGCGCAGACCAGGATCGTAGAAGTTAGTGCGACCAGATGGAAATGGAATGCCGTTGTCCGACGTGTATATGACGAGGGTGTCATTCAAGTGTCCAGCGTCTTGCAACTCTTTGAGCACCAGCTTTACACCTGTGAAATATTTTTTGTTTAGATTGACACTATGTTTTTTAAGGTCCGTTATAGAATTTAAGTACTGACCTTGATCTAGTCGTGACATCGTCGTATATTGTGCTGCGATGTCTCTTCTTGCTGCTTCTGTATCCTAAGGCATTAAAAAGGAATCATTACTCTATACTATACACAATCTATCTATCATTTAAATCGTTTTAACCCTGTATTTATGTTGGTACCTGGACAAAATAAGGCAGCTGGACTTGCTCCCACTGGTAGTATATCGGATGCCAGTCGGGTATGAGCCCCATGCCTTCCTCGCCGGAACCGAACCGCTCGCAGAATGGACCGAACTGCGGCTCCGTGTGGCCGCACCGGTGTGGATCGTGAAAACTCACGTACAGGAGAAAAGGTCTAAAAATTAGGTATGAGAAGAATTTTTAGTTGTGGTAGGGAGTTTAGTTAAAGAGTGAGAGACTAAGGTAAAAAAAAAATCGGAAATAAATCTCTAAATTTGACATTAACTTACTCATAAAGTTAAGACTGAACCAATGGGCAACAATTTATTTCCAGTGGGTTCTTACTTGTTATCCTGGTTCGCTTTAGCGAGAAACTCCCTGGTGAGCAGCTTGATGTGCGTGATGTTCCGGCCGACCTGGTTCACGTGGTTGTTCTCCTCCGTCTGCTCGTAGTCAAACTTGTACACCGCGGCGGGGCCCACGTCTTTCTTACCAATAATACCTTAAAATATAAAATTCTTTTTAACAGTTCATTGCAGCGTAGAATAATCTGGTGATACTTATTAGTTGGTACTAGACCATAGTATATATTTTTACATATATTTATCTACAAGTTGATAAATACCAATACGATGATATAATGTTATAAGATTACGAAGTTTATAAAACGTATGCCATTTCTATCAGGCGGATAAAAAAATCTATGCAAATATAACATTTCTTCTAAATAATCTATGATTTTATAATAGGTACCCCTTGTATTATAAAATCATAGATTATTTAGAAGAAAAAAGGCTTGGGACTGAGCTGCTCGCTCTGTTAAGCATTGTTATTAAGCAATATGCGTAATTATAAAGTTAAGAAATGCCGGCTTCATCTAGTTTAAAAAAAACATGTTACGTGTAAAAGTGATCGGTGATCCTACTTGCTTAGTAAACGATTTCATTTCAATTCATTTCATTTCTAACAATAAACTGTGCTCTGCCCACTCACCAGTCATCACTCCATGCCTGCTGAGCACATTAGGCATGCTGGCGACGGCGTCGAAAGAGTTGAAGTGGTGCTCGGCGCGGTGCAGGCCGTACATACCGTTCTGGTGGCTCGGCGTGCCCGTCAGCAGAGCCGCGCGGCTGCGGGGGGGCACGTGACCTCACGGTTAACAATATTGCTTATTACGGTTCAAGTAGATTAAGGCACGCATCGGCTTTATTGAGACTCTTTCTAATATAACCCGTATAAGTTTCTATACATAACAGCCATACAGCCGGCCGCTACTAAACATATTCTATCCCGCTGTGAAGGGTTCTATAAATCACACCAGGACCGCGGAAGTCATGGCGCGCGTCGCGCGCCCTGACCCCCGCAGCGAGGGTTCCTATTAATACCCCGGAAGACATCTGTTGACCATCGTCCATGTCGTGAGAACCATAGCGAGCTGTCTTACACGAGAAGAGTGAGTTGGCGCGCTTTCTACACCAATCAATCACACGTCGCGGCCTTCCTCGATCAACGAATCAAATAACGAGAACGCTCGCGCCACCCCGAGGATTTCGGCAGCACAGTAAGCTGATTTCTTATTGGTTACCCCACTATTGGTTAGAGATAGCTAGTATTTAAGTGAGTGCATAGCTTGTAAGTTACATTACAACACATTCCATTATTAACAACATTACATTATAGTCCATTCCTGTTCACACTCTTGTATATAATTATCTTACATCACGTTATTGTACACGTCATATACATTGTACCCTTTTACTTACGTGCAATACACAACGTTCAATTTATCCGAGTTTTAATTACGTAACACAACTTACACGCTACAACTAAAAGTATACGTCATAACGGCGGGCCCAACTCTTGTAATTGAAAGATTCTACTAAGTGCTTGCAGGTACGGACGACAGCAGCAGAGCAGGTCAAGCTACCCGAAACTGTCAAATATTCCCAACCAAGCTTGAGCCGTAATGCTTTAGCGATAACATTGACAATCTAACAAAGAAAATTGACAGATTGTTGTAGCTTGATGTGCTGTACATCAGTAGATGCTAAAGGTAGGTACTGATTCTCGTAAATCCAAATAAGATTTAGAATTAGATGGTGATTACTAAATACGAGCTTATAGTGCAAAAACCTTGGCGAACAGCTGCTGACGGAAGTGAAGGCATTGTTGAAGAGTAGGCCACGCTTTGCTAGCGCGTCGATGTTCGGGGTCTGGCATATCTTGTTCGAATACGAGCCCAGCTCGAATCCTCCGTCGTCAGCTGCAACATAATATGTATTTAGCTATCGAATATCGATCGGCAGCATATTGCTGTAGGGGAAGCCAGAGCAATATGAACACCAATGTAAATTCACAATAAGAACGAGTTATGTATGAACAAGTCATACATAACACATGAGTAATCAGTCTATAATGTTCCCACTGTTGGGACACAGGCGTCCTCTCGGCGAGAGGGATTGGACCGTAATCTAGCACGCGCGCCCACCCACCATGTGGGTTGGTGAATGTCACATGTCTTCTAAGTTTTTGCTTCTAAGACATGCCGGTTTCCTCACGATGTTTTCCTCCACTGTTTTGAGAGCAGTGGTGAGTAAAGCGCTTGACGGGATTCGAACCTACGACCTACAACTAGTAAGTCGCAGCCGCTCTCCCAGCTTTTAAAATTTATTTAGGACCACCCCTGAGGCATACCTACCTATCGATTCTGTAAGGCTGCCCGAGAACTGAACTATCATCAATCTATAGTATTATTTGTAATGGCAGCCTACTTCCACACATTTTTGAGACGGTTAGGGTTTGCACTGCAGCAACCTTAACCATTAAAAAGGAATTTTGCAATTCGGTTTATAAATAATAACGTTGTTCTGAGGTGGAACCACACTCGTTACTCACTCGTCACTTCGTAATCTTAGTTAGTTAACACACGTAATAGTACATTACGATATTAGTGCGTAATGATGTTATAACCATTACGCACGTATATCGTACGACGTTTTTTAACACACTTGCGAGGAAACAGAAAAAAGTATTTTATATTTTGTTAATTTTTAATTATTAAAACAATTAGTAAAATTATAATTATTAAAATTATACGTAGTTGTAGTTGGAATTATGTTTTTATTATTATAATTACTATTCATAATATCATTGTTTTGTGTTAGTGTAAATGTTGGAGACGACGAAACTTCTTGAAAGGCGGTAGGAGAGCTTTGTCATCCTTCGTGGTGCAGCGGTCAACACGCCTGCCTGCGACGTGGAGGCCCCGGGTTCGATCCCCGGCCAGGTCAAGATGGAAAACCATCTTTTCCTGATTGGCCTGGGTCTTGGATGTTTATCTATTATAAATATAGTATCGTTGAGTTAGTATCCCATAACACAAGTCTCGAACTTACTTTGGGGCTAGCTGAATCTGTGTGATTTGTCCCTATATATTTTTTATTTTTTATTGTAATTCGTCATTAGTTGAAAATGTTGGCAAAGACGCTAGCTAGAGCATGCAGCCAAGTTTTTAAATTACCGAATAAACTGTTTTTTTTTACAAATACAAATTTGTTTATTTCAAATAGAAAATCCGTTATTTAAAAAAAACTCAATCTGTGAATGCACACTGTTGCTTTCCCGCTATTAGTATTATTATTTGCTATTTCAAATATGGAACAGCGCGCTGCTCACTGGCTGGAGCCGTGCGGCGGCGATCAGTTCCATAATTATTTGAAATGGCAAATAATGCTGTTATGGAATTTGTATGGACTGTAACTTAACTATTTACTTTGATAACACACACGTTTGTTATGGCCCGCTTTACATATTTAAAACCGGTGGAATTAGATCAGCTTTATGAGCAAGGGTGTTAGAAAATAATAACGGAGTTCTGAGGTCGAACCCCACTCATCACTTCGTAATCGTAGTTAGTTAACACACATAAAAAACCGGCCAAGAGAGTGTCGGGCCACGCTCAGTGTAGGGTTCCGTAGTTTCCCATAGGTCACAATAAGAGTAAAAAATGGGCTAATTATTTGTTACATTGTGTTGACATACTAAGTACGAAATTCTAAAAACGGGTCCACAAAGGACGGTAATTACTAAAGAAAGAGTTATAGAATCCAACTATTATGAAGTTCATACCCTTTCGACCCTACCAACTCAGGAAAAATCTTAAAAACGCGAAGTAGCCTAAAGTAAAACGCCATCTCTCGGGAATTTGAATTACTAATTTATACAAACTAGACGTTATGTATTTTGGATTTTCGGTAGTAATTTTGGATTGCGTGAACCGATTTTAATATTTTTTATTTGAAAGAATGTACGTTCAAGATAATAAAATATGTAAATTAAGATAACAAAAATGCTTCCATATACGGTTAAATTACAAACTTAATACATAATTATTTTGCATAAACTGTTCAAACCATCAAGTTCAAAATCATTTTCCTAGAAATATACTTTCTAGGAAAATGATTTTGAACTTGATGGTTGGCTTATCTATAAAGTCATGAAATTTAAAATTTTACGTTAAGTTAAAATTTTTCTCCTCAGTGACCGACAGTACGGTTTTCGACGCAATCGGTCAACTGGGGACCTACTAGTGTAGGCCACTAACTTGTGGGGCGAGGCCCTCGAGAAAAATGGGGAAGCGATTACAGTCGTCCTTGATGTCTCGAAGGCCTTTGACCGGGTATGACACGCTGGCCTTTTGAGTAAGCTTCCAGCGTACGGTATTTCCGCTGGCCTGACTGGCTGGGTAAAAGACTTTCTGGCTGAACGGTCCCTCAGAGTTGTTGTCGACGGATGCTCATCTGAGCCCATGTCGACCAATGTCGGTGTTCCTCAGGGGTCTGTTCTCTCTGCAACTCTGTTCCTGCTGCATATTAACGATCTGCTGATGCCCGGTATCTATGAAATGCAGATGACAGCACAGTTTTGGAGAGATACCTGCCGGAAGCTCGGGCTAGTAACGAAACAATCCGGTCCAAAATCAAAAAAATCAAAATCAAAGCATTTATTTCAAATAAACCAGTTACAGGCACTTTTGAATTGTCAGAAGGTCGGTCAGTCAGTAAGGTGAAGCTAGTCGCCCATTCCAAAGAGTAGGTACTTATGGAGAAGAACGGGCAAGAAACTCCATGGACACTCTTTTAAAATATCAAGCTATTGATACAAATATTTGATTACATCATTCATTTTGAAATCAATCGTGTGAGAACGATGCAGAAATATATTGTACGCTGAGAGCGTCCATTATGGAAAAAAGAACAACAATTCAGAAATGAAAATACGCCGTAGCAGCTAAGAGATGACCAGTCCCCTCTGACGGCGTCCGTTCACGAACATGACGTATGGATCAGCATCATTCAGCTCAACCATATTGAAGGGAACCTAATGACCCAACACACACGCCACCACCAGCGAGACATTTGAGTGAGCATGACATACTCTCAACAGCCATAGCACTATCAAGTCAATAAACGACTAACCCAACAAATAGATGCTTTACAGAAAATAGATCGTGCTCACACGTGTTGCATGCAATTATACAATACTAAGAAATTGAATCTACACAATGCAAAGACAGTTTTGTCCAAGGTTCAGCAGCTCCAACGGTGTTCCCGAATACTAAGTTTAGCTCCTGTGCAGCTGCACCAGTGCCGAATACCCCTGTCAGCGATGCAATTCCGTAACGTATAATATGCCTGGCTACATAGTGTGTACTGGCTTTGAGTTAAAAAAAAAACTAACAATTGCAAATTTAAACTACGAGAGGAAAAATCAAAGAACAATCAGTGTAAGCATAGAAATCGGACGCAGCTCAAGCCCAAGCCTTTTTGTCGTCAATATAATCTTTAACACTATAAAATGCTTACTGACACAACTTACGTTTAATGAAGCATTTGAATTTATTCAGGCTCAGATCTTGAACCACCTCTGGAAGTCTATTGTAAAAATGAATGTCCGAAAGAGAGGCCATGGTAGAGCGTACGAGTGCTGCACTGCAGGCAGTCTCCGAATGGGGCAATGCCAATCTTGTAGCATTCAATGCCGCCAAAACACAGGCGTGTCTTTTCACCGCCAAAAGGAGCCCGTTCACCTTGGCTCCTACTTTTCAGAATGTATCCTTGGAGTGCACCGACCGCCTTCAGCTTTTGGGAGTTGAGATTTCCTCGAACTTTAACTTTGGGCGGTTCATTGAGCCCAAGGCCAGGGTGGCTGCCAGAAAACTTGGCGTCATCTCAAAGGTCCGGCGGTACTTCACACCAAGGCAGCTCCTAATTTTGTACAAAGCACAGGTCCGCTCGTGTGTACTGCAGCCACATTTGGGCTGGTGCTGCGAAATGTCACCTTGCCGCTTTGGATTCGGTGGAGAGGCGTGCGAAGAGGCTGATTGGCGACCCAGACTTAACTCGAAACGATCTCCAAAGCCTGGAGCACAGGTGTAGAGTAGCCAGCCTTTCGGTCTTCTATAGGATGCATTTTGGTGAGTGTGCAAAGGAATTGCATGATTTAATTCCCCCATCTCCGTTCCATCATGACGACCCGTCGTACGGCGAGTTTCCACCCTTACGTTGTTGACACCACTGCGATCCGGACGAAGCGTTTTGCTTCCTCTTTTATACCGCGTACATCGAGGGACTGGAACAGTTTGCCAGCGTCGGTGATTCCGTCTCACTACAATTTGAGTGTCTTCAAGGCTAGAGTGAATAGGCTCTTAATCAACTAGCACGCTTTACCATCAACGATCGCATCACTGCTTACCATCAGGCGGGATTGCGGTCAAATGCTGGTTTATAATTTATATAAAAAAAAAAAAAAATTGTTTCTAAAACTAAAAGTTTTGGAGGAGGGCAATTTATATTTATAAAGTTCTACTTTCGAGAATATTTTCATATTTTTTAAACTTATGGTTCAAAAGTTTAAAAAATATGAAAATGTATAACAGAGCAAGTAATCACTACGTTTTACTTCAAAAGGACGCATGTTTTTAAGCTATTGCATAGCTTCTATCGCGGGCCTTGAGCGCGGGGACCGAATCCAGAAATTCCGTAACGAAAAAACCTCACGCTCCCCATCGTCTAACGTCGTTTCAGTTCGGCAGTCTTCGGCACGGTATGTTTGTGTGCGTGCGACTACATCTTTTGAAAACAATTTATAGATTTTCAAAAAGAGCATGCATATTGCAGGGCGCGAACTCAGTCCTACACACTTGCCATGTTACTGATAGTCGCAATGTGCTAAACTTGCGATTAATTTTCTCTCTGAAATAGGTCTTCTATAGAGATATGTCATAGACGTCATCGACGTTGTCATGGCTACCTTAAAAACTTTTCATATAATTAATTATTAAGTAATTTTATTCAAATTAATTTAGTAGTGTTTTTATAAAATAGCTTTTTTTTTAACGGAAAAGCTAAGATGAATGTCATGCTAATTTTTCATTGGACTTTTAAATTATTTATAGTGTTGTTTACTAAATAAAAGCGCGTGATTTTATAGAGTAAAAAGTGCTCACGCGACCGTTTTTTCAATTGTTGCAAGAATTCAAAAGACTGTCTTTAAATAGTGTTCAGACGATTGCTCAAAGTGTATTAGATTTCATTAGTAATAGAAATGGCATTTCAATAATGACTTTCAACTGCCAGTCTAAATAGTCATAAATACGATTTACAAGATTCAGTTACGAGACAAACAAATGTGTTACTTCTTACCGAAACTTGCATGACGCATGATAATCCAATTGAAATACCTAATTTTAATTGTATTGTTCAGTTCAAGCGAGATACTGTTTCAAAAGGTGGGGTAGCTATTTACCAAAATAAAAATGATATTACTAATATTATGACTCCGAATATTGAAATAAATATTGCACACGTTAGCGATGTTAATGTTAGGCGCTCAGTGTTTGAGGATATTTGTGCGTGCTTATGCAAACTTAGAAATGGCCTACAAATAGTTATGGTAGCAATTTACATTTCTCCGAATCCAAAATTGGACGAGGTAGAGCATTTTATTCATCGCACTTTACTGGAGTAACTCGAGTGGCTCGAAAATACTTGAAACAAATGGTAATAAATTTCCACTTATCTTGGCTGGCGATTTCAACATTAACTTCGCTGATAAAAAATCAGAGCGGTGGACAACTTTTCTATCAAAAACATTGAATTTGAAAATGAATAATGATCCACAAAAGTCCACAACAAAATATGGGACCACCATTGACGCGGTATTTTCTAGGTATTTAGAGGATATTAAGTCGCAAACTTATGTTTCTTATTTCAGTTATCATAAACCTATAGTTTCAATGATAAATATTCCTGAATAACCAACAGCTACTGTAAGGTAATAAAACCCACATGTATTGTAAAATAATAAAAATATTTTAAATAATATTAACTTTTTATTTATTTAATAAAAGAAAAATTTGTTTTCTTACCGGTCACCACGCTCAAAAAGTGTAACATGAATTAATATCAAAGAAAAAAAATACTGCATAAATAAAATAAATAAATAATTATAATTGCATAAATTGATATAAAATGCTATGCAATAGCTTTACCGCGGCAGTCCCCGAGTGCCACACGTCTTTTTTTTTACTTTTGGAGCGATTAATGTCGAAAATATTAGGTGTACAAATAAGTTTCCGCCGAAACGAAATCTCTAGATTTCGTTGAAATTGTCAGATGTAAAATGTGATCTAGTATTATAATAACACTCGATTATTAATTAGTGACTCTGTATCAGTGTAGTGACTGACTTGACGGACTTTTATCACTGTTTACAAACTTTTTAACAACTTTTATTTGATTTGAGGGACCTCGCGACCACTCTCAGATCTAAGGGCTGCCCAAATCATTTTGACATTTGATTTGACAGCTAAATAACTTTGAGTAGCGTTTCTTTATACGACTTTTTCACTGAGTGGTGTTTGAGCACAACTTAATTTAAGTTGCACTTAATTTTAACAGACGCTTAAAATTGACGTTTGTGTATACGAAATTGAAGGTTAGGAGCTGCTCAAAAGTTTAAGCGGGTCTCAAATATTTGAGTGGCTTTTCAGTATTCGGCCATTAGCAAATGATAGTTCTAGAATGGTTTTACGAGACAGAAGTCAGCTGAAACCACCGCAAAGATTCCATGTCTATGCGATGTCAGCGTATAATGATATAAGTACGTTTATTGAGCCTAAATCTTATAAAGAAACTGTTACTAGTCCTCAAAAGGAACAATGGCTGAAAGCTATGGAAAATGAGATTAAATCACTGGCGGAAAAAAAAAACTTGGATTTTGGTAGACCTAGCCAAGGGTCGTAAACCAGTGTCCAGCAAATCAAAGTAAAGACAAATGCTGATGGAAGTCTTGATAAGTTTAAAGCTCGACTATAGAGTAGTAGTAGTAGCTCAAGGCTATAAACAAAAGAAAGGCGTTGATTATGATGAAACGTTCAGTCCTGTCGCAAAAATGACAACGGTTAGAACGCTATTAAGCATTGCCGCAAATGAAGGCTTGACACTCGCCCAGTTTGATGTCTCGACCGCATTTCTTTATGATTCGTTAACAGAAGAAATTTATATGAATCAACCTGATGGCTATAATGATGGATCTAAGGTGTGTATATTGAAAAGAAGCTTATATGGTCTTAAACAAGCCCCTCGATGCTGGAATAAATGCATGGTTGATTATTTGAAAACCATTGGGTTTAAACAATGCGGTACATATACATGTCTATTTAATCGAAATCGTTCAAGTGATAAGATTATTCTTGCGCTAGAGTTGACGACGGTCTTATAGCTGCATCAAATTCAAAATAATGTGATAGATTTATATCTGAGTTAAAGCGAAGATTTAATATCACAAGTACCTAAAGATGCCTCATATTTCTTGGGTTTGGAAATTATGAATGTGAGTGGTGATATCACGGTTACACAGAAGCATTACGCACAAAAAGTGTTGGATCGCTTTGGGATGGCTGAGTGTAAAGCTGTAACTACTCCTATTTTAAAGGATGGGCAGAATGGACACCTAAATCCAGTGAAAGATCCAGAACTAACTGATTCTACTTAGAACACTAACGTTGACAACATGCACACGCAACGCTTGCACCTGCTTGTGCTAAACAATTTTGCATGCTTTATTTTTAAGCTAAACATGTGTGATCTCATTTTTGTATGTAAGACCTTTTATACCGTGTTTTAAGCAAAATAAATATATTATTATTATTATTCCCTTTATTTCTTTATACATACATATTATTCTACATTTTTAAATATTTATATAAAAACATACAAAAACATTTAAAAATATAAAAAATAGTGTTCCACCGATGGCGGGAGCGGGGTCCAAGCTACCGGTGGTTAGGGCTCCAGAGAGAGGAACCTCCTCACGATGCGGGCCGTATCGAGGAGTACTGCCTTTTGAATCAGGCCTTTGATCCAACTGCCTAACGAGAGCCTCAATAGATGTTGGTCGAGGCTCTTGGCTATCAAACCATTGGCCGATACGACAATCGGTACAATGACAGCCGAGTTCACATTCCACATGTCAACAACCTCGTGCGCCAAGTCGAGATATTTAATTTGCTTCTCTTTCTCAGCTTTCACGAGATTCCCGTCATGTGGAATGGTAAAACCACTGGCAGGTCAACATCAGGCATATTTTGTTTATACTCAGGAGGAGCAATATCCTGGTCGAGTCGTACCGGTCGCGCCATCTTTTTTTTTTTTGCGAAGCGACTGCCGTCTGACCTCCACAACCCGAAGGCGATATCGAAGCATTGCAATTAGACTAATTGTTGAACTTTTGAGGGCTCCAATAACCCGTATCGACTGCCAATAGATGTTGGTATGGCAACCGGGACCAACGGCTTAACGTGCTTTCCGAGGCACGACCAGACCAGTGCAAATATTCATATTCATGCATACAAATATTTGCACTGCGCGGGGATCGAAACCGCGCCTCCTTGCGCAGCGGCCGCGTTCGCTACCGCTACGCTACGGAGGCTGTCATATAATAAAATAAATAAACAAATATAATAGGAAAGGGATGTAGTCTATGCGTTTTATCATTAACCACAGACAAACGCTGTCTAGAGCGCACCATGTCGGTCACACTTAATTTCTTAAGAGAGCCACAGGCGAGAGTAGACGTGTAGTAGTAGTAGTGGTAGTCTGTCCGTTAAGTGCGTGTGCGAGCCTGTGATATTCAACGAAGTAAGGGTATTACACGAAGTTTCATTATTTACAAAACCAATCGTATTTGCCAGTGCTTTGTACTATTTGCGCTTCACAAGTTCACTTACAACCAAAACAACACAACACCTCACCAGTTAGCGATGCGCGGTGTTTCATTCGATTGTTCAAACATCTCGATGGATCTCGAATGTTTCAACTTGGACTCGAGTCCGACTCAGTCTGTTATTGCGACGGGCGCACGATGCGTTCATTCGAGAGCAATCGAAAGTTGTTCCTCGATGGTTTAGACGCGAGTTCTTAACTTGCCGGAATAATCAACAATCTTAATCAAATAACAATCACAAAATCGATTCAGAAAAGCCTTAATCTCTATATTGTAATAATTTTTATTTCTAGTCTTTTTTAATATAAAATTACAAACATATTACTTATTTAGATTACTACATACTTAGGGTCATTCATTTATTACGTGAAATGATTTCGGATGGGGTGTCTCGATTCTTATTTCTTCCTACGATATGGGGATGAGATCAAAAACTAGAGAGACGAGACTCGTTGGCTGATTCGAACAATCAAATACTAGCAGTCGATTTCATTGACTCGAAACAATCGAAAAATATCTCGATTGTCTTGTAGAACGGCGAGTCGATGGTTGACTCAATAGTTTATTTTAACGACTTCAATTCATTCGATTGTTAAAACATCTCGGAATCGCCATCGCTCACCCTCACTCACTCTTATCAAGAAAGACTGCAATAAACCAACGAACGTTGAATTGAAGTTGATTAGTTGACAGTATTTTTTTCATCTCTTCAGAAATACAAAGAAGTCTATAATCGTCTATATTTATATTATATTCGCACGGCTCTTCTGGTTTCGATGATCAGTGCCATCTAGTGGAAAATACTTTGTAATTTGTATCTAACTTGATAGTTGAACTAAGTACTTCCAAGCACACTAGATGACGCCCTAAAGTATAATTGACCTTTCGAAGTTTCGGTAAGTATTTTTATCTTATAACATCGACGTGTCGATGATATCGAAGTTAAAACATCGATGTTTATTCACAATCGATGAATATCAATCATCCCTAGCCGAGAATCTAATCGATAGGAAATGACATATTGTTTTACTCTTTGAGTACCTACCTAACCTAATGAATAAATAGGACACGCATCTTTCTAATCCAAAGAGTATAAAAAACATATTATTATCTGTCAAATCAAATTGATAATAACAGTATCATGAGCTTTATTGAAAAAGCGGTACTCACCAAATAGTATAAGAACATTTCCAGATTTTGCAGCATTAGCAGATAACACGGTTGCAGTGACGAAAACACATAATAACACTACGTAAACAGTACCCGGTGCGCTCGCCATGTTGCTCACCCGGTTGATAGCAAAGCAGAACGTTGTTTGATTTGACGTGTCTCAGTGAAGTGTTGGCAGTTTACGACCGATGCCGGTGCCCTACTTAACGCTTTGCCTCCAAAATTCAAATAATATTCTATAAAAAAAACCACAATGGTTAATCGGAAATCCATTTTGTATCTGTTCGATGTGGACGGTACCCTCACCAAGCCTCGCCAGGTCATCACAGAGGATCTGAAGCAGTTCTTGTTGGATAATGTAAAGCCTAAAGTGGCCGTAGGGCTTGTCAGTGGATCCGATTATGGGAAAATAGCTGAACAAATGGATGGGGCAGAAGTGGCAGCCAAGTTTGACTATGTGTTTTGTGAAAATGGTGTGGTACAATATAGAGGCGGCAAGTTGATCAGTTCAGAAAGTATTCTCAGTCACCTAGGAGAGAAGTTGCTACAAAGAGTTATCAATTTCTCACTATGTTTTATGTCTAAGATTGAACTTCCTGCCAAACGGGGCAACTTTGTTGAGTTCAGATCAAGCATGATAAACATTTGCCCAGTGGGGCGGTCCTGCAGCCAGGCAGAGAGAGACGAGTTTGTAAGGTTTGACACTGAACACTTAGTAAGACAAAAATTTGTGGAAGCACTAAAAAGTGAATTTAAAGATTTGGGCTTGACATTTGCACTTGGAGGACAGATTAGTGTTGATGTGTTCCCTACGGGCTGGGATAAGACCTATTGCCTCAAACATGTAGCAGACCAGAAATTTGAAGAAATCCACTTCTTTGGAGATAAAACAATGCCAGGAGGAAATGACTATGAAATCTACAATGACTCACGGACTATCGGCCACAAGGTTTCATCACCCAGTGACACCAAAGAACAACTACTGAAATGCCTTAATATTGAATAACTTTATGTAGTACATGTAATGTAAATGGTTTTATTACATCATAAACAACAATAAGCTAGTTTTCTTTGTTCTTATAAATACTACCAAGTAGTAGTGGCAGTGTTAACAACATTATTATTATTGATTGATAACCTTGTAGATGAAGTGTATTGAAAGGTTCACAATAATATAAAATGAGTTGAAGTTCTTATATATTAGCTGGCATTGTGTTCAATCAAATTCTAACAATTTCATCATATTCTTATTAAGGGAATGTAATAGTCATGTTATTCTTGCTGGGAGCTGATGTGTCATACAACAGAAGTAATTTTCAACAATTTATTTAAAAAGTATGTTTTTAAAAAACAATTAAAAATGCCTTACATAAATATATAACCATCAAAAATATGTACTCTGTTTTACAGAACATCAGTAACAATGATATCATAACTCTTATTGATATGTCAGATTTGCCTACACCTAATAATATAATTCGAGTTCTTCAGTGACCCTCATAGATAGGTTTTCTTTTCTCCATAAAGGATATCATGCCTTCCTTACGGTCTTTTGTGGGAATGTTAAGTTCATAACACTTCTGTTCTACTTCATAGCCATCCTTGATGCTGAGCTGTATGCCCTCGTTGATGGCTTGCTTGGCACATCGAAGGGCAATTGGTGCATTGAGTATGATCTCCCGTGCTACACTTAGTGCCTTTTGTAGTGCTGCATTGTTTGCACTGTTTTGTGGTACCACATGGTTCACTATACCTGCAATTGATTAAGTACATAATGTTTAACAAGGAAATCTAAAACAGCAATTTTATGTTCAAAAGGTGATCTTTCAAACCCTACCTAAGTCCTTGGCTTCCTGGCCGCTGACTATTCTTGAAGTGTATATCAGTTCTTTAGCAATATTGATGTTGACTGCTCTGGGCAGTCTCTGAGTGCCCCCGGCACCAGGGATAAGTCCTCGGCCAGTCTCCACCAGACCCAGCTTAGCTGTTTCAGACACCACCCTGATGTCACAAGCCAGGGCCAGCTCCAAGCCTCCCCCAACTGCTACTCCTTCAATAGCTGCTATTGTTGGCATGGGCAGATCTTCAATTTCTATAAATGTCGCTCTTAGTTCTTTGACAAATTTGGCTACTTCATCATCTGCCATCTTGAAGCGTTCTTTCAAATTGGCCCCTAAAACAAACCAATGCAGAAATTGATTCAATAGATTCAAGTGTGAACCAAACAGAACTATGGTGTTTGGTTCACACTTGATTAATTTTTAATTATGGGAAGTATACTGCACATAGCTGGAGTATATCTGATTCATATGAATTTGATGATGTCCATTATAGTGGACGTAGATTATAATCCCCTACAAGCTAACAAAATTTGTAACGATTTTAGAAATTTAATACAAAAAAATCTGTCTATTTAAGGGTTTCTTGTGATTCTTACCAGCACAGAATATGCCAGGCACCATGCTGTGTAATATAACCACGGAAACCTTGGTGTCCTCTCTGATTAACTGGTTGACTTCTCTCATGGCTTCGATCATGTCGAAGCCCAGCGCATTGCGGTCCTTGGGACTGTGCAGTCCGTACAGCGCGATGCCTCTGTCCGTCCCTAATAACTTTTCGTACACCACAGGACTAGCATTCTCAGTATACTGCTGCGTCTGAGTCGCTAATAAACGTACTGACCCCTTTTTTATTAATGAACTGTATTTAAACAGCCTTGGAATCAACATTTTTATTTAGGACTCACTAGTGAAAACAGTTAACTTCCAGACTGTTATCTAAACCAACCACTACGTATCGTGTTATATGACGGGTGCAAATAAATTTCAGTGATTCTTGAATAATCTTATCACACTTAAACAAGATAAACATAACTTCGATTCGAATTCCGTCCCAGGCTAGCGCTACTTTATTTATTTATTTTTTGGCTTCGCACGGTTTGTGTATTTAGCCAATGTCACGTAATTATGAATGATTCATGTCTAAAAAGACGGCTGCGTGACCTGTCTTACGAGTGAGGTTTGGGGCAAAGTCATGATGTAGCCACTATGCTGCGATATTTCACTGTTCTTTATGAACTATTTACTAAATGCACTTTTTACTACATAAATCACGCACTTTTATTTAGTAAACAACACTATAAATAGTTTTAAAAGTCCAATGAAAAACAAACGTGACCTCAGCTTGATTTTCCCGCCAAAACCCATCCCTAGCGCTACTTAAAACAAAAAAATAGAAGTATGAAACGCATGGAAATTTCAATGACGGCAGAACGGCAGAACCCGTCAAAATAGAGAAGTAAGTACACATTCAAATGGTTGCTATGACATCTCTGATTCTTTTGTTTTAGCCGTATAATACTGCGGCCATCTTTGCAAGCGATTCGTCACCGTCAACGGCGTCAACGTCAAAGAAGTTAGAAAAGTAAAATTATGTCAATGTCAGTTATTTATGAGCTATCTGTTGTTGTTTGATTAATATGGAAAGTGCTGCCCTCTTACATTTGGCGGGTGAATGATATACGTAGCTATGCATATGTAGCTATGTTTATTATGGCGGCCTTACACGTTAGCCAACATTTTGGCGAATGTATTGGCCAGTGTGTAGAGCGGGGGTTGGTGATCTATTTGGTAGGTATTGGACTGTTGGCCCACTGGCGCAAGATCCGTGTGGTGTCGGTTTTTCTACGCAGATCAAAGGGTTATGGCGGGATTGTGGCAGAGTGATGGCCGTAGCGTCTACACGTTGGCGACACGTTCAGTTTGTAGCGAGCGTTCACTCTGCGCGGACGTTTTTTTTACGTATGAGGATTTGTTGATATTCACATACGATAATGGCAACTATGAGCAATGAAGAAACTTTTCGCTTCATAGAGCTCTATCAAGCTGAAAACTGCTTATGGAATTCGAAAAATAAAGATCATAAAAAATAAAAACATCGTAAGTACCCAATGTCATTCTACTTATTTTTTATTTACTCTATTAACTACAAATACATATTACATTTGAGTAGGTACAAATAAATTTCTTTTTAACACTGACAGAATTCAAATTCATTTATTAATCTTGTGAACACAGGTTACAGTTATACAGATGTTATGTACAAAGAATTTTTGTCCATGCTATGTCCCGCCAAAAGGCATACAAAATATCATAGGAAACGAATGTAGATGTCACAGTTTCATGCAAAATAATATGTCAATAAATTAAGCCGGCACATTAACTCAATAGGCAGCAACACACAATAAAGTCTTAGAAACAATAAAATAAAATGTCAACAAATTACAATTTTTAAATATTAAACAAAAAGTAAAATATAGTCAACAGAGTCAAGAATCGTCAAATTTTGATAATATCATACAAATTTATCTTAATTAATAAAGTTTGTCATTCATTAATAAAGTTTGTTTGTTTTTCAATAAGTAATTTAAAAAGCTGACGCTTAAAAATATTCACGGTTTTAGCTGACACAATTTCATTTGGTAATTTATTGTATATCTTGGGAGCCATTGCATATATGCTTTTATGTAGAAATTTAGTTTTTGTGAAAAGCAAGTGTAACTTATTCGAGCGACGTTGACTTTCGACAGAACTATAGAGATCCTTATTATTTTTAATAAAAATACAGGCCTCATAGATGTAGAGGGAAGGTACAGTCAATATTTTTAAGTTTTTAAAATGTGGCTTGCATGAATCGGTCCGTTTTATTTTGCATATAGCTCGAATGCATTTCTTTTGTGCAATCAGTACTTGCTCAATTTTAGTACCATTGCCCCAAAATGTCAAACCATATCGCAGGGTGGAGGCAACATAACCATGATAAGCTGCTAACAGTGCGGTCATGTTTGCACTTTTACCCAGCATCCGAAGAGCATAAGAGAACTTGCTAAGTTTCCCACACACAATGTCAATTTACGTCCTCCAAGACATATCGTTGTCAATGTATAGGCCAAGAAAATTTGTTACATTCGATTGTAGTATTGAAGCTCCTTTGTAAGTGACTTTAATTTGTGATTGTCCTTTTTGTCCAATTTTGAAGCTCATAATTTTAGTTTTTGTCAGATTAATTTTAAGATTATTTGCATTTAGCCAGTCAATAATCGTAACCAAACTAGCGTTAATGTCATTCTCTATTTCTTTGTCACTACCACTATTATAGATAACCGTACTGTCGTCCGCAAATAAAGACATCTGGTGTGTAATTGCTTGGAGAAAGTCATTTATATAACAAATGAACAGCAAAGGTCCTAATATGGAACCCTGCGGAACACCGCAATGAAGAAATCTAGGATTAGACGGATATACTACTTCACTTTTTATCTTAATATTCACTTGGCTAACCTGAGTAATTTGTGTCCTATCCTCCAAGTAGGATTGTATGAGATTGGCTACGTTACCGCTGATGCCAAATCTATATAGCTTAGCTAGCAGCACACTATGGTTAACATAATCAAAAGCCCTGGACATGTCCATGAACATTGCCATGACTGGTTTTCTATTGTCCATGTTGTAATGTATTTTTTCAAGGAAATTATACATGGCCATATTTATGGTTTTATTTCTTCTAAATCCCATCTGTTCTTTACAAAATACATTACTTTTTTCTAGGCAGCTATAAACACTATTATAAATGACCTTCTCAAACACTTTAGAGAATGTAGGTATCAACGCCACCGGCCTGTAGTTATTGACTTTTGTCATGTCATCTTTTTTGTGTATGGGTTTAATAATAGAAACTTTTAACTTTTGTGGAAAAACTCCATTTTGGATCATTTTATTTATAATGTCACTTAGTATCGGCGCTATAAGAAATGCTGTTGATTTAATTACCCTTGTGTCAATATCATCATATCCTGTACTAGTGGTGTTTTTAAGACTGTTTATTATTGTAATTATAGAAAAACCACGAGGTGTTATAAGTTTAACATGTCTGTGTCTGTCTATCTGTAACTTCTGACAGGATGAACCGATTTCGATTGTTTTTATTTTTTGGTCAAATGGTGTGTTCTAAATTTTTTTGCCGTTACTGATACGGACCCTTCATGTCCGTTTCCAACTAGCACTTATCCGGCTTTTTTTTTTTTAATTTTGTCTTGTTTATGTTTATGTAACAGTTATTATATCTACTTCCTCTTCTTTCTTGTCGTGTGGGTGGTAGGGTCCAACATCCTCACACGCCCTAGTATCAGAGTTGAAACCACCTGATAGCCCTCTGACGTGGTTTCCACACAATAAACACATATTTCTTTCAGGTTAACAATGCTTGGAAGCGTATAGCAGATACTATGGGTATACCAGTACACGAATTAAAAAAGAAAAAAGAAAGTTTAATGACCTATTTTAGAAGTAATTTAAAAAAGAAGATAACGTCCTTAAAATCAGGAGCTGGAGAAGATGATGCATATAAGCCTATTTGGATATTTTATGATGCGATGGAGGTGTTTTTAAAGGATGTCTACGAAAGCAGTAGCATCTGCAACACTGAGCAAAATGTAAGTAAAACAAAATAATTTTATTAGAATTAAGTGTATTTATTAAAAACATACAATTTATATTGACATTTTACACGATAGATATATTAAGCTTCTTTGAGTACATAGTTTTTGTCAAATAAAAAATATTATTTAGGTATACCAATCTAACTAACTATTATTTTTTATTTGGTATATATAATTCATAAAATTAATTCTTATGTCAAGCGCATTCGTTGTACTTCTGCGAGGTATATTGCCCAATGGAGTAAAACATGTCTCTCTGTTGGTATGTCTCCAAGATCCTGGCTGAACTAATTCGTTATTAACCACTTTTTCTTTAAAAAAATGTGAAGGTAAACACATGTCATTACAATTTTTGAAGCTTTTACTTCGTTAAGAGGTATAGGGCTTTTAAAAACTCTGAATTTACTGAATAATATTCCAAAAGTATTTTCCACGACTACACGAAAGCGAACCAGTTCTTGATTGAATATTCTCTGTGGAGTACCTAGTGTATGATGTCCAGGAAATGGCTTCATGATACGTGTAAGTAGCGCAAAAGCCGAATCAGCTAAAAATACGCAAGGCAAATTATTAGTACTATTAGTAACAGGTAAATTGATGCCATTTGATTCAATTTTATGTCTTAAAATGCTTTGGTTGTATACCCCTCCGTCACTTATTCGTCCAGGACAACCTATGTCGGCAAACATAAAACAATAATCACTATCAACTAGCGCTAAAAGCACAATACTGAATTGTCCTTTATAATTGAAGTATTCAGAGCCAGTATGCGGTGGTGGTAAAATCATGATATGCTTTCCATCCATTGCGCCTATACAGTTGGGGAAGCTAAAGCCATCGGCTTTAGATAGCCATTCATTCTCGGTAGTAGGAATCTGAAAAATAAATTATTGAGTTGAAATGTTAAAATGTTAATTATATGTTGAAATGTTAATTATTTTTTTCTAATCAAATTAGGCTATTGAAGTGAAAAAAAATAGTCCGTCTTTTAGATTTTCAATCTCTTTTTATTTAAAGCAAATCTCTTATTTTTTTGAAGATCTAAATGACGGATTATAGATAATAATTTTTTTTTTCACTTTAATAGTCCGTTCAAAAAAGTAGTTTAACAATTTTGCCCGTAAATTGTACAGTTTTTGCATATTACTATATTAGTTAAACCATATTTATTTATTTATTTATTCTTTATTGTACACCAAACAAACATCGAACAAAATACATGGAACATAAAACATACAATGGGCGGCCTTATCGCTAATGCGATTTCTTCCAGGCAACCAAAGAATGGACAGATTCTCCTGAACCAAAATGGGACCATGAAAGCCAGGAAACTGGCATTAGAGAACTCGATGATATTGAAGATAATGATGGAGTAGAGACAAGTGATTCAGGAAACATTACTTCATCACAAAACAATAATCTTCCGAAGTCTCAAGGTGTACAGAAACGCAGATCAAAAAATCCGCTGGAATTGCAAGAAGCCAGCAAGCACGTGAGCGCTGCATTTAACACATTAAATAAAGTTTTGCAATCTAAGAACAATAAAGAAGACAATAATGACGATGGCGACAGCGATTTGTTTGGTAAACTTATGGCAAAACAGCTTAAAGATTTCCCTAAAGAAGAAAGAGAAGAGATAATGTACGAAATACACGGATTAATAATAAAAAGACGTCGTGCCTATCAAGAACGAATGTTGCTGCATAGTCTTTCGCCTACTATTAGACGCAATCGTAGTTCATCAGCACAAAGTTATTCAAATGAATCACTGCCAAAAAGAAACATTTGCTCCCCAGAGTCACCTTCGCCTACTCTGTACACGCGTACTTCTCCTTCGCATACAATCATCGGTCACACTTATTCACCAGGCACCTCCTACATTACAACAACACTTCCACAAAACTCAGCTCAAGAAACAGAATATCAGACTTCACTAGTTGATCAACAGCCTATATTATACTCTCATACTTCTCCATCGCATATAATCATCAGACACCCTTCTTCATCGTCTAACTCTTATAGTACAACAGCTCTATCACAAAATTTAAACCAAGAAACATCGTTTGATCGTCAATACGTATCTAACAATGTCCAAGTACTGTCACAAGAAACAATCCAACCAGGAAAAATAAATAATCTCTTGCTTGAGGCATATGAAAAAGCGATGGAAGAACCAAAATGAAGAGATGGCGTTTATCATTCTGTTATAGAATAAGTTTGAAACATAATTTCGTTACATTAATTATAACCTGTGTAAGTTTATGATTAAAGCATTCGTTTTTTTATCTTACTTTTATTTACCTTCACTAAATCCTTCAAAACTTCAACAAGTGCAGAACATACTTCTGGTATTATCTTAGATATAATTTGAGTAGAAATTTTAAAAAGATGATGCAAGCTCTTGTAGCTGTCCCCTGTAGCTAAATATATATCTTAATGTCACGGCGAGCCGTATTTTCGCAGGAATAGCGTCTCTCCAATCAGTATCTTGTTTGGCAATGATAGGAGATATTTTTTGTAATAAGTATTCAAAGTCATTAACTGACATCCGAACAAAATTATCAAACTCTCCTGATGGCTCAGCAAGAAGCTCATCTAGCTGTTTGTTCATACTGCTCCTGAAATTAAAGCATAATAAAAAATTTTAATTTTGATGCCCGATGGTCGAGATCAAAAATTAACGAATATACAGACGGGAACTTAATAAAGAACATTTAATAAAAGTAGACTCATCTGTGTGTATGGCATATTTCATGAGTAGATAAAAAAGACTGAAGAGATAAGATACAAACAAACATAGCTACATTCTCATTTATAATACTACGTACGAGTACTCGTAGTTAGGTTAGTTTTGATTAGCATAAAAGATAGAATCATACTAGTTACATTATAAATTTACCTTGTTCTGTTTCTATGTATGGATATCATCCACCACCTTCTTCTTTTCCATTTTTTAAAATAAATCTTTTCTTAGGCGATTCTCACACTGCCCCGCATGATGCAGCGTAGCGCGTGGATGCGTGTTCTTCCGTTGCTTGTAAGTATCTCCGTTTGTATGGAAAACACGCACAGTCTACAACACACAGAAAAAGCATCCACGGGCGTTCATGCGGATCACGCGCATACACGCGGAGAAACATGCACCCCCGCGCGTAGGTGCGGGACGAGACGCAAGGTATGGCACACCGAATCCCGCAGTGCCGCGCGTGATTTTGAATGGGCGTGACGTGTGTGTTTGAAAATGGATCTCGATATCGATCGATTTATATTCGAAATCGAAAACCACTCAGCTATCTCGAATTACTTAATGGAATTCTGGAATTAAAAATTATTCTGGAATTACATTAATTAGACGACGCACGACCACCACAGAGAACGGCGAATAAATGAGAGCCGCCGTGCGTGAATCTACAAAACGCACCAACGCGCGTGAGGGCGCAAAAAACCCGCACGATGATGCAGATCTGCACTCCCGCAGGAACGCGCGTAGGTGCGTTGACACGCAATATGCAGCATGATGCGGGACAGTGTGAAAACTGCCTTATATACACTTACGTAGTAGCGGTATGCAGAGAATAAATAAATTGCAGCAGCCGTCAAAACCTCAAAGTCTATTTTTTCGTCCGAACATTGGCCCGAACCGAAGCTGCAGCAAACTGATCGACCTTCCAACGTGTGGACGCCATCACAATCTCTTGGCAAACATCTATGCCACAATGTCCGCCAATATCTTCGCTAACGTGTAGAGCCGCCATAAGAAGACTGCTAAGTTGTTCACTCGTCAGAGTTCAGGTGTCGCTGTCGACTGTAGAAACTGATGAAGTGTTAAGTGTGCCCCCCCTGATACTCTTTCTTTGTTTATTGCTCTGTCTGTGATGACAACCGCGTTACAAGATAGGTAATAAATTTAATTAAATTGTGTGTAATTGACTAATTGTGTATTTGTGTTCCTTGTAGGGTTGCCAACTTTTTTTAGTAGAAATAAAGTATATCTGATTTTAAAGGAGGTAAATAAAGAGTACGGACTTACAAAAAAAGAGTATCATTTATTTTTTACTTATTTTTTTGTACTTTTTTGCGGTACATAACAATTTTCTATTATTTTTAAAGGAACTGAATGAGTCCAAACATTTCAACTCTAAATTTATACGTATCAAGAGCTCATTTTTAATTGAATTCAATGAAGCTCTGTTTCTCTCTTCTCGCCACTTCACATTCATGACCGAAAAGACTCTTTCATTTATTGAAAGAGTCTTCTCGGTCTTTACGGTCGCTGAAGTGGCGGGAACAGAGAGTATATAACTAATTTTTTTTTAAACAATCATATTCTTCAGGACATTTTTTTAAAAAGAAATAGCAAATAATTGCGTTCGGGAACGTTCGAATATGGATTGGGCAATCGGCGATACCAACATATTAACAGTAAATAGTTGACTTTCTGATTAAGGATTTTAGCTTATTATTACAGACGTGCACTAGTTTTAGTAAACATTTTGTAAAAAAGAGTATTTTAGCGTACTTTATTAGTATTATAGATTATAGAGTACGCCTACATGATATAGAGGACAATACTCTATTTTAGAGTACGGTTGGCAACCCTATTCCTTGCTCTGTGTTGTGTTCAACACTGCCTTGGCGGAGCATACAAGTCAAAATAACACACTTGACATTGGCTGAATGCACAAACCGTGCGAAGCCAAAGAAGAAAAGAAAAAAAAAAAAAAAGTCAAAATAACCTAAATTGATTTGACAGTTCAGCTATTGGATTTAACGAAGGAAACAGGGAATTAGTAACAATAAACACCAGACGGCGCAATGTTTAACTTCGTTTCCCAGCGGTGCGCGACCAATAACTTTAAATCTATGTGATTACGGATGATAGTACCGAGCGAGTTACTAAGCAATCTAAACCGGTACTAACTTAGTATCTAGGTAAATTGCTTTGTTACTTCGTAAAGAATATGTAATCCATACTAATATTATAAATGCGAAAGTAACTCTGTCTGTCTGTCTGATACCCTTTCCCGCTTTACCCTCTCAACTGATTTTGATGAAATTTGGCACAAAGACCCTGAGAAAGGACATAGGCTACCTTTTATTGAAAAAAATGATATTCGCGAGGGAAATTTAAAAAGCGCGATGTAACCAAATTCAACGCGGGCGAAGCCCGTACACAACATTTTATCATCTAAATATATACTTTGTCGTTAATTTTGTTTATTTCAGTTACAGCCATGGCATGTGATCCTTATGTGGTTGAATTAGACCCAGATGTGAAAACTACATTGAAGATGTATCTGTTCCAAAATGTTGAGAATGTGGAAGTGATAAGAAATAACATTGTACAAGGTGTTTGGAGCTGCACTGCAATCAAGCCTCAGTTAATACTGGATCCCTTCCAAGTAGCGGTTGCGGCAAATAGGGCTGTGTTATCTCACAAACAGAATATAATGGTGACCAGAACAGTGTTTTCTGAGATATTGTATAATTTATCAATCTCAAAAAATATCACACAGAGTTTGAGCAAGTTTGGCATAGAGAAGGACACAGACTTGTTGATTTGTTTTCTAGTTACAGAGGAATCAGATGCAAGTGAGGAGATTTTACTACAAATTAAGGGAGAATTGTTACCTATGAGTGACCTGAAAAAATTTACATGTAAAAAAACTCTGAAAAATGTATATAAATTGAATAGTATACCATCTGATCAACAGTTAGTTGATGTAGTTGTTAGCAGAATGGTTACTAAGAACTTTGTAACATATTAAAATATGAACATCAATAACAAATATGGCCTACTGCTTGTCTGAGACTGCACTTGAAGCAAGCTGTGTGTTGCAAGAGAAGTTTGATAATACTCAGTTAAACAGTAGACCTTTAAGTAGTAACCCTCATTGTCTCTATACATGGTGTATCTGACATTGTAACGCAAACTTGCCAAAAAGGCTATATCGCATGCCACTAACAAAATCATGATAGTCATTTATGTTGTTAATGAGCTGCTACAGAAATAGCAGTGTTTAAAAAAGTGTCAGCTTTGCCTTTGAACCTTGTAAGCGTGCCGCTGTGCGTGTTTGTAGGTATGACGTTGACCCCTGATGCAAACTCTATTAAATCAGCTGATAGGATAGTTTTTCTAGTGTTGTTCACATTGCGCTTTTTTGTGTAATTAATGAATTAATAAATTTTTACTTTAAAATCTTATTGGGTTATAAAAGTATAACAATTATGAACGGTCCAAAGTGAAAAAATCATGTACTGGTTCAAAATCATGTACTGGATCTATGGTACTCGTTTGTGCGTCGATGTCAGATACACCTTTATATGATCTGAATATGTACTGGGAGAACACAATGCCAAGTCACTAGGAACCTTTTCAGCCATAGCAACCAAAAAATAAAAGAGAGTAATGGAAATTTTAAGCATTTTTCATTTGCCGATTGTTATCAAAATAGGAAAAAGAAACACCAACATTTTAAACATGTTTTATTTAACAACAACAATTATCATTATTATGTAAAATGTACATTTAAATTACATATGTAAAAGCAAAAATCAATCACTTTATAGATAAAATGCAAGTTTCATTATATGCAACAACCAATTGGAAACTTGTCCATTTGTTCATTGTATTGACATAGTTAAGGTTTGATCACAACTGGTGACAACCACTTACAACTATATTATAGTTTTCTATGGCCACACATTTCATAAGTGAATTCTGTAATACACCTGGCAATATTAACTATTTTTTTGTTCAATGAAAATCAACATAATCATCACATATTACAAACTATTCATTATTACAGTTACATGCTCATTATATCACTTAACACTACAGCTACCGGTATCGCTCACTTCCTGCGCTACATGTGTAAAATGATACAAATTTAAATTCTTTCAAGTACACACAGGCATAATTGTAACATTAAATCTATTCTACAAACGAACACAAAGTCGTTAACTTATTACGTAGTGAACAAAACCTTATCATTAAAAAATGGCAGCTAGTAATTATTGAGTCTTAGGAACTTTTTGTAAATCACAAGACAATAAAACATTTGGAACGAAAAAAAATTACACTTATCTCGGCTTATTACAGTGAAGAAGAAGCTTACTAATATTATGTACAAATATAATGTAGGCGATGGAGTACTGTATATAAGTAATATATTATATGACAACGTTGTATGTACGTAGCACCTCGTGAACACTTTGTGGCGTGCTACAGGGGCGCGGGGCCGACGGGCCATGTGGGAACACTCAATTGGGAAACCCAACTAAATAATTTCACATTATCATTGCAATAGTCAATTTTAGAAATAGTCCTAGGATCTCATTTTGTCAATTAAAATTCTTGCAAATTTTACAAAATTAATTAATAATTAAAATTACGTCCTGTTAAAGAATTAACAGTACAAGAGAGGTGCTGATTGATTAAGTAATGTTGCATTTTCAGCATTGAGTCCGCATCACTAAGGCGGACTCACATTGGCCACACCGAGCGGGACAGTGCGGCGCACGCACTACGCTTGTGCTATGAAGTCCGTCACTCGTGTTTATCCGTTTCCACAATATCCATATGACAAAATCGGATGTCTCGAAGCAAACGCCTATACTTACATAAACTATTAAATATTGCATTACTGTTACATTATTTTATTATCTAAAATAGCTTTAAACTCTCGTCTTTCTTATTTATTTCCTGTTCAATTTTCGGATACCAGTACACGCTTTGGCCGCTATAAGCTTAATTTGCTGTGATGCGTTTATCATGTTTTTCAAACGACATCGTGTGTAACTATGCAAGCTACTACAGTGCGGTCGTCAAGAGAATGCATTCCTGACAGTTGTCAGTGCGACAATTCTATAGTGCGTTTCATCTAATAGTTCCTTTGCCGTCATGTTGGCATTCATTTTTTGTCACTATTATAAACAAGGTAGACGCACTCTGCGTCTCTCTTTTTCTCACACTAAGTTGCATTAGTGCCAACATGACGGCAAAGGAACTATTAGATGAAACACATTACAGTACATACATATCTAACAAAGGTCAAATTCACAAAACACCTACTCGTTTGTATGAAAGTGACACGTGACAGTAGGAATTCTCTAGTCTGCCGCTATGTAATTAGCAACCAGCGCGCACCGGTTATGCCACGCGTGTGTCGTACTCGGCACAGAGTCGGGCGTCTGAATCCTGATCCTGATGAATCCAATATCGATAATTTCTTGTAGCTTATTTACCGGCTGGCCACATTACCACTCAGTATTGCCAGTACATTGTCCCATCGTGTTTATACGACACGATAATTACAATCCTTAAAGCGTTACATTTTGTGAATAATTTAATTAATTATTACAATATATGTATGTGTATCGTTTTATTTGGCTAAATTGGCTGCAACGCGTTCCGATCGCTGTGGCGTGCGTTCAGAGTATCTTTGACACAGCAATCTGAACGACACGCTCATATGTACAGTTTCAGATAATGCGTCATGTCTGTGGGACACATAACATGAGCTGGTATAATTACGATATTCCATTACAGCGCTAATACACTTCTATTAAAATGATGATGGATGAAATAAAATACGCAGACAATTTCCGTAACGTGAGATAGCTCTGGATAAAAACGTGTTTTGTATAAGATATTCGTATCCAATGTGAGCTTATCCCTCCGACAGAAGGCACAACCAATTATAATTATTTAGCAATATAGCGTCCAAGTCCACAGACACGTGCGCGTGCCGTGTGCGTCGACCTACAATAAACTAACATTACAGTATCGGTATAAGGTAGCACCAAATATTCATACTACAGGCGTTCCAATTCACACCGGCACATACCTACATGTTCCCATTGCAGAAAATATGTTATTGAACGTCGCATTATCAACAAAAATAAATTGAAGTATTAATGTGCCTTATCTCGTAACTATTAACCGTAAAGTTCTGTGTATGTTTAGCTTTTGGATAACACTTATAGTGTGCACTCGAACGCCGTTAGATCTATATTTTGTCGGATACATACGAAGACAACCACAAATGATAACTGTACGAATAGACTATCATTTACATCGACTATTGGGAACCCTACAATACCTATACACTAAATAAGTATACACTGACATACATCATACACAATCAAAACAAATATTTAAATGTAAAATTTTGAACAAATTTTTCGATGGACAGATCATTTTTAATTCGTGGAATATAATTGACGTCTGACAGTTTTTGTATGAAACAAGAAAACTATCATGAAATAAAAATTATTTCGCCGATAAACTAACTTATGTTGGAAAAAACAGCGCTTAAATTACATATTCTAACTGTTCTAAGGTCTATGTATGTGTTTTTGGATAGAAAATATGTCAAACTGCAACTTTTACAGATAACACGATCTGGCGATTGAAAAACTGGCTCAAAGTGGATAATGTTTCAGAGACTAGATAGAAAACATTTACGGTACGATGTCGCTTGGCAACGAGTACGCTGGGCTAGTAGACCATGTCAGTGAATACATACTTGTATATAGTTATGTACATGTGTCGTGTGGCAGCCTTCGCGCTGGTCCGCTGAGCACCTGGGGGCGAACGATTTATTTAATGAAACACGTCTCACTGAGAGTGATCAATAATGTACTGCAGTGTTGACAGAAAGAAAAAGATAAAAAAAAGTAGATGAATTTGTAAGGTATGGGAAATAGAAGGTTAGAATATTACAACGTAAGATTTAAGTAGGAGCTTACCTGTGGCTCACTGGTGGAAGGGCAGCGCCAGCGAGTACAGCGAGGGTCACCGCCGCGCCTCCGACACGTACACCGACACCGTGGAGTCCTTCGAGCCGACACCCATCGCGCATCTGCCACAGTGCAAGTATTCGTTTCAATTAGACACATACGAAAATAGAATTAATACTAATTGCCCCATCCAATAGATAAAAACCTTAGACAGCTAGTTATGTAGTTACTCTTTCAAACTGTTGTTTAATATTATAAAGTTTTGTTTATATTAATTAAACACACAGCTCGGCAATAGGGTAAATGACTAAAAAAACTAATTAGTCCGTTAGTCAGATTTCCAAAAATACTAGACACGTATTTTTTCTTTTTTCGTATAAACACACAATTAAGACGACACAGTACGTTGAAAACTCGTATGACGTCACTATACGCTACACTTTTTAGCGACCAGTGACATCACCAGCCACCACTCCTGATTTTATATTTGTAAATTTTTACTGTTTTGATAAAACAAAAAATATCTGATATCATGATTCACCCATTAATTTGTGAAGACCAATAAATGTGATCATTTTTGAAAAGCAAATACAAGTGGTAGCAAAAATATGTGACACCAAAGGAACACCGAAACTATCTGGCAAGACTAGCGACGCCAAAATGTAGGAGCTGCTTCAATAATATCTGTCAATATTAAGGAATATGTACATGCCTTTTAAGTATTGTCGTTTGAAGAAAAAAACAACTAGAACAATATAGTATTTTTTATTGTTTTTCAAAGTATTCACCACGTAGCTTGATGCACTTTCATTTGCTAAAATCAGTTATTATAACATTTATTCCATTCTGAATTGGGGGTGTTCAAAATGGCTGATTTGTAGACTTAATTATAGGAAATGTAAAGAAATCGTTAGGGCTTAGGCACAGTATAAAAATCATACAGTAGGACGACGACTTTGATCTCGTGTAAAATGCCGACATCGTCTAAAGTGTAGACGATGTTGGCATTTTAGCAGTCTAGACTCTGACAGTAACGCATCGGTCCAGGACTGTCTGTTCACATATAAACAATATTTATGAATTTATTTATCTATTGCAGATCAAAATCGATATCTGTATTATAAATAAAATAATATTACGTATTAATATAATAATGATACGGTCAAGGGTATTAAAATGCCAGTAGGCAATGACAAGTACCTAGAGCGTAGCTGATGTCGCACCGAAGTCTTCCTTTACGTCCACGAAGTGCGTATTGTAAACACACAATAACAGTACAGATGTTACTTCACGTAGTACCCAAAGTTCTCTTCACAGTTGTCGCAGTAGGTATTCTCAAAAGTCGCTTCTTAACTGTCGCCTGTTCTCGTATCGCTACTCGAATGCAGACTGACTCTGCGCTGGCGTCACGGCGCTATATATAGGTCAGCTGATCGAACATTTCAGATTCGTCTAGACGTAATAATAATAGCGCATAACTTCGAGTACGTTCAGCAAGTACCTTCAGGTATTTCCCGGAAACGAGTTTCTTGAAATTTAGATGTCGTCACTTCGTTTGCAAATTGATGAAACCTGTACCATTCGATAGGCCACCCTAGGTCTAGCAATGCGTTTTATATTGCACCTATACAATGGGTGGGCCTCGAGTTATAGGGCTTAAAAGTTACGCACTGCTTGCCATCGGCATAAGGTGCATTCGTAACACTATGATAAAAAAGCACTTCCTCTCACTTTAAACATACTATTATATATTATGTGCTCTTGTATGATATTTATTATTTAGATGTATATATATATTTTTTAAATAATTATAAACTAGCGCTTGACCGTAATCCCGCCTGATGGTAAGCAGTGATGCGATCGTTGATGGTAAAGCGCGCTAGTTTATTAAGAGCCTATTCACTCAGAAAAACTGAGCGAATAGGAAGGAAGACGGCAGTTGAGTGAGGTGATGCAATGTTAAACCCAACAACACGACCAACGATGCTGCGCCAAAGGGAGATTGATCTGAAGACCCTCCACGACCAAACTCCCAAGACAACAACATTAGGAGCATCGTACCCGGCACACATCGCAACACAACTGCTCAGTCTCGTCCTCCGTACGGCTTCACCAGACAACATGCCGGAACACGACAAATCGCTTGGCGGCAAGGCTTTGTCTGGTGGGTGGTAACTTCTGCCGGCGGCAGCTGTTATGGTCTACCACCGTTTAAAAATTGGGATCTAACTCTGGTGAAGTCATCAGTGTTCTTTTGTTGTTTGATTTTAATGTAGCATATTTATCGTATTTTATCGTGACTTTGTTTCCTTTCTCGCGCTCTCTGTTTGCTTCTTCCTGTAATTCTGGTATGTACTTAGGGTAATCTTCACTTAGATGATATTGGGTGTATTTTAATGTTTTTTGGCTGAAAATGCTGATCTTTAAACCAAGGGTAAAAAAAGTAAGTCGCGGTTTAGCACCTTTTTCCCCCACTCTCTTTATTTCCTGAATATCTTCATAATCCAATTTTAAGGACAATTTTCGGTGTTGGGTCGGGTCGGGTTCCAGACAGCGGTGTCTGTTGCGAGCTACCGCTACATTTCTAAAAGTGTCAGAAGCGAGCGACAGTCACCGGTGTCTGGAAGCCGCCACATTTTATAACCCGCTCGTTGCTGCGTAAGATGGATTCTAACTCTGAAAGTTTGCTCGCGCTTTTGTTAATAAGTAGAAGACGTAGACGACGTCGTCGCCGCCTGTATTGAGTGCATTAAATTTCAACTAGTTCTGGCCTGGCCTTCAAAAGTGTGTTAAGTGCCGTCGCTGGCCAGCGGTGGCTGAGGTCGGTGTCCCGTTTGCACCTAGCTAGCCTTATACTTTCAACAGTTTTGATATTCAATTTTTAAACAAAATCGAATACAGCAGTTCCAAATTCAAAATTGTTGGGAAATATGGAAACGACGGAACTTAAAAGGCATGCACAAATATCTGAGAGAATGATTGGACCATTATGAAAAACACAAATGCATTTTTTTACTGTTTTTGCAAGATTAAGCGTCACCAAGATTGTTTAATGAGGTTACCTGAGCGGATGGAAGGTGAGACAGGAGACCGGTCCGATGCGAGCGCCCATGAATCCTTCGTGGAACTTAATGGTGTTCAGTGGGGAGCCTTTCAGGTCGTAGATGCTGATGCTCTGGTTCACTGACCCACTGATAGACAAATTATATTAGTGATTAGCTGTTGCTCTCGACTTAGTTCGTGTGTCATTTGTATTTCATAAAATCATCAAATCGCCTCTTCCAGTTCGTTCTCTTCCCATCCTCGCTCAGAGCGAGCAGAGCGGAAGGAAGCGTCAGAATTTTATTGACTAAAACTTATCAGTGTTCCTTCACTTGCCTGTGCGCCAGGGCCACGGTTTCTCTTTTGACCAAGCCGCAACCCTGACTCAGGTATCGGTCTCCGTGGACCCCGTCACGATGTGCTGACATCTCTTGGAGGCGTGCGTGAAACACAATGCGCCGTCGACTCGAGCCTGTTCCGCGACCGGGCGGCGAGATGCCCACTGCTCGCAAGTCTACGGTGGACGGGAGTTCGATGTTGTCTCCTGACCAGGACGTATCCAGCGGCGGCTAGAGGCGTGAGGGCGCTGAGATGGGCACTGATGACACATGAGCACTCCTCAAAGAGGGGACTTACCGGCGCTATTGAGTGTGTCTAACATGCTTAACCCTCACGTCAGTATTCTTTGAAGGGTCAGTACGATAGTTAAATAGAAACATAAGATACCAGGCCATGAGGCTGCAGAGCGGATGCACGTCGATGGCGGCGAGCGGGGCGGGCGCGCGTACCGTGTGCAGGACAGACAACTTGCGCGTGTCGTAGATGTGCACCGACCCGTTCACACTGCAACGTGCCCAACAGTTACTTCACTATATATTATAACACAAACTCACTTTCTCCTTTATCTATCTCCCTTTGTATGATTAAATCTTTAAAACTACGCAACGAATTTTGATGAGTTTTTTTTTAAATAGATAGAGTGATAAAAGAGGAAGGTTTATATGTAGGTAAAGGATGGTTAAATTTTACGGGCCGATGTGAATGTGGACCACAACTAAACCTCAAGATTTTTTCTGCTTTTTATGTGACACACTTCTCAATTTCAGACTAACTCAATTTGAATCATGGAAATATACACAATAGAGCAACGTGTTAGTTATTCAGACTTATTATTATGAAAATGGACGTTCAAATCAAAATGCACATCGTGGACTTCATGATTTTTTCGGTTAATTAGGTTCAGAGATATATCACATTCAGTAAGTCAAGCATACAGATATTTTGCTCTCTATCTCAAGGTCAAAGCGGAAGTCGGTTGCGAAACGTATATAAATCATGTTTGAACATCAAGTCAATATATTATTAACTCATAAGTTTCGATATCGATTCCCTCGCCGACTCGTCATACGTATCCGGCTAGACCCTGGTAAACCGGGTTCGTAGGAAATTTAAATTTACAAAACACTAGTGCATGCTCGTACAGCTCGTACTGCAAAAAATATTGCTGCTGTTCGCGATAGTTTGGCTGAAGAGCCATCCGCATGAACTCGCGTCGTGCCCAAAAATTGCACATCTCACGCTCGTCGTTGACGAACATTATGCATGAAGACTTGCATTTACACGCTTACAAGGTGCAATTGACTCAAGAACTAAAGCCTCTTGACCATTCCAAGCGTCGTCAATGGTCAGAATGGTAGCAAGAAATGGCAACAGTGGATGATCAATTTTCGAAGAAAATCATCTTCAGTGATGAGGCACATTCGTACCTCAGTGGATTCGTGAATAAGCAGAATTGCCGCACTAGGGCGAATGATAATCCAAGAGAGGTTGTCGAAAAATCAATGCACCCACAAAGAGTGACTGTTTGGTCCGGTTCATGGGCTAGCGGCATTATTGGGCTCTATTTTCTTCAAAATGAGGCGGGTCAGGCAGTTACTGTGAATGGTGTTCGCTATGGTGAGATGATAACGAACTTTTTATGGTCCTATATATAATTGGAAGTTATGGATATGGACGACATGTGGTTTCCAAAGGACGGTGCCACTTGCCACACAGCTAGCGAAACAATGGCTTTTTTGCGCGACAAATTCAATGGCCGTGTTATCTCACGTGGTGGCGATGTCAATTGGCCGCCAAGATCATGTGATTTGACATCGTTGGACTTCTTTCTTTAGGGTTATTTAAAAGAAAATGTGTACGTCGAAAATTTGGACCATACGATGCAGATGTGCCGCCGAGGTCGCGGCGGTCATTTGGCCGATTTTTGTTCCATACATAATTGAAAGATACTATTACGGGCTAGAGATATTAAAATGCCGGTTAAGGGTTTCGAAGTTTATTGGAAACGAAGGTACAGGTGGTAGTAGGCAATGACAAGTAGAACGTAGCTGATGTCGCACCGAAGTCTTCCCTCACGTCCACGAAGTCCGTGTCGTACACACAAAATAACACTACCGACGTTACTTCACGTAGTTATCAAAGTTCTCGTTAGGTTGTCGCTGTAGATCTCCTTAATTATCGCTTCTTAACTGTCGCTTGTTTTCGCCTCGGTATTCAAATGCCGATTGACTGACTGCTGGCGTCACGGCTCTTTATATACGTCAACTGATCGAACATTCCAGATTCGTCTAGACGTAATAATAATAGCGCGTAACTTCGAGTACATTCAGTAGGTACCTACGGTAATTCACCGGAGAAGAGTTTCTGGAAATTTTGATGTGGACACTTTCCCCCTTATTCATAAACGCTGCTTAAAGTTAACTAGTGATTAGCGATTCTTTAAACATTCAATTTTGACCTTTTAACGTCACTTAACTTAAATCATCCTTTATGAATATACACCACAGTGTTTAAGGGGTTTATTCATAAACGAAGATTAAAGTTAAGTGACGTGCACACGTCTAAAATGTATGGTTAAAGAATCGCTAATCACTAGTTAACTTTAAACATCTTTTATGAATAAGGGGGATTGTTGACAAAATTACAGAATTAAAAATTGCGGGTTGTTACGTTGGCGGCGGTACACGCCGCGGCGTTCGTTGTGGATTTTTGTATTACGTTCACAGTTTTCTGTATGTAGTGTATATAATATCATTGCACCCGTGCAATGCCGGGGCCGGTCGCTAGTATTGTACATTTAGTTTAGCTCTCATGTTGTATCATTGTCTTAACTGTTGTGACAATGATGCAAACCGAAATTTGTTCAAACTGAAAAGTTTGTCAAGGTTGCAGTGATATTTATTTTTGTTTCAATATTGTTACGAATGCACTTTATGTCGATGGCATAAGGTTTCATATCGCATGACATGCAGTGTGTAACTTTTAAGCCCTATAACTCGAGACCTAGACATCGTATAGGTGCAATATAAAAACGAATTGTCAGACCTAGGTGGTGAAAATTCATGAAACCTGTATGTACCATTCGATAATGGTACAGGTTTCATGAATTTTGTCAACTAAGTGACGACATCGAAATTTCTAGAAATCCGTTTCCGGGAAATACCCGAAGGTACTTGCTGAACATACTCGAAACTATGCGCTATTATTATTACGTCTAGACGAATCTGGAATGTTCGATCAGCTGCCCTATATAAAGCGCCGTGACGCCAGCCTGCAGTCCGCGTTCAACGTAGCAGCCCCCTCCCCCGCCCCTCGTCCGATGAAGGCCAGCCCGCGCCGCAGCTGAGCCAGTAAATAAAAATTCGATCCAGCCATCCCTTGCTGTTCTCTCCAGCGACGCCCTAAGCCGAGGTTCGTACCCCGCAGGGGGTGCCCTTAGTGCGTAGTCGCTTAGTTTTTAGTAGCCCTGGCTGGAGGCTTTAAATTCATTTAAGGCATCCACAGGAAAGTCCGGTTAAGTAGTCACGGCCTCTCAAGGTCAACTACGAGATGCCATATCAAAAAAAAAAACAAAAAGCCAGCAGTCAATTCGACGCCTGAAGCTCGCCCCGAACGCATCGCGCCTTCCCCCGCTCCGATGTTACGTGTCATGTCTGCCGCTCTCGCCTCCCTGCTGCTCGTGCCACAATCGCCGCGCTC
The DNA here is from genome assembly GCA_037179545.1 of Sesamia inferens. Lineage (NCBI taxonomy): Eukaryota > Metazoa > Arthropoda > Insecta > Lepidoptera > Noctuidae > Sesamia > Sesamia inferens. The sequence goes on along the minus strand of CM073926.1, from coordinate 34,021,780 downwards.
TTTCGTGCCGCATCGCCGCTCTCGCTCGCGGCGCATTGCCGCGCTCGCTCGTGCCGCACTCACACAGGCTCATTGCCACGCCAAGCCCAGGTGCGTTAAGTGCCTGGGCGACCATGGCACAGCAGCGTGCCCACGGCCAAAGGACCGTGCGCTCTGCACTGAGCCACCCAGCTACAACCGGCCACACGGCCAACTATCGTGGGTGCCCCAAGGCCCCTAAATCCTTTTCCCCGCAATTAGCCAAACGGGCTAATGCACGCCAGCAACGGGAATCTCCCGGGAGTCAGATCCCAGAGCGTCTGAGCCCTCAAAGGCCCAGCCCTTGGACGCTGCTCAACCACCAGAGGGCTTTTCCGGTCCTCGTGGCGACCGCTCCCCAGAGCCTGGAAGGACAAGGATTCTCGCATCCGTCCTGCCACGAATCAAAAGGTGGCCCCATCCCCCTCTGCCTCAGCCCCTAAGGCTGTGGCAGCGACCCCCGCACCCCTTCCCACAACCCCAACCGTAGGAAATAGTCCAATGGATGCATTTAATGTCATCTCAGGGACGTTCCTCATTTTTATGTCCCCCCGCGCCAAGCAAATGGCTAGCAAACTAGCTGCCAGGTCCGCTGGCAACCTCCATGCTGTAATGAGCATCTACAACGCGTACCCGGAGGTTTTTTTTTTTTTTTATATAATTAATAGCCGTCTTTGTCTCCTTCCGTGGCAAGAATCCTTTTTTACTTTTTTGTTATTTTTGCCAATTCTCTTTTTTCCGCACTTTCCGTTTTTTTGCGGCATTGGCCTTGTAATTCTTTTCGGGGTCGCTTTTTTCCCCAGTCAATTCTTTCTTTTCTTTGTCATTCTTTTCTTATATATACAATTTTTACTAGTCATTTCCTACTTATACTATCTTACTATTACCGAGCGCGAATTAGAAATAATTAAATTAAAATCCGGCGTTAAAACCATTAATGAGGACAATAAAATGTCGTACGCAGATTCTTTGAAACTGCGGCTACCTAAAGTTGCCCCCGCTATTGAATCAAGAGTGCCTCTGCCTTGTGTCGTCGCCTATCCGACCCAAGAGCGATCAGCTGACTATGCGTCATCATCCGCCACTAAACAAGCTCTTATGAAGGCGATTAGACCGAGTGACGATGGGTTTCAAATAGTCGGTATTAAAAAAACCGCCAAATCGGGGGTTGTACTACGTGTGGCTAACGAAAACCAATTAAAAAGATTAGAATCGGTAGATGCTATAAAATCTGCCGGTCTCCGCTTAGAAAAACCAAAGGGTCGCCGCCCCCGTCTATTAGTTAAGAACATTCCCGCCTCAATGGAAGACAAAAATTTTTTGCAAGCTATTTACCGCCAAAACATTAAAAATGAGTTGCCAATAAAAGAAGACGATTTCATTAAATCCACCAAAATAGTCCGTAGGCGTTCTACCGATACCGGTCGGAAATGGATAGGCATAGAAATTGAACCTGAGGTACGTAAATATCTTGTGACTACCAAGGATAAATTATTTATTGACTGGGCCACTTGCCGTTTTGTTGATGATATCGAGGTAGTTCGTTGCGCGTATTGTCAACAATTCGGTCATGTTAAAAAGCATTGCGCTAATAAATCACCAACCTGCGCTATCTGTTCCGAGGCTCACGAAACCAATGTTTGCCCGCATAAGGGCGATTCGAATTTTACCCCGGTTTGCGCGGCGTGTAAACGATTTAAAAAACCCTATGATCATAGATGCGGGTCGGACCAGTGCGGTACCTATAAATTAAAACTCGAACAACTTATCCTACATACTAATTACTAATTAAGATGGATAGGTTAAACATAGGGCAATTAAACCTTCACAACGATAAGGTGGCGACATCAGAGTTAGATAAATTAATTATTGACTACAACTTAGACCTTGTACTCATTCAAGAACAATATCAAAACTCACGTTTACGTCACAGGGTAGTGCAACTGGATTGCAGGGCACGAGCCGGAATTTATGTTGCGCGGTCTTCTAACTTTACGGTAACGTCTTTACGTGAACTCATGACGCCACACTGTGCGGTTGCCGAAGTATCATCAGCTTCTTTTAAAGTATTCGTTGTAAGCTGTTACTTTCAATATTCAGATCCTGTTACTCCTCATATACATAATCTCCGTCATGTCTTGCGGTCACTCGCGGGCTGCAAAGTTATCGTTGGCGCGGATGTCAACGCGTCATCGTCTCTGTGGTATGGCAAGGTTCGGGCCACCGATACCGAACGACGCTGCGCTGTTGAGGATTTCATTGCTGAGATGAACCTATCGATTCATAATACCCCTGATGCACCACCTACTTTCTGCAGCCAAATGGGCGAATCTTGTATTGACGTCTCACTTTCAAGTGCCGACGTACGTTTGGATAGGTGGCGTGTCCTACCGGACGCGTCTTGTAGTGATCATCGCCTGATCGTGTACGAATTTGTTCCTGGTTATATTCAGGGTCCGTCTCATATTCCCGGTAATTTCAGATATAGATGTAAAGGCGCGAACTGGGAATTTTTCGGCTCGCTTTTTGCGTGTCACGCCAAAGAATTCACTCGGGACGGGCTGTCAGCCGAAGAAAGTGCTGACATTATGTCAGAAACCTTTACCTACTGTGCTGACATTGCCATTGGTCGCGGATCTATGACCAATATTCGTAGATGTGACTGGTGGAGTGATTATTTAGTTGAACAGCGTAAAAGATATCGCAGAGCGCGTAGACAGTTAAATAAACTCAAGAGCCGAAAGATTACTGGAGATCTTCTTACGTTCGCTTTAAATGCTTTTAGAGTTGCCAAGTCACGCTACAAAGCATCGGTGGAAAAATCTAAGGGTAACTTGTTGCGAAAAATCGTTGATAAACTTGACAGGGAGGGTCCGTGGTCTCCCTTATATCACGAATTTAAAGCTAACAGATCGGTCGACCTTGCATACGTTCAAAACATTAAAGTCAATGATAAGCATACCACAGACATAGAGGAAACAACAGAAGTGCTAATCAATACACTTATCCCTGATGATTCACCGGCTAACGATAGCGACTACCACCAACAGAATCGAGCGTGGGCTCCTGTGCCACCTGAATCACCAATGTCAGACGTACCATCTAATGACGAATTTATAAATATTGTAAGAAAACTACCGGTCAACAAATCATCAGGTGAAGATAAAATATCTAATAGGATGATTAAAGAAGCGTGTAAAACAGCGGGTGATGCCATCTTAACTGTATACAACCGATGCATTGCTGAAGGCGTTTTTCCTCGTAAATGGCGACGCGGTTTCATACGAATAATACCAAAGTGTGGTGACAAACCACCGGATGATCCGAAGTCATATCGTCCTATCACACTTCTACCATCTTTGGGTAAACTTCTTGAGCGCCTCATCGTTCCACGTTTACTACCGAACGGTCCAAAATTCCATAATAATCAGTATGGCTTCACCGTAGGTAAATCTACAGTCGACGCGGCGCTTTCTGTCAGAAGAACCGTTAACCAATCCGAAAACAAGTACGTAATTGGGATCTTCCTGGATATTTCTGGGGCTTTTGATAACGCCTGGTGGCCTATGCTGTTGTTAAAATTAAAAACCCGCGGTTGCTATAAAAACATATATAATCTCGTTTACTCTTACTTTATAAACGGTTCCGCGGTACTTAAGCTCGGTCATTTTTCTAGTACTAAAACACTAACCATGGGATGTCCTCAGGGTTCAGTTGTCGGTCCTTATTTATGGAATTTGGGTTTTGATGACTTCCTCGCGATCCCGCTTCCTTGTGGCTGTTCACTTACTGGTTACGCGGACGATGGCCTACTGCTCATTCAGTCAAGTACCCGAGCTGGACTTGAGAACTTGGCCAATACTTGCCTAAATTTAATATCTCAGTGGGGTGATCGTAACCGCCTAGCGTTTGCGCCACATAAAACCTATCAACTTCTACTAAAAGGTAATCTTAAATCATTGCCTACTATTAAATTTAATAACGTTCCCATTAAAAAACAGCAATCCGTATGCTACCTTGGTATGATCTTAGAAAGGAATTTTTCATTTATAGAACATATAAAAATAGTTGGTGAAAAAGCTAAAAGGAACTTTTATGCCCTAACTAGAATATCCAAAGCAACTTGGGGTCTATCATTCCTAACTTTAAAAACTATATATGGAGCTACCTACTTAGGATGTATGTGCTACGGTGCACCAGTTTGGGCCGATAGGGCCAGCATAGGGGCGGCACGACGTAAACTGCTTCAAAGCCAACGCTTGGCATTGATATTTTTATGCAAGGCGTATAGAACGGTCAGTACTGAAGCCTTACCGGTACTGGCAGGTGTACTTCCAGTCGACCTTGAGGTACAGCGACGTGCTTCAATGTACTACTCCGCGAGGGGGGAGGCCATGGACACTAATTTTGTTACACAACGCGACTTTAATAAAATCTCTAGATTATTTAAACCTCAGACTGATGTCTGGGAGGACCTCTTATCCGAGTGGCAAAGTAGGTGGGATAATTCCATCAAGGGCCGGCACCTCCATCTATTCTTTCCATCCGTTGGCGATCGGCTGGCTAAGACATGGCTGGAGGTTGACCACTGCGTTGCCCAATTTCTCACAGGTCATGGCAACTTTAAAAGTAAACTGTATTCTTTTAAACTTGTTCCTTCCCCTTGGTGTCAGTGTTCTACATCGAACTGTGAATTTGAACAGTCCGCACATCACATCTTGTGGGAGTGTGTTCTTTGGCAGAATGAACGCAATATTATGTTGGATAGTGTACAAGTTACATCCGGAGTCGTTTATTATACGGACCTTGTAGAAACTAGAACCAATTTCCGTGCGTTCAGGCGCTTTTGCCATACCTATTATTGGAATCAATTGTAACAGCTAATAACTACTTAGGACCCATTAACTTAATCAAATTTTATTCCGTGGTGTTTGGCAATCTGGGCTTCTCCCAGTTGCAATAATGTCCCTTTGTGCCGATTGGCCTAGTTCTGTTCTGTCTCCTGCTTGTTATGGAGGGAAGTGGAAAAAATATCTTTTTTCTTACTCCTCCGCTATTCTTTTTTGATTAATTTCGTTGCGGGACCCAAGACAGTTGAATCGTTTCTCCGGGACTCGTCGAGCTTCATTGCTCGGCGTTTTTCTGGCGGTCGCCACTGTTGATTCTGGCTTTCAGGAGTTGCAGTGGTTGGGAAAAGTGCGGCGGGTTTTGTCCCATTAAAAAAAAAAAATATCTTACTATTATACAATTTATAATTAAACAAATCTTGCCGACGGCACAGTGCTTGGCTGTGCTGCCCTCGTCCGGTTTCTTTCGATAGACTGCTTAGCCACTTTGAGGCAGAACCGCTCCAGATACGGCCTGGAGTGCTTATCTGCTATGATTCCTTCAATGGTCGTTTCCGACAAATTTAATCCAGTACTTACTTCCAGGTCGTATCTGTCGCGGTTGTGCCTCGGACATTCGAACAACAGATGCTGAATGGTTTCCGTCGCCTGTGTGTCACACACACAGGCTGGACTGTCCTTCAATTTAAAGCGATGCAGGTACGCAGCGAAGCCGCCGTGACCCGTCAGGATCTGCGCCCAGATAGACGTCCTGTCGAGGCACTTCAGGACCTTGCGCGCGCACGCCACGTCGGGGAAGAACATTCGCGTGACCCCAGCCGTGGCCCCGCCGGTGTACCTCCCGTTCCAGACAGCTACTGTGCCCTCTCTCAAACGTCGCTTGACGTATGAGACTGGACACCTGTCATACGCTGGGGCGACCCTGGACTGGGCCGCCGCCTGCCTAGCCAGTTCGTCGGCGCGCTCATTGCCGGGGATCCCGACATGAGCTTTCACCCAAAAGAACCGGAGGACTTTACCACTCCCCTCTTGCTCCCTGATATTCTTACGAATATGGGTAGCAAGGGGATGGTGCCTTTCCGGGTTTCGGATCAAGTCGAGCGAGGATCGAGAGTCGCTGAGCACCGCCGCGCAGTCGAAGCCTCTCAGGACAACCAGGTCCGTAGCCCTGGCTATCGCGAGCAGCTCCGCCTGAAAGACGGTACACATCGGCTCCAACCTCATTCGCTTGGTCCGAATCTCGGACCCATCCCGCCAGTATGAATATGCCGCCCCGACCCCTTCATCCGATTTACTACCGTCTGTGTAAATCAGATGAGCGGGGAGCTGTAGCTGAGCCACAATTTCGGGGAGCATATTCTCCAGACACTGATAATCAACATCTGGCTCACTGGCGGGGTGAGGGGCCTCCGTAAAGGCCCTACGCTCCTCCAGTTCCCGGGATTCCAGCTCAGCAATCGGACGTCCCCGTTTGCACTCAAACAGCCGGGCGACCTCCAACACTCGAAGATCGAGCGGGAGGAGACCCGACAGCGTGAGTGCTGCATTGAGCGACACCGTACGATGTGCGTACCCGGAGGTTACGCAAGCCCTTCACAGTATTGCGTCTAAATAATGGACAGCAGACCCTATCAGCGAACCAAGCCCCGATCCCTCAAACTGGCTCACTTCAATGCCGACGGCATCAGAGATCAGAAATTCGAGATCTCAACCTTCCTCCGTGAGCACCACGTTAACATCTTCCTCGCTCAAGAGACCTTCCTCAAGCCTAGCCATCGCACACCCCTAATTGCAAACTACCGCGTAGTTCGCAATGACAGGCAGCGATGTCACAAAGGCGGCACTCTTATTTATTTCAAAAGGGCTCTACATTGCATCCCAATGGACCCCCCTCCCCTCTCACGACTAGAAGTTTCAGTATGCCGTCTCGGCATGTCAGGCCACCAACCTATTACCATAGTGTCGGCCTACCTCCCATCCGGTTTCTCTGCAGAGAATCACCAACTCTTACCTTACTTCTTGGGTTGAACGACTCCGTCATAATAGCGAGCGACCTCAACGCCAAACACACCGCCTGGAATAGCACCAGGATCAACACCAGAGGCAGACTCCTGTTTGACCTCTCCACCCAAATGAACTTTGATGTCGTGGGCCCTATGACCCCCACCCATTTCCCTACACCCCAGACGTCCTCGACGTAGCGCTCCTAAAGAACATCCACCTACGGTTCGACTCTATAGAAGCACTACCAGAGCTATCGTCCGATCATCGCCCAGTCATCATCCGACTGGCTTCCCGCACTGGCCTCTCTGACCCAGGTAAAGTACCCCCAGACGAAAGTGGTAACGGACTGGAGGAAAGTAAGCGATCGGCTGAAATCCACCACGTCCCCCCACTTGGACTCCATACCTGCACGCCTCGACTCTATCGTGGACACGACAGCCGCGATCGACTCGTTCACGGATCACGTACAGTCAGTCCTGAACGACTGTTCAAGGGAGGCCACAGTGACAGAAGACTGTCGCTGGAAACTTCCTGCTGACTTGCGTGAACTCCTGACCGAGAAGAACGCGGCTGTCCGTGCCTACAGCAACTTCCCCTGCGTAGCTAACAAAGCCCATATACGCTATTTACAGAGAACTGTAAAAAGACGCATATCGGAGTGGCGTGAAGCTGGCTAGGGTAAGATGCTGGACGAGTTAGAGCCCACCCATCTAGCCTTCTGGGAACTTCAAGGGAAATTAAAATCCAAAGAAGCTGTCACCATGTCTCCTCTGGTTCGCCCTGACAATACCATCGTCTTCGACGACTATGATAAGGCTGAATGCCTTGAAGAGAATGAAGAGTGGTCCGCCTCTTCCCTGCCCACCTGACCCTCCTCTTGACCACCATCCTCAATGGTGCAATGGGGAATAACATTTTCCCACAATCATGGAAAGAAGCCACAGTTATAGGCATTCCCAAGCTTGGTAAGCCTAAAGCCGAACCCACTAGCTACCGTCCCATCAGCTTACTCAAAGTTCTCGGCAAGATCTATGAGAGGCTTATATATAAGCGTCTCAGAGCCTACGCCGAGAACAAGGGCCTCATTCCAAACGAGCACTTCGGGTTCCGTATCCAGCAATCTGTCCGCAACAAATCCTACGCATCACTGAACATATACACGCAGGGTTCCTGCGTGGTATGTATACAGGCGTAGTCTACTTCGACATAGCGAAAGCGTTTGACAAAGTCTGGCACAATTAATCTAAGCTGTACAAACTCGGAGTGCCTGACCGTCTCGTCCTCATCTTACGGGACTTTCTGTCAAACCGCACCTTCCGCTATAAAATCGAAGGAGCGCTCTCCTCCCCCCGCCCCATCCGTGCAGGTGTTCCCCAGGGCTCTGTACTAGCCCCCCTCATTTTCACGCTGCATACAAGCGATATCCCGAAAAGCGGTAAGGCCCAAATAGCTCTGTTCGCAGACGACACTACCATCTACTGCTCGGTTCTTAGCCCTGACCGAATTCGCCTCCATCTCCAAACCGCTGTCAACAAACTGGCTGACTGGTTTAAAAAATGGAGGGTAGAAGTCAACCCTCGAAAAAGTCAAGCGGTACTCCACTCGAGACCGCGACACAATATCCCCTCTCCACGACCCATCTCCATGTCTGGCGAGTCGATCCCTTGGGAGAAGCAATCCAAATACCTAGGTGTGATTCTCGACCGCAACCTCAACTTCTCAGAGCACCGCCTACACTCTGGGTTGACTCCACCCCGTCCTCAACCCGCGTAGCAAACTGTCGCTAAAGTGCAAAATGCGCTTGTACACAGCATGCATACGCCCGATTATGACATACGCTTGTCCAGTCTTCGCACATGCCAAGCCGCGTCATATCCATAGGATGTAAGTAGTCCAAAACCGTTTTCTACGTAAAGCCACAAATGAGCCTTGGTTCGTCCGTAATGAGATCCTCCACCTTGATGAATCCCCACCATCCAGCAGTTCATGAAGCGTCTTTTCAAACGCTTCTTTGACACTGCCGCCAAGCACCGCAATCCCCTGATAGTAGCGGCTGCTAACTATACCCCCTCCACCATCTCCAAGCTTCGCCGCCCAAGGCATACCCTCACAGACCCCGATGACCCCATAACCCTCCTCCAAGAGGCCAATAGGGCCAGCAGCACAACATACAAAAAAAGACCGACCTACCGACCTCGCCGCCGAGGTCCATCGCGACGCGTTCAACGTAGTAGCCCCCTCCCCCGTCCCTTGCCCGATGAAGGCCAGCCCGCGCCGCAGCTCTGAGTTTGTTTCGGACGTTTCTTCTCAGAGCTAGTACTAGAAAACGCCGCGGTCATCAAACCGAATTAAAACAAAAATTCGATCCCGGCGTCCCTTGCTGTTCTGTCCGGCGACGCCCTAAGCCGAGGTTCGTACCCCACAGGGGGTGCCCTTAGCGTGTAGTCGCTTAGTTTTTAGTCGCCCTGGCTGGAGGCTTTAAATTCATTGAAGGCAGCTACAGGATAGTCCGGTTAAGTAGTCAGAACTTCTTAAAGTTAATTATGAGATGCTATATAAAAAAAATAAAAGCTCGCAGTCAGTCTGCATTCGACTAGCGATACGAAAACAGCGACAGTTAATAAGCGATCTTTGAGAATACCTACTGCGACAACTGTAACGAGAACATTGAGTACTACGTGAAGTAACATCTGTAGTGTTATTGTGTGTGTACGACACGGACTTCGTGGACGCAAGGGAAGACTACGATGGACTGTACCTTCCAGTGGCGAAGAGTCCATACAAGCCGATTCCCACCGGGTTACCTTTCAAAAATCAGTTCCATATTCATACAAAAGTATTTACATTCTATTTCATTAACAAAGTATTATTAATCAAATACCGGCGCGATTTACAATAGCAATCGTAATTTTTAGCAATACCCTAAGTATCACATTTCATTTTATAGTCGTAAATTAATCAGTGCTTCAATTTTTCGTATATTACATTGAAGGCAACTCGACGAATTACAGCTTACCTCGGTCAACGTTTTACTATGAGGCGAAAAGAGACAGAGCGTGTCAGACCATCTCTTTCTAATGCTCGCTAACCGTCGGTAAAACTTGATAAATATAGGCTAATGCCAAGCGGCTTGTAGTTCTCTCCTCTCCTCTATTAGAAAGAGACAAAGAAACCACGCCACTACGAGAAAGGAAACACGACAAATAGTACAGTCAATATGTCGAAAAAAAAGCCGTGAGCTCCGAAAAATGACAAACCGGAATTTGACTTGATGAATCGTTAGAGGGGCGAGTAATAAACTTAATGTTAGATTTCCGAAGTCCCTCCTCCTGCTGTTTTTGAGAAAATCCAAAAATATTTTGAAATTGATTTATCTCAGCAACTATAAGGGCTAGCGACCTTTTTTTTTTTTTTTAAACTGTTAAGGACACTAAGGACTACATTTTCTTTCATTGAAGTGACATCGTCCGACTTAAACTGCAAAAGCTAGATGGCGCTAAAGTTTGAAAAAATTGGTTTTTTGCCATTTTCATTATGAAATAACAATTTTTTTACAATAATGTAAATGAGAAAGTTGTTTGTCACAAAATTAGCTACAACTTTTGTTTAAAACATTTTTTCGTAAAACTCACCGTTTCCGAGCTGAAGCTTGTTGAAGTGTACAAATCGTACATTATGTGCCTTGCTGTAGGGTGTTTGTCACACAATTCATGGATAGATCAATGAATTGAAATGTTTACATAATTTTCAATTTTTAATAATTTTTAATTTATTTTTTTCAATTTTTTTTTTTTTTTTTTTTTTGTACGATTCTTAGAGCTTCTGGCAGATGTTAGAAACCGGTCCATTGTCCAAACTATGCCCACGTATTCGGTGAAAGTGACAAAAGAACCGTTGTTCTGCTCACTGCACTTCTTCACCTATATAGCTCGGAAACGGTAAGTTTTACGAAAAAATGTTTTAAACAAAAGTTGTAGCTAATTTTGTGACAAACAACTTTCTCATTTACATTATTGTAAAAAAATTGTTATTTCATAATGAAAATGGCAAAAAACCAATTTTTTCAAACTTTAGCGCCATCTAGCTTTTGCAGTTTAAGTCGGACGATGTCACTTCAATGAAAGAAAATGTAGTCCTAAGTGTCCTTAACAGTTTAAAAAAAAAAAAGGTCGCTAGCCCTTATAGTTGCTGAGATAAATCAATTTCAAAATATTTTTGGATTTTCTCAAAAACAGCAGGAGGAGGGACTTCGGAAATCTAACATTAAGTTTATTACTCGCCCCTCTAACGATTCATCAAGTCAAATTCCGGTTTGTCATTTTTCGGAGCTCAAATTGCAGATTGACTGTACTAAAAGTTGAAAATAAATTATTGTTAGTATGTGTTCCTCTATACCTACCACTGGTGCGTGAGTTTTTCGTTTGTTTTTAATATTTGTGTTATTTAAACTGTGACTGATTCTGTAAGGTAATTTAATCGCAGATTTGGTTAAATACTGTGGATTTTGTTTGTTATTATGGCTTTAATTCATATAGAGTGCTGCTCAACAGACTACCTGCTTACAAAAGAAACTTCATTTTCAAAACTAAGTTATGCATACAAGAAGCATGTTATTCAGTTAGGTCGAGCACTCCCACACATGATTATTGATTGCAAAAGGCGAGATGGATTTTTTAAACATTTTCACGCGTCGTTATATGATAAATATACATGGATGACAGGCAGTTGCAAACTGAACAAAATGTTTTGTTTTCCGTGTTTGTTATTTTCTGATTCGAAATCTGTTTGGAGCAGTACGGGTTTTACGGATATTAATAATTTGTCTAACTCAGCCAAAAAACACATTCAGACTGAAAAACACATCCGCAGCTGCTTGTTACTCCACGAATTTGGAAATAATGGCAGAATCGAGTGATTTTTTTTCCAACGCTTTTGATGTACATAACAGAAAAGTTGACCGTAATCGCGAGTTAATGAAACGTTTTATTGACACGGTCATTCTTTTGGGGAAGCAAGAATTACCATTTCGCGGTCACAATGAAAGAGCAGATTCGGACAATCGCGGAAATTACATTGAAACGTTAAATTATTTGTGCAAGTACGAAACAGTCCTTGATTTTCATTTGGAGCAATGTTCCTCGACCCAAAATTCTGTATTTTCAGGACTTTCAAATGACATCCAAAATTACTTAATTCATTGTATCGCGTCTTCTATGCGTGACGAGATAAAGTCGGAAATAAATTCAGCTTCATTTATATCGGTTATGATCGACGAAACGCCGGACGTCAGTCACAGGGAACAGTTGACTGTTATATTGCGGTACTTGTCCAGCAGTGGAATTGAAGAGCGTTTTCTGGGCTTCTATGACGTAAGTGGTGGTCGAAATGCCGAAATTTTGACCACCATGTTACTCGGTATTCTCGATGACTTTCGTTGTAAAGATAAATTAATTGGACAGTCTTACGATGGTGCGGCAGTTATGTCTGGAGAGCACGGTGGTGTACAAACTAAAGTTCGTGAAAACTGTCGGCGATGGCGATGTTTATTCCATGCTATGCTCACATTTTAAACTTAGTCTTGAGTCGGTCTCTTGAATTCGTACCCGAATTAAAAGCTTTTTTTGGTCATATTAACAGTATCGTACGCTTTTTTAATAAATCTTCTAAAAAATCGAATCTTCTGAAAGAAGTTGCTCATCGTCGGATGCCGGGGGTAGCAGAAACGCGATGGCATTATCACTCGCGCATAATTAACGTAATTTTCAACTGCAGAACCGACATGATCGAAACTTTGAATTGTATTTTAGATTCACCGGAATCATGGGACAGCGAATCAATTTCAATGTCCGAGTGCTTGTTACACAAACTGGAAGACATGCAATTTTGCTTCTTTTTGCGTGTTTTCTCAGACATTTTCGAAAAGACAGACGTTCTTTTTGCTTTGCTTCAAAGTAAGCAAGTAGACATTGAAGTGGCAAAGCGCGAAATCGATTCTTTTTAACGGTGGATTTCGGAAGAGTTTATTAATTCGTTTGATACCATTTTCCACAGCATTGAACAAATCTGTGAGCCGCCGCGGCGACGGCGCCGAATAAATACTGACACGGATCCCAAAACGGCGTACAAGCGTATTTTTTCCTCGATTATAGATAAAGTCAAAGCTCAAATTACTCAAAGGTACCGATCTTTTTCTCAGCTTGTATTTATTGATTTACTTAATAAATCAAAGTATCTTCAATACAACCAATCATTTCCAACTGAAAAAGTTTCCTCTTTGACAGCGAACTTTCCGGGAATATTTGATTTTACCGCGTTGAAAAATGAACTTAAAGTCTTATTTACGTCAGCGTCGTTAAATAAATTGGACACCTATGAGCTTTTTTTACAGCTCCAGAATACGTCTTTGAAAGACGCATTTTCTCAAGTTTCGACTCTTTGCAGTTTAATTCTGACCCTCCCCATTTCAGTAGCTTCAGCTGAGCGGTCATTTTCTGCTTTAAAACGCATTCACACGTATGTGCGAAACTGCCAAAAAGAGCAGAGATTGTCCGATTTGGCTATCATGTCAATTGAAAAAAATTTGGTTAATAAAATGAAAAGTAATCCGAATTTTTATAACAACATTTTAGCTTATTTTGTTAAAAAAAAACCAGACGCATTGCATTAGACTATAAATAACGTTGTGATTGTGTATAATTTGCTTTATTTTTGCTTAATATTTTTGTTGGTTTTGGATCGGTGTTTGTGTGGTTCGGTTTTTAACACTTTATTATTTTTGTAATTTTTTATTTTATTTTTTCTTGACTCTTATTCCCTAACAATAGGTACTTAACTTAGTACTTACAAGCATGCATGTGTGGTATAGAGATGCACGTCGAAAAAGGCTTTTCACAAAGCCGCTTTTATCATACTTGAAAGACACTGTTATCAAATCATCAGTCCTTTTTTGTATGGTGAAGGTGGGGCTTTTGATATTATTGTTATCTGAAGACCTCCTCCAAGATATCCTGCAGTAGGTAAGGGTTTAAGTGTTTATTTTTTTGGACCGGCTTCCCTTTGTCAAAATTTGACCCTTCGCCACTGGTACCTTCGTTGCCAATAAACTTCGTAATCCTTAATCGGCGTTTAAGTACCCCTAGCCCGTAACAATATGATTGCTTTAGAGGTAAAATAACTGTGAAAGGTAACGTAACAATAGTGGTTAGAGTAGGGAACGATAAATTGAAATTATTTATGTTTTTGAAAATTAGCGATAATAACAATAGATATTAGTTCAGAGTGTTTGCGATTTTTTTTTGTGTTTTGACACACTAGGAATTTCTCCCGTATACAGCATGACATTTTAGTCGTCTTACAAAGATGGTGCACTGACTGTATCCGACATAATATACCCCTAGCCGCGATTATTTGTTTTGTACCTTTAATTAAGATAATAGGTATAGCGAAAAATAAATAATACATCAGAAATACGAAACATCCTGTTAATAATGTTTACGTATCAAACGGACAAAATACCCACTCCGCGCAAATCTATTGGTCAATTCATTTCATTCATAATTTTCTGAGACAAAATAACGTAAGCCAATCAACGTAAGTCAATAAGAATGTCGGGCGCTATCCTTTAGCAAGTGCGGCGCGCGCGACTGTTGGTGTCACTTTCACATAAAAAATAAATAGGTGGGCTCAGCTCAGTTTGCGTTCTAACCCCGGAAGCGAAACATTGTGCGCGGGCGACCGGGAATCACGTGTTATTCGCGATCGCTAGTACGAGAGTAGAGTACCTAGTGCAACAACTAGTGAATAGGTTACCTACTTACTGCATTATGAGTGATAGAAACTATCAGTATTCGAATATCGAGTGGCTAGAAATGGTACGCCTGTACGCAATAAGTGGTGACAATTTACGGGAAGCAAGAAGATTGTACGCTGCGCCTAATCACTTCGAATTGTTACGCAACCGAGGAGTGATCAACCCGCAAGTGCCAGGACTGCAAACCATTTTAGCAGCAACACAAAGGCTGATTGTTCACGGCCAATTTCGCACCCCATCGCACGGGGCCGCACACGTTATTCACATGTTCTCGAAGAAAATGTCTTGAATTATTTCGAGCGACACCCGCGACGGAGTACTAGAGTGGCTGCCAGACATTTCGGAGTCAGCCAGTACTATGTTTGGAAAGTGTTACATGCGGAAGGATTGCACCCGTACCACTACCGACGAGTACAAGCCTTGTACGGGACTGATCATGAATCCAGAATAGTATTCTGTCGCTGGCTTAGGGAACAGCCTAACAACAATATTCTCTGGACGGATGAATCCACGTTGACTCGAGTTGGGATGTTCAATATCCATAACGAGCACTGGTGGTCAATAAACAACCCATATTTAATCCGAGAACATTCCCACCAAATCCGATTTAGTGTGAATGTGTGGGCTGGGATTATTAGAGATAAAATAATAGGCCCTATTTTTATTCAGGGTAACCTCAGCGGTGGAACGTCCCTAGATATGATACAGAACGCAATTCCCGAGTTACTGGAAGATGTACCTGTCAGCTGTTTAAGATTATCGTTCAGTGCGAGAGTACCTAAACCGCGAGTTTGGTGACAGGTGGATCGGGCGAGGTGGTCCCGTGGCGTGGCCACCTCGCAGCCCGGGTTTGACACCATTAGACCTTTTTTTGTGGTCTGAAGTAAAAAGACTAGTGTACACCGAAGAAGCACACAGTGTAAAACAATTAAAACAGCAATTGACTTTAAATAAATTAAAAGACAATATTCAAAAACGTGCCTCTTTGTGCATCGAACAAAACGGTAGGCAATTTGAACAGTTGCTGCAATACAGGTAAAGACTGCTTATCCATGTAAATAAAAAGTGATCATTTGTAAATACGAAATTAGTAATTAGTGTAAATAATTCAGTTCATTCCCATTCTTTAAATACGCCAGAAACACAGGTGCCCGGCAATGTACTTGTTCTAGTAAACAGTGCGAAGTTGCGAACATTTCTAAAATGTTTATGAAAATTGATACCTGCCTTTGTGCGTGAACACAAGTCATAGCTGTAGACTCGCGTCGACGTGTAGGTACACAATTGCGAACAAAATGTGCGTGAACAATTTTGGTGGAATTTCGTCTAAATTACAACGACAAATTGATTGAAGTTATTGAAATCGGCCGTATGATTCTTACCTAAAGCTACCTTGGAAACATAAGTAACTCTGGTCAATCTTATTCCCATTTCGGGCGCGCAAACAAGTACAAACAGGTTTGCGCCCGAGAGGCCGGCTCGCGTTGATAGGTACACCTTTCACCCCGCCCGCGCCTCTCACCTATCAGTCGCTTGATACTTAGTTTGCAAACAAATATTTCACTTGCACGTCATAGTAGATAAATAACTGAAAAAGTTTGTTAATTAACGATGGATTTTGTGTAGTACCGTTTCAATCACTTTGATTCGGTTTTAATACGAAAAGTGTTTTTGACGGTCCCAAGCCCTATGAATGGAGAATTGGAATTAAGTGGATTTTAATTTACAACTGACCTACGCACTGACAGTAAGAAACCTAACTTGCGCTAGTTGAATGAACTCTGACAAAGACACCGCGCCCCGCGCCTCGCCCGCGAGCCACTCCATTGATACCTGCGCTCGCGACAGGATGTTTTTATTATTTTTAACCGCGTGATAATAATGAACATAATTTTTGTTTTTAAATTAATGAAATTACATAAATATTTATTTTTATTTTATGAACGTTAACTAGTCATTGGATACATGATGTGGACTGCTTTTGTAAGACGAATAAAAAGTCATGGTGTATACGTGTATGTCCAGGGGTGGGTTTATAAATATATCATGTCACTTACACAAATAATCAACAATAATTTTATACACAACAAAACATTCACTGTATTTGCAGTGTTTTTTTTTTTTTGGAATTGATCGTTTTAGTGTAAATTTGAAAACGGCAAAGTGCACAATGTTATAGGATCAATTGTCAAAATGTTTGTTTCCGCTATTTTAAAATATTATTTCTGAAAAAAAATGTCGTTTCCATCGTGTGGGATCTTTTGAAAATATTTAACGTAATGACAAAGATACATTATAAAAATGTGAAGTTATGGACGCGCGGGAGTTCATGTACAGTGAATCCTTTGAAATGTTTATAACAACGTAGCGCGTAATGGATGTCAGATATTAAAAGTCTATATATAGGAGCAAAGTATGTTTTCTGTATATTATGTATTGTGTGCGATTGTAAATAATGTGGTATCAGGTCTCACCAGCCGGTGATCATGGTGTAGAGGTCTGGTCGGTGCGCGGCCCGCAGTACTGGCGCGGCGTGGTGCTGCAGGCTCCACAGCGCCGCGCGCGGACTGCGCTCGTCCCAGGCGCGCACCGCGCCGTCCGCGAACCCCAGCACCAGCAGCGCCGCGCCCCCCGCCACCCCCGCCACCCCCGCTCCGTCCGCCGCGCCGCGCCACAGCGACGTGGCCGCGGCCTCGCACTCTGTTGGGGCAACGGTAACCCGAGGGCAGTCTTTGGCTTAAAGCGATGTTTTAAAGACGATCTTTGGTAACTTTGATTCGGAGAAAAGACAATATTCCAAATAGCCTATGGGGTACCTTCCGTTTACATAATAGACTATAGATGATTTTGATGATAAAACGCTATTGTAACACTATACAATAGTATTCTTAATAGAAATCAAATTCTGATAAATTGTTTCATCATATTAATTAAAAAAAAAAAAAAAAAAACAACGGGGAGCACACATACCGGTGTCGATGTCGGCGAGCAGCAGCTCGGTGCTGGCGTCCCACAGCCGCACGCGACCGGCGCGACCCGCCAGTGCCAGCGTGCGACGCAGCGGACACCAGCTCAGCAAGGTGGGCGGCACTCCGCCCGCGTACGCCGCTCCCGCCGCATTCACTGCGCACACACACCCGGGCTAGTCTCCACCAACAAAGCTATCCGCAACCACTAGCCAAACTTCCGACTCGAACGAGACAATTGATCGGTTATCTGATTTGCCTCATCCAGGCAGAAGATTGTTATTGGAAGAAGAACAATCGTTTATTCGGTTTAAATTGACGACATTTTTGGGTTTCGAATTTGTAAACAACGTTTATAGGACTCCTTCGATAACATTAATTATTCCATTCGGCACGGAACCGTACCGAATGTTTGTGAATAACTTTGAAGTTCGTAACGATTCGCAGTAAAATGCATCGCGACTAAAGATAGGTAGACGGGTTAAAATTGGAAGAAAAAGGTAAAATAAGTAAAAAAGAAAAAATACCCTTTTTATCGCATTAATAAAAAATACCAAGTATAAAATAAGTTGTCATTTAATTTGCTTCGTCATCAATACTATAATCAGGTACTGGGGTGCTTTGGGGTCCCACCACCATCTTTGAGACTCAAGTCAACCCCACCTGCCAGACGGTGCACCTGCTAACTTACGGACGGGGCACTGACGCAGGTTTTCCTTTCGGGGTTCAGTGGTTCAACGACAGTCGCACTTGTAAAAGCAAAACAAGCCAAACTATTATAAAGTGGAAAGGAAAAAATGCACGTATCACAGTTAGGGCGCCATCGCAAACGGCGCGCAGGAGCCTCGCCTGACTCCTGGACCTATGGGCTAGGGCTACCTTGTCAGAGGCGGACACGGCTGAACAAATCTAGACAGCTATTACTGGGGTGGCGCAGGTGGTGCTCGGTGTCTCTAAGGACGGCCGGAAACGTGACAAAAAGACCTGATGGTAGAACAACATAGTCCAGAGAGAGACTAGGGTGAAGAAAGTCCTCTTTAAAACGTGGCAGGCGACCGGATCTCCTGAAGATCGCGATGCATATAAGGTCGCCAAACGTGCTACTAAAAGAGCTGTAGCCAGAGCCAGACGAGGGCACTTGCAGCCGCTTTACGCGAAGTTGGAATCGTCTGAGGGGCAAAAGATCATTTACAAATTGGTACGTTCCAGGGTCAAGGCGGCCGATATATACAAGTGCCGTTGTGTAAACGACCCTACTGACAACCTGCTATGCGAAAACCTCGCGGTGAACGGGAGATGGCGCTCATTCTTCCACGAGCTGCTGAATAAGCAGCACCAAGAGGTGCAGACACCGGAGCTCCCTCCAAATCTTGGATTAGTGCTCCCGATAACGCACGAGGAAGTCCAAACGGTTCCTGTCGTCACGTGGCAAATCGGAAAGCTGTCAGAGTTGACGGAGTCCCCATTGAGGCCTGGAAGGCATTGGGTCCTCACGGTGTTGGCATGTTAAGTAACCATCTGAACCGCGAATTCCTGAACGGCAAAATCTCGAGCCAATGGAGATTGACTATTATTTCTGCAGTCTTCAAAGGCAAGGGCTCTGTACAGGAGTGTGGTAACTATCGCGGTATCGAGTGTCAATATGGGTTTCGTCCAGGGTACGCAACCATGGATCCTATCTTCACACTAAGGTTCACCATGGTGAGATACGGATCGAAGAACACGCCTCTGCATAAATGCTCTTTCTAGATTGCAGAAGATCTTCTACTGTGTCCCTCGTGGGGTGATCTGGTGGCACTGAGGTCCAAAGAGGTACCAGCAGCCTATGTTGACATGTATCTCAATTCTGATTCACCGTCGGAGTCCACCAGGCATCCGTCCTTAGTCCGTTTCTATTCAGCCTGATTTAAGACGACGTGCTGGCGGACGCGGAAAGGGAAAGGTTGGTGCGGCGTGTGAATGCGTTGAAGGACTCGCTCGAGAACGGAGGTCTGAAACTCAATGTGGTGAAGACCGTGTACATGGCCAGCAACACGACAGATCCCATGTCTGTGCGCATAGGCGGAGACATGGTCAACAGTTTAAATATTTGGGGTCTGCTCTCCACGCGTCCGGTCACATTGATTGCGACATTAGGGCACGTATTTCCGCAGCTTGGACAAAACGGCGTGAGATGACAGGTGTCATATTTGACCCAAAAATACCGGTTAAACTTAAGGGAGATGTCTATGAGACCATCATTACATCTGTTCTTCTCTATGGCAGTGAGGCGTGGCCTGTGCTTGAGCGACATAAACAGGAGCTGCGTGTCACGGAGATGAATATGCTGCAGTGGATGTGTGGAGTTACGCAGAAAGACCGCATCAGAAGTAGGAGGTAGTTCCGTGGTGGCAGCCCGTGAAATTGAGATTTTCTCGTATTTTTTTGCAATTTGCAGGTCAGTGTAAGGTTGCAACTTAATAAAAATATGATTTGCGACAATAATAATGGTGTAACTACGGATCTACCCTAAATAAAACTGTTTATAATTTTTACCTGGTAAAAATTAAAAACGGGAAGGTAGAAATAGCTATAAATGGGTATTTACCCAAAGTTGAGGTTTTTATCGGCTGTAGACCCATCTTTAATCGCGATAAAAAGCAAATGTCCCCTCCGGTCTGTCGTCAAAGTCATAAAAAGTAAATTATAGGCCACTGATAGAGTTTCCAAAATCATTGTATCATATATTTATAAAACACAGTTGTAACAAATAATGGCTATTTGTTAAGCATTTTATCTTTTTCTAAATCTTTGTGTATCATTTAATAGGGTCCATAAATAAAATAAGAAAAAAATAAAACATTTACAAAAATAAGTTTGTAAAATGAAACTCGACTGATTCTATATATTTCCTAGAGCAACTGTATTTACTGTAGTCGTGCAGATCATGAAGTTGACAATGATAACTAATTTAAATCAAAACTATATATCACATAACATAAAACATAACTAACTATGATAGCTGACAGAATGGTCTCTCAGTTTGTAAATGTATTACTAATATAGTGTGTAGGCATCATTGTTACTAACTCTATGAGCCTTGTTGCTCGAAATAAATTGATAATTAATTTAACAAACATGTTTAGAGCCACAGTAAAACCTTTCACTAACAACAGCAAATGACAGCAATACAGATGTTGACATATGATAACAGTGGCGAGGTGTACACAATGTAATAAGGACTGCTCGGAATACTTAATGAATGGTGCATGCCGTAACAGTACTACTCTTGATCTGGTATTGAACCGATATCTCGCATGTGGGCATCCCGCAGGCGCGTTCATTTTAAATAAGCCTAGTGTCCATAACGACGTCAACCGTACATTGAACTATACAGAGTGTAACGGAAAGGGTATATTTAAACGATATTTAATAGAAAGGCTTCTAATCTTTACATATTCGGAGATTATGAGAAAGAACACCACCTGTTGTAGGTTATCACGATACTATGCGCGACGAATTGATTTGTATGCAGAAGAGATTTACCGTGATTATGGCAAGTAATGTGACTTGTAACGTGTAGTTATTGACTTATGTATTTTATTTATTTATTTTATTATTTATGTACACACAACAAAATACATAAATTAAGATCTGAGTACGAAGGTTCTGCTATTTCTTAAGAAATTTCTTCCAGCAGACCTGCGGAGGAGAATTTAAACAGAAATGGAGACAGTACTATGACTACAAAACGTTTGTTATGATTTGTATTTAAGAAACAAATGTAGCAGAAAATTAGGTATCATTTTTTGGAGTATTTTATTTTGAATTGAAAACCTTCCAAATATCCTTTGATATGATCCAAAGAAGTAGTGTCGTGTAGTACATATGTAGGTACCTTTCCGTTACACCGTGTATATTTCGATGTGAGCGTAAGTAGAACGCTACAAGCTCTTGTGGCGCCTGGATGACATGAACAAGGCGTTGTTGATCAATATTAGGGAGTTGTATTTACAAACCAAGATCGGATTTTAGTTTCGGCTGGTGGACTTTTGTATACTCGCCAGAAGAGCGTAGTAGTGTTTGTGTGAGTGAGATGTGGCGATATGTACTCACGGTTGGCGTCCTGCTTGCCCTTACTGGCGGCCTGCTTGTCTTCGGCCGACGCGAACTGCTCCGACACCAGCTGCGCTAGACCTGCTCCCAACACGACACCCGACGTCAGCACATGGCAATCGACACTCAACTTACAAACTATGGCTCTTATTCTGTGTGCATTTGATTGATAGCAGCTGGTACTATGTTTATATCGCAGTTCAAAAACATTTGTTGGAAAACATAACAACAGTCATATTTAATTGTGAAATAAAGTCCGTAGCAGACTGTCGGACGCACGAACAAGTAGTCCCTGTAAAGCTCGTTTTCACTAGCAGTACACATCTGTCCGTTTGGTCGAAATCTAAGTCACCAATCAGTTCGTCAGAACATTCTACACTTTGTTCGGGGTTTATTTCCCAGATAGACAAAACGAGATAACAGACTTTCAAAATATAAACTATACTCTATCAGTTTAAGTAACTAACTAAATATAAACAAAACATCACGTAACGCAGTTGACCGACTAAATGTAATACCAGTGACTTCAGCAGACATGGTATGTCTTAGTTGTGCTATTCGATTTAGTAAAGTTATTAACATGTAGGTTATACAGATAACGTGACCGTAAGAGCCCGTCTACACGTACGCATTTGCTTGCAGTTCTGAATGGAAGTGCTTTGGAATGCGAGCCGCGGTATCACTCACGTCACATGTGTCATGTACAACTCTACAACTAATAGTGCAGGCAAGCGCGTGTGGAGACTGGAAACGACCTATCACGTAACTGTGTCGTCAAATTGTAACGTGTGTTATAATAGATTGTAGTTCAATCGGTATGCTCGTGCGCCATAGAATCAGAGCCAGTACTGTTCTACAGTGTGAATGCTAGCGCGTGAAATTATATGAATAAGAAATTACAACCGAAAGACTAACCAATAACAATTGGCAATATTTGTTAAATGAACCTTTGAACTGTGTACATGCAGTTATGAATATAATTAAGTTTTAATTAAACTACAGCATGACTGGTATGAAATTATTGGTTACGTTTGTAATAAGCGAACGGTAGTGTTGTATGAACAACAGGTATGTTGAACAAGTTATGTGAAGCTAGCACAATACAGACAAGTCAAATCCTCCACCGTTCTTTCTATTGGGGCATGTTTCAGTGAACGTAGTGCACAAATTTGCAAATGCATTATACAGTTACCACAATAGTTACAGTTGTTAAGCATGAGGTTTAAGTCTTGCCGTTTGAGAAATGACCACATTATGATAGTAATAATGGAATCTCGGTATTTAAAAAGTTTTCTATATTTTCATTCATTTGGTGGTGTTATGTGGTCGCTGCACTTTCTGAAAAACTTATCCTAAACAGCGTGAGGGAAACACCTAGTCCTTTAATGGACATCGACGCGAATGCTATTCAAAAAACTACCAGTGTATCCATACATGTTCTTGTGGTAAACGGTACATCTGTTGAACGTTACTTTAATGTTACACATATCTATACTGCGTTTTTAGATGTATAATCAGAGACAATATGGATTCGAAAGAGGAAACGGTACAGGCTTTACTACTTCGACGAAAATTGTCGCCAATGGGTTAACGACTCTCACATAAGGAAAAAGCGTTATGCTTTATCCATGCGACGTTCTTTAACTGTCCCTTTTCATAGTAGGTGTGCGAGCAAGTATCGCGTAATGTCGTTCGTTCGTTCGTGTCGTGGTGGTGCAGTACGTACTGTAGACGGCCTGGGCCGGCGGCGGGCGGTAGGCGGGCGCCGGCCTCACGTCCAGGGCGCGCCAGGCCGCCACCAGCGCCGGCTCCATGCTGCTGCCCGACGGTCTGCCACAACACAACATTACTCATATGGTACACTCATTATTAATCATCTAAGTTATGTTGATAAATATAAAAAGCCTCACCTGTAGATGGCGAGGTTGCCGGTGTGCGAGGCCACAGCCAGCAGCGCGTGGTGGTGTGCGTTGAGGTAGGCGAGCGCCGTGATGCGGCCCCAGGCGCGGCGCCACGACCCCACACACAGCTTGGCCGCCGTGCCCCAGTCCCAGATCCTGCACCAGTACACACAACATACACTCTCTTACAAACATAACAAAAACAGAAACATTACAAAGTGGTAGTGACGAAGCGATCGTCATGCTGTAATGACGTATTTTGCACTTCCTCGACGACGTTTGAGGCTGCCAGTAAAAACGACTTTAATATAAATAAATATTATACGGACAAATCACACAGATAGAGCTAGCCCCAAAGTAAGTTAAGTAAGTTCGAGACTTGTGTTATGGGATACTAACTCAACGATACTATATTATAATATATACATATATAGATAAACATCCAAGACCCAGGACAATCAAGAAAAGATCGTTTTCCATCATGACCTGACCGGGGATCGAACCGAACCGCCGCGCCACGAAGGACGACAGTAATTTGCTTAAATAATAATAATATTAAAAATTAATAATTATTAATTTATTACCATCTTTTATTTAAAGATGTAAAATAATATGTACATATAGAAAAATAAAGGAAATAATAATATCCTTTTTTAATAATTTGCCTTTAGCAACATTTAGCATAATTTCTTAAAGAAATGTAAGTAAATACGTCTCCATTACATCAGTATGTACTGCTTAGGTTTCAGTTGGGTTGTTGTTTAAATGTTAAAGTGAATTAGTGTACCTACAGTGTTCCGAAGTTCCGAAAGGATACCGGTAAGAATCTAGTAGTACGGAAGTTACGCTGATAATACACGCGGGCCGTGTGGTACTGACCCGAAGTTGTCCTTGGAGGCCACGGCGGCGTGCTGCTCGTAGGGGTGGAACAGCACCACGGCGGGCGGCAGCGGGCAGCGCGAGTGGAAGGCCTGTGTCTCCAGGCGAGACACGCGCGTGTCCACCAGCCCTGCGGGTGAGACAGTGTGCTGACTGGTGACGCAGCTCCAGGTGACGTCGTCAGAGAACATGATCAAGTTATCTCACCGGCGGCCTCCTCCCGCAGACTGCGGTTCCTGGCGTACCGCCACACCCGCTCGTGGTGCGGCCGACTCTCGCAGTCGGAGCGCCAGCTGTCGCCGCCCTCGGGCCGCGCGAACGCTGACGACGCCCACTCCACGAACTGCGTCGTCACTATTGGCTTCTTCGCCGGTTGACCTGCACCAAATAAAATAAACGACGTTTACATCTCTCATATTCGGTAAGTAGGTCCTTATTACCCCCAAATGTGACCAATTAGCGCTCTAGGGTATGTATATGTATATACGCCCAAGGGCGGTAACAAATTAAATAAAACGAGTGTGCTTATGACCACACGACTGAAGTGAAACTTCTTTCGCACCATCTGTATGTATATATATATACAGGGTGTCAGGGAAACGCTTCCGAAAACGAAGACAGGTGATAAGGCTAGTGATTCTCGATACGATACCATCAAAAAATGAGGATTTTTTTTTAACAATTTTACTTGAGCATTTTTCGTACACTATGCTGTGGCAACAGTTAAATGAGTTAAATGAAACCATTATTTGCGATTAAACATTTTTTTTTTCTTTACAACTCTAACAAGCTATGTATTCGTAAATAATTATCAGCTGACCCGCGCGAGTTCAGAGACCGCGTGCGGTCACCGACATCGCGACAGTTGGACGATCGCTACGGTTTACCTTGACCTTGACGCGCTTAACCTTGAGGTCCATATCGAAGGTACTTAGTTTTTAAATTGATGCACTGTCGTGAATTTAATAACAGTTTTGTGTTATGTCGATAATCGATAGTAAATGAAATAAAGTAAAAGATCGCTGACATCAGCTGTAATTAACTAAAAAATTTTCATCGCATGTACAGTTGCGCCCGTGAATCAATTGAATTTGAACTTTATAACAATGTAATTAAAGTCACACGATGCGTGCTCGTTTATTGCAAGAACTGGATCCTTCATTTAGTAAGTAAACCTAATCAATTTAAAGTGAATAATTAAATTAATTGAATCTAAGAAACCAGTTAAATCTTGTTTAAAAGTTAGAAAATGAAAACAGTTTGTAATAAAGCATAAGTACAATTTCCTAACAATTAAAATGAATTGATTTCTGATCTCGTAATTATTCTTTTAGCATTTTCGCCTCTGTAAACACACCGCTTTAACCTACGCGACCGCCGGGAACTCCCCCAAAGCGTTTGACCTTCATAGTACATCTTTAGTTAATAATTAATTAGTGTTCCTTGCGACTCGGTTCGTGAGCTTGTGCGTTACGTTTGTAACCGATTATTTAATTATTGTTTTGTTAGTTTTAAATTTGTGTTTAGTTATTAGGTATTGTTACGTTTTTAGTGCTGTTTTATTCTTTTTAGTTATAACTTTTTGTTGTTTTAAACAATGCCTGAGGCATACGTGTACAGTGCTCGTGAATACGGCAACATGTTGATGTGTTTAGGAGAAGAATTCTAGGACCAGTGTTTCTACCGCAGCGCCTCAATGGATCAGCATATCTTAATTTTATAAATGGACATTTAAATGATATGCTAGACAATGTGTCTGTGGCTGAATTTCGTTGAGCATGGTTCCAGCACGATGGAAGCATGCTCGTTACGCGTCCCGTCCGCGAGCGTCTCACTGAGCTTTTTAATGACTGCTGGATCGGAAGGCTGATGAAATGCGGGGCAGAATAGTGAGTGTTTTTAATAAACTACGTGAAGAATGTGTTGAGGAATACTGATGCCTCGTGTTCACGGATCGACACAGCGACGGGCCCGGCTTTGTATTGAAATGAATGAAACTCAGTTCGAGCCAAACCTCATAAGGTCGCAAAAGATTTAGACAGGTACGTAAAATGCCTCTGTCAGCTTTTTACAATGGACTACAATTGCGATTTTAAAAGTGATGTTTGTAAATTGCGTATAAGTCGGCACTTTTCGGCGGCTGATAAGGGCGGGCGCGGTCGTGCGTAGTTTCGTGGGAATATTAAGGGGTGAGGGGGACTAAGGGATACAGGAGGGACTGTGAAGTAGGCGGTACCAAATTTTATGTTAACTGACCCCCTTAATGGTTGTCAGTCAACATAAAATTTAATGTATAGTGTTAAGTGTAAATAAATAAATAAATAAGTGTATCCGCGTCTCAAAATAAAAAAAAAAGACGTGTGGCACTCGGGGACTGCCGCGGTAAAGCTATTGCATAGCATTTTGTATCAATTTATGCAATTATAATTATTTATTTATTTTATTTATGCAGTATTTCTTTTTCTTTGATATTAATTCAAGTTACACTTTTTGAGCGTGGTGACCGATAAGAAAACAAATTTTTCTTTTATTAAATAAATAAAAACACTGATACCTTTGAGAAAGCGGACTTCCTCTACAATAGGGCAATTCCTCCGTAAGGTCTGTCTATGCTATTACTTATAATCTCTGTCATTGTGTGCTGTTTCGGTGCAATCGCAAGACCGGCCGGGCACTGAGGGGCAGGCAAGACAGCTATAGTATCCTTATGACTCCACCAACTGGTATTTCGTTGACTCGGAAACGGCGCACACGAAATATACTCAAAGACTCCGAGGTTCTTTTTCAATATACCCCACTGTTTTGTCGTGGTGGCCTAGTGGTTAAAACACCAGCCTCTCAAGTATGAGTGCGCGGGTTCGATTCCAGGTCAGGCAAGTACCAATGTAACTTTTCTAAAGTTATATGTACTTTCTAAGTATATCTTGGACACCAATGACTGAAGGCGAAGGAAAACATCTTGAGGAAACCTGGGCTTTATAAGTCTGAAATCGCC
This sequence comes from Sesamia inferens, assembly GCA_037179545.1. NCBI lineage: Eukaryota > Metazoa > Arthropoda > Insecta > Lepidoptera > Noctuidae > Sesamia > Sesamia inferens. The sequence continues at coordinate 33,994,265 of CM073926.1, read as the reverse complement.
AACCCGCATTGAGCAAGCGTGGTGATTACGCTCAATCCTTCTATGTATGAGAGGAGATCTGTGCCTAGCAGTGGGACGATAAAAAGGTTGTTGATGATGAACGGCGTCGGTGTCGAATTATTTGTTATCAATTTAATATTTTCGAGCTGATCTTTAGTAACATAATCACTTCTGATTGCGTTAACATCTGACCGTAGAATTAATAAATCCTTCATCAACTTCTTTACGTACGTTCTACGTAGTCAAAGCAAACTGGTGGCAATTTGTGAAGGTCATATGCCACAAAAACTGGGATTGTTCGGGATCCGTGATTTTAAACACCGTAATCGTGTATTTTAGATCTTTCTGCTTTTTGTTCTTACGCCTCGATACATGTTTTTGTCTTGTCTTCGTAGAAACAAACAAGCCGACGAGCATATTTTTATTAAACTTTCGTTGTTTCGTTTCGGAGAAAACAATTTTACAACTCGTACACTTAAATGTACTCGTATTAACATTGTTCACCGACATCTTTCTGTAATATTTTATTTAATAAAAACTTCAACTTCAACTCTTGATTTGGTCCCTGTGGATAGATACCACAATTTTGCCAATAACACGTGTAACAAATTATAGAAATTCTTTAAAAAAATATTTCACAATAATGGCGGATATCGCCAATCACAGTTGAAAAAACGGCCGCGTGAGCACTTTTTACTCTATAAAATCACGCGCTTTTATTTAGTAAACAACACTATAAATAATGTAAAAGTCCAATGAAAAATTAGCGTGACATTCATCTTAGCTTTTCCGTTAAAAAAAAAGCTATTTTATAAAAACACTACTAAATTAATTTGAATAAAAGTACTTAATAATTAATTATATGAAAAGTTTTTAAGGTAGCCATGACAACGTCGATGACGTCTATGACATATCTCTATAGAAGACCTATTTCAGAGAGAAAATTAATCGCAAGTTTAGCACATCGCGACTATCAGTAACATGGCAAGTGTGTAGAACTGAGTTCGCGCCCTGCAAAATGCATGCTCTTTTTGAAAATCTATAAATTGTTTTCAAAAGATGTAGTCGCAGGCACACAAACATACCGTGCCGAAGACTGCCGAACTGAAACGACGCTAGACGACGATGTACGGCCTTTAAGCCACACCTCTGTGCCCGTCGGAGTGGGGAGCGTGAGGTTTTTTCGTTACGGAATTTCTGGATTCGGTCCCCGCGCTCAAGGCCCGCGATAGAAGCTATGCAATAGCTTAAAAAATATTTTTGCATAGATCTTCTATATTGAATGAAAAAAAAAAAAAAAAAAAACTCGTTGTAGACCTTGTAGTACCAAGCTCGGGCCACGGGCGCCTCTGTGCTTATATCCCCCACTAAACTTCCGTTCGCCTTGCCCGATCATTTTTCGTAACGCTTTCGCCAGCTTACTCCCCAAGTCAAGCGTGCCTAAAGAAGTTTCACTTCAAAAAAAAAAACTCTTCACTCTTTCAAAAAGTTTGTGGCATCAGACATTTAGCTTTCAGGCCAACAACAAAAGAAATCTCTTCGCTATTCAGCCTTGTCTTCGTATGACATTCATCAATTTTAAATATCAAACGGCGAAGCTCAATTTCGTTGTTGAAAAAATAATTTAAAAAAAGATGATAAAAGGCGGAAAATGAAAACTTTTGCTTTAAATATTGTTTGTTTTTGGGATTTTTTTATAGTTACGTGTAAATAAGGGAAAAAAACATGAGTTCTGCAAAGTGATAAAGATATAAGCTGCACTTCCGATTCAATGAAAATTGAAGCTGAAGTAGCAATTAACAATGTTTTGCCTGAAAGTTCTAAAGAGAGATTATTCTTGTAATGCCGGTTTTTTTCTACACAACTCACAATCGAGATGTAAAGTAGAGTAGTTAGCTCGGGTGTAAGCATCAATTGCACCCCGAACTACATCTCAGGCTGCAATTGATGCCTTACAGCCCTCTGCTATTATTCTACTATTATTTAAGGTACACTCAGGAGTATCATAATACTAAATATAATTTTATTCTTTATATTTTCAAAATTATGAAGGGTGATCTGACATCGACAAGAGTACCATGGATCCAGTACATGTTTCTGAAACCCCCACAGGTGGAAATTTTCGTCGGTTTTTTCATAATAAAAAAAAAATATTATGCATTTTTTCACTTTAAACCGTTCATAATTGCTATACTTTTATAATACAATAAGTTAAAAATAATTAATTCGCTAATTACTAGAGATGTAACAGATAGCAGTTTGGCCGGATACCGGATATCCGGCCTACCATGTGGCCGGATAACCGGATATCCGGCGAAACTTAGTCGTTTGCGCAGGCGGCGATAATCTGTCAGCTGGATTTTTATCTCAAGTCAGTGCGAATTGATCGCAATTGCGACCCTTATTCTTGGTGGGCAGCTAACGCCAAACAATACCCAAATTTAACAAAGTTTGCTAAAATCTACCTTTCTGCACCTTGCAGCGGTATGTATAGCCAAAGACTTTTTTCTGAAGCTGGCCTTATTTATGAAGAGAAACGCAACCGCCTGCTACCTCCCAATGCAGAGAAATTAGTATTCATTCGCCATAATTTGCCCTTAGTGCAGTATGAGTACTAATTCATTCATTTTCTTTGTATTACATTAATTTACCATTGTATGATTAAAAAAAAGACGTGTGGCACTCGGGGACTGCCGCGGTAAAGCTATTGCATAGCATTTTGTATCAATTTATGCAATTATAATTATTTATTTATTTTATTTATGCAGTATTTCTTTTTCTTTGATATTAATTCAAGTTACACTTTTTGAGCGTGGTGACCGATAAGAAAACAAATTTTTCTTTTATTAAATAAATAAAAACACTGATACCTTTGAGAAAGCGGACTTCCTCTACAATAGGGCAATTCCTCCGTAAGGTCTGTCTATGCTATTACTTATAATCTCTGTCATTGTGTGCTGTTTCGGTGCAATCGCAAGACCGGCCGGGCACTGAGGGGCAGGCAAGACAGCTATAGTATCCTTATGACTCCACCAACTGGTATTTCGTTGACTCGGAAACGGCGCACACGAAATATACTCAAAGACTCCGAGGTTCTTTTTCAATATACCCCACTGTTTTGTCGTGGTGGCCTAGTGGTTAAAACACCAGCCTCTCAAGTATGAGTGCGCGGGTTCGATTCCAGGTCAGGCACTTGCCTGACCTGGAATCGAACCCGCGCACTCATACTTGAATTACTTACCAATGTAACTTTTCTAAAGTTATATGTACTTTCTAAGTATATCTTGGACACCAATGACTGAAGGCGAAGGAAAACATCTTGAGGAAACCTGGGCTTTATAAGTCTGAAATCGCCAACCCGCATTGAGCAAGCGTGGTGATTACGCTCAATCCTTCTCTGTATGAGAGGAGACCTGTGCGCAGCAGTGGGACGATAAAAAGGTTGTTGATGATGAACGGCGTCGGTGTCGAATTATTTGTTATCAATTTAATATTTTCGAGCTGATCTTTAGTAACATAATCACTTCTGATTGCGTTAACATCTGACCGTAGAATTAATAAATCCTTCATCAACTTCTTTACGTACGTTCTACGTAGTCAAAGCAAACTGGTGGCAATTTGTGAAGGTCATATGCCACAAAAACTGGGATTGTTCGGGATCCGTGATTTTAAACACCGTAATCGTATATTTTAGGTCTTTCTGCTTTTTGTTCTTACGCCTCGATACATGTTTTTGTCTTGTCTTCGTAGAAACAAACAATAACTTTTTTGCCTCATCAATGTCTTCCTCAGAAAAAGCCGACGAGCATATTTTTATTAAACTTTCGTTGTTTCGTTTCGGAGATAACAATATTACAACTCGTACACTTAAATGTACTCGTATTAACATTGTTCACCGACATCTTTCTGTAATATTTTATTCAATAAAAACTTCAACTTCAACTCTTGATCTGGTCCCTGTGGATAGATACCACAATTTTGCCAATAACACGTGTAACAAATTATAGAAATTCTTTAATAAAATATTTCACAATAATGGCGGATATCGCCAATCACAGTTGAAAAAACCGCGTGAGCACTTTTTACTCTAAAAAATCACGCGCTTTTATTTAGTAAACAACACTATAAATAATTTAAAAGTCCAATGAAAAATTAGCGTGACATTCATCTTAGCTTTTCCGTTAAAAAAAAAGCTATTTTATAAAAACACTACTAAATTAATTTGAATAAAAGTACTTAATAATTAATTATATGAAAAGTTTTTAAGGTAGCCATGACAACGTCGATGACGTCTATGACATATCTCTATAGAAGACCTATTTCAGAGAGAAAATTAATCGCAAGTTTAGCACATCGCGACTATCAGTAACATGGCAAGTGTGTAGAACTGAGTTCGCGCCCTGCAATATGCATGCTCTTTTTGAAAATCTATAAATTGTTTTCAAAAGATGTAGTCGCACGCACACAAACATACCGTGCCGAAGACTGCCGAACTGAAACGACGTTAGTAGTACGAGAGCCCACGACCAAAACCATGTCTCATAGCAATACGGCAAAAACCCTATAAAATCGTTAGATTGTATGATTCTGAACCCGACTAGGCGTGTAGTAACGGTCGAAAGTGTAGCAACTGCGTGGGAGGCCATTTCTGCTGTGTCAATAAAAAAAGACAGTCGGTATTATAGCAATACGTCTGATAGTGAAAATGTACATAGATTTTATAATTGTATTACGAAAAAGTTTGTTTTCAGACATTTTGCGCGTAGCATATAGCCTGAGCGTATTTTTGAAAATGTCAAAAAATTTAGCCGACCTGTATCATAGCAATACGGATAATTTTTTTTTCAACTTTTTGTATTGCTGCCAGGATTACCAAAAACCTGTTTTCAGACACTTTCAGTGTAGCATATACTCCCAAAAACGAAAATAACGTTTCGGAGTCGCCTGACCGACGCCTCTGTTATAGGCCTCTGTTATATACGCTCCTGTCTCTTTCTTAGTATAGTGCGTTTCATCTAAGAGTTCCCTTGCCGTCATGTTGGCATTCATTTTTTGTCACTATCGTAAACAAGGTAAACGCACTCTGCGTCTCTCTCTCTCTTATACTAAGTTGCATTAGTGCCAACATGACGTCAAAGGAACTCTTAGATGAAACGCACTCTATTATACAGCTCACTCGCCAGCTGCTCCAAACGTTGGAATGACGCTCACTTAGTTGTAATACGTTGTGCGGTTGTGATGGTGTAAAATGTCGGACCTGAGTTGTGTGTTTTGTAAAGAAACAACGAATGAGAAAGTGAAAAAATTTACAGAAGAGACGCTTAAAAAGTGCATAGAAGTGGCCGAATATCGGAGTAAAAAACAGAGAGTAAGCAGGAAGTCTATTTACTCCGAAATCGAGTTGCCACGTGGTATCGACACGGACATAGGATACCATTCGGCGTGCTACAAAAATGTTACGGCTGTAAGGATTCCGAAGGATTCAAATATTTCTCACGACAATGTCGTCAGTAATGTTTTTGATGACAGTGCATCGACATCCAGAGCGAGGTAAGAATGGAATATATATGCAATATATCTTTGAGGAGCGTTGGTATAAAGTGCGTTGTACACCACGTGGTTGCTGTATCGGTGAGCCTCGCACACAAGCCAACAATCGCCAAGAAATTGCATCTTTAATATTTATTTTGGTGCATATTTAATATTCTGTATACTCGAAAAAGTCTCCCGCTTCTATTCTGTAACAGTACTTTATCAATTCTCATTTTCCCTGGTAGTTATAACAACAGGGGGGGGGGGGGGGGGGATAAAGGCTATATCGTTATGAAAAGAAGCATGTTTACGATAGTTTTCTGGCGACATAGTTTAATATATATTTATTTATGTAAAAAGTATGTAGTAAAAGGACATTTTAATCACATTTTGTAATATTTTTATGAAGAAATTATTTTTTATTATTTTAATTCATTTTACAATAATGAAGGTTCCAATTTTCGAAATAAAAAATTAGAACTGAACTGCGAATAATAATGGACTAAAAATTGTGACTAAAAGTTTAAATAATTCAAAAAAAAATAAAAACTCGACAGCGTTATCTCAATAAACTTATTGACAAATACAAATTTTTAGAATTTTTTTTCCGAGATTATCCAGAAATGAGTGACACAGTTCATCGCAATGTAACTTTTTTTGCGGCGTCTGAGAGATTGGCTGTCATTGAATCATTTCTGCACAATTGTTAATGAAAATTTCACACAATAGTCTTCGAATGTCCTTTTATTTGATACTAATCATTCAAATAAATATATATGAACTGAGTCGTCAACAAAAAGTATTGATAATATGCTTTTTTATTGTGCATTACCCTTATCCCCTCCCCCTTCTTAAATTTTGTTTATACAAATGCTCACAAATTCAAACGAACGAACCAATTATCAGAATGGATATTCAAAAAATTGTATACGTTCACTCAATATTTATTTTATAAATTTTTCTGTACTTCTGAACTTTTGTATATAATTTCTTCTTGTTCTTTATAGAATTTTTTTTCCTTGCGTGTCTAAATAAATAGGAATTAAAATATAATTGTAAGAACGAAATCCGATAATTAAATTAAACATCCCAATTTAGAATTTGTCATATTACAGTGAAGAACCTGAAGGTGATCGAGGAGCGGATGAGAGTACGACAGCGGACGACAGTGCGTTAGCAGACGACAGCACGGTAGCTGACGGCAATAGGATACCTGATGACAGTACGGTGACTGATGTTGCTGACAATACGGCAACTGATGATTCGACTGCCAATGAAAATACACACAGCTGTATTATTTGCGGTAAATGCAGGATATACGTGAAAAGACGCGCGGTATGTTTGATAAAAGCGACCAACACTTTCATCGAATTTATTAAGACCGTGTCCACAGAGTACAACAACATCGAGATGCTGCGTAAAATCGAAACTCTCAAAGATGACAACTGCTTCTATCACAAACATTGCAAAACAAAGTTTGAATGGCACTGTAAGAATAATCTCGAGACAAAAAACGAAAAAACTTGGCACAAAAAACGACAATGTCATACTGACGCCTACGACAAAATTTGCATACTTATTCGCGAACGCGTTGTTGAGAACAACGAATGTCTCTTCTATAATTTCATCTCAGAAAAATACATCGAGTTCCTGCACGAACAGTTTGACAACGTCTCCAACGTCGAAAAACCTGATTTTTTTTCGTCGTGTCATTTGGAAAAGAAGTTATTGGTAACGTTCGACGCTGAAATAAAAATCATTTTCTCGGACAACAGAAAGTATATCGCTCCATACGCTGGTCACATCGTCAGCAATCAAGAATTTTTCAAAAACATCGAAACCAGACAAGCGATATACAACATCGGGCAGATAATCAGACGAGAGATAATTAACGTGGACAAGACAAAATTACCGGAGGATATAACGGTGCAAGATCTCATCCGGGGTGAGTGCGATTCTGTGCCGCCGTTGCTATCGTATCTCTTGCAGTGCATCATTTGCGGTGATAGTAAAGGCGTAAGTCAATCCCGTCATGAATTAAAGAAATCCTCGCGCGACTTGAAAATGTTTTCCCTCGGTCAGGACATCATTTATGCAGTTACAAACGGCAGTATTAAAACCTCGAAACATGTCACTCTGGGAATGGCGTTAAAGAGTCTCTCGAGCAGCAGGAAAATTATCGACGTTGTCAACAAATACGGTCACTGTTGTAGCTACAATGTCATCGAAGAGCTAGAGACTGAGCTGACATTCACATCAACGCAACAGAACAAATTATGTCCCGAAGACATAATTCTCGCCGATAATTTGTGTACTGGAGTCGCGTTCGATAACTTCGATCGGTTTGTCGATACTCTCACTGGTAAAGATACTCTCCACGACACTGTCGGGATAATTTACCAAAATGTACCTAGTGACGCAAATTTTACAGCTACAACCGACGCTTCTGTACAAAGTGATGATACTGCAGCTGTTTCTACAGATGAAACGCCGCGACGTCGAAAAAGAAGAAGATGTTTCGACGCTATCGTCAACGAAATCGTGCCGTACACTAAAAAACCAAAAATAGATTCCTACTTCTCAACTCCCTGTATCGGTCAAATCTCAATCAAACCTGAAGTTTTTCAGACGTGGAGGAACCTTGATATTGCTTGGCTTTTTTCACACACACTGGACGTTCCCGATACCCCTATGTGGACTGGGTTTAATAGCCTCATAACTGAAGACACCTCTGCTTTGCAGAAAGTATCGTATTTGACGCCTATCAATGCATCTCCTACAGATAATTCCGTAGTACACCTAACTTTGAAAATGGCTCAACAAGTTGCTGAAGAATGCAGTTCGGAATACATGCAAGTAACGTACGATTTAGCAATTGCGAAAATTGCATTCGGAATTCAGTTCCAGGAAGCGCCGAAATTCGACAACGTTTTCATACATCTCGGTGGATTTCACATAATGATGTCATACTTTAAAGTTATTGGCTCTTCCATTGAGGATTGCGGTATCACTAATGTTCTGGTGGACAGTGAAATATTGGCGAATGGTTCATTGAAGGGTTTCATTTCAGGTACAAATTTCAATCGATGCAAAAGACTACATCCCCTTGTATCACTCACGTTACAAAAACTGCATTTCAATAGCTTTGTCGACCGTGAAAAAATTGTCATCGAGAAATCAATTGAAGATTATTTGTTTCAATTACAAAAGCAACGTTCAACGACGCCTACAATAGAACACGAAGCAACTCTCGAACTGTTCGAGAAGTATGACAACTTTACCGAACAAACATTGCAAGGAAAGCATGGACTAACTGCTCAGTTTTACGCCGTTTACATCCGATTAGTGTCCTATTATGACATGCTGAACAAGAGTATCAGAACCGGAAATCTTAAAATGTATGTTTACATTCTTGCAAAAATCACAAACTTTTTCTTCGCGTTCAATCACCAAAATTATTCTCGTTGGCTGGTATATTATGTCAGCAAGCTGTGCAAGATCGACGAAACCCATCCAGGACTGCGTTTCTCATTAGAACAAGGATCTTTCGGAGTACGAAGAACGGAGAAATCTTTTTCCAGAATACCTGTTGACCTGACTTTGGAACAAACGATAAACGGCGAAGCAGCTCGGAAGCTAATCGGAATAATTCACATGACAAATTCGGTGGCTGCAAGGCAACGTTGGGCAATAAATCACAGTGCTCGAGCTCGAATAATATCACATGTGCTGAAAACCGCTGGAATCGCCAAGAATCAGGATATCACCTCGGAACTGAAGAGTTCTCGCATTCGAAAGAGTCACGAGCAAGTTGAGAAATTTACAAAGACTTTACAACAATACATGAATCCTTTCGATAATTCGTTAGACGCTGATAAGTTGTACAACATCACAACTGGAGAAGCTGCTGCACAAAATATCACTGACTTTCTGCTCAACGTCGAATCTCTAGGAGAAACTTTGCGCAATAATTTCATAACCGAGGTAGAAGAGAGACATGCACGTTTTCAAGAACCAATAAAAAAGAATCCAGTCTTCACATTCAGCACGGTAAAGAAAAAGAAAAAAGTTGTACTCGGTGGCAAGGTTCAAGAATTGAGGCTACAAAGAGACTTATTTGGGCGGCTTTTAGCTTTGTCCTTAGAAAAAAAAATAAATATCGAAAAAGTGTTGTGTTACCCGATAACCCCAATGCCGCTATCACTTTGTCACATGGACGGTACAATGAATAAAACCGACAAATCAGCATTGATGCGAGACCTTGAAAAAAAAATCGAGAGCACGGAGCCAGAGTCTACAGATGTTTTGATTATCGATGGGTTCTTTTTACTGCACACCTTAAAAGACATACCACGAACATTTGGAGATGTCTCGAAAAAAATTTTGCACATTTTATGCAAACATAATGTTGAGAGGATCGATCTGATATTCGACAGGTATTTCTGCCCGTCGATCAAGGACACGGAGCATGGATTGCGACAAAACGTAAAATCGGCCGATTTTCGAATCTCAGGACCGCAACAAGTTCGACCGTCCGATTTCGCTAAAGAATTAAAAAACATCAAATTTAAAGATGCTCTAGTCAAATTTATTATCAACAATTGGTCAGAACAAGACATGGCGCACATAATCGCAAACAAAATCATCAACATCAATCACGACATGTGTTATGAATATTCGGTGAAAGATGGTTTAGTTACCCAAACAATCAATGAAGATTTCACTTGCCAAGAACACGAAGAGGCAGATACGAAGATCGTTTACCATGTCTGCCAAATGAAACAACGGGGTAACGTAACGATTCGATGTTCAGACACCGATATATTAATAATAATGCTCGGAAATATGGAATTTGTAGAAACTGGCGTCCAAATTTCTATGGATGTTGGTGTTGGCAATTCCCGGCGTTACATTGATGTTTCACGTTTATACGAGACATTGGGATCCCCTCTGGCAAAATCTTTACCTGCTTTCCATGCAATGACCGGCTGCGATTATAATCCCGCGTTATATCGCAAAGGTAAAAAAAGACCATTTACGATGCTAAAAAATTCGAAACGCTATCAAGAAGCTTTCGGTGATTTGGGCAGCTATACTTCTGATAGTGACAGGGTATTCCCCATTTTGGAAGAATTCACGTGCAGATTGTACAACGAAAAAAAAATTAATAACGTCGATTTAGCTCGACTCAACATTTTTTCGAAGACATATAAAATTAAAAACGCCGAGGCTTCGACAACTCTGAATCTTCAGTTATCCAATTACGACGCCTGCAATCTACCACCATGCAAAACGGAATTGGAGAAACATTTATTACGAACAAAATATATTGCACAAGTCTGGAGCAACGCTCATACCAAAACCCCAACCGAACTGAACCCTGCAGACTGCGGATGGTATGAAGACGAGGGACGATTTCAGTTTTCGTGGTTCTCTGGCAACCAACTACCTGAGTTGAGCGACGTTATTTTTGACGACAAATCATCATCCACAACAGGTACAGTTTACATGGATTTTGCTGTTAATTTCATAAATAAGTTCGTGATTTTCACTAAAGATGTTTATTTTACAGAAGAGGACGTTGAAGATCTCCTGAGCGACGTCGAGAGTGATTTTGAAGACGACGATTCCGAATCCGACAGCGATTGAATACGATAATATTTTGTAACTTTAAATAAACCGTTTTTTTTTTCAACTTCATCCTAGTTTCCTTTTGTGCGATTTATTTCAGTCCTTCAACTTCAATGTTACGGTTTCGGGTAAATTCTTTGTTAATTATCATCTAATAAATTCAGGGTCGCAACGTATTCATTGATTTGTAACAGAAAATTCAAGATGCCTCAATACGATTTTTAAATGATATCTGGGTATCGAAAAGTTGTCTGATAGAGAAGGTACTACACTTAATTTGTCTGATATACATTTTTTGCACATGTGGACAACTTATTTTATCATGTCCAACAATTTTCAGACATATTGCTATGATACCGATCGGTCAAATTTGTTAACATTTTCAAAACGGTCTCAAAATTTAATGCGTTCACATTTCCGTCTGAAAATTGTTTTGTTCGCATCAAATAACCAAAATTTACTAATAAAAAAGATTTTCAGACGTATTGCTATGAGACATTTTTTTTGTCTCATTTTTTATTTTTGTTAGTGATTTTACGGGTTTGCGCTACACCACTAACGTCTGAAAAATATGTTTCCGGTATCTCAAAACTACCATTCAACTACAGTCTGCAAATCAGACATATTGCTATGATGCAGTTCGGCAAAATTCTTTGACAATTTTGAAAATTCGGTCAGATCAAACGCTACGCGGAAAATGTCTGATATTGGTATTTTCGAGTTCAAGATAATCGTATCTATCGATTTGATGCGGTTTTGGCCGTATTGCTATGAGACAAAAATTTTGGTCGTGGGCTCTCGTACTATAGACGATGTACGGCCTTCAAGCCACACCTCCGTGCCCGTCGGAGTGGGGAGCGTGAGGTTTTTTCGTTACGGAATTTCTGGATTCGGTCCCCGCGCTCAAGGCCCGCGATAGAAGCTATGCAATAGCTTAAAATATAAAACTTAAACTAATTCTATTAAAGTGTAACTAACTAAATAAAGCAAATAATTACTCAAAAATATGTTTCTTTTATTCAGTTTGTTAAATTATTTGGCCGGATAAATATCCGGTCGAATATTAGCTATCCGGTATTCGGCCGGATAGTATTAGGACGGCCGGATAGGCCGGATATCGGATAGTTACCGGATATCCGTTGCATCTCTACTAATTACACAAAAAAGTGCAATATGAACAAAACTCGAAAAACTATCCTATCAGCTGATTTAATAGAGTTCACATCAGGGGTTAATGTCATACCCACAAACACGCGCGGCGGCACGCTTGCAACGTTGAAAGGCCGAGCCGACACATTTATTTAAACACTTATTTCTGTAACCGCCTATTAACGATAAAAATGACTATCATAATTTTATTAGTGGCATGCGGTGTAGCCTTCTCGCAAAGTTTGCGTTACGATGTCAGATACACCCTGTATAAACATAAATAATATAAACATAAATTGCTAATTGTTTTAGTGACCACTGTTGCGCATCAAACATTATACTATTTGTTGTTGTTGTTGACATTGTAGGTACTATCATAGGAAACAAAAATATCCATTTATTGTTTGAGGTATTTTTTCCTTTGATTTTCTATTCAGTTTTAAGATTTTTTTGTTTTTATGTTGGGATGTTTGTTACAAAACTATGTACCAAAGATTCCAACATAAAAAAATATTTTATAACATAAATTCACCTATAAAAGAAAATACATAGTTCCAATAACTGAATGCTTGAACTTAAACTTGAATAACTGAGCGCAAACAATGACGTTTGCGCTCGTTTATCGGCCGAGTCCGATTTTTAGTTAGTCGAGTTTGATAGATGACGCGACCGGTAGGGGCGAGCGTAATTTAGTATAATCTATGGTGACGCGCGGCGATGACACACAACGTTTCGAGAACGCCTTGAATAATCATCGCGCGCGTGGCGCGTCTCGGACGATTGATTTTCGGGAAATAAATACCACCGGCCGCGGTTTTGGACAGATTCGCGTTTGTTGCCCGTGTTTTGAAGTATTTACTTGAATTATAACCCGTAATAACAGTGCCGTCTGTAAATTGAGTTGAATTTGAATCGGAAACGTGGTTTCATTGTCGATGGTTTGTCGGGCGTGGTTTGGCGCTGCTAAATAACGGTTTCCTACGTTGGTGAGCTTCGGTGTCCTCCTGGAGGAACTTTAATGTGTCAACTGGTATTGGACAATGAGTGTGTTTGAAGACATCGGACAGCGTTATAAGTCGGCGTGCGCCGGCTCTCCGGGACTTCATTCCACGACGGAACACACTGTGTCCTAAGGTAAGTACCTTAGTTTTGTTTGTGGAGTGGTCGGAGATTGATTTCTTGTGGTATAAGCCGACTTCTTTGTTGTATAAGCCGTGACAAATGCGCGGTAGATGTACGTGCTGTACTGGGGCGCCTACATCTTTTTGGTAGCAGAGCGTGGTTCCTAATTACTAATTTGATTAATTAGAGTAACATTCCAGTATCTTGGTAGCCCTCAGCGGCTAATTTGTAAAAATTTGATTTTTTTATTTGTTGTTGTCGGTACTCGTAAAATTAAATCTCTGCCCACCTACCACACCTGTGTGGATCCGATAATTTTACAAAGTAAAAAATGTAAAAACAAATGTAGGTAGATTGTTTTTTTTTGGTTCTCTTCTTTCCGTACTTCCGAACGGAACAGGCAAAGGCATAGTACGCTATACAGCCTAGTCTTCCGTATTAGGTAGTTCGTTTGTTGTTGAACCATTGAGCCATACAGATACCGGTAGGTACACCGTTGAGTCATTGACCTACGATTATCAGTAATTACTAGCTATGTTTACGAGTAATGTTTTGATATTGTTAACTCGATTATCTCGTGTATTTGTACGAACCAAATAGTTCGTTTTTGAATGTTTAGACTTAGCTCGTAATTCACAGTAATAATTTTATTCTGTTTGTTGTTTGATTTGTTATGTAATTCGCAGTAATAATTTTGTTCTGTTTGTTGTTTGATTTATTACGTAATTCGTAGTAATAATGTTGTTTTGTTTATAAGTTTTGATCTGTGTCGCAATTAAGTTAGGCCGTTTGCACACTGATATTTTGTACTTATACATTGTAATATTTTTTATTTATACTTGTTAATATTTTGTTTGTAACGGTTGCCCTTAGCCTTGGTCCCCACACGGTCTCGCGGAATTTATCGAGTTATTTACGCTTTTTTGTTATTTTCCGCGCGTTTTTTAATTGAATTTAATTTGTTGATTTGAATTTGTGGCTTTCATTTGAAATGGCTCCCAGTCCGCTTGCTACGGCTAAGGCAGAGGTTCAGGCCGCATTGCGTTGGCTCGCGGGTGCGGCTGCCCAGATTGTTCGGCAGGATCGGGTACAGGCTTTGTTGACCCGTTATGAAGGGTTGCCAGCGCGCATGGAAGGGTTGGAGCGACACGTTGTCGACTTCCATGCCTACGTTTTGGAACACCCTCCAGCGGATGACGCCATAGTGGAGACCTTTAGAAGGGATGTCGACCAGGCGTACGAATTGGCCGACCAAATTACGGAGTCGGCAGAAGGGCTCCTGGCTGCCCGTAGGGGAGAGCCGACTTTGAGCGGGGAGGTTAAACCGACCCCGCCGGCTTTGTTAGGGAGGCTGCCCACATTGGAGATTCCCCACTTTGACGGGGACCTCACGGCTTGGATGGGCTTCATCAACCTGTTTGACAGCTTGGTGGACTCCAGGGAAGATTTGTCCCCCAGCCAGAAACTGGCTTATTTGCGCTCCGTCCTCCGCGGAGAAGCCAGTGCAGTGGTCCAGCACCTGATAGTTAGCGATGCTAACTACCAGGTCGCGCGGCAGTTGTTGCTGGACCGCTACCAAAACGTCCGCTTGCTGGCGGACACCCATTTTGGCCTTACCGAAGGCAACGCGGGTTTCCTCCTTGCGGAAGGATTTGGTCAACCCGCTCTTGACCGCTTTCCACTCGTTGCGCCGGCTGGATTTGCCGGTCGACCAGTGGTCCTTCCTTCTTCTGCACATCGTCCTAACGAAATTGCCCGCAGAGGTAAAGGGGCGATTTGAACAAAGGTACGGGGGCAATAGCGCCTCGTATCTCCCCCCTTTCTCGGACCTGCTTCGTTTTTTGGAGGACGAGTGCAGAGTGATGGACCAGCTGACCGACCCCACACCGGGAACGAGCACGGGTAGTCCGGTGGCGGCGAGGGGACAACCCCGCCGTCCGACCAAACAATACTCGGCTGTCCGAAGGGACTCCCCCCCCGCACCAGATAAACGGTGCCGGTATTGCCGGGGGGACGGACATGACGTGCGTGCTTGCGCGAAGTTCGGGGGCCTCCGGACTGCGGGTCGAAGAGCCGTCGCCAAGCAACGCGCCTGGTGTTACATGTGCCTGGGGGACCACCTCCAGTCAGCATGCCCCCAGGCTAAGGTTTGTCCACATTGCGGCGGGAGACATCACGCTCTCCTGTGCTTGAACCGCAATGGTGGCGGGTCCGAAAGGGGCCCAAATTTCCCGCACACGGGCGGGGGCCCCAAGGGTAGGGGCCCCACGGGCGGGGGCCCCCCGCAGGATATAGCGGTGGCCGTCGGAGGCTCGGGGAGGCGGGCGGTACGCTGCTCCCCCCTTGATTGATTACCCTCGACTGGGGCGTTACGTTCCCCCGTATGCGGCCCACGGTTATTGGCCCACACCCCGGAGTAGTGTTGGAAGGAGTCCCGATGTTGCGGAGTGGGACCCTCTCGCCTACTGTCGGCGACCCCCTCCGATCTTGTCGACTCAGTTCAACCGGGGTCCAGGGGGGCAATCACCCCCCCCCGTTTTCATTAATGCCACTGTCGGGCGCAACCCCCCCACAGGAGTTTGTGCTGTTGCCAACAGCCTCCGTGCGTGTTTGGGGCCCCAAAGGTGATTTGTCACAGTGCGTGCCCTCTTGGATTCAGGGGCCCAGGGTTGCATAAGTTCTACTTGGCTCGTCCAACAGTTGGGCCTAAATATTGTACCGCATAGGGAATCGGTACGGGGCGTTGGAGACCTGCGGATTTCGGATCCGATCGGTCGGGTTTCGTTCTCCTTCTCCCCCACTCCTCCTCAACGCCGAAAATCGGTACTTCGGCGATTGTTTTTGAAACGGTGGTCGGGCCGCTTCCGCAAGTGCGAGCCCCACACGCCGCCGTTGAATTGTCGGCTGGATTGGCTCTGGCTGATCCTCACTTCCACCGACCTGGCCCGGTCCATTTATTGATCGGGGTGAATGTGTTAGGTCGTTTGCTGCGTGGAAGCAAACGAGTTTTGCTGGCAGCCGGTTTTGTAGCCATATCCACCTTTTTGGGTCATGTAGTAACGGGATCGTTTAGGGACGTCCCAGACCCCCCTTCAGCAGACAGCGACCTCGCTGTTGGTTCTGCCTTGTCGGACATCCTCTTCGGCAACTTGCTCCGAGACTGGGTGTAGTTTGTCTCATCCCTCCCGGAAGTCAACCGGGTTTGTATCCCTAGGCCCATATTGCCTGAGGGACGGTTTTGGCGAATTGAACCCCGCAGACTGCGCTTCCCGCGGCTGCGAGGCTCCCGAACTTGTGAATCACCAGCTGTGGTGGGGTCCACCATGGTTGTTACAGCTGGAGGGCTCTTGGCCCCATACCCCCGCAGTGGTCAGGGCATCTACGCCAGGGGTGCATGTTCACGCCACCGAGACTGTAGCGGCTCCAGATCCGGAGTTTTTGCTTGAGCGCTACAGCTCTTTGCATAAATTGCTCGGCGTCACCGCCTGGATACGGCGTTTCATCCACAACTGTCGTAACCCTCGCGGCAAATTTGAGTCTCCGGTCCTCTCACCGCAAGAGCGCAATGACGCTCTGCTATATTGGGTGCGGATAGTTCAAGAGAGTGAATTTGCATCGGAGTTGAAAACCCTCCGCCAACGCACATCCAATCTGAAGGGACCCTTAGGGCGCTTGAACCCTTTCGTGGATGATCAGGGTTTGATGCGTGTCGGAGGTCGGCTTAGAAATGCTAAGCTCCCCTATGGGGCTCGTCATCCATTGTTGCTCCCCAAGAAAGGCCCCTTAGTGAAGTTGTTGATCACAGACCGCCATGTGAAAAATGCACATGCCGGATGTAACGCTCTTACTGCGATCCTCCAACGTGAATTTTGGATTTTGTCTGCGCGGAGAGTGATCCGATATGTTATCTTTCGTTGTCTCCCGTGCTACCGCTTGAAGGCGGACATCGTGCAGCCCCAAATGGGGGATTTGCCTGCCGATCGAGTCACCGAATCGATGCCCTTTGCTGGAGTTGGTACGGATTTTGCGGGACCATTTATTGTTAAAGCTTCGCGTCTCCGTAACGCTAAGACCGAGAAGGCTTACTTGTGCGTTTTTGTGTGTTTAGCTACTAAAGCGGTCCACCTCGAGGTGGTTAGTGCTCTCACGACAGAGGCGTTCGTCGCTGCTCTTGGCAGATTTGTTTCGCGTCGCGGACTGCCGTCCTTAATTCGATCCGACTGTGGGACCAACTTTAAGGGTAACCGATCGTTATTTGAAGGAAGTTTGTGAATTTTTAGATAAGCATAATGTTGAGATCGGATCCACACTCTCCCGCAGAGGGGTACGATGGCAGTACTCACCGCCGTCCTGTCCCCACTGGGGAGGTATATTTGAAGCAACTGTAAAGGCCGCCAAAACTCACCTTCGTCGCGTTATTGGAGATACTATCCTAACTTTTTAGGAGCTCGCGGCCGTATTTTGTAAGGTTGAGGCGGTCCTCAACTCGCGTCCGTTATGCCCTTTGTCATCCGACGCGAATGATTTGGAGGCCCTCACGCCGGGCCATTTCTTGATAGGGAGACCACTTAACGCCCTGCCTGAGTATCCTTATGTGGACATTAACTCCGGACGGCTCTCGCGATTTGAATTGCTTCAACAGCTTACGCAGAGTTTTTGGCGCCGTTGGCATCTGGAGTATTTGCACATTTTACAACAGCGCGTTAAGTGGTCAGACAAGACGAACCCACCAAGAGTCGGAGACCTCGTTTTGTTAAAGGACCCAAACCTGCCACCCCTCCGATGGCGTCGTGGACGCATTGTTGAATTGTATCCGGGGTCGGATGGTGTTCCCAGGTTTGCCGAGGTCCTGGTGGGGGACTCTGTCTTTAAGCGCGCGATCGCCACACTCTCTCGCCTGCCCTTAGATTGAATTGTCGGACCGTTTGTTACTGTCCGGGGCGGGGGGATGTTTGCGCTCGTTTATCGGCCGAGTCCGATTTTTAGTTAGTCGAGTTTGATAGATGACGCGACCGGTAGGGGCGAGCGTAATTTAGTATAATCTATGGTGACGCGCGGCGATGACACACAACGTTTCGAGAACGCCTTGAATAATTATCGCGCGCGTGGCGCGTCTCGGACGATTGATTTTCGGGAAATAAATACCACCGGCCGCGGTTTTGGACAGGTTCGCGTTTGTTGCCCGTGTTTTGAAGTATTTACTTGAATTATAACCCGTAATAACAGTGCCGTCTGTAAATTGAGTTGAATTTGAATCGGAAACGTGGTTTCATTGTCGATGGTTTGTCGGGCGTGGTTTGACTCTGCTAAATAACGGTTTCCTACGTTGGTGAGCTTCGGTGTCCTCCTGGAGGAACTTTAATGTGTCGACTGGTATTGGACAATGAGTGTGTTTGAAGACATCGGACAGCGTTATAAGTCGGCGTGCGCCGGCTCTCCGGGACTTCATTCCACGACGGAACACACTGTGTCCTAAGGTAAGTACCTTAGTTTTGTTTGTGGAGTGGTCGGAGATTGATTTCTTGTGGTATAAGCCGACTTCTTTATTGTATAAGCCGTGACAAATGCGCGGTAGATGTACGTGCTGTACTGGGGCGCCTACAGTCATGCTAAATGTAAATTTGTAGGTATTAAAAAAAAAAAACGTTGCCCCACACTAGGAATTACTCTTGTATCGTGGGTGCGTCAAAAATTTAAATTCACATACACAACAATCAGACCCGGAACATTGTTCCGGGTCAAATATGGCATACAGCACTACAGGTGCAGACTTTCATTATAACCCATATGAGTGCAAAGTTCTCATCAATATAAATAAATTAAGTCCAAACACAAGATAGCTACTGTAAACTATTGAGGAGTTCCATGAACAGTACTTCATCATCATCCCAATGACAATCAGAATCCATCTAAGTGTGAAGCTCTTATCAATACAAATTGATCAAGCACAAAAAACAAGGTAGCTGCTGTGAATCGTTTATTTATTTATTTATTCTTTATTGTACACCAATCAAACATCGACCGCCGCGACCATCAGATTTACCCCAAACCTTTTTTATTAAATTGTAGTGCTTTTAAATACCTAATGAAAATACTTACAAATGGAGTAGTCCCCCCTACAATTTATGATAGTTCTCCATGATTTCTCTGGTCTTCCACCATCACAGCCTGATGTCCTTATGATCGGACCACCACGGAAATATCTTATTTCCAATAAAAAAAAAAAGAAATATGGGAATTGGTTCATAAACGACGAAGTTATCCCCGAAAAAACATATAAAAAAAGCATATCTATACAAAGTGGTGATGACAATACGACAATAAATTAAACATCGTGTACCTCAACACATTCTCAGTCTACATATAGTCATAAAAATTCATATAAATATGTCCCTTAGTTTAGTCACAGGAAATTATTTCTCATTTTTCACATTTTCTACATGATGTACATGTTGACAAGGAAGCGCTTATAGGTTGATGACCGCCGCATCCAGCGGTAGGTACTAAACTTTAATAATAATGGCGCGAAAAAAACAAGTCGATACAGGCGCTGTTGCCGATCGGCGGTCAGTGAACCAATATTTTAAAGTATGTTCCACTCCGTTTGCAATTTTATGCGATTTAGTTTGTTTGAAAATTTTATTTTTTTAATTTTGATGCTAGGTTTTTTTTCTATGGTTTAGGATTATTCCTATGAACCAGCATTGTCCGTGTTTTCATTTATTGTCATATTATTAACACCACTCTGCATAGTCGAATTGAGCAACCACTTCCTTTTAGAAGTAGGTTAAAAACTGGGACTTACTAGAATTAGAAGAGGTGCTGTCCCTGTCTCGCACGGCCACCGAGTCTTCGGAGATGGTGTGCGGCAGCCCCGCCTTACTGCGTCGGGTACCTGCGAACATTGTTCTCCAATATACGCAAAAAAAAAAAAAAAAAAAAAACAAATAAATAACTTCAAATTCTGTAATATATAACTTAGGAAACTGGCATTACGATTTAGATGCGTTTATAGGAAATGGGACGGCGAAGGCAATGCATAGAAAAAAAGTGACAATTTATGGGGAACAGCTTTGCTGCTACATATCATTTGTCATGTGTTTATTTACTTGAAGGTCAATACGTAATGTTATTAATTTTTAGCACAAGATAAGTTCCCCCTTCCTTTTTTGCCTGTTGGCTGTCGTTCGCCCGAGGCGGAAGACAATTTTGCCGCCTTCTTAATTTTGTATTTCAATGTAATGTATATTATGCAAATTCTAGAGAACTTTTCGACCAGAACAATCATTATTACTTTGCATTCTACATATTAGATTTTAAATAAAAAGGTTTTGTAACTTTTGTATAATACACGAAATTATGCGATTTCAGACTTTATAAAGTCCAGGTTTCCTCAAGATGTTTTCCTTCACCTTCAGTCACTGGTGTCAAAGATATACTTAGAAAGTACATATATCTTTAGAATAGTTACATTGGTACTTGCCGGGCCTGGAATCGAACCCGCGCACTCATACTTGAGAGGCTGGTGTTTTAACCACTAGGCCACCACGACTTTATTACCTGATTTAAATAATGGTGTACCTGTACCTACAAACGCCACATGGAACAACGCATTATACTGACGTCACACGAATTCTACGTCTCGCAATCAGAGTTTACCGTGCAACTAGCATATATACAATTTCTCAATTTCAAGCATTGGGCAAGTGCCCGCCAGACATAACACCCGTCTGGTCAGAGAATCCTCCCTTTTCTATGGAGGATGAGTGAACTTTACTCCCTGTTCCTCATGACTACACAATGGTATTACTTTACTACTCTTCATTAGATCAGGAGAAATCCCCAAGTCAACACATTTATTAAAATTAACGGCTAGATAGGGGGCTACGATGTCTATTATATCACTTAATACTTTAATATGTCCCAGTAAGCGGCGAGGAGCGCGTATTGGGTGAGGGCGGCAGTGACGACGGCTCCTTAAGAGTACCTGTGGGCAGGGTGCGCGCGTGCTCGTGCTGTAGCGGAGAGCAACGTGTGTTGGGTGAGGGCGGCAGTGACGACGGCTCCTTAAGAGTACCTGTGGGCAGGGTGCGCGCGTGCTCGTGCTGTAGCGGAGAGCAACGTGTGTTGGGTGAGGGCGGCAGTGACGACGGCTCCTTAAGAGTACCTGTGGGCAGGGTGCGCGCGTGCTCGTGCTGTAGCGGAGAGCAACGTGTGTTGGGTGAGGGCGGCAGTGACGACGGCTCCTTAAGAGTACCTGTGGGCAGGGTGCGCGCGTGCTCGTGCTGTAGCGGAGAGCAACGTGTGTTGGGTGAGGGCGGCAGTGACGACGGCTCCTTAAGAGTACCTGTGGGCAGGGTGCGCGCGTGCTCGTGCTGTAGCGGAGAGCAACGTGTGTTGGGTGAGGGCGGCAGTGACGACGGCTCCTTAAGAGTACCTGTGGGCAGGGTGCGCGCGTGCTCGTGCTGTAGCGGAGAGCAACGTGTGTTGGGTGAGGGCGGCAGTGACGACGGCTCCTTAAGAGTACCTGTGGGCAGGGTGCGCGCGTGCTCGTGCTGTAGCGGAGAGCAACGTGTGTTGGGTGAGGGCGGCAGTGACGACGGCTCCTTAAGAGTACCTGTGGGCAGGGTGCGCGCGTGCTCGTGCTGTAGCGGAGAGCAACGTGTGTTGGGTGAGGGCGGCAGTGACGACGGCTCCTTAAGAGTACCTGTGGGCAGGGTGCGCGCGTGCTCGTGCTGTAGCGGAGAGCAACGTGTGTTGGGTGAGGGCGGCAGTGACGACGGCTCCTTAAGAGTACCTGTGGGCAGGGTGCGCGCGTGCTCGTGCTGTAGCGGAGAGCAACGTGTGTTGGGTGAGGGCGGCAGTGACGACGGCTCCTTAAGAGTACCTGTGGGCAGGGTGCGCGCGTGCTCGTGCTGTAGCGGAGAGCAACGTGTGTTGGGTGAGGGCGGCAGTGACGACGGCTCCTTAAGAGTACCTGTGGGCAGGGTGCGCGCGTGCTCGTGCTGTAGCGGAGAGCAACGTGTGTTGGGTGAGGGCGGCAGTGACGACGGCTCCTTAAGAGTACCTGTGGGCAGGGTGCGCGCGTGCTCGTGCTGTAGCGGAGAGCAACGTGTGTTGGGTGAGGGCGGCAGTGACGACGGCTCCTTAAGAGTACCTGTGGGCAGGGTGCGCGCGTGCTCGTGCTGTAGCGGAGAGCAACGTGTGTTGGGTGAGGGCGGCAGTGACGACGGCTCCTTAAGAGTACCTGTGGGCAGGGTGCGCGCGTGCTCGTGCTGTAGCGGAGAGCAACGTGTGTTGGGTGAGGGCGGCAGTGACGACGGCTCCTTAAGAGTACCTGTGGGCAGGGTGCGCGCGTGCTCGTGCTGTAGCGGAGAGCAACGTGTGTTGGGTGAGGGCGGCAGTGACGACGGCTCCTTAAGAGTACCTGTGGGCAGGGTGCGCGCGTGCTCGTGCTGTAGCGGAGAGCAACGTGTGTTGGGTGAGGGCGGCAGTGACGACGGCTCCTTAAGAGTACCTGTGGGCAGGGTGCGCGCGTGCTCGTGCTGTAGCGGAGAGCAACGTGTGTTGGGTGAGGGCGGCAGTGACGACGGCTCCTTAAGAGTACCTGTGGGCAGGGTGCGCGCGTGCTCGTGCTGTAGCGGAGAGCAACGTGTGTTGGGTGAGGGCGGCAGTGACGACGGCTCCTTAAGAGTACCTGTGGGCAGGGTGCGCGCGTGCTCGTGCTGTAGCGGAGAGCAACGTGTGTTGGGTGAGGGCGGCAGTGACGACGGCTCCTTAAGAGTACCTGTGGGCAGGGTGCGCGCGTGCTCGTGCTGTAGCGGAGAGCAACGTGTGTTGGGTGAGGGCGGCAGTGACGACGGCTCCTTAAGAGTACCTGTGGGCAGGGTGCGCGCGTGCTCGTGCTGTAGCGGAGAGCAACGTGTGTTGGGTGAGGGCGGCAGTGACGACGGCTCCTTAAGAGTACCTGTGGGCAAGGTGCGCGCGTGCTCGTGCTGTAGCGGAGAGCAACGTGTGTTGGGTGAGGGCGGCAGTGACGACGGCTCCTTAAGAGTACCTGTGGGCAGGGTGCGCGCGTGCTCGTGCTGTAGCGGAGAGCAACGTGTGTTGGGTGAGGGCGGCAGTGACGACGGCTCCTTAAGAGTACCTGTGGGCAGGGTGCGCGCGTGCTCGTGCTGTAGCGGAGAGCAACGTGTGTTGGGTGAGGGCGGCAGTGACGACGGCTCCTTAAGAGTACCTGTGGGCAGGGTGCGCGCGTGCTCGTGCTGTAGCGGAGAGCAACGTGTGTTGGGTGAGGGCGGCAGTGACGACGGCTCCTTAAGAGTACCTGTGGGCAGGGTGCGCGCGTGCTCGTGCTGTAGCGGAGAGCAACGTGTGTTGGGTGAGGGCGGCAGTGACGACGGCTCCTTAAGAGTACCTGTGGGCAGGGTGCGCGCGTGCTCGTGCTGTAGCGGAGAGCAACGTGTGTTGGGTGAGGGCGGCAGTGACGACGGCTCCTTAAGAGTACCTGTGGGCAGGGTGCGCGCGTGCTCGTGCTGTAGCGGAGAGCAACGTGTGTTGGGTGAGGGCGGCAGTGACGACGGCTCCTTAAGAGTACCTGTGGGCAGGGTGCGCGCGTGCTCGTGCTGTAGCGGAGAGCAACGTGTGTTGGGTGAGGGCGGCAGTGACGACGGCTCCTTAAGAGTACCTGTGGGCAGGGTGCGCGCGTGCTCGTGCTGTAGCGGAGAGCAACGTGTGTTGGGTGAGGGCGGCAGTGACGACGGCTCCTTAAGAGTACCTGTGGGCAGGGTGCGCGCGTGCTCGTGCTGTAGCGGAGAGCAACGTGTGTTGGGTGAGGGCGGCAGTGACGACGGCTCCTTAAGAGTACCTGTGGGCAGGGTGCGCGCGTGCTCGTGCTGTAGCGGAGAGCAACGTGTGTTGGGTGAGGGCGGCAGTGACGACGGCTCCTTAAGAGTACCTGTGGGCAGGGTGCGCGCGTGCTCGTGCTGTAGCGGAGAGCAACGTGTGTTGGGTGAGGGCGGCAGTGACGACGGCTCCTTAAGAGTACCTGTGGGCAGGGTGCGCGCGTGCTCGTGCTGTAGCGGAGAGCAACGTGTGTTGGGTGAGGGCGGCAGTGACGACGGCTCCTTAAGAGTACCTGTGGGCAGGGTGCGCGCGTGCTCGTGCTGTAGCGGAGAGCAACGTGTGTTGGGTGAGGGCGGCAGTGACGACGGCTCCTTGCTGCCGCTGCGGGACAGCTCCAGCTCGCGCCCCACGCTGTCCACCTAAACAAATACAAATAGAACAATATCACGCAGCTCAACACCATATTCTTATGAAAAAGATATTTTTTTACGACCATTTGGTAATTTGCTAAATATATAAATAACCTTAAGTCATATCTCAATAGTACTCATTCTACTAAGTCGTGTTACAATTACCATTTCCACACAGGTCAACCGCACTACAATGAAACTCTTTATTTTTTTAAGGCTATTGTATTTAAAAATCAAAAATATGATTATGCCAAAAAGCGCGCCTATTTGCGTCACGACAAAACATCGCATGTTAATAGGCTGTATGGATGAATTACCTTAGCCTTTCCTTTGTGGGATTATAACAACAAAATAACATTGCGCGCGCCGCGCTATTTTCGCGCCATTGATTGACAGTTTTTTGTAATTATTTATTTCTAAGTCGTAGAAAAACTTGTGTATGCCACTGTCGCAAACAGCTATTGTAATACTCGTGCTGATCTATTATGCTACTCTCTACTATCACTACTCTACTACAACTTGCCTGCATGTGGCATAAATAACTATTTCAAAGGTGTCTTGATGTATAGTTGTCTCAAAGATGCAATTGTTGTTTCACAATACCTTTTGAATTTTGCATAAGTCTACTGTCTCACAATTGCACACCAACATGACATCGTGAACAGATATTCAAGGTCATAATTTCGTTCGCTACGATTAGGTCACACTCACCACTACATTACGTTCGTCTCATGAGCCTGTGGCACAGATAGGTTTCACTATTGGATACTTTAACCTGTACATACCTGGTTAGCAATATAGTTGATGATGTCTGTTGCCATCTGCGATATCTGCGGGTGTGGCTCGCGGGCCATCGTTGTCAGGATGTTCCATAACTTCATGTACACGGAGCCGAAACCTAGGTTACAACAGTTAACTATACAGGAAGCCATTGTGCAACAATATGATTTAATAAAAGACAGTAACATAAAGGACTTAAATTTAGATTTAATTTTGAAGAGAATTTAATGTATTTGTTTGAGTATGTTAGATTGCGAAATACATCTAAAAAGTAAAATTTAAATGTACATCGAGGTGGCTGAGGTGCCGCGCGGCTCATCTGAGCGATGACCTTTTTGTGATAGAGGCACGTGTTTCTAACTGCAAAAAATTAGCAAAAATGTATACCGATATTGGAGCGGCAGCAGCAGGATTTCCTAAATCGGATCGTGATAAAGAACCGCCGCTCCACAATCGGCGCTCCAAGAATGTGATTTTTGAATTTAGCGTGTGGTGGTGGTGGTGGTGGCGGGGAGGAGGCGAGTGGCACTCGTACCGATGGAGGGCAGCGCCAGCGCGGCGGCGTTACGCACAAGTGCGTGCGAGTGTGAGGTGGAGTGGTGGTGGTGGTTGTGGTGGGGAGGGGGTGGGTGGCACACGTACCGATGGAGGGCAGCGCCAGCGCGGCGGCGTTACGCACAAGTGCGTGCGAGTGTGAGGTGGAGTGGTGGTGGTGGTTGTGGTGGGGAGGGGGTGGGTGGCACACGTACCGATGGAGGGCAGCGCCAGCGCGGCGGCGTTACGCACAAGTGCGTGCGAGTGTGAGGTGGAGTGGTGGTGGTGGTTGTGGTGGGGAGGGGGTGGGTGGCACACGTACCGATGGAGGGCAGCGCCAGCGCGGCGGCGTTACGCACAAGTGCGTGCGAGTGTGAGATGGAGTGGTGGTGGTGGTTGTGGTGGGGAGGGGGTGGGTGGCACACGTACCGATGGAGGGCAGCGCCAGCGCGGCGGCGTTACGCACAAGTGCGTGCGAGTGTGAGGTGGAGTGGTGGTGGTGGTTGTGGTGGGGAGGGGGTGGGTGGCACACGTACCGATGGAGGGCAGCGCCAGCGCGGCGGCGTTACGCACAAGTGCGTGCGAGTGTGAGATGGAGTGGTGGTGGTGGTTGTGGTGGGGAGGGGGTGGGTGGCACACGTACCGATGGAGGGCAGCGCCAGCGCGGCGGCGTTACGCACAAGTGCGTGCGAGTGTGAGGTGGAGTGGTGGTGGTGGTTGTGGTGGGGAGGGGGTGGGTGGCACACGTACCGATGGAGGGCAGCGCCAGCGCGGCG
Source organism: Sesamia inferens (assembly GCA_037179545.1). NCBI lineage: Eukaryota > Metazoa > Arthropoda > Insecta > Lepidoptera > Noctuidae > Sesamia > Sesamia inferens. The sequence goes on along the minus strand of CM073926.1, from coordinate 33,967,486 downwards.
GCGTTACGCACAAGTGCGTGCGAGTGTGAGGTGGAGTGGTGGTGGTGGTTGTGGTGGGGAGGGGGTGGGTGGCACACGTACCGATGGAGGGCAGCGCCAGCGCGGCGGCGTTACGCACAAGTGCGTGCGAGTGTGAGGTGGAGTGGTGGTGGTGGTTGTGGTGGGGAGGGGGTGGGTGGCACACGTACCGATGGAGGGCAGCGCCAGCGCGGCGGCGTTACGCACAAGTGCGTGCGAGTGTGAGATGGAGTGGTGGTGGTGGTTGTGGTGGGGAGGGGGTGGGTGGCACACGTACCGATGGAGGGCAGCGCCAGCGCGGCGGCGTTACGCACAAGTGCGTGCGAGTGTGAGATGGAGTGGTGGTGGTGGTTGTGGTGGGGAGGGGGTGGTTGTGGTGGGGAGGGGGTGGGTGGCACACGTACCGATGGAGGGCAGCGCCAGCGCGGCGGCGTTACGCACAAGTGCGTGCGAGTGTGAGGTGGAGTGGTGGTGGTGGTTGTGGTGGGGAGGGGGTGGGTGGCACACGTACCGATGGAGGGCAGCGCCAGCGCGGCGGCGTTACGCACAAGTGCGTGCGAGTGTGAGGTGGAGTGGTGGTGGTGGTTGTGGTGGGGAGGGGGTGGGTGGCACACGTACCGATGGAGGGCAGCGCCAGCGCGGCGGCGTTACGCACAAGTGCGTGCGAGTGTGAGATGGAGTGGTGGTGGTGGTTGTGGTGGGGAGGGGGTGGGTGGCACACGTACCGATGGAGGGCAGCGCCAGCGCGGCGGCGTTACGCACAAGTGCGTGCGAGTGTGAGATGGAGTGGTGGTGGTGGTTGTGGTGGGGAGGGGGTGGGTGGCACACGTACCGATGGAGGGCAGCGCCAGCGCGGCGGCGTTACGCACAAGTGCGTGCGAGTGTGAGATGGAGTGGTGGTGGTGGTTGTGGTGGGGAGGGGGTGGGTGGCACACGTACCGATGGAGGGCAGCGCCAGCGCGGCGGCGTTACGCACAAGTGCGTGCGAGTGTGAGATGGAGTGGTGGTGGTGGTTGTGGTGGGGAGGGGGTGGGTGGCACACGTACCGATGGAGGGCAGCGCCAGCGCGGCGGCGTTACGCACAAGTGCGTGCGAGTGTGAGATGGAGTGGTGGTGGTGGTTGTGGTGGGGAGGGGGTGGGTGGCACACGTACCGATGGAGGGCAGCGCCAGCGCGGCGGCGTTACGCACAAGTGCGTGCGAGTGTGAGATGGAGTGGTGGTGGTGGTTGTGGTGGGGAGGGGGTGGGTGGCACACGTACCGATGGAGGGCAGCGCCAGCGCGGCGGCGTTACGCACAAGTGCGTGCGAGTGTGAGGTGGAGTGGTGGTGGTGGTTGTGGTGGGGAGGGGTTGGGTGGCACACGTACCGATGGAGGGCAGCGCCAGCGCGGCGGCGTTACGCACAAGTGCGTGCGAGTGTGAGATGGAGTGGTGGTGGTGGTTGTGGTGGGGAGGGGGTGGGTGGCACACGTACCGATGGAGGGCAGCGCCAGCGCGGCGGCGTTACGCACAAGTGCGTGCGAGTGTGAGGTGGAGTGGTGGTGGTGGTTGTGGTGGGGAGGGGGTGGGTGGCACACGTACCGATGGAGGGCAGCGCCAGCGCGGCGGCGTTACGCACAAGTGCGTGCGAGTGTGAGGTGGAGTGGTGGTGGTGGTTGTGGTGGGGAGGGGGTGGGTGGCACACGTACCGATGGAGGGCAGCGCCAGCGCGGCGGCGTTACGCACAAGTGCGTGCGAGTGTGAGGTGGAGTGGTGGTGGTGGTTGTGGTGGGGAGGGGGTGGGTGGCACACGTACCGATGGAGGGCAGCGCCAGCGCGGCGGCGTTACGCACAAGTGCGTGCGAGTGTGAGATGGAGTGGTGGTGGTGGTTGTGGTGGGGAGGGGGTGGGTGGCACACGTACCGATGGAGGGCAGCGCCAGCGCGGCGGCGTTACGCACAAGTGCGTGCGAGTGTGAGGTGGAGTGGTGGTGGTGGTTGTGGTGGGGAGGGGGTGGGTGGCACACGTACCGATGGAGGGCAGCGCCAGCGCGGCGGCGTTACGCACAAGTGCGTGCGAGTGTGAGGTGGAGTGGTGGTGGTGGTTGTGGTGGGGAGGGGGTGGGTGGCACACGTACCGATGGAGGGCAGCGCCAGCGCGGCGGCGTTACGCACAAGTGCGTGCGAGTGTGAGGTGGAGTGGTGGTGGTGGTTGTGGTGGGGAGGGGGTGGGTGGCACACGTACCGATGGAGGGCAGCGCCAGCGCGGCGGCGTTACGCACAAGTGCGTGCGAGTGTGAGGTGGAGTGGTGGTGGTGGTTGTGGTGGGGAGGGGGTGGGTGGCACACGTACCGATGGAGGGCAGCGCCAGCGCGGCGGCGTTACGCACAAGTGCGTGCGAGTGTGAGGTGGAGTGGTGGTGGTGGTTGTGGTGGGGAGGGGGTGGGTGGCACACGTACCGATGGAGGGCAGCGCCAGCGCGGCGGCGTTACGCACAAGTGCGTGCGAGTGTGAGGTGGAGTGGTGGTGGTGGTTGTGGTGGGGAGGGGGTGGGTGGCACACGTACCGATGGAGGGCAGCGCCAGCGCGGCGGCGTTACGCACAAGTGCGTGCGAGTGTGAGGTGGAGTGGTGGTGGTGGTTGTGGTGGGGAGGGGGTGGGTGGCACACGTACCGATGGAGGGCAGCGCCAGCGCGGCGGCGTTACGCACAAGTGCGTGCGAGTGTGAGGTGGAGTGGTGGTGGTGGTTGTGGTGGGGAGGGGGTGGGTGGCACACGTACCGATGGAGGGCAGCGCCAGCGCGGCGGCGTTACGCACAAGTGCGTGCGAGTGTGAGGTGGAGTGGTGGTGGTGGTTGTGGTGGGGAGGGGGTGGGTGGCACACGTACCGATGGAGGGCAGCGCCAGCGCGGCGGCGTTACGCACAAGTGCGTGCGAGTGTGAGGTGGAGTGGTGGTGGTGGTTGTGGTGGGGAGGGGGTGGGTGGCACACGTACCGATGGAGGGCAGCGCCAGCGCGGCGGCGTTACGCACAAGTGCGTGCGAGTGTGAGGTGGAGTGGTGGTGGTGGTTGTGGTGGGGAGGGGGTGGGTGGCACACGTACCGATGGAGGGCAGCGCCAGCGCGGCGGCGTTACGCACAAGTGCGTGCGAGTGTGAGGTGGAGTGGTGGTGGTGGTTGTGGTGGGGAGGGGGTGGGTGGCACACGTACCGATGGAGGGCAGCGCCAGCGCGGCGGCGTTACGCACAAGTGCGTGCGAGTGTGAGGTGGAGTGGTGGTGGTGGTTGTGGTGGGGAGGGGGTGGGTGGCACACGTACCGATGGAGGGCAGCGCCAGCGCGGCGGCGTTACGCACAAGTGCGTGCGAGTGTGAGGTGGAGTGGTGGTGGTGGTTGTGGTGGGGAGGGGGTGGGTGGCACACGTACCGATGGAGGGCAGCGCCAGCGCGGCGGCGTTACGCACAAGTGCGTGCGAGTGTGAGGTGGAGTGGTGGTGGTGGTTGTGGTGGGGAGGGGGTGGGTGGCACACGTACCGATGGAGGGCAGCGCCAGCGCGGCGGCGTTACGCACAAGTGCGTGCGAGTGTGAGGTGGAGTGGTGGTGGTGGTTGTGGTGGGGAGGGGGTGGGTGGCACACGTACCGATGGAGGGCAGCGCCAGCGCGGCGGCGTTACGCACAAGTGCGTGCGAGTGTGAGGTGGAGTGGTGGTGGTGGTTGTGGTGGGGAGGGGGTGGGTGGCACACGTACCGATGGAGGGCAGCGCCAGCGCGGCGGCGTTACGCACAAGTGCGTGCGAGTGTGAGGTGGAGTGGTGGTGGTGGTTGTGGTGGGGAGGGGGTGGGTGGCACACGTACCGATGGAGGGCAGCGCCAGCGCGGCGGCGTTACGCACAAGTGCGTGCGAGTGTGAGGTGGAGTGGTGGTGGTGGTTGTGGTGGGGAGGGGGTGGGTGGCACACGTACCGATGGAGGGCAGCGCCAGCGCGGCGGCGTTACGCACAAGTGCGTGCGAGTGTGAGGTGGAGTGGTGGTGGTGGTTGTGGTGGGGAGGGGGTGGGTGGCACACGTACCGATGGAGGGCAGCGCCAGCGCGGCGGCGTTACGCACAAGTGCGTGCGAGTGTGAGGTGGAGTGCGAGCGAGTGTCGGATAGCGCGTCCCAGCCCTGGTCCACGCGCCCTCCGCGACTCGTTTCCCTGCCGACAAACAACATTCATCAAAATACGCATAAATCCGGTGTGTACGTTCTACATACCAGATTTTGGTTATTGCAGACTATACGTTATTTTTTCTGTATGCGAAACCTGAATCGATTCTCAACATTTTTACACATGTTATATTTTTCCCGAAATTATTCAAAATAGGTTAATGATTCATTACCCAGCGAGTGCACAAGGAAATTCACAACAATATGGTCATAGCGGTCACTAAGCGCGTACGCACAGCGTGACGGAGCCCCCGCGCCCCGCAGTGCCACACAACCCCTTTAGTCGTCCGGAAGCGAGCGGTTGATTTGCACGTCAGCGGCGTTACGCCCGTTGTATTAAGTAACGAGAACTCGCACGGACGTAATGTACAGTTGTGTTCAAATAAACATTGCCGAGTAGCCGAGTAACGTATAACGATGTTGTTTTCATACACAAACGTCCAGTACACAGAAATGGTACGTACTTTAGCGATTTGTGGTGATAACGTATTGACAGTGCGAGAAATCATTCATGGGTAAGACAGGAACTGATGAAGAAAGTACACTATTGATGGAGATGTTTGGTGGTTCGTATACCGAAGAGAATTGTTTTGAAAATAGATTTGAATTGGCTTTGGTACCGGAGACTTTTGTATCGCCAAGTACCATTTCCGAGGGGTAAGTGGATTAGTGGATTTCCGGAGATTTTTAACATGCGTCCAAAACATTTTGGCATAATTTTTATTGTATTTTCAATTATAATAAAGTAATTAATATAATATTTATGTATGAATTTGCAGTCTTTTCTCGGGTAACAAATTCAATCAAACATCCAGAGGGTTATTAAAAAATTTTTTTTTTTTAAATTCTTTGGCAGAGACTCAACTTTGTCTGAGTAGTTTTTTTTTTAAATGAAAGGTATACCATGGAGGGTGTTTACCGCGAGCTGACAAAGTTTCAGGCACAAACAGCTTTACCAATTTCTCAACAACCGAGTAAAAAATATTTAACATATCATTGATGTCATTACAGCTTCGAAATTCATCGTCCCAGTTTGCGTCTTCAAGCGCCTGACAAATAGCTTCGTAATCAGCTTTGTAGTAATTAGGTTTAACAATCTTAGAATAATTTTTAGACTCCACAGGTATTTTTAGCGCAATTTCAAAAGCTGAATGAAACTTATCTAATTCTAGAATTAAATCTGGGCAGTTACTAATTTGTATTTGTTCGCTATCGGAGAGCACAAAATTTAAGGTTTTATTTTGAAAGTTTTTGATCCAGTTATACTGTTTCATATCATTATTAGATCGCGCGTGTTGTTTCAAGGTATTCATGCGTTTCGTTATGTCACTTATTGAATTTGTTAAAGTACAGTTCTCTCTCATTAGTTTTTGTGTAGTAGTGGAATTTTCTTCTTCTGAAATAACGTCGTTGAATTCACTAAACTATTCACTTATTATACCTACTAACCGGTTACTTGTAGAAAGTTGCTGTAGTTAAGTAATGCGATGTGCAACACATTTCATCCAGTTTGAAGACAAAGACGGCGATAATAAAACGGTTCACTTATATTGTTTTCCTTGTCTAGCGTAGACTACATCTTTAATTCTTCGTAGCGATACTACACAACATGCGGTTGATTGGTTGTAATATGACACACACGGATATAAAATAATACGTTAGTGTGCCGCGGCCGGTTTAGCGCAGCTGATAGTAGTCTTTAAGGTGAAAGTGGAATTTTGTCGGTGATAGTAAATAAAAATAGTGGACACGTGTTTCACGTTCGGCATACAATATGTAAGGAAAACCCCATCCGACCCATAAAAATAATAAAGGTTAGGTAAATACATGACCAAATATAATATGAAATTTTATATATAATCATCATAGTAACAATCCTAATGAATTTTGAAATAATCTTTTATTTCCGCGAATTAATTCCAACTTTCCCAAAATTTGGTATTTTTTAAAAAGGTGGCAATACCATTTTTGACAGTATTATTATGTGCGATGCGATCACGTACCGCATGCCCTGCCCCCGTCACCCGCGCATGTATTGCTTACCGCACATGTATTAAGTTACCACCTTTTGCGAAATAATATTGTTTTTAGGAGGATTTTTTTGTTTAGCCTGGCTTTGTAGGCATTAATAGAATCAGTTATCAATACCTTCACGGATCGGACAGGTTTTTCTTTACATATTGTATACAGTATGTTAAGAAAACCCTGTCCGACCCATAAGGATAATAAAGGTTAGGTAAACACATGACCTTATATAATATAAAATTTTATCTACTCTCATATAAAAAAATTAAAAATATAAAACTAAAAAGGAGTTTATATTGACGTACTTTACCCATAGTATATCGAAAGGAAATTAAATTATAACATTATTTCTCTAACAAAATAATGTTATAATAATTTTTTTTTTGATTACCGTACAGATTACAAACCATAGATACCGCGTGCGCTTTGATGCAGGGTGCAGAATTTTGGCGCCAAATACGTTTCTTTGCATTGCGGGTCGTTGTTCTGTTTCGCTGGACACATAATTGATTATTATTGTTTCTTAAAATGTATGAGATTAGATAAAGTAGTGTATGAAACTGAAATGAAATAGTGCTATCTATGGTTTGTAATCTGTACGGTAATGAAAAAAAAAATTATTATAACATTATTTTATTAGAGAAATAATATAGAAAAATAATCTAAATAATAAAATAATAGAAATAATAATCTTTTTTAGGGGGATTTTTTTTTAAGTTTAGCCCGGTTTTGTATGCATTAGTAGAATCAGTTATCGATACCTAACAACACCTTCACGGATCGGACAGGGTTTTCTTAACATACTGTATAAAAGTATAAAAAAAACTCTAATATCGGCTGCTGTAAATTATCTCAAACTAGCGGCCGCCAGCGACTTCGTTCGCGTGGAGTTAGTTATGCTCTGCTACTATTGGTCGCAGCGTGATGTTATATAGTTCCTGAGATTAGTGCGTTCAAACAAACAAACAAACTCTTCAGCTTTATATATTAGTATAGATTATGTAATAAGCTCAGAATTATGTAGAACTACGAGTACATCGTCGACAACATAGTGAAGTTTGGTTTACATGATTTGTGATTGATTGTATGGGTGGAATACAGGAGACTTATAACTTTTAAATTTATTTGGCCTATGGTTTTAAAATGCATGGAGTCAATAGCGTGTTTAAATAATGCGTGACAATTATTTATTTTTAATATTATATGTACTTAACTTGTGTTTTTTTAACTGGACAGACAATTACTATGTGAGTTTGTTCCGCCACTTCTTCTCAGCGCAAGCACCGAAGAAGAAGTATCGACATTACTAATTACTTAAATTATTATTATTACTATTATTTTAAAATTATATGTTTATATAACATTTACGTCACATATATGAAGACATAGGAAATCTCGCAGAACATGTATGAATTCGCCTAATTACTAAACAAAGTATACAGGAGGACTCATCTCTAACTTTTAAATAAACCACGCAGTAGACACTGACTAAATGTACGGTGTACTTGACAAAAAAAAAAAAACGTGTGATCACTCTAAAAATTTGACTTGCCACCCCCTAGACCTCACTTGCTCCCCCATAGGCTAGAAGCTGGGTACGCCCATGTATGAAGTAACTTTAAAAATTGTCTCCAAAACAAATGTTTCGCTCAGGATTCATTATGTAAAATTTAAAGACAAACATTAAGTTCACACCTATTAATTTCATATGATTTTGACACACTGCAGCCATGTTGTTTTATTATTTGTTTACGCACCGAAACAGAGACCACAGAAAATCACTTTTTAGTATCAATTTCGTTATTTGTTCAGTTCAACAACGCGTTCAGGATGTTGTTGGCGCTCCCCCGCTATTGCAGTGCGTCGGCTATGTTTGCGGAAGCGCGCGTGGATTGGTTCCACGCCACTATGCGTCGCTGTTGCGGCGAGTGTGGGAGAGTGCAATCAGCTTATTGGCCGCGCTTGCGGTAAGGTTGGATTGTTGTTGTTCCATCATCTCCCACTGTTGTAAGCGGCATGTGGTAGGCTGATGTGACTCAATTGTCAGTGTAATTATATCTTTTTAATGTTTTATTTAATAATTTTTGATTTGAGTGTTGTATGTGTAATGTGACTATGCGTGTTTTAATTGTAGACGAGTCAGTGTTACTTGAATTAAATGATTATTATTATTATTTACGTTACTTTCTGAGAATAAAGGCAAATTTACATACACAGTGTAATTTAATTGCGTCTGGCATACAATGAATTTGATGCAACAAATGACTGGTATCGTCAAAATGATGTATAGACAATGCAACTTTTATTGCGGCTTCAATTTAATTGAAGCCATAGGCAATTAAATTGCACCATGAATGACTTATAGTGACATATTTTCTGCATTTCACTCGAATGATATTGTAAAATGAAACTGTCTTACCTGTCACTTTTTCGTACTCTCTCTTGTATGTACACGGCGATAAAGTGCTGTTCGAATATTAACACCATCCATTGTATGGCTGCAAACACAAGACAATCTTATGATATTGGGAGTTATTAAGAAATATATAAGATTCACAAGGAAAAGTTCAAACAAAGTTTGAAGTAGACAGTGTAGCACTGAAACAAGCTAATGAAATTCGAGATTTGATCATAATCGTAGACAACAGATTGAAATTCGTTACGCACATTAAGAAAACAGAGACAAAGGCTGCCTAAGCTAGGATTTTTAATGCTTCCCTCATACTTCCTATGTTATACGTTTGATAACATTAGGAATAATATCCCTTTATGATCGAGACGAGACGAGATACGTCTGTTTGGTTTATGCTTCCTTCATAAATCAAGTTCCAAGAATATACCCGAGGTCATCAGTTTTACTAATGAGTGACCTTTATTTATTCAGCGACAAGCTACTGATGCTATAAAAGAACATAAAACATTTTATTTGTTATCATCTATTCATCAATTGACCGCATATATCTTAGACCGTAAGCAGTAATGCAATCATTGATGGTAAAGCGCTACTTAATTAAGAGCCTACATTGTAGTCTGACGGAAACATCGCCGCTGGCAAATTCCACCAGTCCCTCGAGGTACGCAGTATAAAAGACGCGAAACGTTTAACTTAATATACTTGTGAAGGCAGTAAGATATTATAATCAATTGTATGTGCGCCGTAACCATCATATATGTTAGTCCTTAGTTATTGAGATTATTCTAACATAATAGGGTATTTGACTAAACAAAACTAATTAGTCCGTCAGTCAGATTTCCAAAAAATACTAGACATGTATTTTTTGTTTTATCAAAATAATAAAAATTGACAAATATAAAAGACATCAAAGATCAGGAGTGGCGGCTGGTGATGTCACTGCTCGTTAAAAGTGTAGCGTCCAGTGACGTCACACGAGTTTTCAACGCACTGTGTCGTCTTTATTTTTTGTTTATATGAAAAAGGAAAAAATACGTGTGTAGTATTTTTTGGAAACCTGACTGACGGACTAATTATTCTTTTATAAAAAATGTATGTATAGTTAGCAAATTGACGACTTTACATCATTATATTATTATTTTCCTGCTCCATGTACACAAATCATTTTACGCCGCATTTGGAGATTAAATTGATATTCAGTGTTTTCACTGAAGCGGAGTACACGCGATAGCGCATATTTTCGAACTTCTCATCCATTTTGATAGGTGTGCACCTAATGACGTAACGATGGTAACAGCCACAGCGCGAGTTATGCACCGTCCCGCTGTCCTTGGCGAAGCGGAGCGGAGATTTCGAGAATAGTGATTGATCAAATCGTGCACCGCTAGACTCCTCTCCGCACCGCTCCGCGTCAGTAGAAACGCGGCCTGAAGGTCGAATGTGTTTCCGCGTGGTCTGTGGGTGTACATACCCGCGAGTATCTCGTGCCGCACGAGCGGGCTGGCGTCGTGCTGCAGGCGCGCGGCGAGCTGCACTCCGACCTGCTGGTCCAGCACGTGGTCTGTGGGTGTACATACCCGCGAGTATCTCGTGCCGCACGAGCGGGCTGGCGTCGTGCTGCAGGCGCGCGGCGAGCTGCACTCCGACCTGCTGGTCCAGCACGTGGTCTGTGGGTGTACATACCCGCGAGTATCTCGTGCCGCACGAGCGGGCTGGCGTCGTGCTGCAGGCGCGCGGCGAGCTGCACTCCGACCTGCTGGTCCAGCACGTGGTCTGTGGGTGTACATACCCGCGAGTATCTCGTGCCGCACGAGCGGGCTGGCGTCGTGCTGCAGGCGCGCGGCGAGCTGCACTCCGACCTGCTGGTCCAGCACGTGGTCTGTGGGTGTACATACCCGCGAGTATCTCGTGCCGCACGAGCGGGCTGGCGTCGTGCTGCAGGCGCGCGGCGAGCTGCACTCCGACCTGCTGGTCCAGCACGTGGTCTGTGGGTGTACATACCCGCGAGTATCTCGTGCCGCACGAGCGGGCTGGCGTCGTGCTGCAGGCGCGCGGCGAGCTGCACTCCGACCTGCTGGTCCAGCACGTGGTCTGTGGGTGTACATACCCGCGAGTATCTCGTGCCGCACGAGCGGGCTGGCGTCGTGCTGCAGGCGCGCGGCGAGCTGCACTCCGACCTGCTGGTCCAGTGCGTTGGCGTGCTCCGTGCGCGCGCCGCCGGCCGCCACGAACGTGCCCAGCGCGAACGAGCACGCCGCGCGCACCTCGGGCTGCGGGTGCTGCAGCAGCGGGAACAGCTTCTCGTGCGCCAGGTCGCGCACGCCGGCCCAGCGCGCGGCGTCGAACCCGCGCCACAGCCGGCCCAGGCACACGCACGCCCACTGCGCCAGGCGCGCCGACCCGTCGCCCAGCTGCTCCAGGCAGATCGAGATCATGGAGCCCTGCACACAAATACTGATAAACACTAATGTGGATAGATAGATCATTATTACTCTTGTAACGTTTCAAAATTTTAAAAAACTCGTAAACGAGTTAAGTAGCGACATCTAGCGACCAATAGGAGCGGAGCATAACTAGTTACAATATAAGGCTAGCAGCGGCTAGCAGCCGCCAGCGACTTCGTTCGCGTGGAGTTAGTTATGCTCCGCCCCTATTGGTAGCAGCATGATGTTACATAGCTCAAAGCCTACCTGGATGAATGGGCTATATCTAACGCAAAAAGAATTTTTCAAATCGGACCAGTAGTCCCTGATATTAGCGCGTTCAAACAAACAAACTCTTCAGCTTTATAAATTAGTATAGATAAAAAATATTCATGGATTTTCACCATCAAAAATAAAACTAATTTTATTTATAAGTCCATATGAATTGAAAAAGCGCGGATTTACATTATACAGTAGAACCTCTTATAAGTCGAATATCAAGGGAGACGCCAAAAGATTCGAGTTATAAGAGTTTTCGGCTGATAGAGAATTTCGGCTTAGACGGATTTTTATTTGACATAAAGAGGTTGAGCTTTATTCTGGTTATTCTACTCATTGTATACTCTTAAATTGCTTTTTACGAAACAATGGTTTACTTACAATCTCGACGAATTCTTAAAGTCGGTAACTTACTTTTATTCGAACTACAGAGGTAATGAGTCTCAAATAATCGAGTTAAGGTTGTAAAATAAACCATTTCTATGTTCGAGATACAGAGGTAAAACTTAATTTTTAGAGTTATGGAGGGAAAATATGTACCAAAATGACTTGGAGGGATTCACTATTATTTCGACTAATAGAGGGCTGAGATTTAGAGTAATGGATGTTTTGGTGTTTTAAGGGAAGGAAAGACATAACATTTTTTTTTCGAGATATGGAGGTTTTCGACTTATCGAGGTTCGACTTAACGAGGTTCTACTGAACCAACTGTCTCGTGCATGAAGCGAAGCCTTCTTGGACCATCACACCAAACACCCTATGAATATTCTAGATTAGGAATTTAGTAAACTAATAGTGTTAATGTTCCTTATAGTTTATTTACATTAAAAGTGGAAAAGGGTGGACGTGCCGGGAAACTGTCTTATGTAAGTTTGACGTTAGATAAATGTTCATTCTTAGCCAAAATATAAAAAATACTTATTTCATACCTGTAACGCTGCTTCTTGTCCTGCGGGGTAGTTGTCCACGATGCCGGCGAGTACATACGCTGCTAACGTTCTGTGTTCACTCTGCAATCATCATCATAAATTAACACTACGACCTGACTTACTGGGTCATGCACGACTTCGACTCATTTTGCTTGTTGATGTCTCCATATACCTAGAGCGTCTTCTGCGGTTCTAGGGGCGTGAGGGCACAAAAATGGCCTTTCCCTCACGCGCTTCGCATAGTAGCCCTTTGCGATAATTACTGCTACGCAGAAAGAGGTGACGGCCTGCTATGCACTCTCGCTCCGGACCATGAACTGAACCAGCCCGACCCCTGAATCGCTGAGCATATTTTTGTCAAATGGTTGAGACTAGTTGGGATCATTTGGACCGAATCCCAACTAGAGATGGGCGGGTGGGTAAAAAATGGAAAGGGTAAAATGGTAAAACGGAAAAAAAACCCATTTTTACCCGGTATTTATAAAAAATACCGGGTATAAAAAATGAGTTTTTTGGGACAAAACCCGCCACACTTTTCCCACCCACTGCAACTCCTGAAAGCCAGAATCAACAGTGGAGACCGCCAGAAAAACGCCGAGCAATGAAGCTCGACGAGTCCCGGAGAAACGATTCAACTGTCTTGGGTCCCGCAACGAAATTAATCAGAAGAGAATAGCGGAGGAGTAAGAAAAAAGATATTTTTTCCACTTCCCTCCATAACAAGCAGGAGACAGAACAGAACTAGGTCAATCGGCACAAAGGGACATTATTGCAACTGGGAGAAGCCCAGATTGCCAAACACCACGGAATAAAATTTGATTAAGTTAATGGATCCTAAGTAGGTATTAGCTGTTACAATTGATTCCAATAAAAGGTATGGCAAAAGCGCCTGAACGCACGGAAATTGGTTCTAGTTTCTACAAGGTCCGTATAATAAATGACTCCGGATGTAACTTGTACACTATCCAACATGATATTGCGTTCATTCTGCCAAAGAACACACTCCCACAAGATGAGATGTGCGGACTGTTCAAATTCACAGTTCAATGTAGAATGAGTTGTTATTTAATTGGTTTCGTCATCAATACTACGACCAGGTACTGGAGTGCTTTGGAGTCCCACCACCATCTTTGGGACCCAAGTCAACCCCACCTCGATGCACCTGCTGATTTACGGACGGGGTGCTGACGCCAGCTTTCCCTTCGGGGCTGAGTGGTCTGACGGTCGCACTCGTAAAAGCGAAACAAGCCTAACTATTATAAACAGGAAAGGAAGAAATGCACGTGACACAGGGCGCCGCAACAAAACGGAATTGCGAGCCCAAACCAGGAAAATCCGTTTCGCTTTCCCAGGTGCGGCGACGCCGAAAGTATGTTATTCTGGAACCAGCTCGAAGGACTGTTTCACGGGATCCCGTTATAACAGCGAATGGTTCTGGGTGGTGATTTGAACGATCATGTGGGAAGAGTGACGGGCTTGAGCGGTTCACGGCGGCTTTGGGTACGGCGGCCGCACCGCAGAAGGGAACAACATTCTCCAAACGTGTGCGGCCGCTGACCTTGCAATCGTGAACACCTACTTCAAAAAGAAGCCGGAGCACCTTGTTACCGACCGCAGCGGGCGAAGCGCTACCCGGATAGACTTTCTAACTGACTAGGAGCCACCACATCGGCAAAGCAGCCAAGTCATAGCCGGTGAGAGTCTCACTGCACAATACCGCCTTCTTGTCATAGATATCTGCGTAAAGCCCATTGTAGACTTGTAGAGCTGTGAAGGAACACGGGTGGGTTTTATTCAGTAAAAGTCTGACACATTTGATGATTTCACACACAGAACAAAAAAAAAAAAAATAGGTAGTTCTGTAGTGGCAGCCCGTGTAATTCAGATTTTCTCGAATTTTTTGCAATATACTATCAGGTCAGTGTCAGGTTGTAACGTGACCAAAGTATGATCTATAATAATAATAACGATGTAAGTACTGATATATCCTAAATTAAACTGATTATAAATTTTTACCCAGCAAAAATTTAAAATGGGTAGGTAAAAATGGGTATTTTATTTTTTATATAATTATAAACTAGCGCTTGACCGCAATCCCGCCTGATGGTAAGCAGTGATGCGATCGTTGATGGTAAAGCGCGCTAGTTTATTAAGAGCCTATTCACTCAGAAAAACTGAGCGAATAGGAAGGAAGACGGCAGTTGAGTGCGGTGATGCAATGTTATCCGGCGGCTGGCGCCCAAGCTAATGGGTGCAGCGGGCGCGCTATCAACGCTGCTTCCCAACGTGGGGGGCCCGAGCACCGCCTGTAGGCGGTTGTATGTAGGTATCATGCAATCCATGGCCTTGTATGGGGCCCCTGTGTGGGCGATGGACCTGACAGCCGGAACACTCGCCATTCTGCGCAAACCGCAAAAATTTAAAATGCGCAAACCGCAGAGGGCGATGGCCGTCAGGGTCGTCCGCGGGTATCGCACGATATCCTACGAGGCGGCTTGCGTCCTGGCCGGATCCCCGCCCTGGGACCTAGAGGCGAAAATACTCGCGTCATTGTACCGATGGCGCGGGGAAGAGCGGACACGGGGCTCCAGTCCGGTGTAGCGGCAGCTCGAGCTGCGCCGAGAGGAGCTCCGTCAGGTCCTGGTGGCGGACTGGCGGCAGAGGCTTATGCGCCCTGCCGCTGGCCTCGCTACCGTCGAGGCGATCCGGCCAGTACTCGACGACTGGCTCGGGAGGAGGCACGGCTCTCTAACGTTCAGGGTGACGCAAGTACTGTCGGGGCACGGCTGCTTCGGCAAGTTCGCATCGCTTAGGTAAGGAGCCGGACGCTCGGTGCCACCGCTGCGTCCAATGCGGGGAGGACACGGCGCAGCACACGCTCTCCGAGTGTGTAGCTTGGGAGGAGAAGACGCACCGGGCGCCGAGGAAGGGCGGATAACGCCCTCTTCCGCCTCCATGAAGGGGGGACATGGGTCCAGGGGCGAGAGACATGGGAAGTACCCGCCCCCTACCGATGGACCCCGTGGCGGGGGCGCGCGCCTCTGAGGCGATGCACGGGGTAGTTTAACACCCCACTACCTCGTGCAGGAGACGAGGCCCGGACAGACCAGGACGAGAGCAGAGGGCCAGCACGAGAGTGTGGGACCGTGGAAGAATTTAGACTCCCGCGGCCCCACGCGCGCTCGTGATAGAAGAGACACCGGGGTGGTTTTAAAAAGTCACTAAAAGTCTGACAGACCCCGTCGCCCACCCCAGGGCGGCGGACATCCTAAGAGGATTTCCAACCCGGAAAAAAAAGGTGATGCAATGTTAAACCCAATAACACGACCAACGATACTGCGCCAAAGGGAGATTGATCTGAAGACCCTCCACGACCAAACTCCCAAGACAACAACATTAGGCGCATCGTACCCGGCACACATCGCAACACAACTGCTCAGACCCGTCCTCCGTACGGCTTCACCAGACATCATGCCGGAACACGACAAATCGCTTGTTGGCAAGGCTTTATCTATTCAGTTTGATTTTATGTATTTACCCAAAGCTGGGGTTTATTCCGGGTAAATGCCCATCTCTAATCACAACTGGTGCCACTAGTCGCAATCATTTGACAAAAATGTGTTCGCCGATTACGGGGCAGGTCCGGACAGCATAGCAACCCCCCAGCTATAATTTTAATTAAGTGAAACTAATCTTTATATCTTTTATTTCATTAAACACACATAAAGTGTTCAATAGAAGGGGATATTTTCTCGCTGCCTATAATATTTTTAATTTACAAATATTTGTCTAATCCTAGTACTTACGTCAACCGAAGGATCCTGCAGAACTGATAGGAAATATTTGTGTCCCTTCGCATTCACCAAGTCAACTTGACAGCTCTGTAAGAAGAATAGAGCATGAAGTGCGGCCACGGTCGTGAACAACGGTCTGTTTCAATTCTATAAATACGTAACTAAGCTGTGTGTAAATGTGTAATGCGTATACCATATGTAAAGAAAACCCTGTCCGATCTGTGAAGGTATTGTTTGGTATCGATAACTGATTCTACTAATAAAGCCGGGCTAAACTTAAAAAAAAACGCCCTAAAAATTAATATTATTTAGCAAAAAAAGTTAACTTAATACATGTGTGGTAGGCAATACATACGCGGGCGAAGAGGGCAGGACACGCGGCACACGGTCGCATCGCTATTTGCTTATAATAATACCGTCAAAAATGGTGTCGTCACTTATTTTTTTTTTTCGAAATTCATTTTTAAACAAGTATTGTTACTACGATGATTATGTAAAATTTCATATCATATTTAAGTTAATGTCGCCATTGTCGCGCCACGTTGTATAATTTTGATCTTTTAAAGTGCTGATTCCAAGCATAATTTAAATGAATGAATTTTGATTGTGGTAGATAATTACGGGGTCAACGGCGATGATCTTGGCCCAGATGTAGACCATGGAGGCGCGCAAATCGGGCGCGGACGCCTGCAGCAGCTTCAGCATGTAGGGGAAGATGCCCACGTTGAGCACCGCGCGCGCCGCCCACGAGCCCAGCGCCAGGAACCGGCACAGCAGGCGCAGAGCTCGCACGCGGTGCAGTGTGCTGAGTAGCACCTGTAGCACCATCGGCAGCTGGGCCGGCGGCGGTCGCCAGCCGCTCCCTGGGGACACACGGGGCGGTAGGGAGCGGCCGGCGGCGGCCGCCAGCCGCTCCCTGGGGACACACGGGGCGGTAGGGAGCGGCCGGCGGCGGGCGCCAGCCGCTCCCTGGGGACACACGGGGCGGTAGGGAGCGGCCGGCGGCGGGCGCCAGCCGCTCCCTGGGGACACACGGGGCGGTAGGGAGCGGCCGGCGGCGGGCGCCAGCCGCTCCCTGGGGACACACGGGGCGGTAGGGAGCGGCCGGCGGCGGCCGCCAGCCGCTCCCTGGGGACACACGGGGCGGTAGGGAGCGGCCGGCGGCGGCCGCCAGCCGCTCCCTGGGGACACACGGGGCGGTAGGGAGCGGCCGGCGGCGGGCGCCAGCCGCTCCCTGGGGACACACGGGGCGGTAGGGAGCGGCCGGCGGCGGCCGCCAGCCGCTCCCTGGGGACACACGGGGCGGTAGGGAGCGGCCGGCGGCGGCCGCCAGCCGCTCCCTGGGGACACACGGGGCGGTAGGGAGCGGCCGGCGGCGGGCGCCAGCCGCTCCTTGGGGACACACGGGGCGGTAGGGAGCGGCCGGCGGCGGGCGCCAGCCGCTCCCTGGGGACACACGGGGCGGTAGGGAGCGGCCGGCGGCGGGCGCCAGCCGCTCCCTGGGGACACACGGGGCGGTAGGGAGCGGCCGGCGGCGGGCGCCAGCCGCTCCCTGGGGACACACGGGGCGGTAGGGAGCGGCCGGCGGCGGGCGCCAGCCGCTCCCTGGGGACACACGGGGCGGTAGGGAGCGGCCGGCGGCGGGCGCCAGCCGCTCCCTGGGGACACACGGGGCGGTAGGGAGCGGCCGGCGGCGGCCGCCAGCCGCTCCCTGGGGACACACGGGGCGGTAGGGAGCGGCCGGCGGCGGGCGCCAGCCGCTCCCTGGGGACACACGGGGCGGTAGGGAGCGGCCGGCGGCGGGCGCCAGCCGCTCCCTGGGGACACACGGGGCGGTAGGGAGCGGCCGGCGGCGGGCGCCAGCCGCTCCCTGGGGACACACGGGGCGGTAGGGAGCGGCCGGCGGCGGCCGCCAGCCGCTCCCTGGGGACACACGGGGCGGTAGGGAGCGGCCGGCGGCGGGCGCCAGCCGCTCCCTGGGGACACACGGGGCGGTAGGGAGCGGCCGGCGGCGGCCGCCAGCCGCTCCCTGGGGACACACGGGGCGGTACTCACACTTGCCGAGGTCCAGCCACACTTGGAATGCGGTGAGCTGGTCGCGGAAGAAGGGCGAGTGCGTGTAGTCGGCAGGCTCGGGCCGTACCAAGCGCGGCAGCTGGGCCAGCGCCAGGTCCAGCGTGTGCTCCCAGGCCGCCCACAGCGGGTGCGCCGCCAGCGACGGCAGCGCGGGCAGTGACACCGGCGTGCAGTTGTACGACCTGAATCAATAAATTTCAACTCAAGCCTACCATTATTGAGATTTTCATGACCTCATAAAAATTTATCTGCAGTCGACGCAACCTGTCTTTATCTTTTAAGCGCACTATACAACACACCAAAGCCGCCGATACAACCCGGCGGCTTATATGAGAGGAGCATGGCGGCAACGTCCCAGCGTGTGTTGTCCGCAGATATGTCGGCGGCTTGTGTACGCAAGCGCTCAGTTGCTTGGCGACATTTGAGCTGTAGTGACGTGTTAATATATACAAGTTTCTGATGTCATGGCTCCGACATGCCGCCGGCAAAGTTTTACGACTTGCAATGTCTGAAGTCGCCAACCTAGCCCGAAGGTAAAATGTGGCCGACATATGCCGCCACGCTTGTGTGTAATATATACAAGTTTCTGATGTCATGGCTCCGACATGCCGCCGGCAAAGTTTTACGACTTGCAATGTCTGAAGTCGCCAACCTAGCCCGAAGGTAAAATGTGGCCGACATATGCCGCCACGCTTGTGTGTAGTGGGCTTTTCACTTCTCTATTAGTCGTCACTAGTAATTAACACAGAAAACAGAACATTAAATGAAATTATTATTTTTATTATCAAAATTTATAATAATTATTTCTATCCAGATTCTTGTGCGTGGTTCGAAGTACGAAACTCTTCATAGTGAAGCACACTTTGGGTAACTGCTAAGTCCTTGGGTAAGTAAGTAAGTAAGTAAGTAAGTAAAAAATTTATTTGCTAAGATTGTTGGTACATTAAATAGGATGTTACAATAATAGAGCGAGCCTTGTACAATCTACCTGATATTAGGCATGCAAACAACAATGAGAATAATAAATCAAATAATAAATAGTTCATGGTTAGAATTATCTTACAAAAGTATTAAAATTTACTAAAAATAATTGATACAAAAGCATTAAAAGCATAACAACAAACAGCAACGAAAATAAAAATAATTATAATAATCAATGAATCCAGAAAAAAAGAAATAAAATTAAATATGTCATTACAACTCTGTCAAAGAAAACAATTTAGTCATAAGGTTATGTCAAACAAAAAATGAAATCATTAGGTAGGGGAGAGCAGGTAGGATTCGTACAACAGGAGCATTCGTACAGTAGTCATATCTCCAATACCAAATACGTCGGAGCGTTTTGTGTCTCTGTGCGCAATGGCCACTCATAGGCATAGACTTGCCGTGGAGCGGGGAGTCGGTGCAGCCATTGTGTTCACCGCAGCAAGTTGATACGTGTTTTCGCTCGACGTAAGTAATTTTTGGATACCTATTTAAAATTGTTTAATTCCTCAAGTAATGATTAAACTGTAAAAGTTATTTATTATGCATGATGAATCAATGTTGTAGTTTGCTTTTTCAACGTGAGTTTGGGGATTATCAAAAGGACGATTTTTATTTTGGTATAAATTTAAAAAAAATAAGGATGGGGTACTTTCGTACAGTTGCAGGGGGGGTGGATTCATACTGTACGAATCCACCCCGACGTATGTAGGAACCTAAACAACCAAGAAGTGGTATGAAATTTATTATGTTTTGTTGCTAATACTCTCATAATTGTATAATTTCAGAACTATGCCGCGAATATAGTTATATAAAAAAGGGGACCAGAACGATCAGCCATCGATATCAGGGCCTAAGTCGCCGTCTTTGCTCCCGGCTGATTTGCCAGAACTTATTCATCCATACCTAAAAGTGGATAGAAGTCCAAAAAAGGAAAAACACCCGGAAAATCTAGAAGATAGACTGAAAGATATAGAAAAAACCAAAGCATAAGCAAGAAGTAAAACAGAGGGCTAAAGAAATGAAACGAGCTTTAAAGCTGGTGTCAGAGAAGAGAATGGATAAGAATACAAAAGAAAACCCAACGAGACAAAAGAAATCGATTGAGACTGATAGTGAAGATAATGATGATTTAACAGGTTTAAGAGAAAGTTCTTGTTCTCCTGTCGACGAGTTGCCTAAAGGATCTGATGCTGAAAAGAAATTCACGGTTATGACAGAAAACGTAAAAAAAACAGCTTCGTGTTAATCCCTGGTCCAGGCCATGGTCCGGAGCGAGAGTGCATGGCAGGCCATCACCTTCTTGTGCGAAGCAGCGATGCTAGCAAAAGAGGAGGTGGAGCGCGTGCGGAAGTGGGAATCCCAGCGCCCTCACGCCTCTAGCCGCCGCAGGTGCCGCTCTGGTCGGTAGACAATATCGAACTCCTGGCTCCTTTAGGCATGGGTTTGCGGGCGGTGAGTAGTAGGCAGCTCGCCGCCCGGTAATGAACAGGCCTCGAGTCAACGGCGCGTTCCAAGGGTCCACGAAGAACGATGCCTCCTGAGTCAGGGTTGCGGGTTGGTTAAAAAAAATGCATTTGATTGCATGCATTCCGTTCGTATTCCTTCATTTGCATGCATGCAAATGAAGGAATACGGGTGGGTTTTCGTCAGTAAAAGTCTTCCGCTACGCCCTTCCGCTACGCCCAGAGCTGGAGAGGTCATTTGATTGATTTCCCCTCCCAAACAAAAAAAATCTCTGTTTGTTTGTTTGAATGCGCTAATCTCAGAAACTATTTGGAACCGATTTGGAAAATTCTTTTTGCGTTAGATAGCCCATTAATCCAGGAAGGCTTTAGGCTATATAACATCACGCTGCGACGAATAGGAGCGGAGCATAACTAACTCCACGCGAACGAAGTCGCTGGCGGCCGCTAGTGTACAATAAGATTAACCTATTGATTGTAATTAAAACTTGTTAACTTAATTATTAGAAATCTAGTTTATAAAGATGTTTTGTTTCTTTGAAATTCTCAATAAATGTTTAATTTTCAGGAAAGTCTAGTTTTTATTACTGTGTACGGAGGCTCCCCGCTACGTATGAATCATCCCCATGCTGTGTACGAAGCTACCCCGCGTATGGGGAGCTTTCGTACGAATTCCATTTTTTGGTAAAGTCGTTATATCTCGGCTGTAATGACATATATCAAAATTTAACAACACTACATATGAAGCCTGATAATGTAGCTATACAAGGGAATTAAAATCGTTTTGCAATTACTATTCGTTTTTCTTTTATAAGGCTTAGAATAAAAAGTGTACGAATCCTACCTGCTCTCCCCTATGTCAAATATGATAAAAACTAAAATTTAGTAATTTGGTATGTTAGTTAATAAAATTAAATACATAAAATTGCACAATTCAAATGTCATCGTCATTTAAATAGTCTATTACAGAATAATAACATTTTTCTATTAGGAAGGCTACTAAATTCTTTTTAAAATTCTTAATTGTATCATTTTTTATTACATCCGGCAATTTATTATATATAGTGGGACCCATACAAATGACACTTTTCCTCATTAATGCTGTGTTGCAGGACTCGATTTGTAATAAATTTTTGTATTGTTTTCTAACTGGTCGTTTTCTAGTTTCCGTCATCGTAGGAAAAAAAATTGTATGGGTCTTTACAAATATGGCCATTTCCAGAATGTACAATGACGGAAATGTAAGCAGTTTTAGGGACTTAAACTTTGGTTCGCAACTGTCTGTGGTCTGCAACCCACACATTGCTCTAATGCAACGTTTTTGTGCCCTGAATATATATTCTCTTGAGCTGCAATTGCCCCAGAAAATAATTCCGAACCGTAGAACTGATGCAACCAGACCATGATAAGCAACTAATAAAGTTTGAATATTTACTTTTTTGGACAACTTTGAAAGGACATATGCCGCTGTGTTCACCCTTTTGCAGATTTCCTCAGCTTGTGGTTGCCAATTTAGTTGTCTGTCAATGTAAATCCCTAAGAATTTTGCAACATTAACTTGGTCAATTTTTTGTTAATTGTACTCTACAGATACTTCTTTTAAAATTGTGCGTTGGTAGAAGTGTATTATGTTGGTTTTTTGCAAATTAATCATCAAATTGTTTTTATCAAGCAATATCTTCTAGGGTTTTATTTATATCCTGTTCGTAGGTATTCAGATTCTTACATTTAACTAACGCAGTGCTGTCATCGGCAAACAATACCATAGGATTTTCAACGTAACGTGGCAAATCGTTGATATAAATTAAGAAAAGGAGTGGTCCAAGGACGCTACCCTGTGATACACTATATTTTATTGTTCCTACTTTTGATCGGTACTTTATTTCAGTTTTCGTCTTAAGGCATATTCTAGTTAATTCCGTGTACTGTTTACGATCGCTAAGATAAGATTTAAAAAGTTTCAGTGCATTTCCCCTTATTCCGTAAACATTTAGTTTGTTTATAGCCCAGTCATATTAGGGCTTTCACCTCGGAATGAAAGATAATAAGCTGCAAATTGGTATGAACCTTTGTTTTGTCATTCTAAATGTTGTCTCAAAAGTCACAATCGTTATCGTGTCCGCGTCTCAAGATATTCAAGGTCAAAGGTCACAAAAATCGGTTTTTCGCGAATATCTGGCTTCCTATCGGTTAAATGAGATTTGCATTTATTATAAAAGTTGTAGGCTATAAAATTCTCTACAACTTTTGTTTAAACTTTTTTTTCATACGACCAACCGTTTTGAAGGTAGAGCGCGAAGAGTGCACATCGTACAGTCATATACGGCCTAATGCAAGGTCAAGCGTGAGTTATGGTTATCAGTACGTTATAAAGTCAATTATTTACTTGGAAATTATAATTATTAAACAATGCCCATTATTTATGTACTAGAACTATTAATTATTTATATTTAATTAAAGTAAGTAACTTGATTATTTATATATAATTATTCATATTTAACTATTTAAGTATAAAATGTTATTAATTCTGGATTATATATTTTAGTTTTATTTTAAGTTAAAATGATAGTAAGAGTATATATTTTACACATATATTTATTTATTATTAAATACGGCATAATATACATTTATCAAAATGTGAGTTCAAATATCAAAAGTATCTTTGTTGATTTTTAAGTTCTAATATTAATTCTAATTATTTCTTAAGTATGGTTGTACATAATATTTATTTATTTATTAGTAATAAGGTTAAATTTTATATCAATGAATAAATATTTTAATTTTGAATATTTAAGTGATTAGGTAAAGTAGGTAAGTATGTAAGATAGTGTAGGTATAGGGTTTAGGTATTTAGGTAGGTTTGTTGGATAGTGTGGGTAAAGCTTTAGGTAAGTAGGTAGGTATGTAGGTTAGGTAAGTAGCCTACAAACTAAAATATATAATCCAGAATTAATAATATTTTATACTTAAATAGTTAAATATGAATAATTATATATAAATAATCAAGTTACTTACTTTAATTAAATATAAATAATTAATAGTTAGTACATAAATAATGGGCATTGTTTAATAATTATAATTTCCAAGTAAATAATTGACTATATAACGTACTGATAACCATAACTCACGCTTGACCTTGCATTAGGCCGTATATGACTGTACGATGTGCACTCTTCGCGCTCTACCTTCAAAACGGTTGGTCGTATGAAAAAAAAGTTTAAACAAAAGTTGTAGGGAATTTTATAGCCTACAACTTTTATAATAAATGCAAATCTCATTTAACCGATAGGAAGCCAGATATTCGCGAAAAACCGATTTTTGTGACCTTTGACCTTGAATATCTTGAGACGCGGACACGATAACGATTGTGACTTTTGAGACAACATTTAGAATGACAAAACAAAGGTTCATACCAATTTGCAGCTTATTATCTTTCATTCCGAGGTTGACCCCTTTTTTTACCTAATATGACTGGGCTATTAGTAGAATGTCATGATCGACACAATCGAAAGCCTTTGACATATCTGTGAAGATTGCGCAAATAGGCACTTTACTATCTACGTTTTTTATAACCATATGGTATAGATCTAAAATAGCCGCATTGATGCTTTTTCCTCTCCTAAAACCTTTTTGTTCATTACACAGAATGACATATTTCGATAAGAAGTTGCTAAGTAATTCGTAAATTAACTTCTCTACTACCTTGGACAATATCGGAATTAAGGCTACTGGTCTGTAATTAGCTATTTCTTCTTTTTTGTTTTTCTTGTAAATTGGTTTTACTATAACAGTTGGGGACGGTGAGTTTTCAATTCCTTGAGCTCATATCCTCGGTATGCTTTCAGACGCGGACACTGCAGACACTCTGCGAGCGGTGCGTAAATTTTCACCACTTTGTAAGTACATTACACTATTTCGAAAAACTCGCTATTCGTGGAGTCTCAGGCTAAGAACTCACGGAGCGGTTTTCACCCGCATCCGCCGCGGTTGCGGGCCCGTAGCTTCTGTAGAATGAAAATATATATGTCGGGAGACATAGACAGCAGAGCGCTAGCGCTCTGCTGTCGCTGTTGGTACTTGCCTAAATTTGAACCCACAACCTCGTGAATGAGAGGCGAAGGCTTCAAAGTACTGAAACAGAGCGAAAAGAAGCTATGTCGCTACGGTCGACAGCATCTTGGTGTGGTGGTACAGGTTCCATTTCGTAGGTGAGTTTTGAATTGAAGCACGACGTGTAGATATACCCTCCAATCTTCATAATAATAATTTGAATAGGCAAACCAACAGTTTCGGTTCGGAGAAGTGCCTTGGTCCGCGTCTCGATTCAAAGTGACCGTTCGACGAAACTTACTTTCCAAAGCGACTCTGTCCATGTGCCGCCATCCCAAAATAACGTCACAAGCATTTTCCCCTCTACTACGTAAATCAAATCAGCAACCTCTATTAAAATTATATCGACGATCTCCGACATATATGTAAAAAATCAACCCTCCGCCGACGACGCCCGGTGCGTGTGCTGCAGGCCGACAAAGTGTACAAAATCTCACTCTCCTTTTCCGCAGTCTCCTTCTGTGAGACGACTATTTCGTAGACGAAAACCACCGCATCCCAGGATTCTTCGCTGCCGACCATCGCCTCTATTTCGGACGGCAGCGACACGTCACTGCCCACTTCAGAGATGAGGGCACGGCGCGACACCTCCGCGCTCGGCCCACGTGTGCCGCGCCGCGTCCTCCCAGCAGTCGATAATGGATTTCAACTCTCACAACCTAAAATGAATGGTAATACAAAAAGACCTCATTCACGACTCTCTCGCTCACACGCAGCCACTCATACTCTTACACGTCATACAATACATGCACTCCCTCTCATAACTACACTCAAACAACGTACACACCAGAACACATATATGTCTTACCTTGTTTGGCTGTTTAATCAGGAATATCACGGAACGGAATCACTTTTAACCTACACAATGCAATAACATCCACTCTTTAAGTGCTATCCACCTTTGTACATACATACATTCACTTCACCATTACTCACTACACCACAAACACTTCCTAAACATAATCAATCACCAAACACTCTTACTCCATACAATCTCACTCTTCACCATCTCATTCTCATATTTTAAAGTCAATGCATTGCATTATAATAGCATACCCTATAACTGGACACTGCCCCCTAAGATATAGGCCCAGCCTAGTTTAGGGGACAGGGATAAACCTATTGTACCTACCTTTTGTAATGCAGTTTTATTGTATAGGATAAGTGGAAAATGTATTTTTTGTCCCAATAAATATTATTAGTATAGTTACAGTCCGTCTAATGCAATCAGCTTATACTTTGGCGAGAGGATCCCAGGGATCCAATGCTGGTCTACGAGCTGAACACCAACACCTATGGACTACGATCGAGTCCTTTTGTGGCGATCCGTTCGTTGTGGGAGCTCGCAGAGCGCGAACGGCTGCGCTACCCCCGCGCGTCTAACCTCATTAAGGAGGATCTGTACGTCGATGACGTTTGTACAGGCGCCTCGAGTGTACGAGAGGCCCTGGTCTTGCGAGATGAGCTGATCGCTCTCATAGGAGCTGGTGGCTACGAGTTGAGGAAATGGGTGTCCAACTCGCCCGAACTCTTGGCAGATGTACCCAAGGACCACCAGCAGGAGCCTCATCTCTTTGAAAACCCTGATACTCCAGACATGCTGTCTGTTTTGGGAGTACAGTACAAACCAGTCCAAGATTTGTTTACCTACAGATTGGAGCTTCCGAGCCCAAAGGTCTGGACTAAACGCACAGTGCTGTCCACTGTAGCTCGCACCTTCGATCCGAATGGTTGGCTTAGTCCTGTAGTGTTCGCGATGAAGTGTTTCCTACAGGAGCTGTGGGCAGCGGAAGTGACCTGGGATGAGCCCCTCTCCGGCAACTTGCTCCGAGACTGGGTGCAGTTTGTCTCATCCCTCCCGGAAGTCAACCGTGTTTGTATCCCTAGGCACATATTGCCTGAGGGACGGTTTTGCGCTAGCCTACACGGCTTTTGTGACGCGTCCGAAAGCGGATACGCGGCAGCCGTGTACATTCGAACGGTGGACGCACGAGGTGTTGTCGCCGTTCATCTGGTTACGGCTAAGAGTAAGGTTGCCCCACTTCGGACCCGATGGACCATACCGAAGTTGGAGTTGTCTGGCGCCACTCTATTAGCCCGATTGCTTAACCACGTCGTCGACACCTTGGGAGCTAGTGTCGACTTTAGGTCGATCTTTGCATGGTCTGACAGCCAAGTCGTCCTTTGTTGGCTGAAAAGTTCAGTCCATACCCTCGAGGTATTCGTGGCCAACCGGGTGTCTCAAATTCAGACATCGAAAGCCCAGTTGATTTGGCGTCACGTGCCTGGCGAATCGAACCCCGCAGACTGCGCTTCCCGCGGCTGCGAGGCGCCCGAACTTGTGAATCACCAGCTGTGGTGGGGTCCACCATGGTTGTTACAGCTGGAGGGTTCTTGGCCCCATACCCCCGCAGTGGTCAGGGCATCTACGCCAGGGGTGCATGTTCACGCCACCGAGACTGTAGCGGCTCCAGATCCGGAGTTTTTGCTTGAGCGCTACAGCTCTTTGGATAAATTGCTCGGCGTCACCGCCTGGATACGGCGTTTCATCCACAACCGTCGTAACCCTCGTGGCAAATTTGAGTCTCCGGTCCTCTCACCGCAAGAGCGCAATGACGCTCTGCTATATTGGGTGCGGATAGTTCAAGAGAGTGAATTTGCATCGGAGTTGAAAACCCTCCGCCAACGCACATCCAATCTGAAGGGACCCTTAGGGCGCTTGAATCCTTTCGTGGATGATCAGGGTTTGATCTGGAGTATTTGCACATTTTACAACAGCGTGTTAAGTGGTCAGACAAGACGAACCCACCAAGAGTCGGAGACCTCGTTTTGTTAAAGGACCCAAACCTGCCACCCCTCCGATGGCGTCGTGGACGCATTGTTAAATTGTATCCAGGGTCAGATGGTGTTCCCAGGTTTGCCGAGGTCCTGGTGGGGGACTCTGTCTTGAAGCGCGCGA
This sequence comes from Sesamia inferens, assembly GCA_037179545.1. NCBI lineage: Eukaryota > Metazoa > Arthropoda > Insecta > Lepidoptera > Noctuidae > Sesamia > Sesamia inferens. Next base: position 33,939,832 of record CM073926.1, on the reverse strand, counting down.
TCGCCACACTCTCTCGCCTGCCCTTAGATTGAATTGTCGGACCGTTTGTTACTGTCCGGGGCGGGGGGATGTTTGCGCTCGTTCGTCGGTCGAGTCCGATTGTTAGTTAGTCGAGTTTGATAGATGCGCGACCGGTACGGGCTAGCGTAATTATTATAATCTGTGGTGATCGGTGCCGCGCTATGACACACAACGTTTCGAGAACGTTGACAGTCCGCTTCTAGAACTCTTGACCGAATCATCGCGCGTGCGGGTCGCGTTTTGGACGATTGATTTTCGGGAAGTAAATACCACCGGCCGCGGTTTTAGACAGTTGTTCGCGTTTGTTGCCCGTGTTTTTGAAGTATTTACTTGAATTATAAAACGTAACAGTGCCGTCCTGAAATTGAGTTGAATTTGAATCTGAAACGTGGTTTCATTGTCGATTGTTTGTCGGGCGTGAATTGACGCTGCTAAATAACGGTTTCCTACGTTGGTGAGCTTTGGTGTCCTCCTGGAGGAACTTTAATGTGTTGACTGGTATTGGACAACCAGTGTGGAAGCCATCCGGACGGGGTTGAAGTCGGCGCGCGCGCGCGCTGACCTTCCGGAGGTACGACGGAACACACTGTGTCCTAAGGTAAGTACCTTAGTTTTGTTGTGGAGTGGTAAGAGATTGATTTCTTGTGGTATAAGCCGACTTATTTGTTGTATAAGCCGTGACTAATGCGCGGTAGATGTACGTGCTGTACTGGGGCGCGGACAGACATTCTTTGGAAAAATACCCTTAAAAATTCTCTTACAGTTTGTATAATTTCAAGGAGGTAAAATTTGCTTTCGCGTTTAGTCTATTATAGAGAAAAGGAACGAGGAAAAGGTAAAACTTTGATATAATAACATGTTTTGTTTGCATTTACACATTTGTTGCACAGAGCAAATACAGAGAGATGTTGTAATTAGATTTTCCTAAGAATCGACGCGTGACAATTTTCGGGATGAGGGGACAAAAAGTTTTTTGTTTTCTGTATCGATGTTACTACGTAGTTTAATTACCTCAAACTAGATGCCACTAGTGTAGATTTAACAGGGATGTACTCAAAATTTTCGTACCATTACCTATTACGTAAACAAGTAATACTTGCCTAAATCAAAAGTAGAATTACGCGAATGAAGCTGTCTTTTGATATCATCATCATCATCAACCTTTTTATCGTCCCACCGCTGGGCACAGGTCTCCTCTCATACAGAGAAGGATTGAGCGTAATCACCACGCTTGCTCAATGTGGGTTGGCGATTTCAGATTTATAAAGTCCAGGTTTCCTCAAAATGTTTTCCTACACCTTCAGTCAATGGTGTCCAAGATATACTTAGAAAGTACATATAACTTTATAAAAGTTACATTGGTACTTACCTGACCTGGAATCGAACCCGCACACTCATACTTGAGAAGCTGGTGTTTTAACCACTAGGCCACCCCGACTTAACTGTCTTTTGATATGGCCAAGTATTCATTTCAGACGCAGAACAAATAATAAATAAATTACATCGCCCTAGAAGTCTTCATTATTAAAATGGTAAAAACAAATATTTGTAAAGATGATTCATTTTGGGCCACTACTGTGTACACTATATAGATAAAAAGGAAAAAATCCCGGTTGCATCCGCGGCTTTCGCATTGGAGCCAGGGGTCCGCTTTCCTACTTATGAGCCTCCATTTCGCATGATCTCTGGCATCCTGTGGTGTGAGATTGTTGGCACGCATGTCATCTCTTACAACGTCAAGCCAGCACTTCTTTGGTCTACCTCGCTTGTTCCGGCCCGGCGGAGGCGCCATGGCAAGACATTTGTTACCAACGTAACATGCCGTTTTTACTAAGACGTAACCTTACCAGTGTAGGCAACTCTCTTGCAGTTTGTCTGCTATGTCACGGATACGAAGACTGCCCCGGATGCGGTCTTCCAGGTAACTCCACACATCCACCGCAGCATATTCATCTCCTTGACACGCAGTTCCTGCTAGTGTCACTTCAGCATAGGCCACGCCTCACTGCCATACAGAAAAACAGCTCTAATGATGTTCTTATACACCTGTCCTTTAAGCTTAACTGGCATTTTGGGCTCACAAATGACACCTGTCACCTCACGCCACTTTGCCAAGCTGCGTGCCTTAACGTCGCAATCAATGTCGCCGGACGCGCGGAGCACAGACCCCAAGTATTTAAACTGGTCTGTGCCCTCAACCATGTCTTCGCCTATGCACACAGGCATGGGATCTGTCGTGTTGCTGGCCATGTACACGGTCTTCGCCACATTAGAGTTTAAGACCTCCGTTCTCAAGCGAGTTCTTCTACGCATTCACACGCCGCACTAACCGTTCCCTGTCCGAGGCGGCCAGCGCGAAATCGTCAGCATACATAAGCAACCAGGGAGGTTGCTCATGTGAATTCTTGATGCTGTCTGACAAGACATCCATTATCACGCTGAACAGAAACGATAATACATTAATATATAGATAAAATACAATACTTTATCCTTTTTTACCTAATATCATAAAAAAAAAACACAAAATGCCACCGTTTACAAGTTGTGCACAGAACTGACGACAGTACACTGACTAAAGCCACGCGCACTGTGATGACGTCAGAGCCTTGTTGACAATCACAGTGCACAGCTACTTAGGCCGCCTCCTCTCTGTATTTGCTCCGTGAGTGTACCGCGACAGCTGCGATGCATGTCCCAGGTTCGATTCCCGCACGGAACAAATGCCTTAAAAGTATTTGTTCCGGTTCTGGCCGCTTGTGTATGTGAGTTAAAATGTTTGTAAATGCACCCACGACCTACATATATCGTAGGTGCGAGCAACAAACATTTAAACTCAACATACAAGGAGAAATTATTAGAGTGAGACAACGAGCAATAAAAAATATTATATTAATTAATTAGTATTACAAACTAAGTAAATACAAATACTTGCTCCGCCAATGTGAAACGATAACTAAACATTTTTAACTTTGAGAAACGTTCATAAATAAAGGTTACTGGTATACTACCGATATGCCCCTGTGTAACCTTACTATCACGGCAATTATTAGGTTATTTTTTTTACTTATTCTTAACAAGCGCTTTTCATTTGATATCCATATTGTAGAAATGTTTTTAAAAAAATATACGTGAGGAAACGAAATGTGGAATTTAGAATGAAGCCACACATTCAAGCATGCATTGTCATAAAAAGTGAACGCTCGAACATACTTGCATTGCAGACTAAATTTAAAAAAAAATAATAATAATAAAAATCAGAGCTCTTCGGTAAATCAGCTGTTTGTTGTTTTAGTCCAATGCCCATTATTAATAAGTGTCCAACGGTTCAGTAAATTCGTAAAGGAATAGAGGAAAGGGCGAAACGAGACAGATACATAGATAAATTACACTTTGGGAATTGTCCTCTGGGCTCTCTCGTTATTAATTTAATAACAATATTATACTCTGTCCCCCCCCCCCCCCCCCCTCCCATGCAGTAATACGATTCACGTAGGTACAGCAAAATAAACGTATTACACATACAACGTAACACACATGCGCGCGATTGGTCGAAGGGACGGCCCGGGGTCGGTAGACGCCCTGCTCCCCGCGTCTGTGACCTTAGTGGAGCACTAAGCTCACAGACGCGCTCCTCCAGAGGCAATTCGTTGTTACTACTTATACATAAGTTGATAACGTAAATTATGATATAACATCTAAAACAAAATCTGATACAGTCCTCTTCGTGGAAAGAGATTAGGGAGAGCTTTGTCCAGCACTGGGACATTAATGGCTAATTATTAAAAAAATATAACTAGTTATTTGATAAAATATTATATTATTCAAAGCTTCCGTATTTCAAGGGTATGCAACCCTGTGTATTTAATATTAATTTTTACTTGATAATTTCATGCGTTCCTGAGAAAAAGGGTCTTGACTAACGAACAGAGACTGACAATAGTAATAAAAGACCGATCTGTACCTCATGATTCTATCAGCTAGCAGAAAGTTCCTGCACAGCGAGGCCGTGAGTAAGTCGGCGCGGAACAGCTGCTGGAACAGCTCAGGCGGCAACGAGCTCCAGGCGATGGTGTCTGTGATGGCCGTAAAGATCCAGTTGAGCTCGCCCAGCATCGTGCGCCGGTCCGTCACCTGCCCTGGGATCCTGGAGCAGTATCAAGATTTTGAGAGACTTTATATTGAGTTCTGTTATAGTGATGATCTCATAATATAGTATAATTATTAACTTGTCGATAAGATCGTGCACGTCGTGCGGCGCCACGCGGGTCCTCTCCCGCAGCACGAACCACTTCATGGCCATCTTGACGGGCGTGGTGAGGCAGGCCGTGAACAGGTCGGCCGGCAGCTCGGGGTTCATGGGCAGCGCCTGCCCCGCCGCGCACGCCGCCAGCTGGATGCAGTTCTTGTACGACACCGCGCCCGGTAGTGCCGAGCTCTCTTCTGGTTTCAAGCCCGTCTGGCCTTGAGGGTTCTTCGCCTATTAACAAACAACAAACAAACTACATTATCTATAGTACTATGTTACGAGTTCGTCAATGGCGGGTGCCCGTGATTACTCCAACCAACCCACCTCTCCAGTAGTTTACTAAATCTCATGACTTGTTCATAACATTTGTAAGATCTGTGTGCCCCGAGGGCATACGACCTTATCTGGGTGACGCCTGTGCACTCGAAGAGCATACGCGCAAAGGTTTCACTAACACCCATACATAGTACTTACACTCGTTAAACAAAATCATCATCTCAGCGTTAATCTCAGTCGAGTCGAATTTTGAGTCTGTGGTCTACTGTATTATCAAGACCAAAAGTGGAGATACAATCTCACAAAACTATGGCCAAGCAATACTAGTTGTAGTTACGACCTTCTTCTATAGGTAATAAAGTTTGATACACACTCATATACTTTGACAACTTGCTGCCTTGCTTATGATTTTTTTTTTTTTTTTAATAATTATAAACTAGCGCTTGACCGCAATCCCGCCTGATGGTAAGCAGTGATGCGATCGTTGATGGTGAAGCGCGCTAGTTTATTAAGAGCCAATTCACTCAGAAAAAACTGAGCGAATAGAAAGGAAGACGGCAGTTGAGCGAGGTGATGCAATGTTAAACCCAACAACACGACCAACGATGCTGCGCCAAAGGGAGATTGATCTGGAGACCCTCCACGACCAAACTCCCGACACAACAACATTTGGCGCATCATACCCGGCACACATCGCAACACAACTGCTCAGACCCGTCCTTCGTACGGCTTCACCAGACATCATGCCGGAACACGACAAATCGCTTGGCGGCATGGCTTTGTCTGGTGGGTGGTAACTTCCGCCGGCGGCCGATGTTATGGCCTACCACCGAGAAAATGATTGTTAGGTACTACTAATTTAAACGTTCACAGTAAGTGTCTCTATGGCTAAGCGGTTTACGTTGTTATCAACATTTAAGGTTGTTCGAGTTCAAATCTAATGACTTAGATTTTTTTGCAGCACTATGTAAAAAGTACTCTTTTGTGTTCTATAAATTATTTTGTCTACTCTGATATAAAAAAATTAAAAATATAAAACTAAAAAGGAGTTTATATTGACGTACTTTACCCCTAGTATATCGAAAGGAAATTAAAAAATTAAATTATAACATTATTTCTCTAACAAAATAATGTATAATTTTTTTTTTCATTACCGTACAGATTACAAACCATAGATAGCACTATTTCATTTTTTTATCTGTGGCTGCGCGCGTTTTGGCACAGGGTGCAGAATTTTGGCGCCAAATACGTTTCTTTGCATTGCGAGTCGTTGTTGTGTTTCGCTGGACACATAATTGATTATTATTGTTTCTTAAAATGTATGAGATTAGATAAAGTAGTGTATGAAACTGTACATAATTATGTATTACACACTCGTGTGATACTAATAAAAACTCGCTTCGCTCGTTTTTTAAACTCACACTCGTGCGTAATATCCCTCATTATGTAACAGTTTCATAAACTACTATTATGATTGTAATAATATTCAGGTTAAGCTTCAATCCTCTTTCCTTCAAGAAAATGAATAATTAAGCTATAACCTCTTTCATCATCAACCTTTTTATCGTCCCACTGCTGGGCACAGGTCTCCTCCATACAGAGAAGGATTGAACGTAATCACCACGCTTGCTCAATGCGGGTTGACGATTTCAGGCTTATAAAGTCCAGGTTTCCTCAAGATGTTTTCCTTCACCTTCAGTCAATGGTGTCCAAGATATACTTGGAAAGTACATATAACTTTAGAAAAGTTACATTGGTACTTGCCTGACCTGAAATCGAACCCGCGCACTAATACTTGAGAGGCTGGTGTTATAACCACTAGGCCACCACGACTACAACACTACTACATAACCTCTTTAATGACAACATATAGTATTATCATTTTCATATCTAAAAACTAAAAATGTTTTTTATATTTTTTACCATAACAATTTCATAAGTTTGTCAGGGAATAGTTTTATATAAAATATTACAATGCTGTCATATCAACGTTTGTTTTATTTATTACTATAAGTATATCTACACCTAATATTATCATCATCAACTCAGCGTTAATCCCAGTCGCACCCGAAGCTTTTTCAGCTTTGGAGTCTGGGGTCCGCTTTTTACCAGTCTAACTACTGATTTTGGCTAAAACTTTAATAAAAACCTTTTTTTGGTCAAATATTCAATAAATTTTTCTATTCGTTTAAATATTCTTTGCAAAACATTTTTACATTAAAATACAAACCAATTATCATAATTTTAAATTATATGAAACAACAAAAAGATTTGCCATTACGAGGGTCAAACTGAAAGTTCTTAGAACTGGCCACTTATAAACAATATAATAAAAAAATAATTCTAAAATTTGAAAATAGAACTCTTTGGCAATATTACTGAGTATATATTTCATTCATTTGTCATTAGTTATACGATTTGGCGGCAAATTGAAAATTGTCTGTGTCACGTCAACATGAATTTAACACGAGAAAATTTTCGTGCAATGATTTCTCTGATCTTTCAATGATGACTTTCGATGTCATTTAAGTCAACAAGAAAGTTATGATAGACTACGATTGGCCTTTCACGATGAAGCCCCATCTCGTGCGACTGTTTACAACTGCTTTAATGAGTTTAAACGTGGTCACACTAATCTCACTGATGATTTACGTGAGGGACGGCCTTCTACGGCGACGACTGAAGATAACATCTGTGTTGTGCGGCGTATGATAGAGACTGACAAAAGAGTGACCTATCAGCAGATTCGGACAAGCTTAGGCATCGGTATGAGTCAAGTGCATAAAATCCTCCACGAACATTTAGCGGGCAGGAAGCTTTGCGCCCGGTGGATACCTCATAATTTGACTGAGGCTCAAAAACTCCATCGTGTGGATTGGTGCCGTAAAATTATTGAAAGATTTAACGGAGGTGACTCAAATGCTGTGTTCGACATACTAACAGGTGACGAAAGCTGGATTTACTGTTATGATCCTGAAACCAAAAGACAATCTGCTCAGTGGGTGTTTCCTTTCGAGGAGTTACCAACTAAAGTGAAGAGAGATCGAAGTGCGGGAAAAAAATGGTGGCCTCGTTCTTTGGAAGGATAGGTCATTTCGCAACAATTGTGTAAGAGGAACAAAAAACAGTTTCTGCAGAATGGTACACTACCAATTGTTTGCCACTTGTCTTGGAAAAAGTTCGAGAGAAACGACCTCGCAGTAGGATCCTCCTTCACCACGACAACGCCTCGTCGCACACCGCCAAGCGAACGATCGACTATTTGGCGACATCAAACGTTGAATTACTGGGTCACCCGCCGTATAGTCCCGATCTCGCGCCTTGTGATTTTTATTTATTTCCAAAAATTTAAGAAAAACTTAAAGGAAAGCGGTTTATGAATTCTGAAGAAGCGGTGGCTGCGTATCGCGATGCCATTGAAAAGACCCCTAAGGACGAGTGGGCAAAGTGCTTTTCCCAGTGGTTCCATCGCATGCAACGGTGTATTGACGTGAATGGACAATATTTTGAAAAGATATAATAAAACTAATAACTGGCTAATGTTATCAGTTTTTGATTTTCTAAGAACTTTCAGTTTAACCCTCGTATTAAGGATCGAACCCAGAATCGCACGCTTTTGAACGTATTGTTAAGTACAGCCCCTTTATCGACCTAGCTAATTGAACTTCAACTGATGTAACGAAATTTCGTATTACTTTAAAGAAAGACGAATACGGCGATAATAAAACGGTTCGCTAATATTGTTTTCCTTGTCTAGCGTAGACTACATCTTTAATTCTTCGTAGCGATACTACACAACATGCGGTTGATTGGTTGTAATATGACACACACGGATATAAAATAATACGTTAGTGTGCCGCGGCCGGTTTAGCGCAGGTGACAGTAGTCTTTAAGGTGAAAGTGGAATTCTGTCGGTGATAGTAACTACCAGTCTAACTGCTGATTTTGACTAAACTTCGATATTTTCCGTTAAGATACTGCCGTCTGATCTCCACAGAAGCATTGCAGTTAGACCAATTTTTGGACTTTTTGAGGGCAACAACCCGTAACGAATGCCATTAAATGTTTGTATGACAACCGGGACGAATTCGTATGGCTTATTGTGCTTTACAAGGCACGACCAAACCAGTGCAAATATTCATATTCATGCATACAAATATCTGCACTGCGCGGGGATCAAACTCGCGCCTCTTTTGCAGCGGCCGCTTTCGCTACCGCTACGCTGAGGCTGTCACTCATTAAACAAAATGAAGACTAATGTATTGTGCGCCGACCTCAAATAATTTGTAATAAACCCTAAAGAATGATAATAACGATGTGAGAAACAGTACCTCATACTCGCGCTCGTGCTGTTCCGCGAAAGTCTTGAAGTTGTCGATGATGACGCCGGCGTTGGAGCAGTCGTACACGTAGAGCGAGGGCGCGCCCATCCACGTCTGTAGGTCGTACATCGACAGCGGGATGTACTGCGTGTACGCCTGTGGGGAAATACGTGGTACAGGATACTATACAACACTGCACATATCTAAACTGCAATCGCGACTTTTTTGACAAAAATGCCAACAAATATATATTAACGAAAAATCACTTTTACTACTACACAATAATGTTCAGTTTACAATACAACTTCACCATTTTAAACTTTTTCAATAGCGCTAGTAACTGAAATCAACTACCTACTAGTAGTCATTGAAATAAAGTTGATATTTGTTTAACTTAAAATGGGGTAGGGGTTTGCAGCACTACATACTTTTACTGGGTATTAATTGAACTATGTTTATGTTTTAATAACCGACATGCAAAAAAAAAAAAAACACTAAAAAACAAACCCGCACATGTGGAATCGGTTGCGCACATAGGAGCACACAGGTTTTGGCAAATTAATTTACTTTTTCGAGGGCATATAATTACAAAGATACAGCGGCCTGTGCCATACTGATAGTGCAGCGCAATCAGCGCTGGCTAATTAAGCACTCATAAATTGCAGCTTACCCTGTTGAAGACCCAGATCTCCCCCTGTGTGGTGGGCTTGGGCACGCCATGCCCGTTGTAGTGGAACAGCACTCGTTCGTCCTTGGCGTTGCGGCGTAGCGAGCAGCACAGCTTCTTGACCTTTTCAAACACAACAAAACATGTTATTATTGATTGCACAGGACAGCCCAAAATTTGTTAATTTTCTTGTAAATTTTGACATTCAAAAGTGCCTTTTATTAACCTACTTGAAATAAATGTAACGTTACGTAATTGAGGCCTTTTTTTTTTTTTGTTTGCGCTAGGGAAAATGACAATTACGCATCCCCACCCGGGGACGGGAGGGGTATGTGGGACTCCCCGGGAGATAGCCTCCCGGTATACCCACTAAAAACCCCAGCGGTACTCCGGCATCGCCATAGTGGCGGGGAGTGGGAAACTAGCGGAGCCTGAGCTACCACTGCTCCGCCGGCGAAATCCGCCTAATAAGGCGGGCCCTCATTTGCAAATGAGGGCCCCCAAATGGTGAACAGTGCAAGGCGGGCGCGGGCACCCCCGTGCCTCACGCCCGCCGCTCACCTCAGGGCGGGAGAAAGCGGGCGAAATCCCGCCTTCTCCTGTCCCTACGTCGTCTACGGAGCGCCGGAGCGAGGGGATCCTCCTCTCGCTCCCGCTCCGCGGCCTCCTTCTGCGACATCACGACCTCGCAGAAGGAGGCCATCGCCGCCCAGGCCCCCTCGCTCCCCACCATCGCTCTGACGATGGCGGGCAGCGAGAGGCCCCCACCTACCGCCGCGACAAGATCGCGGCGCGGCACGGCCCACGACGGGCACACCGCGAGGGTGTGCTCCGCCGTGTCCTCCGCCGCGCCGCAACCGTGGCACGACGGCGTCTCCTCTCGTCCTATCCGGTGCAGGTACCTGCCGAAGCAGCCGGAGAGTACCTGCACCAGACGGAAGGAGAGGAACCCATGACGCCTGTCGAGCCAATCCTTCAGGACCAGCCCGATGGCGTCGAGGGTACGGCGGCCGAACACCGCGGAGGCGAGGTCCCGCGTCCAATGCTGGACGATGGCGTCCCTCGCCTCCCGGCGGACGACCTCCCTCACCTCTGGAGCCGGACGCTCGCCAAGCGCCCTGCGCCCCGCCGTCCACTCGTACACTCTGGCGAGCACCCAGGCCTTGAGCTCCCAGGGCGGGGTGCTCGCCAGAGCGCATGCCGAAGCGAAGCCGACCGTGCGGTAGGCCCGCGCTGCCCGCTGGGCGATGGTCCTTTGGGGCGCCCGAATAGCGGCTCACCGCTATTCGCGACTCCCTCCATAGGAGGGAGAACCTCAGTTCTCCCTCCTATGGAGGGAGTCCGCCCAAATTGGGGCCCCATATAGGGCCATGCTCCGCAGTATGCCAGCGTATAAACGCCAGCACCGCGTGCTGGGCCCTCCCATGTTCGGAAGGAGCCATGAGAGGGCGCCCGCGGCTTTCATCAGGCGCGTCGACAGCCCGCCGAAATGCAACGTAATTGAGGCCTGACTCAACCTCAACTCTTGTGCAGCGGACTAAGTCCCGGACAGGAGCAAATAAAAAACTTTTTTCGTTATTGTTTGTTGAATACGGACGACAGCAGGTGAAGCTACACGAAACTGTCAAATATTCCCAATCAATTATGATCCGTAATGCATTAGCGATAACGATAATATCATAACAAGGAAATTTGACAGATTGCAGTCGCTTGGTGTGCTGTCGTCTGTACAACAGTGAGAGGAACTTCTTTCCAACCCATGACACGACCATTTTTTTTTTCTTTTGAATTGTTCGAGAACAATTTAATAGATTACTCATGAAGTTGGCAATAAATATATCTGTAGGTGAAATTTTTTGCCATTTGTGTTTTTTCAAACATTCTTATTCAGTATACCCGTATTGATCAAATGGTAAAAGACATTAAGTCCTACAGTCACTAATTCCGTAGATATAAAATTATAAACAACATTATGCCCGTACGATCACTTAATATTGTCCACTATTTTAAACAATAAATCGATTAAGCATATAAATTTATTAGCTTAATAAAACTAGCATACTTTTTATTCTACAAAGATACACTACCTATTTACTTTTTATACACGGTCGATTTTAATATCTAACTTCGGGCATAGACACCTTTAATGAGCTCTATTGGATAATTTATAAAATGTGACTTAAGGTCCTTTAGCTTTCACCTACAGATATGTATGTCATAATTTGCCTAAATTTACTTTGTGCATAGACCGCCAACATGCTTTTCAAATAAATTGGTATGGTTAGCAATATATTGTCATAAACTTTTTTCAATCATAGTTAAAGTTAAAGGAACAGTTTTGTTGCTATATTGGCCTACTTGCAGGTATCTAATGAAAAAAAAACTGATAAATAATGAGTAGTACTAGTTTGAACTCTGGCCTTCGGTTAAAACATAGATTTAGGATTTCATTGCTACATAAAAGAAACACAAAGCGTGTGAGCGAGAGATCCCGATCCAGTTCATTCGTCCCAGTACGTTGTTGAGTATTGTTGCGACGTTGTGTATTTTGAGCATATTTTAATAATCCCTAAAGTTCAAAAAAAATTAAAGCTCAGCTATGGTGTCCTGTTCTGTGTGTGAATGTGATGTGACAAAAAGAAATAATCCGAATCAATACACTTTTCACAGATAAATATGATTTTGTCATCATAAGTTTCTGAAACATATTTTGTTAAATTTCTGCGATTCGAGGGGAATTTTTTGTTATTATTTAATATATGTACATGTTTTTATACTTCAATAGACTTTATTATAACGTTTTCCAACCCTATTGCGGGTGGACTTATATGAGGTTCATGATTTGCGAAGCTCATATACCATAGCAAACACATTGTGTGAGAGCAGCAACCGACGGTTCGTTTGCCTACATTGCAAGTACAAGAATAATGTGCCACTGCTTTCCGAACACTTAATCTTGTATTTATTTATTTATTTAAAAAGTACTGCCATATCACAAACATTAAACATTGAAAATAATTAAATCTATTAAATTTATGGCCTGATGCATGCGACAATAATGGCGTACATAGCATTGGCAGTTCATCGGCTCGAAGATATAATACAATAGAGACAAAATAAAATAATACCTAATAAAAATACACTTTAAAATTTACCAAATAATACAGTAATAATTGTTGAAAAAAAAAAAGATATATAAAATAAGAAGAAATGTCGATTGTACTCCAGCCAAATATCTGAATTTCAGAATTCTGAGGCAACGGTGCAATTTCTTCACCATGTAAACGATATATTTGTTATATTTAATCGTAGGAATAAAACGCAAACGCAATAAAACAGATGTTTTAACAAAGTAGACGAAGTTTAAGAGTCGATCATTCATATGTGAAAATGGTAGGTTTGTAATAAACTCACAGAGACGTATTGGATTTTGGGGTTTATACTTAATACAATTTCATTGAAATGGATACATGTTTCTTATCTAGAAAAAATTACCTAAATTTCCTTCCAATATACAAACTATCATCAAGATTAAGAGAAGATTATATCAAGAAGAAGAGATCAAAATCATTTGGAAGCATTTCAATTACCTATGTGTCCAGCGAAACAACAACGACTCGCAATGCAAAGAAACGTATTTGGCGCCAAAATTCTGCACCCTGCATCAAAGCGCACGCGCCAAAGCGCGCGCAGCCACAGATAAAAAATGAAATAGTGCTATCTATGGTTTGTAATCTGTACGGTAATGAAAAAAAAAAATTATACCACTATTTTGTTAGAGAAATAATGTTATAATTTATTTTTTTAATTTCCTTTCGATATACTATGGGTAAAGTACGTCAATATAAACTCCTTTTTAGTTTTATATTTTTATTTTTTTGATATGAGTGTAGATAAATAATTTTATGATTGTAATAGATGATCTCAGCGTTAATCCCAGTCGCACCCGAAGCTTTTCAGGTTTGGAGTTTGGGGTCCGCTTTTTACCAGTTTAACTGCTGATTTTGGCCTACCACCGAGAACATAAACATTTAATATTAAAGAAGTATTATATCTTCAATGTTATATTTCATCAACTATTAAAACAGAAATCTCCTTTACTTCAGCCTACAAAAAAAAAAGGAAGCAATCCTATTTTTCCCTAACTTTAAACTTTATGTGTGATTATTTGAAAGGTAATTCAATGAAGGTACTCTCTAAAAAAACGAACTATTTCTTTTTTCTTGCGGCTTATGTTTACCTTCATTTTAAACCTAAATTAAATGTTGTATTAATAACCTAATTATTTTTAGCGCACATGTTCTTTTGCATTTATATTTAATGTAGGTACACTAACGTGACTAACGTCTATGATACAGGCTCGGCCTAGTTTAAACGTTAGGGCTCACTTTGATTGTTTGTAATGTAGTTCCTCTAATATATTCGTAGGTTATAATTTGTAATTTCTTTTCAATAAAACATTTTTTTTATTTAAAGACGAATACGGCGATAAGAAAACGGTTCACTAATATTGTTTTCCTTGTCTAGCGTAGACTACATCTTTAATTCTTCGTAGCGATACTACACAACATGTTTTTTGGTTGATTGGTTGGAATACGACACACACGGATATAAAATAATGCGTTAGTGTGCCGCGGCCGGTTTAAAGATTATTCAATGTTATTTCTTTTAGTACGATATTTTGCGCAATTTAGTCAAAATATATTGCACATGTATGAGTGTGATGGTCCATGGCCGAGTAACACGGATCATGTACACAGAATAGGAATGCACTGAAAACTCACTCCTAACACTACATAACTAGTCAACTACTAACTCATTTTAGTATGTTGCACAATCTGGGGCTTATTAGTGTTACTTCATTCTTGTACAGTATGTTAAGAAAACCCTGTCCGACCCATAAGGATAATAAAGGTTAGGTAAACACATGACCAAATATAATATAAAATTTTACGTAGTCATCATAGTACCAATACAAATGAATTTTGAAATAATCTTTTTTCCCGCGAATTAATTCCAACTTCCCCGACGTGACAACACAGGTATTATTATGAGCGAATAGCGATGCGACCACGTGCCGCGTGCCCTGCCGCCCGCCGCCCGTGGAAGGGTGGTTAACGCACACTTATTAAGTTACCTCTTTTTGCGAAATAATATTAATTTTTTTAGGGGGATTTTTTTTAAGTTTAACCCGGTTTTGTATCCATTAGTAGAATCAGTTATCGATACCTAACAACACCTCCACGGGTCGGACAGGGTTTTCTTAACATACTGTTTAGTTATGTTTTAACTTTTTATAGCAAAACGTCGATTTATATTAAAGTATTAGATATTAGGTCCTTACATATTATGAAATTGGTGTCCGTTTATGTCTTTTCTAAAAAAAAAAACTTTAGGGCGGGAATCAATAAAATCTTTGAAGGCGGTTCGGACTGCCTCACCGGAATTGAATTGTTTCCCCTGCAAAAAGTTATCCAAATTTCGTTAGTCTGTTGGAGCAAGATTCGGGGAGTACGGTGGATGTCTTAAACATTCCAATTGAAACTCCTCTAATTTGGTAGCAGTCTGTTGTGCAGTGCGTGATCTCGCGTTGTCCTGAAGCAGCAGTGGCCTTGTGCGATTCGCCAGTCTCGGTTGTTTAGCGGCTAGTTTATCCATCATTATGTGGAGCTGCTCACAGTACAGATCTGCAGAAATCGTCTGGCCAGATTTAAGGCAGCTGTACTACACCACACCTGCACTAGCCAGCAACTGTTTTTTTTTTTTTTTTTGTTGCGCCGGCTAATTTCGCCCTCGGTCGGCCAATATGAATGAGACACATGTACCTACATACGCTGACAGCTAAGCATCGACGGTATAGTATATTGAAGTGAACCTTCTTTGTCGGGTGTACCCGGTAGGTGTATCGTGACAATTATCTCAGGGTCGAGTGCGTAAAGCCGGAGCTCGCTTGTCGCGCCCTAAACTAATTATTAGGTTAATTGTTAATTTACGCGCGCCTAGAGACAACACCCTCATTTTTGTAGGCTTCCTTGAAATTTATTTAGTCACACATATATCACAAAGTGTTTGATAATAATATTTCGTCCAAGATGACATTCTTATTTGGTCTAAGCCAACTAAGAATATGTCGATGTAACAGGCATAGAGCCTAAGCTTTATGTCTGTTACATCGACATCGAATAAACTAGGATTTAACTGGATGATAAGACCAAGATTTAGTTTAACAGTCAATGTTAGTGTACCAAAATAAAATGGTAGTAAGTATGGCCGTAGTCGTGGTGGTATAGTGGTTATAACACCAGCCTCTCGAGTATGAGTGCGCGGGTTCGATTCCAGGTCAGGCAAGTACCAATGTAACTTTTCCAAGTTATATGTACATTCTAAGTATATGTTGGACACCAATGACTGATCTGATTATAAGGCGAAGGAAAAATCTTGAGGAAACCTGGACTTTAACCTGCATTGAGCAAGCGTGGTGATTACGCTCAATCCTTCTCTGTATGAGAGGAGACATGTGCCCAGCAGTGGGACGATAAAAAGGTTGATGATGAAGTAGTAGGGAATGGTAAACCATAAGGGGTTTGTTTGACACGAGGTGTTTCGACACCAAATCAATCCGGGCACCAGTTCCCATGCGGAGCATACTGTGACGATGTTGTTTACCTCATCGCTGGTCGGGTCGAGGCTCTGCTTGTAACGCGCGCGCGGCTGCCAGCGCTCGTACTGCGACTGTAGGGCGTGGCCGATGCTCTCCAGCGCCTTGGTCGGGGACAGCGACTGAGGATCTGCAAAACAAGTAAGTGATGCTTAGTACCTAGAACAAAGGCTTCTTAATAATAAGAATTTGCACCAGTCTCTCTTCAACATCAAGACTGATGCGATGGCTTCGGTCGAGGTGATGATCTATCGAACATGATTATGATGTATATCAAGCACTAATGATAATATGCGCCTGTTTAGAGCATATCGCCTATCTGTTGAGCAAGTTTTGTAGTACATTGACAGTAGAGTACACGTGACAGTGGAAAAAGGCAGCATAATTATATAAAGCAATATATATTATTCGTATTTCTGGGTTGACTGTGCATCCGGTTTAACGAAAGTATCATCAATTAATCTCAATTAATATTACTGATGTCTGAAATAACATTGTATCATCGTATCACTAAGATTCTCTGAGGTTATCATTCGAAATATTTACTATATTATAATTGTTTCAGAGCACGAGAGAACTAATGTTATCCATGCTCTTCATTATAGCTCACAATATTTTATGTCTTATATAATTAAATCGCAATCTCTCAACTGTCCCAAACCAATCCATGGAGGTAAACGTTCGCTATTCCAGTACAGACAGCTTTTCGTGTATTATCAAAAATTGTCTGTACCTAATTCACGATATTGTATGTACGCGCCACGCAATATTACCGGCGGCGAGCGATCAGCTGTTTGCTGTGTTGTCTGGCGTTTGACCTCAAAATGTTCCATAGCTTAGTCATCACTAAACGGAAAGTTGGCTTGTTTTATGGGCGAGTATATGAGGCATACCGCGAATATAACTCATCTCTTTAGGCAATTATATCACACCGCGACGCATGAACGCACGTGGATGCATCTTCTGTGGGTTGGACTGTGCATGTTTTCTATACAAACGGAGATACTTAGAAGCAACATTAAAACACGCATCCATGTGCTACACTGCGTGGTGCGCGGTAGCATGATAATTGCTTTAATTAAGGACCAACCGAATATTAAAAAAACAACTAACGTGATATTAAATCGCTTTAAAATAATGGATCATTCTATAGCGCAATTTGTAAGAATAAACCCATAACATCGGTTGCCGGCAGAAGTTACCACCCACCAGATAGAGTCTTGCCGCCAAGCGATTCTCGTGTTCCGACATGATGTCCTCTGAAGCCGTACGGAAGACGGGTCTGAGCAGTTGTGGTGCGATGTGTGCCGGGTGTGATGCGCCAAATGTTGTTGTGTCGGGAGTTTGGTCGTGGAGGGTCTCCAGATCAATTTCCCTCTGGCGCATCATCGTTGGCCGTGTTATTGGGTTTAGCATTGCATCACCTCGCTCAACTGCCGTCTTCCTTCCTATTAACTAAGTTTTTTAATTGAATAGGCTTAATAAACTAGCGCGCTTTACCATCATGGATTGCATCCCTGCTTACCAGAGAGAAAAACCATTAGGCGGGATTAATCCCGCCTGATGGTTTTTATACTCGTATTTATTCAAAAAAAGTCCCTCTTTGGTCCAATTTTGACTTCCCATTTGGTTCGATTCGCGCACTTCGCTTTTTGGTTTCGCATTTATGAAATTGGTATGGATCTTTGATTTAAATAAAGATGACCACCTTTGTAGGCTAGCTATTAGAATAATGTAGGTATAGTAAGTGTATTGTATTGCATCACATTGTGTTGCTACCATTGGGACCAAAATACGTAGGCATCGTGATCACTAGGCATGTCAGTGTGATGTGATTCATTCACGACACTAGAACAAACCGCAAACGGTGTCACTAGTGAATCATGCGACGTATTTCAGTTGAGCTCTTTTATTAAAGCCTGCCGTTTTATGTTATTTTTGTTACATAATATGTTTTTGATGTATTTTTTTTTATTGGGACAAAAATTTTTGTTCATTGTTTTTGATGTTTGTATCACAAAAATAAAAATATGATGCACCTTTTTTTGCTACCTACATATACAGGGTGTAAGGAGAACGCTTCCGAAGCCAGAACGTAGATTATATACAACCTAAATGCAAACGGATACCAATAACCTTTCGCTTTAAATTGATTATTTTCAAGACTTCATATTTCGTAAACAAGCATTGGATAGCGTACGAAACATGAGGTCACTGACACGCAAGGCGACGTCGCACTACCGCGCCCGCGCTTAAAAGAGCCGCCGCCGAAAAGAGCCGATTTATACGCAATTTACAAACATCACTTTCAAAATCGCAATTGTAGTCCATTGTAAAAAGCTGACAGAGGCATTTTACGTACCTGTCTAAATCCTTTGCGACCTTATGAGGTTTGGCTCGAACTGAGTTCCATTCATTTCAATACAAAGCCGGGCCCGTCGCTGTGTCGATCCGTGAACACGAGGCATCAGTATTCCTCAACACATTCTTCACGTAGTTTATTAAAAACACTCACTATTCTGCCCCGCATTTCATCAGCACTGTCACATTCCCGATCAAACACTCTTTCTTTCACATACCCCCATAAAAAGAAGTCCAACGGCGTTAAGTCGGGTGAACGGCCAGGCGTGCGGCCCCAGCCTTCCGATCCAGCAGTCATTAAAAAGCTCAGTGAGACGCTCGCGGACGGGACGCGTAACGAGCATGCTTCCATCGTGCTGGAACCATGCTCGACGAAATTCAGCCACAGACACATTCTAGCATATCATTTAAATGTCCATTTATAAAATTAAGATATGCTGATCCATTGAGACGCTGCGGTAGAAACACTGGTCCTAGAATTCTTCTCCTAAACACATCAACATGTTGCCGTATTCACGAGCACTGTACACGTATGCCTCAGGCATTGTCTAAAACAACAAAAAGTTATAACTAAAAAGAATAAAACAGCACTAAAAACGTAACAATACCTAATAACTAAACACAAATTTAAAACTAACAAAACAATAATTAAATAATCGATTAAAAACGTAACCGCTCACGAACCGAGTCGGGAATGAACTGATTAATTATTTACTAAAGAAGTACTATGAAGGTCAAACAAGCCCGCGCGGACGTCGACAAACGCATTGGGACATCCCCGCGTGAACGAAAGAATAATTACGAGATCAGAAATCAATTGATTTTAATTGTTAGGAAATTGTACTTATGCTTTATTACAAACTGTTTTCATTTTCTAACTTTTAAATAAGATTTAACTGGTTTCTTAGATTCAATTAATTTAATTATTCACTTTAAATTGATTAGGTTTACTTACTAAATGAAGGATCCAGTTCTTGCAATAAACGAGCACGCATCGTGTGACTTTAATTACATTATTATAAAGTTCAAATTCAATTGATTCACATGCGATGAAAAAATTTTAGTCAATTACAGCTGATGTCAGCGATCTTTTGCTTTATTTCATTTACTAGCGATTATCGACATAATACAAAACTGTTATTAAATTCACGATCAATCAATTAAAACTGTTGACGCCTCTGTAATGTTTATTTTTCTTTATTTTAGCGGCGCTTTACAAAGGATTTTTATGGCCTTACAGCCACACTGCCGGCTGTAGGTATCTAAGTACCTTCGATATGGGCGTCAAGGTTAAGCAAAGTAAACTGGATTTTTCTGATTTGTAAATTTGAACGTTCAGATCAAAATAAAATTGTAACCCTGTTCAAGGGGAAAATCATTACGATCCTTGCACGAATGGAACCCGTAAGCAGATATCCCACAACTAGGTAGAAGTGAACTGAAAAGACATTTGCTTCAAGCGATCGAGTGAAGGTTAGTAGTTTAGGAAGATAGTCCGATCACATGGCCCCGCCGCACTAAGTTAGCCGGCGCATCGCCCGTCGCGCGTCACGATGTCGGTGACCGCACGCGGTCGTTGAACTCGAGTGTATGCGCGAGCGTCAGCTGTCAGCTGATTATTTATTTACGAATACATTACTTGTTAGAGTTGTAAAGAAAAAAAAAATGTTTAATCGCAAATAATGGTTTCATTTAACTCATTTAACTGTTCCCACAGCATAGTGTACGAAAAATGCTTAAGTAAAATTGTAAAAAAAAATCCTCATTTTTTGATGGTATCGTATCGAGAATCACTAGCCTTATCACCTGTCTTCGTTTTCGGAAGCGTTTCCCTGGCACCCTGTATATAACTGATTGTATTAATCTTAATTACAATTCCTGGGCCCTGTGTATTAAGGTGATAGATACCCGTGAGCGTCCAAAATCGCTCAACTTTGGAAGTTTATTCCTCAAGAATGCCTTGTTCAAAAATTTTGAAAAAAATATGTTATGATCATAGATTCAAGCACAACATATTTATTGTTTATTATTTTCTATACGGCCTATATTTACGTCAAAAAAAAAACATTTCTACACGACGTTTTTAACCTTAAAATCGATATTTCTCTTAAAGCGCTTAGACTTTTGTAAATATTCTTACTCGCAGTAACGTGTACCTGTAAGAACTATAGAATCATAGTTTTATTTTAAAATTAATGAAATATTTAATAAGAATAGTAATAAAAATGAGGTTCCGCACGAGTTTCCGCCTTACGAAGTTCAGAGGGGCTCTGTGCGGGACGCGGGCGCGGGTGGCCGGCAGTCGCGCGCCAGCGCTCGTGAGAGGAGACTGTGTCACTTTTTGCTCCGCGCACCCTTGGATACCGACTTCGAGTGCTATTGAATTTTTGCATTTATTGCTGCGCTTGGACGCTTTACGTGATTTTATATGATGTTTTATTTCGATATTCTGATCAGTGTAAATAGTTTTGTTACTGCGGGTGTATAACTAGATGTGCCGTTGACTGTACCTATATTTTTGCCTGTAGTCTCATCCGCTTAATTTTCCCGTTTCGTTCCGTTTACTTATAACACGATTATTTTAACTAGGCGCATGATGCTGTCAAAAAAATCAACCGCGCGCGTAACCGGTCGATTTCAAGGCGGGTTGTTGGAGTTGGGGTATACGCTCCTTTTATGAAACGTAAAGAAAAAGAATATAACAATTTTTGGTAACAAATTTTTTTTGAGTTTATAAATTTTCGAAAAAAAATAATTGCATCATGTAGAGGGCGTCAAGAGGGTAACTTTTTATTCGGGTTATTTTATAATTTCGGGTCATTTTTATCGGGTGGTTAAAAACCAGACTCGAAATTTCTCCAATTTTTTTTGGCGGCATGAATAGGGGAAGGTCTAAGAAAGAACTTTGTACCCTAGCACTTTTTCGCTGCGACGTACCGTTTTTGAGATAAAACGGGCCACGACGTGGGGGTCGGACCCCCCACACCCTATTCATTCCGCCAATAAAAATTTACCCTTATCGTGGCAAGATTCTTTGTTCGAAGAAAAGCAAAAAAAAATATATATATATATATAATAGCTTTTGTGGGCTATAAGGAACGTATAAAAAATAAGGGAAAGAAATCATAATATGAAAATTAAAAAAAAAAAAAAACAAGACGTAGGTATATTAATCTATACATTGCTACACGTACAGTGAATATTGCAATTTTAGTCATGTATATTATGCTATACATTGCTATGTTTAGGGAAAAATCAAAATCAAAATTGTTTATTTCAAATTAACCACCCGTTGGTGCTTTTGAATAGTCAATGTCGGTCAGTCCAAGAAAAGTGAAGCTAAATTGCACGTTCCAAAGAGTAGATCTCTATGGAGAAGAACGTGCAAGAAACTCCATGGACTCCATGGAAAGTTTGAATGTTACTGGTAGTTTTGAACATTTACTAAAATATCACTGTAAATAACATGATTTTAAACAAAAATAACTGTCTTAGTGGAAGAAAATTGATTTAATAAAATAAATCTCTCTTAAACAATTTTTTTTTTATAAATATATATAACATAATAATTCAGATATCCTATTGCTTGCGGTGGTACTCCAAAAATGGTTTCTATTCTTCACATAACAAAGATGAACCTTCCATTTGTGCACATCGTACTTCGTATCCAGTTATTTGTGGCCAATGATCATATTTTTCTTCCCTTTCTACGGTACAACAATTTCGTCGATACTAAAAGCATTCTCTTCTGCTACGAATAAACACTGTGTTGGAATACGATCAATTACAGGACGTAGTTTCTAATACCTATCTGATGTATCGGCTTCAGAATTGTTGGTAAAATTTAAAAATCGCCTGATTTTATCAAATCTCTTTAGGAGCATTATGTATGCTAATGCTTTGCATAACGAAAATACTTTTACCAGTTATATTTGTAGGATGGTATAACTACATTACCCATGATGACATTTATTGCCAAAAAATCTAGTATTTCTTCCCTTGAAACTATTATGGATCTTCCTGTTTTATGTACGCTGTATAAATTTGTGTGACTGGTGATAATATTTACTAAGCCTTCAGTGAAAAATTTATAAAAATAATCTAATCATGACCAATCGGAAGGCACATTTTCCAAAAATGTAGTTATTGCTATTTCAGCCTTGTGTTGAAATTGTGCTTTTTGCTAACGAAAAGATACGTTTAGTCTTCTGTTACATTGTCTTTTTATTTTTCGTGCAACGATGGCAGAAGCTTTGGGTTTCATTTTTTGAGCGCGCGACAAAGTTGTGCCGACAGGCGTGGATGGAAGTGCTTGATTAGAAGGCAAAGATGAAATTTAAGGTAGAACGCCATAATTACTTTCTGATATATTAGGAAATACCTAAGTAAGAATAGGTATAAGAGGCACTTCGGTTGTATCAGCATAAATATCATCTGCACGCGTTCCTATTTCATGATCAGTTTGTGGGAGGTTTAACACTTGAGACTGGAATTTATCGATGGTGCTGGAAAACTTTCTGCAAATCCAAAGATTCTACTACATCACCGCTACTAGCTCCGTTTTGTGTCAGAGTCTGCATCCTTCATCAGGCACCAAGGCTTAAATGCGTCTAGCTCATAGCAGTCTAAAGCCAAGGCAAAAGAAACATGCAAAAAACCATCACCATAGCAAAACCAAACCATATTGTAATATAGCTAGGTAGATAATGTGTGTAACGTTATTTGTCCATTACCTTTATTAGGTAGTCATGCAGTAATAATAATATTATTTAGTATTTATTGTGGGAATCAAACCCACAACTTTGTGTCACTTTCTACAACCACTATTTCAACGAGGCAGTCAAATTTTATTACAATTTATTTTATTTAATTTACATGGTTTAGTATACGGTATGTTATAAAAACCCTGTCCGACCCGTGAAGGTGTTGTTAGGTATCGATAACTGATTCTACTAATGGATACAAAACCGGGCTAATCATAAAAAAATCCCCTTAAAAAAATAAATATTGTTTCGCAAAAAGAGATAACTTAATAAATGTGCGTAAGCACCCTTCCGCGGGCGGCGGGCGGCAGGGCACGCGGCACGTGGTTGCATCGCTATTCGCTCATAATAATACCAGTGTTGTCACTTTTTTAAAAATTACCAAATTTCGGGGAAGTTGGAATTAATTCGCGGGAAAAAAGATTATTTCAAAATTCATTTGCATTGGTACTATGATGATTACGTAAAATTTTATATTATATTTGGTCATGTGTTTACCTAACCTTTATTATCCTTATGGGTCGGACAGAGTTTTCTTAACATACTGTATAAGACAACACACATGCAATTAAAATTTTATACTATAAATATAACGGAAGGTAAATTACTGCAACTCTGGTGATGTCTAGTATAATTCTCACAGCAACAACAGCAAATATATCAAAATGTGTAGGAACAAACATTCAGGCATACGTATTAGTTAATAAACATACACATACACATATAAAATTTATCGGTGGTAGGCCATAAAATCGGCCGCCGGCAGAAGTTACCACCCACCAGACAAAGTCTTGCCGCCAAGCGATTCGTCGCGTTCCGGCCTGATGTCTGGTGAAGCCGTACAGAGGACGGGTCTGAGCAGTCGTGTTGCGATGTGTGCCGGGTACGATGCGTCAAATGTTGTTGTGTTGGGAGTTTGGTCGTGGAGGGTCTCCACATCAATCTCCCTCTTGCGCAGAATCGTTGATCGTGTTGTTGGGTTTAACATTGCACCACCTCGCTCAATTGCCGTCTTCCTTCCTATTCCTATTCACTAAGTTTTTTTTTTTAAGTGAATGGGCTTAATAAACTAGTGCGCTTTACCATCAACGATTGCATCACTGCTTACCATCAGGCGGGATTGCAGTCAAGCGTTAGTTTATAATTATTAAAAAAAAAAAAAAAAAAAATAAAAGTCGTGGTGGCCTAGTGGTTAAAACACCAGTCTCTCAAGTATGAGTGCGCGGGTTCGATTCCAGGTCAGGCAAGTACCAATACAACTTTTCTAAAGTCATATGTACTATGCCCAGCAGTGGGACGATAAAAAGGTTGATGATGATACACATTTAGGGGTATAAACAAAAATAAAATAAAACTTACCTTAGATAAAACTGAGAGTCGCATCTAGACAGTTACTTTTCACAGCTAATTTAAAACTATGACAGATAACCCACTATTTTTATTTTTGACGAGAAATGTCATGTGTTTAATAAAGGTGAAAAATTATTTTATAGTGATCGTATATTTTTATAAAGTTGTATGTATGATATACTATACAAAATGAAGATAAAGGACATCCCAAAAAAAAAATAAAAAATTCGGCAAATTTTTGCTAAGTCCAAAACATTTTTTTTTCCTTCCTTAAAAATATATATAAATGGTACTTGTAATTTTTTTTTTTTTAGTAAACCAAAACAAATTCTTTTTTTTTTTTTCATTCTATACGTTCATAAGTCTCAGGTGTTCATTACCTAAAATTTGGTCAGCTAAATTTTTAAACAATAATAATATATATAAGTTTCCAATGTTTCAATGGGAATTATACCAAAAACGCTAAATGCTAAATAATAACTTTAAATAAAAGAATAAACCGGTTCCCGATTTGCATTAATCATTTTTATAAATAAATATTTGTTTTCCCTTTTTTAAATAAAAAATCCCTGCAATGCGGTATCGAAAACAACATAATAAAAGTAATTACATAATATGTTTCACTTTAGGGCATGAGTTTAGATACCACGTAATTTTATATTAGGTACTTTTTGGACAGAATACTATGAATTATACGTTTGTTGCGAGACTACTGCGCGTGCAGATGAGAATACTTTTTAGACATGTTATGGCATTATAGCCCAGTCAAATTAGGTAAAAAAAGGGGTCAACCTCGGAATGAAAGATAATAAGCTGCAAATTGGTATGAACCTTTGTTTTGTCATTCTAAATGTTGTCTCAAAAGTCACAATCGTTATCGTGTCCGCGTCTCAAGATATTCAAGGTCAAAGGTCACAAAAATCGGTTTTTCGCGAATATCTGGCTTCCTATCGGTTAAATGAGATTTGCATTTATAATAAAAGTTGTAGGCTATAAAATTCCCTACAACTTTTGTCTAAACTTTTTTTTCATACGACCAACCGTTTTGAAGTTAGAGCGCGAAGAGTGCACATCGTACAGTCATATACGGCCTAATGCAAGGTCAAGCGTGAGTTATGGTTATCAGTACGTTATAAAGTCAATTATTTACTTGGAAATTATAATTATTAAACAGTGCCCATTATTTATGTACTAACTATTAATTATTTATATTTAATTAAAGTAAGTAACTTGATTATTTATATATAATTATTCATATTTAACTATTTAATTATAAAATATTATTAATTCTGGATTATATATTTTAGTTTTATTTTAAGTTAAAATGATAGTAAGAGTATATATTTTACACATATTTTTATTTATTATTAAATACGGCATAATATACATTTATCAAAATGTGAGTTCAAATATCAAAAGTATCTTTGTTGATTTTAATTGTAATGAAATTGGAAATGGAAGCTAATTATATTCTTCTTCTTCGTGGTCTTCTTCTTCTTGTCGCTCAAAAATGTTCGATTCATTGTCATCATCCTCATTATCTGTCATGTTCATCTCCAAACCTTCCAGAATATCGGGATCATATGTATTTTCTTCATCGGGATTACTTGGATACAGTGAAGCGTTGAGACAAGCTTGTCCGTTGCACTGGCCGCAAGCTAAAGAACATTGTAGCCCTGATTTTCTGCATCCACAGCGGGAACCACAACCATTTTTGCAATTGGAAAATATTACGTTTAGTAGTTCGGCTGGTGCTGGAGGTAATAACGTTCGTATGGGCTCCAGGATTTCATTTTCAAGCATCCAGCCCCATTCTTGAGGTTCTAAGTCCTTCCCTAACCCTAAAAAGTAAATAATTGACTTTATAAAGTACTGATAACCATAACTCACGCTTGACCTTGCATTAGGCCGTATATGACTGTACGATGTGCACTCTTCGCGCTCTAACTTCAAAACGGTTGGTCGTATGAAAAAAAAGTTTAGACAAAAGTTGTAGGGAATTTTATAGCCTACAACTTTTATTATAAATGCAAATCTCATTTAACCGATAGGAAGCCAGATATTCGCGAAAAACCGATTTTTGTGACCTTTGACCTTGAATATCTTGAGACGCGGACACGATAACGATTGTGACTTTTGAGACAACATTTAGAATGACAAAACAAAGGTTCATACCAATTTGCAGCTTATTATCTTTCATTCCGAGGTGAAACCCTAATTTGACTGGGCTATTATAGGTACGTTTGTTGCGAGACGTCCGCGCTCGAAGCAAGTGAGTAGGAAATGTGCACGTAAATACGTTGCGGGGTGCGCGGGGGTTTCTGCCTAGCCCCGCCCAGATGCGCAAGGTCATCGTCGTAACTAATCGCCTTAAACTCCACAAATTTTAATTGTATTTTACAAGTTACAAAAATACAACTTGCAACTTTACCATGGTGTACAAGTGGCAAATATGATAACATAGTTTACTTAAAAATTTACAAAATCAAAATTCAGTTATTCAAATTACAGAATTAGCACTTTTTGAACGTCAATATTACATAGAACAGTACCTCAAAACACTCGCCCTTCGTCACTTCCTAGTGTACATATTTCTGTTTGATGGTCCTTTTCTCTATACTGGTGACAACTCACATGTTTGTTAGGAAAACTGTTTTATGGGATGCATAATTGTAATACATATTTTGTAAATTGTAGAACAATTCTGGCAGGTGGACTCGCCGTGTCTGAATTTTAATATATTATATTAAAAATGGTTATTAACAAATAGTAGTGAGTGCTGATGAATATGTATAATTATGAGTAAATGTCAACTGCGAGTTTTTCGCTTAAGTATAATGTTTCCGGAATTGATTACAGGTTCAACGAAAAATGTCGGCTCAGCCAAACTGCCGCCGAGAGTTTTTAGAGTTTAATTTTCATTACATTTTATTGGAATTTAAAAGGCATAAAAATATAATGCCGCAGAGTAAGCGATCGAAGGTAGATAAGCGTATTTGGTCCTTACATATGATATTGGCGGTTAAATAAAATTCGTTTATTATCCTTTTCTAAAAAAAACATTAGAACGGGAATCAATAAAATCTTTGAAGGCGGTTTGGACTGCCTCATCGAAGTTGAATTTTTTCCCTTGCAAAAAATTATCCAAATTTCTAAAAAAAATGGTAGTCAGTTGGAGCAAGGTCCGGGGTGTACGGTGGATGTCTTAAACATTCCAATTGAAGCTCCTTTAATTTGGTACCAGTCTGTTGTGCAGTGTGTGGTCTCGCGAAGTCCTAAAGAAGCAGTGGCCTTGTGCGATTGACTAGTCTCGGTAGGTTTAGCAGCTAGTTTATCCATTATTATGTGGAGCTGCTCACAGTAGAGATCTGCACTAATCGTCTGGCCAGACTTAAGGAAGCTGTAGTGCACCACATCGGCACTAGTCCATCAAACGCTGACCAATAACTTTTTTCTAGTCAATTTTCTCTTGTGGGAGAATTTTGGTGGTTCACCGGGGTTCAGACAATACGACGTGCGCTTCCTATTGTTAAAGAGTATCCACTTTTCTTCACAGGTATTTCGAATGATTCGATTTAAAATCCCTGCATTATTGTGCCGATTCAGTAACGTAACGCAGCAGTCGATGCGCGTTTTTTGGTTTGCTTCAATCCACTCACCCATATTCGCGAAATAAATAACGCGAAATTTGAAATTTTCCATTTTGTAAACTTAATGACGCAGAGTATAACCAAAAGAAAAAACAATAAAAGAAATTCGGTTTTCGAGACATAAATTGATGAGTAAAAAGCTGTATATAAACCAAAGAGGAGATATTTGAGATCAAAGTGGCCAGTACGACAAAACACGAAGTCCATATGTAAGGACCTAATTAATACACTTCTCATCAGAGAAATCGAAACTCTTCCCTTTTTATGGTTTCTATCCTAATTTTACATAAAAGAGTATTTATTCCATGTAAAAAAAACACATGTATAGCTGGCAGTTTGGCCATTAAAGAGGTAAGCGAAAATTTTAAATTCAAAATTAGAATTTCATTTATTTATCTACAAACGAAATATTATATCACTGTTTTGAAACAAATGTGTGTTTAGAGTTAGAGTACATTTCACCTTTGTAAACCAAAATTTTGCGTTTACCTTGAAGGTTTTTGTTCTTTTTTTGTTTGCTGCGGCTTCGGTACGTCTGAAAAAGTTTTTTTGTAAAACATGGACACGTCACCGGCAGAGGCCGCCCAAGTGGTGGCATTACTGGATTCTGGACTTAGTCAGCGTCTTGTCGCTGAAAGATTGAATCTAAGAATGTCATCTGTATATAGAGTCTACAAACGCTATCAGTAGACTGGTTTGTTCAGGCGCCGTTCAGGATCTGGCAGGAATCGCGTTACTTCGGAGCGAGATGATCGATTTATTGTAACAACTTCTTTACGAAATCGACGCCTTAACGCTTTTCGACTACAGCAACAGCTTCATGTTGTATATGGTGTGGCTGTGACTCTATAATTAGAAGTAGGTTGAAGGAAGGTGGATTGGTACTGCAAAAAAGCAAACGGGCCGAAATTAACTACAGACCATCGGAGAGCACGGCTTAGCTTTACACGTGAGAACCTAAATTAGTCATACGTCCAATGGAGCAAAATCCTCTTTTCTAATGAGTGTAAAATTTGCTATATGCTAACGACGGAAGGAAAAAGGTTTATAGAAGAGATGGAGAACGCTTTGCACAATGCTGTATTGAAGAAAAGGTCAGCTACGGTGGCGGTTCGTCGACGGTTTGGGGAGGAATCAGCGCCGAAAGTAAGACAGAGCTAGTGTTCGTGTCTGGGCCACGTCTGCCTGCAATAAACTGTCATCGGTACGTCGAACAGTGTCTTGAGCCTCAGGTGATGCCCTATGCACATTTTATTGGCAACGGCTTCATATTCATGCACAATGCTAGGGCACACACCGCGGGCGTCGTACGAGATTATCTTGCCAAAGTCGGTATCCCCATTATGGAATGGCTAGCAATAAGCCCGGACATGAACCCCATCGAACATGTATGGGATGAGTTAAAGAGACGTGTTCCTGCTAGAAATCCGGCCTCGGAATCACTCAGCCAGCTGCAGCATGCGATAAAAGAAGAATGGAATGAAACGCCTCAACATTTGATTGTAACTCTCATCCGATTCATGAAGAACCGCATGGAAGCATTCATAAAAGCTCGGGAAGGGAATACCAGTTACTAAATAAACGTTTTTTTTTTTTTTTTATTTTACATGTATTGTTTAATTCATATCTTTCATACTCCATACAGGGCAAAAATTACCTACTCGTTACCAAATACGAATCCTATAAAAATTTAATTTAAATTTAGAACATTAACATTAAGGTTTTTAAACCTCTTTTTATTTGCTATTAAACGACATATGACATATATTTCTAAATATGTATATCTTTCTGATAATCATTATATAACATAAACTCGTAAGCTGTTTCCAGTTTTTTGATGAGAAGTGTATTTTAGTGTAGTAATGAGGGGTGCAATTGCGTTCTTGTCAATTGATATCGTAAGATAAATATTTACTATATTTTATATTGAAACTAGCTTTCCGTCCGCGGCTTCGCCCGCGTTAACTTCGGTTATATCGCGCTTTTTAGATTTCTCTCGGGAATATTAAATTTTTTCGGGATAAAATGTACCCTATTATTTAATCCGGACTTCTAACTTTACGTCTGCAAAATTTCATAGCAATCGGTTCAGGAGTTACGGCGTGAAAATGGTGGAAACAAACTGACTTTCCGATGTATAATATTAGTAAGGATATATTTGGTGTACACATACAAATATTCCAGTAATCTCCCTTGGGAACTTGATGTTTCTTAGGACCAAAAGTAGCCTATGTTACTCTCCATCTTTTCAACTAACTGTATGCCAAAAATCGGGTCGATTGATTGCTTAGCTACGGCGTGAAGGAAGGACAAACAAACAAACACACTTTCACATTTATAATACTAGCATTCCGCCCGCGGCTTCGCTCGCGTGGAGATCGGTTATTTCGCGCTTTTAGATTTCCCTCGTGAATATAATTTTTTTCCGGGATAACAAGTACCCTATTATTTAATCCGGACTTCTAACTTTACGTCTGCAAAATTTCAAAACAATCGGCTTAGTAGTTACCGCGTGAAAGCGGAACAAACAAACAAACAAACTCACTTTCCGATTTATAATATTAGGATATTTGGTGTACACATACAAATATTCCAGTAATCTCCCTTGGGAACTTGATGTTTTTTTAGGACCAAAAGTAGCCTATGTTACTCTCCATCTTTTCAACTAACTGTATGCCAAAAATCAGGTCCATTGATTGCTTAGTTACGGCGTGAAGGAAGGACAAACAAACAAACAAACACACTTTCACATTTATAATATTAGTATGGATTAGTATGGATTGGCGTACCTTCTACGAAATTTGAAATAGAAACAAATCTAAGTACTACGCATAAATGTCGCTAAGTGAAATTAACGACATTTTTGTATAGTAGTGTCACTTAACGGATTTTTAGCATTGTATTTATACTCCATTCGCGATAGCATTAGACACCAGTTAAAAAAGGTTGTTCTTTGGGTACGCTTTGTAATAAAAGTATAATTTATGGTTTTTGAAACAGTTACGACTAATGGTGAATTTATTATCATCTATTTATACATATAGCAACTGTTATACTTATACTTAATTCTTCTCATTTCAACTATCTATCTTCTGATTGCACTTGTTGATTACTCGTGAATGCTATTTTAGCTACTATTTAGTTGTTATGTATAAATTGTATTGTTTTTATTGATTTATTTATACTTTCGCACAAAGATATGTACAGAGGCGGACTTAATGCCTTAGGCATTCTCTACCAGTCAACCACGGGTGGTGAAGAGATTAGGTGGCAGGTGCTTTAGTTAAAACAATAACAAGGAAAGAAAAAACTCGTAACACTATATAAAGATTATATACTTAAATAAGCTATATCATACTATTACAAAAATATCTAATATATAAAATTCCCGTGTCGCGGTGTTTGTGGTTAAACTCCTCCGAAACGGCTATCCCGATTCTCATGAAATTTTGTGTGCATATTGGGTAGGTCTGAGAATCGGACATATATTTTTTATCCCCCTAAATGTTAAGGGTAATCAACCCATAATTTTTTTAAAATATAGATCTATATCGCACTTTACAGCACATGATTGAAATAAATAGTTTCGAAGATATTATAAATTTAAAAATTGCGGGGCGTCGCATTTGCGGCGGTAATAGCCGGTTGGGCAGCGGGCCGCTATGTTTTTTATACAACGTTAACAGTTTTTTTGTAATGTATTTATTATCAGCATTGCACCCGTGCGAAGCCGGGCGAGTCGCTAGTATACATATAATATAATTATACAAAACTATAACGTGTGGGAGGTGTTGAGATGACCCTACCCTAATAGGGTATTTGCCAAAAAAAAACTAAATAGTCCGTCAGTCAGATTTCCAAAAAATACTAGACACGTATATCTCTTTTTAGTCAAATACCCTATTTTCGTAAATCATTATTAACATTATCTTTAGAGTTGTTAAATGCTTCTATGAACCACTTTTATATAAAGCTATAAGCTAGGTAATGGAGTATAGAATACTGTAATTTAAAAGTAACTATAAAGTCGCTAAAGTCCTTTAAACTCATAATAGCGTAGGAAATTGTGTCAACGACAGGAAGACGGACCGAAGCCGAAGTCTCTTTTTAATTTAGTAATGCTGCTTACTTGCATGATAGTGTAGTAAACATTTCCAACAGGACAACTTAGCAGCGTTTATCAATATATTTTTCAAATTCTGAATCCATATATAGAAAAAAATGTTGCTTAGACAGAAAGGCTTCTTTTCAGATTACAGTGTAACACCAAAATTCGAAATTCGACCAGATACGAGATTTGGTAGATTTCGAAAAAAACAACGGCATTATATATTATGGACGGCAGTACCAGTGCAGTACCAGGCATTATCATCATTAAATTAAAATAGTGACTTACCAATCCAGCATTCAAGCCGTGCGCAGGGCTGTGTCTTCACCACGTCGGGGGGATCCACTCCAACATTGAGGCACAGGACCAGAGCTACGCAGTGCGTCTTGTACTAAACAAAAAAAAAACAAATTTTGAGAAAAAAACATAGAAAGCAACATCCATACCAACACCCATATCTTATAAACATCACTACATATTATAAAACAAAGTCACTTTTTCTTTTCCTATGTCCCTGAGTGATTAAATCTTCCGCAACGGAATTTCATGCGGTTTTTTTTAAATAGAGTGATTACAGAGGAAAGTTTATATTTATATGTGGACCCATTGAAGCTTATCATCCAGAGTTATACCCAAGAACACTGTGCTGTCATCAGATTTCAATTCTTCGCTCTTTATCAACACTTTAGTTTTCACATGCCTAACGTGAGGTAGAGTAAACTAAATGCATTTGGTTTTTTTCTCGTTTAAAAGTAAATTATTAACATTAAACCTGCTGCTGACGTTTAAGTTTAAACAAAAGTGAAGTGTCATCTGCAAACAACACATTATCGTGATTATCCTTTATGAGGTACGGCAGGTCATTGATGTAAATAAGAAACAAAAATGACCAAGAATTGACCCCCGTGGGACTCCCGTTGTTACTAAAGATCCGGAAGATCTTTTTCCACTAACGTCAACGCTTTGAATCCTACCAATCAAGTAAGATGTAATAAGATCCAGTGCAGAGTTCCGGATCCCGAAATGGCGGAGTTTTCTGATTAACGTATCGTGAAGAACGCAATCGAATGCCTTGGACAAATCACAAAAGATGCCCAAGGCATCGCAGTTATCCTCCCGTGCATTATAGATATGTCCTAGAAGTTCAACACAGTAGTTGAACGACCCCTTGTAAAACCGAACTGTTTGCTATGTAATAATTTATGTTTATTAAAAAAACTTTAAAACGTGGACGAGTACAATGATGGGTTTGTAGAAGCTGTCCGTACGGTCGGGACCAAGTATTTTAATACCCGCCGTACAAATAGAACTAAAAAGCTCTCGGACTACAGTCTCGAGCTCATGGAGGACAGACGTAAGATGGTTTTGCTGTCGTCAAGTGATGCTTGCAGATACCGGCAGCTCAATAAACAGATCTCAAAGTCTCTGAAGCGCGACCTACGCCGGTATAATACCGAACGTATAACGGAGGCTATAGAGCGAAACAGAGGCTCTAAAGTTTTCGCTAGGGATCTAACTATTGGGCATAGTCGGCTAAGAAACTGAAGACTGACGACGGCAAGATCATAACGTCCGGACCCAAGCTTTTGAGGGAAGTCGAAAATTTCTATGGACAGCTCTACCCTTCCGAGGACAAAACCCGCATTAAATCTTGCTGAAGACCCTAGAGCAAGATTAACCCGACATTACACCGAAGATATCCCGGACGTCAGCCTGCAGGAGATTCGATTGGCTCTCAAACAGTTTAAAAACAACAAGGCGCCGGGCGATGACGGAATAACGGACGGAATAACTGATCTACTGAAAGCGGGTGGTGAACCGACCTTTAGGGCCCTTCAATTCCGTCATAGTTAAAGGAAAAACGCCACAGGCATGGCACAGAAGTGTGGAGGTACTCTTTTTCAAAAAGGGTGATAACACTCTTTCTAAAAACTACAGGCCCCTCTCACTTCTGAGACATGCCTATAAGTTGTTTTCGAGAGTCCTCACGAATCATCTCGCCTGCAGGTTTGAAGACTTCCAGCCTCCCGAACAAGCCGGTTTCCAAAAGGGTTTCAGCACAGTAGACCACATACATACACTGCGACAGGTTATACAGAAGACCGAGAAGTATAACCTACCCCTTTGCTTGGCGTTTGTGGACTACGAAAAATCCTTTGATTCGATCGAGACCTGGGCTGTACTGCAGTCTCTCCAGCGGTGCCAAGTAGACTATCGGTATATTGAACGCCACCATGTCAGTCCGAATACAGAACCAGACCTCGAAACCAATACCTCTGCAGCGTGGTCAGACAGGGAGATGTTATCTCCCCGAAACTGTTCACTGTTGCATTGGAGGATGTCTTCAAGGTTCTGGACTGGAAAAGACTAGGCATCAACATCAATGGCGAGTACATTACACACCTTCGGTTTGCTGATGATATCGTAGTCATGGCTGAGACGCGTGGAGGACCTGAGCACAATGCTCGAAGACAGTAGAGCCTCCGAGCGAGTCGGTCTTAAAATGAACATGGACAAGACGAAAGTCATGTCTAATGCCCATGTTGTACCGACTCCTATAAAGATTGGAGACTCTGTTCTCGAAGTTGTTGACAGTTACGTGTACCTGGGACAAACTATCCAGTTAAGTTTGGTCCAACTTCGAGAAAGAGGTCAATCATCGAATCCATCTCGGCTGGGCTGCTTTCGGGAAGCTACGTAGAGTCTTCTCGTCCGAAATACCGCAGTGTCTTAAGACAAATGTCTTTGACCAGTGTGTGTTGCCAGTGATGACTTATGGAACTGAGACGTGGTCGCTAACAATAGGCCTTATAAGAAGGCTCAAAGGCACTCAAAGGGCAATGGCGAGAGCTATGCTTGGGGTTGCACTGCGCGATCGAATCAGGAATGTGGAGATCCGCAGAAGAACGAGAGTAATCGACATAGCCCGAAGAATTGCAACACTAAAGTGGGAGTGGGCTGGGCACATTGCCCGGAGGTCCGATGCCCGATGGGGCCGACGGGTTCACGAGTTGCTACCACGCACCGGAAGACGAAGTGTGGGTAGGCCCCCGACAAGGTGGGCCGATGACTTGGTGAAGGTCGCGGGAGGCGCCGGACCCGTCGTCATGGTCGTCTTTCGGCTGAAATGATGATGATAATGCAATGCAAAATTATAAAATAATAATATGATTATTATAGATTCATGTCGGCCGAACCACGTTTACCAACGCATACCAAAAATTGGGCCCTGGTGGTGGCTCTGAATCCGCCGCAGTTGTATTCTGTCGAATAATTTTGGTGCTTGCGAAGATCTCACCGATATTCATACAATTCTATGTATACTGCGCGACTGTAAGTTGCCTGTAGTGTAACTCAGGAAAAATTTAATTTTATTAGTTCTATTGTTTTATTTGTTGTTTCTGTTTTTGTATTATGTTGTTGGTTTAGTGGTTAACCGATCTTTTTTGCGCTGCGTATCGCGGGTTTGATTCCCGCACGGAACAAATATTTGTATGACCTACAGGTAGTTGTTCCGGGTTGGCTGTTTGTGTATGTGAGTTTATATGTTTGTAAACACACCTACGATACAGGAATAAGTCCTACTGTGGTGGAACGAAGTGTTTTTTATTAACTAGTGATTGACCGCAATCCCGTCTGATGGTAAGCAGTGATGCAATCATTGATGGTACAGAGCGCAAGTTTATTAGAGCATACTAACTCTAACCTTGTAGCCACTTAAAATGTCGTCAGACGGAAAGACCACCCCTGGCAAATTGTTCTAGTCCCTCTATGTACGCGGTATGAAAGACGAGGCGAAACGCTTCGTCTGGATCGTAGTGGTGTCAACAACTTAAGGCGTTGTCCTAATTGGCGTAGATCGCACGATGACACGACACGTTCTCGTCATGCGATGAGTTCTAACATACAGATTTCATCAGAGTGTCCTATTTGAACCTCGCAAGTAATCGTGCGAGCGTTTCTTTG
This sequence comes from Sesamia inferens, assembly GCA_037179545.1. Taxonomy (NCBI): domain Eukaryota; kingdom Metazoa; phylum Arthropoda; class Insecta; order Lepidoptera; family Noctuidae; genus Sesamia; species Sesamia inferens. Next base: position 33,903,444 of record CM073926.1, on the reverse strand, counting down.
TTTGGACGCGCTAATCTCAGGAACTACTGGTCCGGTTTGAAAAATTCGATCACAAGATCGTCACGAACATGAGTTCAACCATACAGATTTCATCAGGGTATCCCTGCGCACGATCGTTATTAAGCACTAGCGGCCACCAGCGACTTCGTTCGCGTGGATTTAGTTATGCTCCGCTCCCATTGGTCGCTGCGTGATGTTATATAGCCAAAAGCCTTTCTGGATTAATGGGCTATCAAACGAAAAAGATTTTTTCAAATCGGACCAGTAGTTCCTGAGATTAGCGCGTTCAAACAAATAAACAAACTCTTCAGCTTTATAAATTTTTATAGATGAACAAATTTTAGAAGAACAGAATAAGTATTAATGTTTGAAAATATTGTAGGAAATGAAATGAAATGAAATCGTTTATTAAGCAAGTAGGATCACCGATCACTTTTACACGTCATGTTTTTTTTTTTTTTTTTAACTAGATGAAGCCGGTATTTCCTAACTGACTACCTCTGAGAAGAAATAGCCGAAACAAACTCAGGGATCATCGTCTTTTTTCAAGTCCAGACATTAAAAATGAAAATGTTTACCTTATAATTACGCATATTGCTTAATAACAATGCTTAACAGAGCGAACAGCTTAGTCCCAAGCTTTCTTGTCTTCTAAATAATCAGTGATTTTATAATACCCCTTTTTGCAAAGTTTGGCCTTTATATACTTTTTAAATCGTTTAATGGGTAAGTTTCGAATGTCCATGGGAAGCTTCTTGTAAAGTGTATTCTTCGTTCATGGGTCATGAACGAGTTGCCTACTCTGTGGAGACGAGTGTGATGTACAGCAAGATTGTGTTTGTTCCTGGTATTTATATTATGAATATCGCTAATTTTCTTAAAATCCGACATATTTTTATGTACATACATAAGATTTTCAAATATATACTGTGAAGCTAAAGTCAGAATGTCCACCTCTCTGAATTTTTCTCTAAGAGAATCTCTAGGACCAAGGTTGTAAATTTTATGTATCGGATTACAAAATATCCTGTGAATTCAAGAGAAAATTTTAACAACGTAAAATGTAACAAACTACATATATTTTGTATTGCAGAGCTTCAATGAGAACAAAAAAAGCCATTATCATACTAATTTCTATATCCGAATAATCAGTTGTTTGCGATTTACATACATTATTATTTAAGGTTTATGTATTGATGTGATATAATTACGGAATGATATTGTGTAATTACAAAACCATTATCTGTAAGTAAGTATACATACAGTATGTTAAGAAAACCCTGTCCGACCCATAAGGATATTACAGGTTAGGTAAACATATGACCATATATAATATAAAATTTTACGTAATTATCATAGTACCAACACAAATGAATTTTGAAATAATCTTTTTTTCCCGCGAATTAATTCCAACTTCCCCGAAATTTGGTAATTTTTAAAAAAGTGACAACACCGGTATTATTGTGAGCGAATAGCGACGCGACCACGTGCCGCGTGCCCTGCCGCCCGCCACCCGGGGAAGGGTGGTAAACGCACATTTATTAAGTTACCTCTTTTTACGAAATAATATTTATTTTTTTAGGGGGATTTTTTTTTTAAGTTTAGCCCGGTTTTGTATGCATTAGGAGAATCAGTTATCGATACCTAACAACACCTTCACGGGTCGGACAGGGTTTTCTTAACATACTGTATAAAGAGAAAAGAAAATAAAATAGAGAAATAATTTATGAATGATGAAAACAGATTTAGGAGAATTAAAAATAATTAACATGTCAAAGAAGATTCATAATTATTACAACAGTTTAAAAAGGATAAAAATAAACACTGAGAAAATAAATAATTATTTTCAGGGAAAAAATTACATGAATGTCAAATTGAACAAATGTATTAGGTACATACAATTGAATAGAATATTAATCATTTCACAATTAATTGGAGAAAAATGTATTTTCAGGTGGTTAAATTCTTTTCGTATTTTGAAACGTAAAAATGTAAAATAATAATGTTAATTTCATTACAAAACAAAAAGCAATTTTATTTTCTTTTCCGACATACCTTACCTACTGCAGTTTCGCTGCTTTGTGGCATGTTCAACTCTAGTATTGGCTAGCTTGGCAGCCGGCGCGAGCGCTCGCTCGCTGCGTCTTTACGTTCGACACATTACTATTTAGCGGGGGGTGAGGCAGCGTGTTCATACCTACAAACCGCACTATAACAGGGCTTTAACTTGACAGCATGGATAATTCGGGGTTATACAAAATATATATTGAATTTAGTAATATAATTAAGACAACATTGTATCATATCCATAATAAATTTTAATTTCAATCATCTTTTCTTTTCATAATAATTAAGAATACTTTAACCGTAATAAGTCCTGAAATATGATTTGTTAACATTAGGGATAGGCCACTAAAGATAAAACTAAGTAGCACTACTGAGTTTAATACACACTACTGAGTAATTTAATAGCATTCAAAATCTAAATCAAGTCTTAGCACTTCCCCTAAAACGTCCGCCCACTTCCTAGTGCTTTCACAAGGAAGAAGTGGCGGAACAATGCCAGCTAGCCATGCCAACATACCAGCAAAGAAAATAAAATCATTAAAAATAAAAATGTGAGTAAGAACTTATTACCTAAATAAAAGCCTCCAGGCATATCCTCATTGTCAAAAAATAGACTATTATAAATGAACTCATACTCAAGGACTTCACACTTTTTATTTATGAAGGTTAATTTGTTGGTTGTGATTTTTAGAGTACCCACGGACAGCAATGTAATTAAGGCGCAATATTATTATATTATTACTTAATCTGCAAAATAAAAAAAATTATAATAATTTTACAAAAATTATGTTAAATTATTAATACCATTAATTAAATATTTAATTAATGGAAAATTACTTTAATTCCTATAGTTGTAATTATTATATTAAATAATTCAGTTTGGTTTACACTGCAACTTCAAATATTTTTGAACTTTGTTAATAGTGTTTAGTCTCTGAAATAGAAACTTCATTGTCATTCAAATAAAGTTGATATTAAGTTATTAATTTGACTTGACCGTTACTCGAAGCTTATTTATTTGAGTTAGGCCCTACGTTTCCCACCTTCAACGTTTCTATATCTATCTGTCTCTTTCTAGTACGTCACTTCCGCGTGGCAGTGGTAGGAGGCTAGGAGGCTCGCTAAGCGTAAGCGAGACTTGCCATTTTGATTTCATTGGCGTCTTGTTTCCCGCCGTCAACGGTCGTGTCGCTGCGACACTAGCTGCAAGTTATTTTATATTTTTTCTTAATTTCAAATTTTAAATATCCTAACGATTTTTATTACGAATTAATTCTAATTAAGTGAATAAAGTTTAATCTTTCGATATTCATTATGGAAAATTCGTGTGATAATGCCGTTTAGGTTAGTTGTGATGTTCTTCCGGGCCCTTCTTCGCCACAGAAGCGGCGGGCTCTGTCGAGCAGTTCTAACTTCTAGTAGCTAGAGTTCAAGCTGTTCCAGTTCCAGCAATAGCTCCTCGTCCAGCGGAGGCAACCCAAAGAGAAGTCGCCGCAATAAAAGAAAAGGCCACCCAAAGAGAAGTCGCCGCAATAAAAGAAAAGGCCAACGCAAACGCCGTTCCAAGCGTAAGGTACGGAAATTGGCAAAACGGGTACGTAGTCTTCAACAACAAATGATTTGCAAGAGCACCAGTGAACACGTGAGTACCAACATGGATAACGATGCCATCTCGCTTATGTCCGGTGTTATTGAAAATTGAGGTGGAACCTGATAATGTTAGTGTACATGGTGATCAAGAGTTGACTTCAAATTTTGAAACTAAGTTAATGGAACCTACAATGCCTCAGACACCCGAGAAGTATTTGAAGCTACTTTGTGACTTGCAACACTTAGACAATCGCCGGGTTATACAGACATTGAAATTAACGACGAAGTTAGAGCATTTGAGTCTCCTCGTCCCCTCATGTATGCTGATAAGGCCTTCGCAGCCTTGACGATGTGTGTGCTCAAACAAAGGGAGGTTTTGCAAGGAACTCTTCCAGAACTGTTACTTTGGGCAAGGAATAGTGAATCCCTTAACCCGGAAGCTTTATTTCAGAAAGTTAATAACCTTTTTTCCACAGGTGACTTTAGTATGTGTGCTAGACTTATTACAGATCGTTTGTGGACATCGTGCTGAGATTCTCCAAATGCGGAGATACTGTGTAATTAAACAGGCAAAGGACCCCTTGACGGAGACAAACTTAACCCATTCCTCCCCACTGTCCTATTTTTAGGACACTATATTCAACATTTTTTTTTTTCTATGTTAGGGTTATTATTTTTATTGGTTTTGATGAAATTCGTATTTTCACACTATTTTCCCAATAAAATATATTTTTTTCGCTCTTAAAAAAATTATCGTATTTATAATATACATATTTTTAAATTGAGGAAATTCGTCAGCTTAAAAAGAGTATTATGATTTGATTATAAAAAACCGAAAATAAAAAGTTATCAGCTTCAAAGTCCATCAAATAGATTTTTAGATCTCTACTGAATCTATTATAATTAAAAACTAAAACAAAATATTATTTGGAAGCTTGTGATACTAATTCAAAAAAAGGCGTACTATAAATATGACACTGGGAACATGTCTTTACAAGTAGCCGTGAAAGCGTGTTCGATCCTGTTACGCTCGCTATAAGTTCAAACGTGTCTATTGTTTTGTTTCTTGCAAGTGTTTCGTAAACTTTACTTTAGTCGATAAGTCTTCGTCAAGCACAACACATCTCGTAATATAAAAAATTGTGATTTTTTTATAAGATTGAGGAAAGCAAAGGAGGTAAGCAAAAATATTAGATTTTGTTTCTTATCAAGTGGTTAACGATATATTTGTTTAGTTTGGGATGGTATATGTATATATATATTTATATATATATATAATATAATTTTTATACTTACTATATATGTATAATTATTGTTTATAGATCATGGATGCAGTGAGAAGAAAATATAAAAAAGCATTGATGGTGTCTGAAATCACCGAGTATCTTCAAGATATTGAAGATTGTAGTGACGAGGAGTTCAATGACTTGGAAGTTGCGATATTGCCCCCGGATGAAGTGGATGAAATGACTGATATAGAAGAAGGTAATGACGACGATATGGGAGTTCTGCCAGCGTCAGATGTGGCTGGTCAAGTGGAATTTTCATGTACAATTGATAACGTCGAGGAAGATCTTCCTACTCAAACCACATCTCGGACCAACAAGACAGTCATTTGGCGTAAGTGTGAACCTGTATATTCTGAAATTCAGCCGGAATCTAATACTGCTAAACAATGTTTAGAAAATATGATTACGGAATTGGAAGGAAAATCTGCGGTAGAAATATTCGAACACTTGTTATGTGACCAGATTCTAGAATATATAGTGCATGAAACAGTAACCTATGCCAAAAATTATAAAAATGATTTGAACTTCAATCTTACCGTGAATGAGCTAAAAGTATTCATAGGAATTTTGTTTTTCTCTTCGTATCTCCACTTGCCTCAAAGCAAACTATATTGGTGCAGAGATGATGATGTACACATTCCATTTGTTGAACGAGCGATGTCTCGGAATCGTTTTGATAAAATTAAATCATATTTACATTTCAATGACAATTCAAGAATTGATAATAGTGACAAAGCTTTCAAAGTTCGCCCATTTATCGATAAAGCTAATAAATCATTCCAAAAGTTTGGTGTTTTTGAATCCAACTTAGCTGTTGATGAAATGATCGTCAAATACTTTGGTCACCATGGTATCAAACAGTTTATAAAAGGTAAACCAGTAAGATTTGGATACAAGCTTTGGGCACTGTGTGGAGTAAGCGGATATTGTTATAACTTTTCGCTTTATACAGGAAAGGATCCTCAAATATCTTGTAATACTGGTGATGGCTTGGGTTCAAGAGTGGTAAAAAAGTTGCTTACAGTATGTACTGATCCTAGTGCACATGTAGTCTACTTCGATAACTTCTTCAGCAGTATGCAATTGTTGATTGACTTGAAATCTGAAGGGTTCAGAGCTACAGGGACAGTCAGAGACAATAGGACTAAGAAATGTCCAATCATGACCAAACAAGAAATGAAGAAGCAAGAACGTGGTTATTCCGATCATCGTTTCGATAAAAATAATGAAATATTATGCGTGAAATGGCATGATAACAATGTAGTATGTCTCTTAACTAATTTTGATACTGTTGAACCTTTTGTAAAAACTAATAGGTACTCAAAGGTAGAAAAGGCCAAAGTTGCTGTGAATCAGCCAAAGCTTATTCATAATTATAATAAAAACATGGGAGGAGTGGATAAACATGATTGGCTTATTTCTAAGTATCCAATCCGCTTTAGAGGTAAAAAATGGTATTGGCCTCTAGTAATCCGTGTTTTGGACATGACTCTAGTCAATGCATGGATTATTTATAACCAGGTAAATAAAGATGAGACCATACCTCTGCTTGATTTCAGAAGAAGGGTATGTTTTTCTTGGATGAAAAAATCGGAAGGCAAAGTAAATAAGCTTACATCAGGTACTTCAGAAGTTCTTTTACAACCTATAAGATTTGACAACTATGGTCACTATATGACCAAGAGGGACAAACAAAGACGTTGCCAAGGACAAGGCTGTAAAAAAAAGCCTTTAACATTTTGTTCTAAATGTGAAAAAACACTCTGCAGTGATTGTTTCATACCTTATCATACAAAATAAGCTTTTATTACATTATTTCTGATACTGTTACTGGTCCTATTTTTAAATAAAGCTGATTTCCATATAATTCTTATCTTTACTTTTTCCTGACCATATGTTCCCACTGTCCTATTTATAGGACATGCTGAGTCAGCGAAACCGTTTTTTTTTAATTTATTTTTTTGCCATATTATTTTTTCTTAACATATTAAGAGCCCTAATACAAGATTTCATCAAAAAAATCCAATATTTTCAATGCTTGGGAAGTAATGGGTTAAAGAAAATTCCACCGACATGTACCAACCTATTTAACGCAGAGAAGTTTACCGCTGCTTTGGAAAAAGCTGGGGGTGTAAGAAAATGTTTTGGCCACTGCAAAAGGCTAATATAAGATCTACCTTACAGGTGGATGCAAAAAGTTTTATGGCCCCTCGCGGGGGCCAAAACCTAACAAAAAGCCCTCCCAGGATTTTGCTCATACAACTCAGGCTTGCCAGCACAGTAATAAGCATTCGCAATGTGCTAGCAGTAACCCGCCTACGCAAGGTGGTGGTAGCAGCGCTAACCTACCTCCGCGAGGTGGCTGTAATGCTCATGCTGCATAATATTATTCGGTCGCACCGAGTAACCGTAATAGGTACTCGGTGGTAGGCCATAACATCGGCCACCGGCAGAAGTCACCACCCACCAGACAAAGCCTTGCCGCCAAGCGATTTGTCGTGTTCCGGCATGATGTCTGGTGAAGCCGTACGGAGGACTGGTCTGAACAGTTGTGTTGCGATGTGTGCCGGGTACGATACGCCTAATGTTGTTGTGTTGGGAGTTTGGTCGTGGAGGGTTTTCAAATCAATTTCCCTTTAGCGCAGCATCGTTGGTCGTGTTGTTGGGTTTAACATTGCATCACCTCGCTCAACTGCCGTTGTCCGCGCTCGTCGCGGGCGCATCAAGTTCCAGCCCGGGCCAAGGAGGGGCGAGTAAGACGCAAGGGGGCCGCGGCCCATATGCGGCCCGCGGATTGGTCGAATACCCTTATATAAATTCGTAGCCGGGCATAGAAGGCGCCTTTTTTTGGATCGTCGAAGAAACTAATGTATCTCCTAGTTGTCATTATAATATATTTTTTCATACAGTCCACACTTTTATTTAAATACCTCGAAGGAGTACTTAACAGCCGTCTTCCTTCCTATTCGCTCAGTTTTTCTGAGTGAATAGGCTCTTAATAAACTAGCGCGCTTTATCATCAACGATCGCATCACTGCTTACCATCAGGCTGGATTGCGGTCAAGCGCTAGTTTATAATAATTAAAAAAAAAAAGCTTTCGAGGCCGGTCGAATACACGGTAAAATAATCAACCAAGAAATGGACGAAAACGCGTGTCATCGCCCTCCCAGCAAAATAATGACGGCAAACGATGTAAGTATTGACTCGTTCAGGGCGGGCCGTCGGCCTGCAGTTTCGAGATCAATGGGAACAAATAAATGCATCAAATTACATTTTAAATATAATAACGGGGTATCGCATACCCTTTTGCCTGAAGCCTCCGCTTGTTCACCCAAGCGTTGTCGGAAGCAACCTAAATGTTCCAGAAAGTGCCGAAATGACATATGTCATAAACAAAATGATAGAACAGGGAATTCTGAAACGAGCTATTGTTTCACAAAGCTTCCTGTCATCAATGTTTCTTGTCCCCAAAGGCGACGGCTCAAATTGTCCAATATTCAATTTAAAAGTTCTGAATTCTTACATCAGAACAGATTGATTCAAGCTAATAAATGCATATCGTATCCCCGATTTTCTGCAACCACAGGACTGGCTATGCAAAGTCGACCTCTCGGAGGCATATTTTCATTTAGCTGTGGCTCGCAGCCACAGAAGGTTTCTGCGCTTAATTTATCGCAAAGAATAACTAGAAATGACTTGCCTACCTTTTGGTCTGAGCACAGCGCCCAAGACCATTGCTGCGCTTACTAATTGGATAGCCCAGACACTCGGACAACGAGGTGTCAGGATAATAGTTTTCCACGACGATTTCTTGATCGCTCACCAGGACGAACACAGACTTCGGAATCGCGTGAAGATTGTGGTCGACACTCTGAAAACGTTGGGTTGGCTGGTCAACTACAAAAAGTCTATTATCACCCCGTTGAAAAGTCTAGTATTTCTAGGAATTCATTGGGATCCATGAACGAATTGCAAGCGCCTTCCCGAAGAGAAACTTCTGCGACTAGCAGACAAAATTTGTCATTTGTTAGGGAAGCAACGCACAACGATCAAGTAGCTCCTGAGCTTAGTTGGTCTCCTCAATTTTGCCAGTTTTGTAGTACCAAAAGGAAAGCTCAACTTCGAGCACTTCTGAACTTACTGAACGCAATTTTGAAGTCTGATCACAGGTCAGGACACACCCTACCTCATGCTGCCATAGACAGTCTGATATGGTGGAGTCAGAATTGTCATCTTCCATCGGAAATACACAGACTGTCGCCGTCTCATTTCCTTACAACAGATTCATCAGACATCGCTTGGGGAGCTCGTTTAGACACTCTTTCTCTCTCGGGTCTGTGGCCAGAAGCCGAAAAACATCTTCATTGCAACCACAAGGAGATGTTGGCAATCCTAAGAGTTTTAGAAGATCATTATCAGCTCCTGAGTCACAAAACAGTTTTGATTCAGAGCGACAACAAGTCGGTAGTCTCATATCTCCGTCACGAGGGGGGAACCAAGTCTGCTCCTCTCCTGGATATATAAGTGATTTGGCTAGATTTTTATCTGATCTCCATTTAATTAATAATTTATCGTACAATACTATTTTGTTACACAAATCTGTGGTCGCAACCCTCTGCAACCCTGACTTATCTGGCCAGTTAACATGTTCTAAAATCTATCGTGTTACATAAACCGGTCAACAGTGTCAAGCCTCCGATTTGAAATATAAATAATTTAGCTAGTTTCTTAGAGACAAAAACGTGTTGATGAAAACAATATTTAACAAGTGCAGAGACATACAGCTGCTCTTTTTCTACTATGCTCTAGTAGAAGAATTCATGATTTAACTTTGCTCACAGTTGATTTGAATAATTATTCAAATCAAAACGACGTAATAGTTTTTTGGCCGGCTTTTGGATCGAAAACTGACTCTGTAGATTATAGACAATCGAGTTGGAGGTTAATCTCTAATGAACATAATAAAAATTTAGATCCAGTCTACTGGGCTAAGCATACGATCTCGCTTCTTGAGAATCGTAGGAATGCTACAAATTGTAACATTTTGTTAATGAATATTAGAGGTGAATCTAAACCTGCATCAAAAACCCTAATTACAGGCTGGATCAAATCCCATTTAGTCGAAGCAGGTATTAAGGCATCACCTGGGAGTTTTAGATCAGCTGTGGCTTCACAAAACTGGGTCGATAATTTTCCTCTTGAGGAGATTCTTGCTAGGGGAAACTGGCGATCGCAAAATACCTTTTGCAAATATTATAAACGAGAAGTTAGACCAATTCTAAACAGTCTCGCTGTAACTTCATTATTGAATCCAGTTGATTAGAAATTAAATGATGTACCTAAGATATGCTATTATCAAGAGGTTTTGCTTTTGTTTGAATCAAATTTGTTTATTTTCGATTAATTACACTAAGTATTATTTATTCGATGCCTACATCGATCATAATTTTGATATGCAGTATATACTTACACTTTTAGATATTACTAACTGGTTACACAACTAGTACATTTTATTAATGTGGGGATACCAGCAGCAGCAGTTCAAGCTACCCGAATCTGTCAAACTTCCCAATCAAACTTGAATTATAATGCTTTATCGATAAAGTTGAAAATCCATTAAAGAAATGTGACAGTCTGTAGTAGCTTGATGTGCTGGCGACTGTACTATTTCACATTGGCGTCTTCGTCACTTCCACCAGGCGATAACAAACACGTCTCAAATTAATAAGCTTCGAATAACGGTCAAGTCAAATTAATAGAAGCGTTTCACCTACCAATAAAACGCATATTAATTTACTTACCTTATTCGAAGCTTATGGTCAAGCTCTGCCTGGTAATTAGACTCAGTGAAATCAAAATGGCAAGTCTCGCTTAGCGAGCCTCCTAGCCTCCTACCACTGCCACGCGGAAGTGACGTACTAGAAAGAGACAGATAGATATAGAAACGTTGAAGGTGGGAAACGTAGGGCCTATCTCAATTAAATAAGCTTCGAATAAGGTAAGTAAATTAATATGCGCTTTATTGGTGGATAAAACGGTTCTATTAAACTTGAAATAGGATGACTTGTGCATGGCGATGGCCTCCTTCTGCGAGGACGTGATGTCGCAGAAGGAGGCCGCGGAGCGCGAGCGAGAGGGGGATCCCCTAACTGGCGCTCCGCAGGCGGCGTAGGGGCAGGAGAAGGCGGATGTTTGGCCGCCTTCTCCCTCCCCGAGGTGAGCGGCGGGCGTGAGGCACGGGGGTGCCCGCGCCCGCCACGGGCTCACCATGAGGGTGACTGAGCCACGGCCCCTCCCTGTGGAGGGGCGAATGAGGGCCCGCCGTATTAGGCGGGTATCGCCGGCGGGGGAGTGGTAGCTCAGGCTCCGCTAGTTTCCTTCCACCAAGTCGATGCCGGAATGCCACTGGGGTTTATAGTGGGTATACCGGGAGTCATTTTAAGACCCGCCGTACAAATAGAACTAAAAAGCTCTCGGACTACACTCTCGAGCTCATGGAGGACAGACGTGAGATGAATTTGCGTTCGTCAAGTGATGCTTGCAGATACCGGCAGCTCAATAAGCAGATCTCAAAGTCTCTGAAGCGCGACCTACGTCGGTATAATACCGAGCGTATAACGGAGGCTATAGAGCGAAACAGAGGCTCTAAAGTTTTCGCTAGAGATCGCATTAAATCTTGCTGAAGACCCTAGAGCAAGATAAACGCGACACTACACTGAAGATATCCCGGACGTCAGCCTGCAGGAGATTCGATTGGCTCTGAAACAGCTTAAAAACAACAAGGCGCCGGGCGATGACGGAATAACAGCAGAGCTACTGAAGGCGGGTGGTGAACCGATCCTTAGGGCCCTTCAGAAGTTATTTAATTCCGTCATAGATAAGGGAAAAACGCCACATGCATGGCACAGAAGTGTGGTGGTACTCTTTTTCAAAAAGGGTGACAACACCCTTTTGAAAAACTACAGATCCATCTCACTTCTGAGTCATGTCTATAAGTTGTTTTCAAGAGTCCTCACAAATCGTCTCGCCTGCAGGTTTGACGACTTCCAGCCGCCCGAACAAGCCGGTTTCCGAAAAGGCTTCAGCACAGTAGACCACATACATACGCTGCGGCAGGTTATACAGAAGGCCGAGGAGTATAACCTACCCCTTTGCTTGGCGACTACGAAAAAGCCTTTGATTCGATCGAGACCTGGGCTGTACTGCAGTCTCTCTAGCAGTGCCAAGTAGACTATCGGTATATTGAAGCGCTGAAGGGTTTGTTCGAAAACGCCACCATGTCAGTCCGAATACAGGACCAGACCTCGAAACCAATACCTCTACAGCGTGGTGTCAGACAGGGAGATGTTATCTCCCCGAAACTGTTCACCGCTGCATTGGAGGATGTCTTCAAGGTTCTGGACTGGAAAGGACTGGGCATCAACATCAATGGCGAGTACATGACACACCTTCGGTTTGCTGATGATATCGTAGTCATGGCTGAGACCGCGGAGGACCTGAGTACAATGCTCGAAGACCTCAGTAGGGCCTCCAAGCGAGTCTGTCTTAAAATGAACATGGGCAAGACGAAAGTCATGTCTAATGCCCATGTTGTACCGGCTCCTATAAAGATTGGAGACTCCGTTCTCGAAGTTGTTGACAGCTACGTGTACCTGGGACAAACTATCCAGTTAGGAAGGTCCAACTTCGAGAAAGAGGTCAATCGTCGAATCCAAGTCGGCTGGGCTGCTTTCGGGAAGCTACGTAGAATCTTCTCGTTCGAAATACCGCAGTGTCTCAAGACAAAAGTCTTTGACCAGTGTGTGTTGCCAGTGATGACTTATGGAGTTGAGACGTGGTCACTAACAATGGGCCTTATAAGAAGGCTCAAAGTCGCTCAAAGGGCAATGGAGACGGCTATGCTTGGGGTTTCACTGCGCGATCGAATCAGGAATGAGGAGATCCGCAGAAGAACGAGAGTAACCGACATAGCCCGAAGAATTGCAACACTAAAGTGGCAGTGGGCTGGACACATTTCCCGTAGGACCGATGCCCGATGGGGCCGACGGGTTCTCGAGTGGCGACCACGCACCGAAAGACGTAGCGTGGGTAGGCCCCCGACAAGGTGGACCGACGACCTGGTGAAGGTCGCGGGAAACCGCTGGATGCGGGAGGCGCAGGACCGGTCGTCGTGGATAACCTTGGGGGAGGCCTATGTCCAGCAGTGGACGTCTTTCGGCTGAAATGATGATGATACCGGGAGCATATCACCCGAGGAGTCCCACATACTCCTCCCGTCCCCCAACCGGCGAGGATGCGTAATTGTCATTTTCCCCAGCGTCAACAAGAAAAAAAGGGTGACTTGTGCAGCACTGAGAAAAATATAAACTGTTTTAAATGTACATTTATTTATTTCTAGTTTATTAAATTATAACTGATACACATTATATTTGATATATTATATACTAAAATGATGATGATGATGCATAAAATTGATTGGTTTGCAGACTATTTGTTACTAACAAAAAAAAAAACGTAATAACTAAAAGGCCACATTAAAAGAGGTCAAAGAAGTGGCTTAAGTCATTTTTACCAACTTTACAGGATACGAAAAAAACTGTCTATTTTAAAAAATCTGTGTTTTTTTATTGCTACTTAATACATACTCTAATTAACGGTTAAGAAATAATTATTTATACTATATCATGAGACCAATGGTTCGACGCGCAATGGAATTAAAATGTAAAAACGCCAATTTTCGACTCGAGCGATGTTGTTAGCTAAGGGACGATATGGGAATCTTTGCAATACTCTTTGTTATCAAGAAATGGAAATCTTCCCTCAGCCCCTAAAATAGTAAATAATATTTAATATAATATTTCTCGGTTATTTTAAATAGTATTTACTGTTTTCACTTCTTTCTTTCTTTCTCTCTTTACCTTGGTTTTGTTTTGTTACCTTGAATTTAAGGTGAATGAAGCCGCAACCAAAAGCTTATAAGACATTAATTGGAAAGCACATATTGATACCATAGACATACGAGGTGTGTTCAAAAAGTATCGCGAATTTTGTGTTTTTTCAAAAAATATTTATTTATTTATGAATATCTATTTTGTCCCCTTCAAAGTAATCTCCATGAGATATTATACACTTGTGCCAATCTTCGAAGCACTTCAAAAAAACATTTTTTTTTATCTTGTTCAGCTCGATGCCGTCTTTATCTCGTCAAGAGAAGCATAACGTCGTCCTTTCATTGGCCTCTTCAGTTTAGGGAACAAGAAAAAGTCACAGGGGGCCAGATCTGGGGAATACGGTGGCTGCGGCATCATTATTGCAGTTTTTGGCCAAAAAGTCGCGCACAAGCAACAATGTGTGAGCAATTTTGGTACGAATTTCGCGGCGACCCGTCTCATGCCCAAATCATTGATAAAAATCGAATGGCACGAGCCAATCGATATGTTTAGGTCCTCAGCAACTTCTCTAACGGTGATTCGACGATTGGCCAATACCACTTTCTCCACTTCATTAATTTTTTCGTCTGTTGTTGAAGTGCTCGGGCGTCCGGCACGCTCTTCGTCGTTCACATCTTTTCGGCCTTCTGAGAACATTTTGTATCACCGATAAACGTTGCTTCGGTCCAAGGTAGCTTCTCCGTATGCCACAGTCAACATTCGGAATGCATCCGCGCACTTAATTTCGTTTTTCACACAAAATTTGATACAGGTTCTTTGATCCTGTTTTTTTTTTGAATAGGTAAAAATCGAAGACGATCCATAACACGTGCAAGCAAAGCAGCTGTCAACAATTAAATGAACATTCATAATGGCCAAGCTTGTCGGCATAAGTGAGAGACATGAGTACCAACATAACGCCACAAAAAATTCGAAATTCGAATATACGTAAACCCGCGAAAATTCAAAATTCGCGATACTTTTTGAACACACCTCGTATAACAAACATTAACCCTAGAACCCTAATGTGAGTCAAAATGACTCACACCGCGTGCGCGATCGCGCGCCCCTTCCACCTGCGTCGCTATCCCCACCACCCCGGCAGTGCTATCCCCAGGCAGTCGTCCGCCAGGAGGCGAGGAGGTAACATCAGATGCTCCCGCGCTGCGCTCCCAGGTGAGTTTTTCGAAAAGCTACTGAGTCAAATATTACTCAGTCACTATCGACCAACATTAGGGATCTAGAGTTAAAAAGCAAGAATACTTCGATATCGCCTTCGGGTTGTGGCGGTCAAACGGCAGGCGCTTCGCAGAAAATATCGTAGTTTAGCAAAAAAAATCAGTAGTTAGACAGGTAAAGCGGACCCCAGACTTCAAAGCTGAAAAGCTTCGGATGCGACTGGGAATAACGCTGAGATGATGATGAAGACTCTATATAACATTACATTACCCCCACTCACAATAACTACTAAAATTAAGTAATAAATATTATCTAGTTAATTATGGGCATTAACTTAACTGTTGGCATCATGTATAACAAACTTTTATAGAAATTTGTGCTTATGTTTACAAATTGGGATTGCTTTATTGGGAATGTGCACAACATTAGCACCCTCTGCCAACGGAATTTTAAGGGGCATATGTCAGAAAAATAAATAACAACAGCTTTCTTATTTTTATTGATTAGAGTAAATAAACTTTACTTTAAAAAACAGTAAATGGTATGTTGAATGGAATTTTATAAAAACTGTGATAGAGAAATTGATGTCATTATAAAAACTGGTTTAGAGTGTGGCTTTCCAACCTACTATATTAATACGTGCCACCATCATTCGTCAAACATAGGTGACCTCGACACCCTATAAAACAAGTTTAAACATAAGTATTCTGCTAAGCTAAAAATATCACTAAAGATTTAGATAAAGTTATATATAAAATAAAATTTATTGCATTTATTACAGATCGATCATGCTAGAGTTGTCACAGGAGTAAAATGCAGCTGCGTTTATAACCAGAGCGGCAAGTGCTAACATGTTCAGGGTTGATAATAATCATGACTTTTTAAAAAAAAATCAATATAATCCGTTTACTTTGATTTAAATCGGGTTTATTTAATATAAAACGGATTTTTTTAAAGATTTTTAGTTTCTTGTTTTTTTTTTTTCGAGTTTATTAGTCAGTTCTTCATTAAAAGGAAAACAACATATTTTGGTTTAATTTTATTATCAATACAATTAAGGTAATTAAACAAGTTCTACTAATAATATCAACAATTTAAAAAACAGTAGCGTTGAAAAAATTACAAGGAAAGTAATAACTTACGGACTAAAAAATAGAAACATGAACAAATACTTATGGTAAGTATTAATAAAATTAGTTAGTAAACTTTATCATTCTTTAGTATTGAGTTCCTTCAAAAGGTAAACTAATTCGGCTGCCTTCTCGGTGCCTAATCTGTTTCTTATTTTGCTGTGCAGTAAATTGAATGTCGAAAATATTCTTTCGACCCCACCTGAAGAACTGTACTCAGTTGTACTGTACGCAGTTGCTCGTGTGCGCGCCGTAATCTATATCGGGGGATGTCCCTAGACAATTTTTGGCCGACTTGGTTGGCGTAAATAATGTAATGATTTAAATCATCGATTTAAAAAAAAGAATCACTTGATTAAAATCACTGATTTAAATCATATCAACCCTGAACATGTTGCTGCTTTAATATGTTACATTAACAACAAAGTCAGTAATTCAAAAACGAGCATTGAACAACAATGGGTAGAACCTAGTATTCGTCAATTTGTAGCTTGTAAATATTCCAAAGGGAGATATTTTCAAGATATGGATATTGGATCAGTATCTAAGACTGACTGTTGTGAACCACAATCTATATTACGTCATGATGAACTTCTGCAAGTGTCATCTTTAAAACAAATAATACAGGCAACAGAGCACTCTAGATACAAGCATAATAACTGAAGATATATCTGAAACATTGGACAATGTTGAGTTACTGTTGGAGAAGGAAGACTGCTTAGCATTTTTAAGTTTTTTTTTACAGTCCGGCAGGAATTCCAGTTATACAAATGTGTATAATATTATGGTCTAATTTCCAGACCGTTTTGGGAAAACCATAAAATTTGCACTGACAATTTCTGCTGTTATAATGCAATCTACAATGCAACAACAATAAGGACCCATTTTCAATTTCAAAACAACATTGACAATGACAAGACAAGTTTGTTTGCTTCTCTTGCCCTTTATACCGCAATGAGTGCAGCAATCGTTTTCTTTACCCCTTCCACACACTTCGCAATAGTAGAGATATAACTTAGACAGAGACCTTATGAGAGATGATGACCTTATGATGATGAGAATGACTACTTTGACAATAAATGTTAAAATTATGCTTGTAAAAATTTGTATAATAACTGTTAAGAAAAAACATGCATGCTCTTTATATTCCACATTTTACAATCTATTATTCTATTCATCAATACACACAGATGTAGATATGGCATGTTCACAACAATACAATCCTTAACATGCTGAAGCAATATTGGCTGTTTACTATACACTAAACTAGCAAAACTGTGTGACAATTACAAAAGACCAGTTCAGACAACAATTTACATGATCATGAAGAACAGTATTATAGCTGGACTGTTAGACTATGACCTTACGGGTTTGTTTTGGTCTTTCTTATCATAATAATCAGAGAGGAAAATGTGTTTGTATAAATCTGGGTACAATAATACAATATCATAATTATTTAAACCTAAAATGCAACTTTCACTATAGACACATTTACTTACTGCCCCATTACACTTTTTCTTAAGTCAACAATAAATGAGCAGCTCTTTTATTTTTAATATCACTTTGGTCAACTCAAGAACAAAGAAATTATAACATAAATTAAGATTTAATAATGTGCCATGGAAAACTTTACTTATAAAAAACTTAAGCAAAACAGATACTTCATAATAAATAAGTTATGGACCTAAGCCAAGAATATTTCAAAGATAAATTATTATTATTGTCAGTATTGTTAAGTACTTGGATTTGTTGTTTACAAATAAAAACGAAAATTATTTTATTTTATTGTTTACATCTAATTGTATTCATAAAATTCTAATAACACAGGTATTAGTTCAAATGCTCGTAAACAACCAAGTAAGAAAACATGAATGGATTGGGTACGGAAAACACAGTAGTATTTACTACAAAAACAAAGGTTTTTTTTATCGACCTAAGCTGAGGTAACGACGCGTTCATTCAATCAACCATGTGCGTTTGTTTTCATCACACTTACGTTACACTCAGCTACGCAGTATCCCGTACAATCAAGTTATCAATTGAAAGTCATTGGTTTACCTTCTCTTTGACTCTCCAAGTGTGCTCCACGCGCTCAGCGCCCTTTATAGGCTCAAGATGCCTTGGTTTATCGAAACTCAGAGGTAAATCCCATTCGTCTACGTCTGACGAAGTATCACTGTCACCCTGACCACTGTTTTTCTCCTCATCTTTGACCGCGAGATAAGGAGGCATGTCTGTCATTTTTACACAACACTTTGCACAATTTTGTCAATTTTTACCGCTCAACGAACGTGAACACTAAAGAAAAACATTTTCAAAACCTCACAGAGTCATGTGGTGCGCGTCCATTTTTCCACCACATGGGAATAAACAATAATTTTATTTTTCATTTTACGTAAGTGCCTGTTAGAAATTATTTTAATAAATAAGCCACAAATATTTTTTACTATTTTAAACGTACGCCGAGTATTGAATAATGGATATATCAATATCCTAGAGTTTATATATATACCATTAGCTTAAGTGCACCCGATTTCGTTAGTGAAAAGGAACGTTATTCAATTGCGTTCATTTTTTTTTAAGTTTTGATTTGATCACTCCTACAATAACATTAGTACTAATTTTATGCCAAAGACCACTATAGTACAATTTCCATGTTTACTATATACATAATTTTGATTAGGCCTGTTCCTGGCTTGGTATAACTTTTTACAACAAGATATCCTCTTCTTTGCTAGACTTTATGTTACCTTTTCCCAACCAACAAAACGGTCTCAGAAGTCGCACTTTCGAGTGGTAGGTTTAAAGTAAAATCTTATATTTGTTTTAGAACATGCCATCGATCATCGATCACATATTACTTTTAGACAAACCGGTATGGCCTCAAGAACGCTCAGTGTCATAGCCAAGTCTCGTATATGTATGTTATATAGTAACATTTACTAAGATTATTTGCACTTGAAGAAAACTTCTCTTACATTTGTATTCTTAAGCTCGTTTGATATTATATTAGTCTTGATAAATGCTATTGCAAGATGTCGGACTAATATTAGTAGGACTCCGCTGAGGCGGCGAGCCTCCCTGCCGGATTGCCGCCATGGGATCTGGAGGACAAAGCCCTCGCCCTGTGGGAGTGGCGAGAGGAGGCAAAACCGCCGGGCATAACTCCGCTGCCGCGAGAAATCGCGGTACGCACGGTACGGTACGGTTTGTCGCAACTCAGTGCTGGGCACGCCACAATAGTGGCGGTAAATCCGCTCTTTGAGGAGTAGCCAGAGATGCGCCGCAGCGCCATCACCTTCCGCCTGACGCAGGTCCTCATCGGACACGGTTGTTTCGGGAGGTTCCTGTTCCATATAAGGTGGGAGGAAACGCCAGAGTCTCAGCATTGTGTGGATCGCTCTGTAAGGTACGCATCGCTACGTCATCCTCAAGCCACGCATCGCATAGAAATGAAAACCGCCAGCTCTGCAAACACGTTATATTTACGTTAGTGCTAACTCGCTCACGCGCGCATCTGTCTCGTTTCTTTTAGATACTTACAGAGTCTGGTAGGCGCGTTCCAATTGGACGATCGCGCCGCCTTCATAGTAGAACTGTCACTACGTCAGCCCCAGAGATTTTGCACTTAAGCTTGTTGTATGTATAGAAAATATACACCCGCCGAACCCCATCAGGGCTAAGCAGTCAATTGGACGGGTACCAGAGCTCCGGCCTTGGGGGATCTCCTAGTCGGAATTGGTGTACAGTCTTCCCTTGCAGCTACACACCTAGCGTCTTTAGGGTGTGTCTACACCAGTCAGGGCACCGTTGCACATTGAGATTGGCAACGGAATACAAGCTTAGGGCTCACCCTTAGGCACTCACCTCCCTGTCTAAATAGGTACCAGCGGCTTAAACACGCAAATAATGACGGGGCACGGTGGCTTCTCCGAGTACCTGAATCGCATCAGGCGCAAAGAGAGCCCATCTTGTATTTGCGACCAACACGTAAGCGAAACGGTCCCACATATTTTAATTGATTGTCCACAGTTCGCAAGACACCGACTTAACATTGAAACTACCTTAGACACGAAGATAACAGCTGTAAGCATCAAAGATATAATGATGAGCAAAAATGCGAAATTATTCCTCGATTACTGCCAATATGTCACAAAAATAGTAATAGATCGAAACAAATCGCATAAGAAAAAATGCTATCATAATATATTGTGTTATATTATAGACTAGCATTATGTGAAAATTAGCTTTGTAATATCTTGCAACTTGTAGAAATAAGTATAGAATAATAAAATGTAACCAGTAAGTAAACGCTGTATTAAAATACCTAATATATTCTTTCGTGTCTGTAATTTTGAGTAGAAAATAAGATTAGTAAATAAAAATTAAATTAAATATAAAATTTCTAAAATAGATGTAAGGATAGAATAAGTCGGTAGGCAAAAGAAAAACTTTATTAAAAACTGGTCCCATTTACTGTGTTCACCCTAAACCTTATAAATAAAAAGAAATAACTAAGTAGATAGATATAATAGATGGGAATCCCACCCAGTACAGACGCGAATGAGGAGGAATGATAGAAAGATTAAGTATGAGGCATGAAAGTACGAGAGGCATAAATGCGAGAACTTGAATGAAAGTGAAGTTTAGTACAGGCTCCGATTATGTTGGAGGTAGTAGATTAAAAGAAAAAAAAAAAAAAAAAACCTCTCTGTCTAACCCGACAGGGAGGGTACACACCCCCGGGCCAATCCACCCGGGAGGGATAGGTTCCTCACTTCATAATAAAAACTCCCTACTACTTCGGTCCACCATGGACGAAGTAGTCTACCTCTTTTTCAAGGAGGTCATTATGAATGACCCCCTTTTCATCGCCAAGTACGGAGAAAAGGTCGCTGCTTTGCAGCACCGCCCCTCCCCTCCCGAAGCTGACTTAACCCCTCCGGCGTCTATGGACGCGGAGGAAGCTTCAACAATGCGAAGAGCTCAAGAGTCGCCTGAGGAAGTATCCTCCTCAGACTCAGCGGCCTCCTCCCCCCCCCCCCCCCCTCAGACGATGATAGCTTCACCGTCGCCGCCGGAAAAAAGCGCCGACTCAAAAAAAAGAAGCAGCCCCCATCTAAGAGCAGCAAGACAGCTGTTCTTAGTTGGACTTAGTTGGGGCTGCTGCAAAAATCCCTCCGGCCTCTTCCCAGAGGACAGTCCCCCCTCCCCCGCCTGTCTTCATACAGGACAAGGGGAAAAGGACTCAGATTTCAGCTTGGTGCACCGAGCTGAAAATCGGGTTCACTAACGCCCGAACCACCCAGACAGGGATAAAGGTCTCCCTCCCTACCTCCAGGGATTACAGGGATGGATTACAGGGATTACAGGGTGGTGATCCGAAGGATCCCTAAAGAGATCCCCACATCCGACGTCAAGGCCGATCTGGAAGCACAGAGCATTCCAGTAAAAGAGGTGCACAGGATGCACAAGGCCAGAGGCAACGTGGCCTATGACATGGTGCTGGTGGTGTGCCCACCTGTCGAAGGAGCCACCCTCCACCCTATCTTCCAGGTGAAGAGCATATGCTCCCTCACCGGAATACTTCTGGAAAAACCGCACAAGAGCGGCATCGTCGGCCAATGCTACAGATGCCAACTCTATGGGCACTCCCAGGCCCACTGTCACGCCAAACCCAGGTGCGTTAAGTGCCTGGGCGACCACGGCACAGCAGAGTGCCCACGGTCTAAGGACCGTGCGCTCTGCGAGCCGCCAAGCTGCGTCCTTTGCGGCACGACCAGCCACACGGCCAACTATCGGGGGGGCCCCAAGGCCCCAAAGTCAACCTCCGCGAAACTGACGAAGCGTGCAAACGCACGCCAGCAGCGCGAGTCCCCTCAGACCCAGGACCCAGTAAAACTGAGCCCCCAAACACCAAGCCCGTGGAACCAGCTGAACCACCAGAAGGCTTTCCCAGCCCTCGTGGCAACAGCTCCCCAACCCCACCCCCTCCACCCACCGCCGCCTGGAAGGATCCTCGCATCCACCCTGGCACGGCGAAAAAAGTGTTACATTTGACCTCTCCTCCCAGTTCAACTTCGACGTTGTGGGCCCTCTGACCCCAACTCACTTCCCCATTGTCCCCGGACAAACCCCCGACGTCTTCGACGTGGCACTTCTGAAGAATGTCAACCTACGGTTAGACTCTATAGAAGTGTCCCACGAGCTTAACTCAGACCACCGACCAGTCATTATCCGACTGGCTCCCCGCGTTGGCCTAAATGACCCCGACCAACGTCCCACGACTAAAGTGGTAACGGACTGGAGGAAAGTAGGCGAATGTCTGAAATCCACCCGATCCCCCACTTAGACTCCATTCCCGCTGTTTTGGACTCAATCGCGAGCACGACGGCCGCAGTCGACTCGTTCACGGAACACGTACAGTCAGTCTTGAACGACTGTTCTAGGGAGATCTCAGCGACGGATGACCGCCGCGGGAAGCTCCCTGACGACATACGTGAACTACTGAACGAGAAGAATGCAGCCGTCCGGGCCTTGAAGCCCAATGCTCCCCCAGCGCTCAACCAGTAGAGAGAGCGTCAACCTTCAGAGGTAAGCTGGTCACCTTCTGAAGGTTGACGCGGAGGTCGAACGCAGAGCTTCCCTCCCACCCGTCGAAGACCCTGAAGATCCTATGCCTCCCGTCACTCCAGACGAAGTGCAGGATATTATCAGAGGTCTCAAACCTAAAAAAGCTCCCGGTTCTGACGGCATCACCAATAAAGTGATTCGACTCCTCCCTGCCCACCTGATTATCCTACTGGCCACCATCTTCAATGGAGCCATGGGCAACAATATCTTCCCACAAACGTGGAAGGAAGCGAAAGTTATAGGCATTCCTAAGCCCGGCAAGCCAAAATCAGAGCCTTCGAGCTACCGTCCTATTAGCTTGCTAAAAGTTCTTGGCAAAGTCTATGAAAGGCTTATTTACAAGCGTCTCAGGGCCTTTGCCGAGAACAGGGGCCTCATTCCCGACGAACAATTCGGGTTCCGTTCTCGACACTCGAGTGTCCAACAAGTCCTCCGTATCACCGAGCACATCCACGCAGGATTCCTACGTGGTATGATGACAGGTGTTATCTACTTCGACATAGCGAAAGCCTTTGACAAAGTCTGGCGCAACGGCTTAATATACAAGCTGTACAAACTCGGCGTGCCTGACCGTCTCGTGCTCATCCTGCGAGACTTTCTGTCAAACCGCACATTCCGCTACAAGACCGAAGGAGCTATCTCCCCCAAAAGTAAAAAGGCCCACCTCGCTCTCTTCACAGACGACACAGCCATTTATTGTTCAGGAACCAACCGATCCCAATCAAATTAAACTAAATCTCCAAACCACTGTCAACGCACTTGCTGACTGGTTTAAAAAATGGAAAATAGAAGTTAATCCCGACAAAAGCCAAGCGGTCCTCCACTCCAAACCGCGCAGCAAACCCACCCTCCCCCGACCAACCACTATGTCTGGCAAGCCGATCCCTTGGGAAAAGCAAGCCAAATACCTAGGTGTCACCCTAGACGTACACCTCACCTTTGGAGAGCACATAACGACGCATTCGCACGCATTCTATCAACTCCACTCTCTCGTCAACCCGCGCAACAAGCTGTCCCTCAAGTGCAAAATGCGCCTGTACACAGCCTGCATACGCCCCATCATGACATACGCCTGTGTAGTCTTCGCACACACCGAGCCCAGTCATATCCATAGGATGCAGACACTCAAAAACCGCTTTCTTCGTAGAGCAACAAACGCCCCTTGGTTCGTCCGAAATGAGATCCTCCATCTAGATCTCAAAATCCCCACTATCCAGCAGTTCATGAAACGCCTTTCCAAGCGTTTCTTTGACACAGCCGCTGAACATCACAACCCTCTGGTTGTCGCGGCAGCAAAGTACACCCCCTCCTAAATAAGAAAGCTTCGCCGACCTAGGCACGCTCTCACAGACCCTGATGACCCCATAACCCTCTTCCAAGAGGCCAATAGGGCCACTAGCACAAAATACAAAAAACCGAGCTACCGACCTCGCCTCGACCGAGGTCCATCGCGACGCGTTCAACGTAGTAATCGCCCCCCCCCCCCCCTCCCGTCCCTTGTCCGATGAAGGCCAGCCCGCGCCGCAGCTGAGTAAATATAAACTCCCGACTATGACCTCTGAGTTTGTTTCGGCCGTTTCTTCTCAGAGCTAGTACTAGGAAACGCCGTGGTCATCAAACCGAAATAAAAATAAAAAAAAAACGATCCAGCCGTCCCTTGCTGTTCTCTCTAGCGACACCCTAAGCCGAGGTTCGTACCCCACAGGGGGTGCCCTTAGCGTGTAGTCGCTTAGCTTTTAGTAGCCCTGGCTGGAGGCTTTAAATTCACTTAAGGCAGCCACAGGATAGTCCGGTTAAGTAGTCACGACCTCTCAAGGTCAACTACGAGATGCCATATCAAAAAAAAAAAAATAGAAAATATACGCCCCTATTTCTACACTACTGCCCTTGGTTTTATTTCATCACTACCTACATCGTTGCTACAGCCCTGAGGACACTGTGGAGCATACGGTGGAGGTCTGCCCGGTTTAGGTAGAGCACCGCCGTGTTCTCGTAGCGGCGAAAGACTGCGATCTCTCGCGTCCGACCCTGGTCCAGGCCATGGTCCGCAGCGAGAGTGCATGGCAGGTTCGTCACCTCCTTCTACAAAGCAGTTATGCTGGCAAAGGAGGAGGCGGAGCGCGTGCGGAGTGCAGAGGGAATCCCAGCGCCATCACGCCACTAGCCGCCGCAGGAGACGACATCGAACTCCCAGCCACCGTAGGCGCGGGCCTGCAGGCGGCGAGCAGTGGGCAACTCGCCACCCGGTAAGAACCAAGGCCGAGTCGACCGAGTTGTGTTTTACGCGCCCCTCAAAGAGATGTCAGCACATCGTGACGGGGTCCACGATGGGCGATGCCTCCTGTGTTAGGGTCGCGGGTTGGTTTCCTCTTGGAGAAGTAGGCTGCGGAGAGGGAACGGGAAGAGGATGCTCTTGTCGCTCCCCTCCGGCGTAGACGGGTGGGGCGAAGAAGGCGGGGGACGAACCCCCGTCTCCTTTAGCCCCAGAGTGTGACCAGCGTGTGTGAGTAGCTCCCGCACGAGCATTGCACTGGTCACCACGTCTGAGGATTACTCCGGTCCCCGGGTACGGCCTTGACCAGGCCGGTAAGCCCTGAGAGTGGCACGGCGATAAGGCTTTCGGGCTGATCGCGTGACACTCTCAACGCAGGGCTCGAGGGTAACCGAGTGGTTTTAGTGCGTATTCCCGGCTTCGGCCGGGCGAGTCCCACACACGCCTGTCGCCTAGCTAGCGGCGGGTACAGTGCGTAAAGGCATTTCCACGTTGCGCTATCAATAGCCCTTTCCCAACTAGTAGGACAAGCAACTAGGGTGCCTGATGTAGTTGGTCATGCTGCCAATTGTCTGGACCTTCTGCTGACCACTGATCCGGACAGATGTATTGTAACAGTTCCCTCACCGTTAGGAACTTCAGACCACTGTCTGGTAGTCTGTATCGTCCTTCTCGCCACTAAATTGAGAATCACGTGGTAAACGGCGAATGTGGCGATACAAGTCAGCAGATTGGGGTGAGATGCGCCACTTCTTTGCGTCTTATCCCTGCCAGCTGGTCTGCTTCTCTTCTGACAATCCGTCAAGCTATGCCGACGCTATATTCGATGTGGTGCGTTAAGCTATGAAGTATTTTAACCCCTTCTCTGATGTGCCCGTTGGTAGCTTGGCTCGGTTCAACGCAGACGCTATTCAAGCTGAACAGCGTAAGCACACGGCATTTCTCACCTGGGTTAAAGATGCTTAAGGCTTAGGACCATACAGCTCCGGATGTTACCTCAAAGAATAATGCTCTCTGTGCAGCCATCCGGTAGCACATCTCTCTGGTCCCTTGCCAAATCGGTCGAGGCGAACTTCTGTTGGTCCACACTGCCTCCGCTGGTTGATCCTGATGGAGAATTGTTACATACGGTGAGAGAGAAAGGTCTCTGCATCTCTCTTTGTCCACAATTCGTGTCATGAAACTACCAATGCTACTCCACTTAATTACTACCTAATTATTAAACTATTTGCCGGCTACAATGACCCAATTGCGGCTTAGCAATCTTGTGATATTAGCCATCGAACACGAGGCAACACAAAATATAAATTTCGATGCATTTAGTGTTGTGTTTGCACCTACCAAAGCTAGAAAGAAGAAATTTTAATTGTGTAACAATTCCTTTTCTGTCTATTTGTTTATTTTATTATTTATGTATACACAATAAAATACATAAAGATACGACAAAATTAAGATCTGAGTACAAAGGTGCTGCTTATTTCTTCCAGCAGACCTGAGAAAGGAGAAGTAAAACAGAAATGTAGACAAAAGTGTGTAAGAACAAGGAGGAAATAAAATATGAATATGATAACTATTAAAGTAATAATATTAAATATACCTAAACATAAACCTAAAATAATTATATAAGCTAAACCAATAAAAGCAAAAATAAGTATACTACTTAAATAAATACATAATACTAAAATATATAAATACGAATGTTAGGCGGGAGTGAGTTCCACAGTCTTACAGCATGTACAGAGAAGGAATAAGAATAGTAAATCGTTTTATGAGGATGTGATTTAAGGATGGATCTTAGGTGTGATCTACAGGGTGCGTCGCCAGAGCGCGCGTAAGAAAAACTCTCACGCAGGTAGGAAGGATAAGACGGGTTGTGTAAGATGTTGAAAAGGAGACATAAAATCCTAGTATTCCTGCGAAGGTGAATTGGGAGCCACTTGAGTTCTTTGCGAAGGTGAGAAACATGATCATACTTACGAAGACCGAAAACAAAGCGAATGCACAGGTTTTGCAAGCGCTCAAGCTTGTTCAACAGCTCCTCAGTAGCATCCAGGTAACAGGCATCGGCATAATCTATAATCGGCTGAATAAGGGTTTGTGCTAAAGAAATGTTAGTCTTCAAGGGTAGAAGACCCTGAAGGCATTTCAGCGAGTGAAAGGAAAAACGTACCTTTCGGCTGACCTCACTGACCTGAGCACGCCACGATAGATTGGAGTCTATAACTACACCCAGATCTTTGGCAGTTTCAGTTAAGTAAATTCGTACACCATAAGGCAAGTAAAGGCAGGAGAGATGTAATATTGGCTGCATTGCGAACGAATCTGCTGCCTATGATCATAGCCTGGGATTTAGTTGGGTTAATTTGTAAGCCAAATGACTTAGCCCAAGCGCTAACACAAGCCATAATATGATATAGATACACGTCCTTTATCATATAATATTTATTGTTTGTTACTTTCCATGGGGTGACACTACCAACTTCCGCCCCGCGTGCCACTCAAAGTAGCTACGCCACTGCCCCCCACCCTTCTCAAG
Source organism: Sesamia inferens (assembly GCA_037179545.1). Lineage (NCBI taxonomy): Eukaryota > Metazoa > Arthropoda > Insecta > Lepidoptera > Noctuidae > Sesamia > Sesamia inferens. The sequence continues at coordinate 33,875,817 of CM073926.1, read as the reverse complement.
ACTCGAAGTTTCAGTGTGCCGTCTCGGCATGTCAGACCACCAACCTATTACCATAGTATCGGCCTACTTCCCACCAGGCTGCGCTGCAGAGAATCACCAACTCTTAGCAGACGACATAGCCATAGTTCTTGGATTGAGTGACTCCGTTATAATAGCGGGCGACCTCAACGCCAAACACACTGCTTGGAATAGCACTAGGATCAATACCAGAGGCAGACTCCTATTTGACATCTCCACCCAATTGAACTTCGACGTCGTGGGCCCCATAACCCACCCATTTCCCCTATGACCCCGACCACACCCCAGACGCCCTCGACGTCTCGACCTACGGTTAGACTCTATAGAAGCACTACCAGAGCTATCGTTCGACCATCATCCGACTGGCTCCCCGTACTGGCCTCTCTGACCCAGGTCAAGCAACCCATACGAAAGTGGTAACGGACTGGAGGAAAATAAGCGTTCGGCTGAAATCCACCACATCCCCCCACTTGAACTCCATACCTACACAACTCGACTCTATCGGAGACACGACAGCCGCGATCGACTCGTTCACGGATCATACAGTCAGTCCTGAACGACTGTTCAAGGGAGGTCACAGTGACAGAAGACTGTCGCTGGAAACTCCCGGCTGACTTGCGTGAACTGCTGACCGAGAAGAATGCGGCTGTCCGTGCCTACAGCAACTTCCCCTGCGAAGCTAATAGAGAAGTTGTCACCATGCCTCCTCTCAGTAATTATAATGTCCCAACAATGAACTCTGAGTTTATTTCGGCGTTTCTTCTCAGAACTAGTACTAGGAAACGCCGCGGTCATCAAACCACTAAGAACCTTTTCGATCCAGCCGTCCCTTGCTGTCCTGACTAGCGACGCCCTAAGCCGAGGTTCGTACCCTACAGAGGGTGCCATTAGTGCGTAGTCGCTCCTTAGCTTTAATTTAGTTTTTTTTTTTAATTAATTTATAAACCAGCGCTTGACCGCAGTCCCGCCTGATGGTAAGCAGTGACGCAATCGTTGATGGTAAAGCGCACCAGTTTATTAAGAGCCTATTCACTCTAGCCTTGAAGACACTCAAATTGTAGTCCGGCAGAAACACCGCCACTGGCAAATTGTTCCAGTCCATCGATGTACGCTGTATAAAGAAGGAGGTGAAACGCTTCGTCCGGATCGTAGTGGTGTTAACAACATAAAGTCAAAGTCAAAGTATTTATTAGTGTACTTTTTGGTGATACAATCGGCCTTAAAGTTAGTTGAATGGTGGAACGGAGATGGGGGAATTAAATCATGCAATTCCCTCGCACACTCCCCAAAATGTATCCTATAGAACACCGAAAAGCTGCTTCTCTACGCCTGTGCTCTAGGCTTTGGAGACGCAACTCGAGTTAAATCAGGGTCACCAATCAGCCTCTTCGCACGCCTCTCTATTGAATCCAAAGTGGCAAGGTGACACTTAGCAGCACCAGCCCAAATGTGGCTGCAGTACTCCACACAGGAACGAACCTGTGCTTTGTACAACATTAGAAGCTGCCCTGGTATGAAGTACTGCCGGCCCTTTGCGATAACGCCAACTTTCCTGGCAGCCAACTTGGCCTTGGACTCAATGAACAGCCCAATGTTTAGGTTCGAGGAAATCTCAACACCCAAAAGCTGAAGGCGGTCGGTACACTCCAAGGATACATTCCGAAAAGTAGGAGACAAGGTCAATGGGCTCCTTTTGGCGGTGAAAAGACACGCCTGTGTTTTGGCGACATTGAATGCTACAAGATTGGCATTGCCCCATTCGGAGACTGCCTGAAGTGCAACACTCGTTCGCTCTACCATGGCCTCTCTTTCGGACCGGATTGTTTCCTTACTAGCCCGAGCTTCCGGCAGGTATCTCTCCACAACTGTGCTGTCATCTGCATACCCATAGATACCGGGCATCAGCAGATCGTTAATATGCAGCAGGAACAGAGTTGCAGAGAGAACAGACCCCTGAGGAACACCGGCATTGGTCGACATGGGCTCAGATGAGCATCCGTCGACAACAACTCGGAGGGACCGTTCGGTCAGGAAGTCTTTTACCCAGCCAGTCAGGCCAGCGGAAATGCCGTACGCTGGAAGCTTACTCAAAAGGCCAGCGTGCCATACCCGGTCGAAGGCCTTCGAGACATCAAGGGAGACGGCAATCGCTTCCCCATTTTTCTCGAGGGCCTCGCCCCACAAGTGAGTGGCATACACTGGTAGGTCCCCAGTTGACCAATTGCGGCGAAACCCGTACTCTCGGTCACTGAGGAGATCGTTACCTTCCAGGTATGTCAAAAGGCGCGAGTTCAATACACGCTCCATAATTTTGCAAAGTATGGAGGTGATCGAAATCGGCCGATAGTTGGTAGGACCGGCACGACTACTATTTTTGGGCACGTTTGCACGTTGGCAAGCTTCCAGTTATGTGCTGCCCTTTAAGGACGATTTGAGATAGTGAAACTTTTGAATATTGGAAATACCTTTAGAATTATGGAATTCTAAAGGTATTATATACTAGTAAGGTAAATGTGTCTCGGAATTCCAGCCACTGCTCATAGGAACCGTCAAATGTAGGCATGGAGATAGTGGGTAACTTGACAGCATGTATTGACGGGTCGTGATTATGAGTATGATATGATCTGGAGCAGTCAGCAACCTCATCAATGTTCATCATCAGTTCAGCTAATGAGACTATAGTAACTATCTTCAAATTGTTCTTTGGTTTAATTGTTCGTCTAATTGACTATCTGACAATATTTCTTCTATTTTAGATTGAATGTCGTTGAAATCTGAAAATAACGTACATCCTTGAACCCTCAATTTTAAATCAATGCGTTTTTGATTTAGAAAGTCATGATCGCAATCTTTTATAGACTCTAAATATCAGTTGTAAAGCCTGCCCTTAATAATACTACGTTTTCTAACCAAATCGCGAACTAACTCACTACTTTCTACACTTAGCAAAATAGGAGACTTGTCACGGGATCTAGCAGAATCAATAGGCATGATGTCGAATAAAACCTTGTGCGGCGTTTTCTTCTTGATCCGCCACGTGCTAGGAGTTCAACCAAAAGTCGCTCGGCGATCTCGTTGGTATCAATATCCCAATATTCAGTTCGAAGGTCCAAAATGTCCGGTTCGGAGGTCCAAAATGTCCGGTTCGTGTGGTCCGTGTCGCATGCGATTTGTATGTATCCATTTGTTGCTGTTTTCTAGTCTAGCCATGAGTGCGGCTTTTAATGTCCTATGCCAGCGTTCGACGATTCCGTTACTCTGCGGGTGATACGTAGTAGTACGGGTTTTTTCTGCACCGAGTAATTGAGCGAGGTCTTGGAATAGTCGACTTTCAAACTGTCGTCCTTGGTCAGTAGTGATTCTTATTGGACAACCGAAACGAGATATCCACACTTCGTAAAGTTTTCTTGCGAGGATTTCAGCGGTTGTCTCCTGAAGCGGTACAGCTTCGGGCCATCGTGCGCACCGGTCGATCATAGTGAGCAAGTATTTGTGTCCACATGCTGATGTAGGTAGCGGTCCAACGATATCGACGTGAATATGTTGAAATCGTTCGCTCGGTGGAAATGTTGCGATGTCACTATGATTGTGTCGCTGTACCTTGGAGAGCTGACACGAATTGTGTGCGCGGTTGTGAGTGCGGCGGGTAAATGCGTGGAAGAACTCGCTTGAGAGCGGTGGTCTTAAACTCAATGTGGCGAAGACGGTGTACATGGCCAGCAACACCACAGACCCTATGCCTGTGTGCATAGGCGGAGACAAGGTCGAGTGCACAGACCAATTTAAATACTTGGGGTCTGTGCTCCACGCGTCCGGCGATATTGATTGCGACGTTAAGGCACGCATTTCCGCAGCTTGGGCAAAATGGCGTGAGATGACAGGTGTCATTTGTGACCCCAAAATGCCGGTTAAGCTTAAGGGACAGGTCTATAAGACCATCATTAGACCTGTCCTTCTGTATGGCAGTGAGGCGTGGCCTGTGCTTGAGCGACACAAGCAGGAGCTGCGTGTCACGGAGATGAGTATGCTGCGGTGGATGTGTGGAGTTACGCGGAAAGACCGCATCAGGAACTCCCGCATTCGTGGCAGTCTCCATGTCCGTGACATAGCAGACAAACTGCAAGAGAGTCGCCTACGATGGTACGGCCACGTCTTACGTAAACCGGCATGTTACGTGGGTAACAAATGTCTTGCCATGGCGCCTCCGCCGGGCCGGAACAAGCGAGGCAGACCAAAGAAGTGCTGGCTTGACGTTGTAAGAGATGACATGCGTGCCAACAATCTCACACCACAGGATGCCAGAGATCGTGCGAAATGGAGGCGTAATAGTAGGAAAGCGGACCCCGGGCTCCAACGCGAAAGCCGCGGATGCGACCGGGATTATACGCTGAGATGATGATGATGAGTCCACTGGCCGACGTCGGTATTCATTGAAGGCCAAAAGAATCGCTCTTGCATTAGCTTCCGTGTGGTTCGTACTCCTGGGTGGCTTGGGCTATGCACGGCGTTGAAAGCTATGCGACGAAAATCAGCTGTTAAGTATGGACGAACATGTGACGTTGATGTTTCGCAAAATATTTGCTTGTTGGTACCCGGTAAGACGATTTTCTTGAGTTGTATGTTGGTCTGTTGAGAGCTGCTGTCGTTTTCTTGAGCTTGAGACAACTCGTCGTAGTTGATGGGTGATGGCACGTCGATGGTTTCGACGCGTGATAGTGCATCTGCGACAAAATTTTGAGCTCCGCTCACGTGTCGAATGTCAGTGGTGAACTCGCTGATGAACAGTAGCTGACTGATTCGCCGTGGTGTGTCGTTATCGGACGGAGGTTTGCGGATTGCGTAGGTCAGCGTCTTGTGGTCAGTATAAGTCACGAGTTCTTTGCCTACAACCATTTTTCGAAAGTGTTTTACTGCCATATGTATAGACAATAGCTCGCGATTGAAAGTACTATACTTCTTTTGTCTTTCGGAGATTTTTTTTGAAAAATACCCGAGTGGCACCCATTGTTCTTTGTTTCGCCTTTGTTGTAAAAATGCCCCGGCGCAACTACTTGACGCGTCAGAAAAAATCGCTATTTGGGCGTCTGGCGAACTAGATGGGTAAGACAATAAAGCAGCGTTTATTATGCTCTGTTTGCACAACTCAAAGGCTTTTGTCGATTGATCGTCCGTTTTGTCTCGTCTTTACTTCCGTTTTGTCTCGTTTTTTTGAGTTATGAAGGAACGCATTCAGCGGTGCTTGAATGCGGGCTGCATATGGGATGCTGTCGCGGTAGAAATTTATCATCCCCATAAATCTTCGTAAGTCTTGAATGGTTTCGGGTATGGGGTACTCTGTAATTGCTGTGACTTTGTCTTGAAGTGGTTTGATTCCCTTGCTTGATACTTTGTAACCTAGGAACTTGACGGTTTCGCTGCCGAAGACACACTTAGATGGATTTATAGTGACACCATACGTGTCTAATCGGCGTAAAACTTCCTGCAGATCTCCGATGTGGCTTGCTTCATTTTCCGAAGCAACGATAACATCATCGATGAATGGGAACGCGTAGTCTATTCCGTTGAGTACTTCGTTTATGAATCGTTGGAATGTCTGTCCGGCATTCTTGAGACCTGGGCACTTTCGTGAAAATTCGAACAAACCGAATGGTGTAGTGATCGCTGTCTTCTCGATATCGGGTTCGAAGATAGGTAATTGCGAATGTCGGGGTACGTAGCGAGGTGTCGGTGTTTTTAAGGAGAAACAAATGTTTATGTTGAACACTATTTATTGACCAACTCACAAACTGTTCTTATAGTAAAAATGTTAGGAAAATGTTCGAATGCACCCGGCTACCGCGGAGACCAAAAGTGCACTGAATAATTATAATATCTACTACATTAATTCATAATTGTAGGTCAACGCGTTAGGCCGATATTGCTAGCTAAGGTGTTCGGTGAAAATACTGAACAGCGAATAGGCTCGGTTAAATCGAGAGTGGTGAAAATTTTCTTGCCGGGAAGCCGGTAGGCAAAATATTTAGAGGCGTAGAACTGGATAGCGATCGGGTTTGGTGACGTCATTGAGTCTTCTGTAGTCACCAAAGATGCGTAAGTCGCCTTTTTCTTAGGAACGTCATGTAGCGGACTGGACCAAGGGCTTTTGCTCGGTCAGCAAATTCCTTGCTGCATCATGAGTTCGAATTCTTTCTTCACGGGCAGGTAGCGATGGGGAGGAAGAGGTCTGCATTTGTTGTACACTGGTGGGCCAGTAGTTTCGATGTGGTGTTCTACCCTGTGTTTGAGAGTATCTTTCGTGCATGATGGTCGCAGGATATCGGGAAACTTACTGAGGAGCTGGTGATACGGCTGTTCCGTGTCGATACTTCGAACTGTAGGTTCGGCGGAATGAATGACTGATGATCTGACGGTCAGATTGGTAACTTTGTCGACGAGACGTCGGCCGGCTATGTCGACAAGAAGTTGATGACGTTTCAGAAAGTCTGCACCGATGATAGGTTTGCTGACCGCAGCGACGATGAATTTCCAGGTGTACGGCCGTCGGAGGTTGAGATCCAGTTATAGGGTTTTCTCTCCGTACGTTGGAATGATCGTGTTGTTTGCCGCGTACAAACAGAAATCAGTTTGTTTTGCTTTCCCGCCTTTTGTCTTCGGTATCACGGAGACGTTTGCGCCCGTATCTATTAAAAATGACAGGCGCGAATTCTTATCAGTTATGAATAGGCGGTGAGAAGTGTTGTTCGCGTCAGTTGCCGCCTCAACCGACGCAGGCGTCAGTTTTCCGACTGGGCGCTGTTGCTATCAAAATTGCACGGACGCGTACATTTTCGCGCCTCTGTGCCGAACTTGCGATGATAATAACAGTTAAGTGATTGTTCTGAATATTTGCGGTTGCTATTATCCTTGCTTGTTGAACGCGACCTTGAACGCCGTCTGTCGAGTGGTCTGTGCGATCTTGGTCTGGATTCCTGCCTGTTCTTGAGTTCTGCCAGCTCCAAAGACAGCTGCCGCAATTGTTCATGTAGGCGCCGTGTCAGCAGCCATATCGCTCGTGTTGCGCGATACTGTCCATTATAGCATTACAGTGTCTGCTACTTGCGACAACTTTTCTAAGTCCGGAGTGACCGCTGTAGTCACCGCTCACGGTGAGAATAGCGCGTACTGAGGGTGGAAGTAGCCTGGTCCACATGATGCGCAGTGTACCGTCTGGTATTTTCTGCCACGCTAGTTCCCGCATTTTTCGTAACAGCTGTGAGGGTTTTTGATCTCCGAGTTCCATCTCATCCATCAGCTTCTGCAGCTCCCGGCTCTCGGATTCCTCGTAGATGCTGATGAGTCTGGCCTTCAGGGTTTCGTACTTGTTATCAGTGGGCGGGTTAGCTACAATGTCACTTACTTGCTGAAGTGCGTCCAGGCCTAGTCGGGCGATAGCTGCTTGATAGCGCGCGTCATCACCTTAATTCTGTGGCGCCATTATTGCTTCGAAGTGCGTAAACTCGCCCTCCTACCTGTGGTGCGTTGCTGGTCGCCCTCCTGATTAGACTATCAAATTCAAAAATATAAACCCAAATTCCATAAATAAGGACCGACAACTGAACCATGGGATATCCTCAGGGTTCAGTTGTCGGTCCTTATTTATGGAATTTTGGTTTAGATGACTTACTCGCGATCCCGCTTCCTTGCGGCTGTTCACTTACTGGTTACGCGGACGATGGCCTACTGCTCATTCAGTCAAGTACCCGAGCTGGACTTGAGAACTTGGCCAATACTTGCCTAAATTTAATATCTCAGTGGGGTGATCGAAACCGCCTAGCGTTTGCGCCGCATAAAACCTATCAACTTCTACTAAAAGGTAATCTTAAATCATTGCCTACTATTAAATTTAACAACGTTCCCATTAAAAAACAGCAATCCGTATGCTACCTTGGTATGATATTAGAAAGGAATTTTTCATTTATCGAACATATAAAAATAGTTGGCGAAAAAGCTAAAAGGAACTTTTATGCCCTAACTAGAATATCCATAGCAACTTGGGGTCTATCATTCCTAACTTTAAAAACTATATATGGAGCTACCTACTTAGGATGCACCTGTTTGGGCCGATAGGGTCAGTATAGGGGCGGCACGACGTAAACTGCTTCAAAGCCAACGTTTGGCATTGATATTTTTATGCAAGGCGCATAGAACGGTCAGTACTGAAGCCTTACCGGTACTGGCAGGTGTACTTCCAGTCGACCCTGAGGTACAGCGACGTGCTTCAATGTACTACTCCGCGAGGGGGGAGGCCATGGACACTAATTTTGTTACACAACGCGACTTTAATAAAATCTCTAGATTATTTAAACCTCAGACTGAAGTCTGGGAGGACCTCTTATCAGAATGGCAAAGTAGGTGGGATAATTCCATCAAGGGCACCTCCATCTATTCTTTCCATCCGTTGCCGATCGGCTGGCTAAGACATGGCTGGAGGTTGACCACTGAATTGCCCAATTTCTCACAGGTCATGGCAACTTTAAAAGTAAACTGTATTCTTTTAAACGTGTTCCTTCCCCTTTGTGTCAGTGTTCTACATTGAACTGTGAATTTGAACAGTCCGCACATCACATCTTGTGGGAGTGTTTTTTGAGAAATAAATTATTAATTATTTACAGTTGAGTTAGTAATACCATTTCTTTTTATTTTGACAGCCTCCATGGCGTAGCGGTAGCGAACGCGGCCGCTGCGTAAGGAGGCGCGGGTTCGATCCTCGCGCAGTGTAAATATTTGTGACAATGGGTCAGCTGCCTATGTTGAATGTTGTACATCAAAATATGCAGGGTCTGTCCGGCAAACAACCTGTAATGTGGCGGGAACGGAGCGATAAATAAGATATACGTCTAGTCTGCTCATGAGACGTTTATTGACTGGCTTACCTTACATCGATACTTACTTACTAACACCACTACATCTACGGGGTTGTATTAAAAAAAAAAACATAAACAAGGTTTTTTTTTTCACATACAATTAGACAAATATTTGCCATTTATCAATCATTATGTTGATGCTTAAACTATGTAATTTTACTTCTAAATACATTTATTTATTAACAAAGTTATGTTTATGTAATTGACACACGTATGTAATGTTATAATATTGTCCACTTGCTTATCGTACGGATATTGTTACAATGTTATTATACTTAATGCTAATACTAAACTAGTGTGCATATGGTTTTGTTCGGTTTTTGTGGACAGTCTCATTTTTACCATTCTTAAGTACTATTACATTGGGCTCATTTTCACTTATTACCTGGTACGGGCCATCAAACAAATTATCCAATTTTTTTACCAGACTAATTTCTTATCAATATCAAATCACCCTTTTGGTATTTAACTGGATTACTTCTGCGATCGTAATAACATTTCCTTTTTATTTTAGACGTAACTAAATTTTCTCTTGCTTCTTTATTCGCTAACTGTAATCTATATTTTAGTTCGAGTGCATAGTTATCTGGATTGTATAGAGGGTCTACTATAGTATTAGATAAATTACTCGGCAAATGGCATGGTTTTCCAAAGACTAGTTCGTAGGGTGTGTACTTAGTTTCGGTATGTACGGTGGTATTGTAGGAGAAACACCAGAACGGAAGCCACTGACTCCAAGTTTCCGAATGTCCATCACATTGGGTCCGCAAGAAAGCAGCTAAATGTTTATGCGTATTTTCTAACGCACCCAATGTCTGATGGTGATAAGCAGTAGAGTTCATCTTTTCAATTTGTAGTAACTTGCATACCTCTGTCATGGTTTCTGACATGAACTCCGTGCCACGATCCGTTGTGATAGCCTTTGGCAAACCGTACCTAAGTATAAAATTATTAATAAAAGATCGTGCTACACTCACCGTATCTTTTCGCTGAATTGGATACGCCTCGACGTACTTGCTCAGCTCACATTGTAAACTTAAAATATAAACATTACCTTCTAAATCCTTATCTAGGGGCCCCACTAAATCTAAATACACCTTTTCAAAAGCGCTAGTCGCTGTAGACGTTATAACCATGGGTTCTATAATATTTTTAGAGTACTTATTCATCTGACATTTTTGGCACTTGCTAACGTACCTTCGTACATCGCTTTCTAGACCTGGCCAAAAATATTTACTTTTAATATTATTTATCATACGTCGTACTCCTGCGTGTCCACTCGTAGGCAGTACGTGATAGTCGTGTAGTATGTATGTCTTTTCTTCATTATCTAGGACTCGTTTAACTCCTCTTAAAATATTTATGTGTGGTCCGGACCACTTCTCTCTACTTTTTATCTCATTTATTATTTCTTTGATAAAATTATTATTGTATTGATTTTTTACAATGCATATTTCTTTAATATTTATATCATTACAAAAACTACTCAATTTATTCGCAAATTCGACTCGCGTAAAATGCGACATATAATTGGTGTCTATGTATAAAGTTTTCTCTGCGTCTAAATAAACAAAACATTCTTTTTCATAAGTTATAGATGCTTTTGATAATTTATCTTTTTTATAAACTTTAATTCTACATAGTCACTCGGCTTTCTTAATATCTCTGCGAATCTTGGTTGGCCAAACCTCGGTTCTGCAGTTATATTAGAAGACCTTGTGCTTTCTTTATTTTCCTGATCGATTCTAGTCTTTTGCGCTCTAGTCATTACCATCGTTACTTTTTCATTTAATGATTTTAACTCGTCCGAACTTATGGTCACCCTACTCAAAGCATCTGCCACTACATTATCGTTTCCTTTTATATAAACAACATTGTAATCGTATTCCTCTAGTTGTAGTCTAAATTTTAAAAGTCTTGTAGAGGGATCCTTCATTCCAAATAGGTAAATAAGCGGTTTATGATCAGTCATTACGGTAAATTTTCTTCCATATAAATAGGGTCTAAAATATTTTATACTCCAAACAATTGCTAAAAGTTCCTTCTGGATAGTGGGATAATTTATTTCCGCTTTATTTAGTGGCCTACTAGCATAGGCTATCGGCCTCATATTTTTGTTGCATAAAACAGATCCTATTGCTATACCCGATGCGTCTGTCTGAAGGACAAACGTGTTATCTTTAGAGAAATCCGGATATTGTAAAATGGTAGGTGAAATTAATTGCTTTTTTAGATTTTCGAAACTTTTTTGACATTCATCAGTCCAAATAAATGGTTGAAGTTTTCGACATAATTTATTTAACGGTAGTGTTATCTCTGAAAATGAAGGTATAAATTTCCTGTAATAATTACAAAATGCCACGAATCGTCTGACCTCATCCGCGTTTTTTGGTACTGGATAATTTTGCAATACTGCAACCTTATCAGGGTCAGGTAACACACCACTACCTGACACTACATGTCCTAAATATAACAGTTGCGTTTTCATGAAATCACACTTATGCAGGTTGAGTTTAAGGTTCATTTTTCTGAGTCGCTCATATACATCTAACAAGTTTTTATTGTGAATTTCGCGATTTCTGCCAAAGACTATGAGGTCATCACAATAGACGAAACACTGCTCATAAGTAAGTCCTGACATTGCTACTGACATTAATCTGGAAAATACACTGGGACTGATTTTCAACCCCATAGGTAAACGTTTCATTTGATATTGTCCCGTACTTGTACTGAAGCTAGTAATATTTCTACACTCTGGTTTTGTGCTGACTTGGAAAAAACCTTGATACAGGTCCAAATGGGTAAAATAATTACTTCCGGAAAGCGAATCTAATATTTCGGTTATGTTGGGTAGCGGAAATTTATCATCCTGTATCGAGTCATTAACCTTCCTGTAATCAACAACTAAACGCCATTTTTTTTTTCCTTCCGTTTTTTTAGGCACCAAGAGTACTGGACTATTCCACTCGCTATTTGCGGGTTCTATAATATCGTCATCGAGCATTTTTTGAACTTGTTTATTAATTTCTGACTTCAATGACTGCGGTAGCCGATAAGGCTTTACATACACGGGTTTGGTATTCGGTTTCACGGTAATGGACTGGTCAGCGACATTCGCTGTACCTAACTTATCGCCTTCTAAAAAAAAGATGTCAGCATACTTCGCGCAAATAATTTCAATTTGTTTTCTGTCATTGTTATTTAAATGATTTAATTTTAATTGTGGTAGTAACTTTTTTACACGTTCTACACCCCGTTCTGATTTATTAAATAAACATACATCATAATTTTCTAAATAGTCTAATTCGTCGTAACTTATTAAATTATTTTTAGACATTTCTATTGAATTTTCACCGGTGTTTAATATTTTTATTGGGATTTTACCTCTTATTGGTTTTACAATACTTGCTGCCATGAATATATTTTCACCTAATTGTTTCGCGTATATGACACAATCTTTGTATATATTTTTATTTATGTGAATATAATGTATTGATTCACAACGTGCCGGAGCAGTTAAATAATCATCCGACTGTACTTTGTTGATATAGCTATTATGTATTAATAATGTACAAGTTCTATTATTACATTGTAATGTAAGTCGGTTCGTAGGTACATTTATGTTTGCGTTATAAGTTCTCAGAAAGTCAAGACCGATAATACCGTCCGCTGCACATGGCATTTTGTCGAATAAGCGCAACGTGTGACGAAATACGAACCCTGTCTCTGACTGTAACGGAATGTATGCGAAACACTTTGACTCTACTTTCCCACCTATTCCTTGTATAACTGTACTTTCATTATACCTAACTGTACTACTTTTAACTATATGACCATTAATTATCGATATCGAAGCGCCAGTATCTAATAAAAATTTACACATCTTATTCTCTACATACAGTATGTTACGAAAACCCTGTCCGACCCACAAGGATAATAAGGGTTAGGTAAACAAATGACCAAATAAAATATAAAATTTTGCATAATCATCATAGTAACAATACTAATGAATTTTGAAATAATCTTTTTTACCAGCGAATTTACTGTAACTTCCCCAAAATTCGGGAAATTTAAAAAAGTGTAAACACCATTTTAGACCTTATAATTGTCGGCTTTCTTTTGATTATTTTTTTAGGTTCTTAGCGGCGTCAGTGTGTCTAGCCGCCGACGGCGGCAAAGGAATAATTAGAGCTGTGCTAGTTTATGCGTAATAACGTTTTGTTTTTGTAGCTATTATTCGAAACTGTACCTGGCCGAATGATTTGTTGTAAAAACACAGATTACCTAATGGTAAAAGTACTTTTTTTGATTATCGATTAATTACTCATAACAATATTGTAACACAAGTACCTATTATTAGTAAATAGGAACTAGAAAGGTCTTATGAAATACGATTTTAGGAGAATATTATAAAGAATGTAAAGCATTTAAGTTCACCTGATTTAAGTTATGTGAAAGTTCTAAAATCTAAAGAATGCCATGCGATGTTGAATCGATGCGTGAAATTCTGAAATACAAAATTGATACCAAAAATCGATACGAGAAATATTTTGAATACTTTCACACCTCTAGTCAAAGGGCACCGCCGTGCAGTTAGAGTACCTATTTTTATGAAATAAAAATCATTTTTATTTTAAATTTATTAGTTTCGCGTAGACATCGCGTCCGTGTAGACGTATCGTTTATTGTGTGATCATATAGTTTTCTAACGTAATGTAACCTGCTGATGGAAGGTACCTAGTGAAATTGCAATTGTGTTGTGTTGTGATCAGGTGTTGAACGATTCGGATGTGACTACTTCTTGGTCAATGTGGTTCCAGCATGACGGTGCCCCACCATATTTTTGCCGACCTGTACGTGAGTACCTCCACTATCAGTTCGGCGAGCAGTGGATTGGTAGGAGTGGACTAACGTTGTGAAACACCGTGCTAATCTCGTGGGACGGTGCCAGCCTGTATCGTTCTTAGTGAACGAAATATGGAACAACATCTCCGCCACAGCCATTGTGCTCATCGAATGAAATTCGAAGATACATTCGGAGGGTCAGACGACCTTCCTACTTAAAAAAAAGTTCTTTTCACGAGCTGCCTAAGTAGGTATCATTGTTTCTTTCTAGAGTCGATAAACGTGGTTAGACTACCAATACCTACATGCATGAGGTCAACTGAGGTCATGACCTGTGCCTGTGTTGCCATGAAATTACCTATTTATTTTATTTAAGTTATTTATTTTTAAGGGGGTATTTTTTTTTTTAGTTTAGCCAGGTTATGTACGCATTAGTAGAATCAGCTAACGATACCTAACAACACCTTCACGGGTCGGACAGGGTTTTTGTAACATACTGTATAAGTTGATGAAATCTAAACCTTTACAAGTTAACGCGTAATTAGGCTCGAAAAAACTGTTTGACATTTTCGTCATGCTGCTCACCTTTGGACTCCTGATACTTCTGACTGTCATCTTCTGATGTATAATACGTATCACGCCTTGCACCTCTGGCACCTCTGTTAAAATTATTTCTTAAATTACCTCTGTTTGACCGCGTGTAAGCACGTTGAAAACTCCTGCCGCGACTATTAAAACCATTTCCGCGACTGCCACGCGACTCAACCACATATCTTGGCTGCATCTGGTTTCCTCTAAAATGTTGCTGGGACCAGCCACGATTATAATATCCTCGACTACGGTTAACTCTACAGTTACTGTAATTTTGATTTTTATTCGTACCTCGTGAATATGAATAGACAGCATCCTGCCCTGACGTGTCAGGGCGCGCGTCTTCCTCGTCCTCTGCCGCGCGTACCGCATCCTTGAGCTCCTTGTAGTCTCGGGCTGATATTACTGTACTCAGCCGCCGATTCCTCAGGCCATCTGCAAATCTTTTTATAACCATCTTCTCGTTTATAGGACTTAGTATTGCACTTGCTTTTGGATTTCCATCGGCTTGTGCTATAGTAAGCCCTATAAAGAGTTCTTCTAACTTCGCTCCATATTCTGCAATGGTCATATTACGTTGAGATAAATTATTTATTTGTGACAACAAAGAGTTGGCTGATTTTTTTGTCAATAAATACGTTTTAATATCTTTTACTAAATTGTCAACACTTTCATACTCCGATTTTAATTTCAATTTAGCTGATTTTGTTAGACGGGTTTTTAGGACAAAAGAAATCAGCAGTTTTTTACTGTCACTCGTTTGTAAACAACTATTATACATCTCTATGCCGTCGATTATCTTTTCTGTTGTTTCCTCTTTACCGTCCATTATTGGAATGAGGACACTCGCGGTTTTTAATTCAAAATTTTCCATTTTATTTCCTTCTTGAGAATCTACTTTATATCTTAAAATTTTAGAGTTCAAATCCTCTATACCTTCGCAAACTAAATCGAATAAAGATCCACATAACGCTGCATTACGAACTTCTTCTTTGTCAAGAGACCCTAAAATTAACTTATACTAATTATATAATGCTAAAGCCTGTTCAAACTTTATTTTAAAACTAACCCTTTCGAAACGAGGGAAAAAACGCGACACTTAAACTTATAGCACTGCACTACTCACTTCACTTCACATCATTTCTTGTCCATTACTCCCGATTTCACCTTCTTGATGTCTCCTATTTCCTCTGCCAGACAACCTTGCCTGAATACGCCGCACCATTTCACGCCTCACCTCTCTTTTTATAATGCTTTGGCCATATTTTGCACATATCTTGATGAGAAAAATGATCATCAAAACGCCAACAATTCCAACGATGAATGACAGAAGGATTGTGTGCTCACGTCTGTCTGCTGATGCTCCATTCGAGTCACCTGATGCTGTTTGTGCGATCACAACCTCGTCCTTAGAGTAACTCTTCCCCATCTTTGATATGGTTTATGAATTCGAAATATTCTCCAAAATTTGCGATGCTTTTGCACGCAATATAATTATTACGGTCTTCTATCGCAATCACCTTTGATGCCATGCCACAATCCATATTCGCTTGTAGGAATATAATGCAGCGTTGCAAAACTCGCGCTACTACCTACCAAGCCGGGCTTGGCAGGGTCGCCATGTAATGTGGCGGGAACGGAGCGATAAATAAGATATACGTCTAGTCTGCTCATGAGACGTTTATTGACTGGCTTACCTTACATCGATACTTACTTACTAACACCACTACAAACCGCACAAACATCAATTCAATGTTGACATGCGAAAAAGTACGCGACTATGTTAAATTGGAACTACGTGTACGTTACGTTTTTTAAGTTTTACCATATATAAGCACAGAGATTTGGGTAGTAGGTATATGTATGCGCATACCCTCAACAAAATCTCTGTGCACGCCCCTGTCGTCATGTGGGTCTTGTATCACGTCGGTTACGATCACGTCGATTAGAATCACGTCGGTTAGAATCACGTCGGTTAGGATCACGTCGGGGTCACCAATGTAGCGGGTAGGTCGTGTTACGTAATTAAAACTCCGATAAATCGAACGTTGTGTATTGCACGTAAGTAAAAGGCTACAATGTATATGACGTGTACAATAGCGCGATGTAAGATAATTATATAGGTACAAGGGTGTGAACAGGAATAGCGTGTAAATATATGTACAATAATGATATGGTATGGAATGGAATGTGATGTGATGGAGTGTAATGGAATAGAATATAATGTCTCTTACAAGCTATGCACTCACTTAAATACTAGCTATCTCTAAACAATAGTGGGGTAACCAATAAAAAATCAGCTTGCTGTGCTGCCGAAATCCTCGGGGTGGCGCGAGCGTTCTTGGTGCTTGATTCGTTGATCGAGGCAGGCCGCGGCGTATGATTGGTTGGTGTAGAAAGCGCGCCAATTCCAGTTCACGAGCAAGACGACTCCCTATGGTTCTCACGCACATTGACGATGGTCAACAAATGTCTTCCGGCTTGAGATTTATGGGAACACCCCGATGGGCGGTCGGGACGAACGCCATGACTTCCGATCTTAGTGCGATTAATAGCCGACCCTTCACAGCGGGTAATAAAATATGTGTAGCAGATGGCTAGGCGCTACAAAATCATGCAATTCCTTTGCACACTCGCCAGAATGCATCCTATAAAAGACCGAAAGGCTGGCAACTCTACGCCTGTGCTCCAGGCTTTGGAGACCGCTTCGAGTTAAATCTGGGTCACCGATCAGCCTCATCGCACGCCTCTTCCACTGAATCCAAAGTAGCCAGGTGACATTTTGCAGCACCAGCCCAAATGTGGCTGCAGTACTCCGCACACTGTGCTTTGAACAACATTAGAAGCTGCCCTGGTGTGAAGTACCGCCGGACCTTTGCGATGACGCCAAGTTTTCTGGCAGCCACCTTGGCGTTGGACTCAATGAACCGCCCAAAGTTTAAGTTTGAGGAAATCTCAACTCCTAAAAGCTGAAGGCGGTCGGTGCACTCCAAAGATACATTCTGAAAAGTTGGAGCCAAGGTGAACGGGCTCCTTTTGGCGGTGAAAAGACACGCCTGTGTTTTGGCGTCATTGAATGCTACAAGATTGGCATTGCCCCAGCGGCCAAGTGGCTACGACTGGGATAAATATTCCCTCCATCGATCGTGAACTGTAATTAAGAATAAAAGAAAAGAAAATGATGTTACTGTCGCGGAGAAAAAACTCTTAACCTAGGCTCTTCACACTCTTGTCGGCGGCACGGTTCAGCACAAGCTCAGCAAAAATACACGTGGTTATTAAGTTCTCCACAATTCAACACATTCGTCTTCTTCTCTTGAAGCCACGAGGACATGCCACCAATTGAGCGGTTGGATATAACTTATAATCTTGAAGATATAAAGGCGGACTTGGAGGTAGCAACTGAGTTTGAGATTTTTTTTACTAATATTCCAATAATAACAACAAAAACTTTGTCTTCTTCCTCCACTTCTGCTTACGCCATACTAAAAGAATGTGTTCCAGAATGTGACAAACACTTTGAATTTATGTTTGTGACTGCTAAAGATATTATAGAATCTTTTAATGGTCTGAAAAAAACTGCCGATCGTTGGGGTTTGTCAGTATATACTGTAGCTTCAATAATAGATGTTATCGCACCTTTCTTAGCAATTGTTTTTAATTCTTGTGTCACATCTGGTATATTTCCTGATTTGATGAAACTTAGCAAAGTAATTCTACTGTTCAAATCTGGTAGTACAACTGATCCCACGAATTTTCGGCCAATTTCGATATTATCAATTTTGAGCAAAATTTTTGGAAAAATTTATTATGAAACAGTTGTTGAGGCACTTTAACTTACATAATTTATTGCACGTGAAAGAATTTGGTTTTACAACTACAGATGCGGGCGTGGCATTGCTAAAGAACATATTTGGGGCCTGGGAGAAATCGCAAGATGCTCTTGGTATTTTTTGTGATTTGTCCAAGCCCTTTGATTGCGTACATCATGATACTCTTCATTGGGAAATTGTACCATTATGGTTTTAGGGACAGAGCTCTCGACCTTCTGACTTCTTATCTGAATAATCGAATTCAGAGGGTTGTTGTTAACGGCAAAAGATCTGCAGGATCTGTGGTCACCATGGGCGTTCCGCAGGGCTCAATTCTAGGTCCATTCTTGTTTTTAATCTATATTAATGACTTACTTCATCACGTGAGGGATAATCACAACATTGTATTGTTCGCGGATGACACTTCTCTTATTTTTAAAGTCAAGCGTCAGCTAGCAAATTTTGACGAAGTTAACAATGCACTTTCTAAATTTGTCCATTGGTTTAATGTAAATAAACTTCTTATAAATGAAAAAAAAAAAACTAAAGTCATTAAATTTTCTACGTCAAATGTCAGGCAGCTAAGTACCAATGTTCAACCGAATGGAGTAGAGTAGATCCCTGTTGAGTCGACAGTTTTTCTTGGATTGACTATTGACGCCAACTTGCAATGGGGTCCTCACGTTGAGAAGCTATCGGGTAGACTCAGTTCCGCCGCCTTTGCTGTTAAGAAAATTAGACAGATAACTGATGTGGATACAGCCAGAATTGTTCATGGGATTCTTCTCTAGGGAACTTGTGCGGACATCAATACCATCTTTTTTTTCTTGGTCCTAGAGATTCTCTTAGAGAAAAATTCAGAGCGGTGGACATTCTGACTGTAGCTTCACAGTACCTATATATTTGAAAATCTTATGTATGTACATAAAAATATATCGGGTTTTAAGAAAATAAGCGATATTCGTAATGTAAATACCAGGGACAAACAATCTTGCTGTACATCACACTCGTCTCCACAGAGTAGGCAACTCGTTCATGACCCATGAACGAAGAATACACTTTACAAGAAGCTTCCCATGGACATTCGAAACTTACCCATTAAACGATTTAAACTATATAAAGGCCAAACTTTGCAAAAAAGGGTATTATAAAATCACAGATTATTTAGAAGACATAAAACCTTGGGACTGAGCTGCTCGCTCTGTTAAGCATTCTTATTAAGCAATATGCTTAATTATAAGGTAAATTATTGTAAACATTTTAATTTGTAATGGTCTTGAAAAAAGACGATCCCTGAGTTTGTTTCGGCTATTTCTTCTCAGAGGTAGTCAAGTTATGAAATACCGACTACATTTCGTTTAAAAAAAAAAAACACATATGACGTGTAAAAGTAATCGGTGATCCACTTGCTTAATGAACGATTTCATTTCAATCGACTGATTATATCGTTTAGCGAAAAATTCACACGGCAAAACTGTGATTGCAGGCGTTGAAAAATACAGCGGGCATGTGCTACTCGTTTTACACACACACGGAAATTAGCGGGGAGATCACATAGGAACCACGCGGTTTAGCGAATGTGTAGATGCGACGCGGGTTTAGCGGTTCAGTTCCAACTGGGTACTGTTTGTCTTGGCGGTAGCCAGTAGGTACATGACATAAATGGAGGGTATTTGGTAGCCTTTCTGAGCGACACTTCCATCTATAAACGATAATAGATGGCGCCAACAATGTGTATAAAAAAAAACAATAAAAAAAAAGAATTTTTGGGCTACCGTGCCGTACCGCTCAGCTGGTGTCTCAGTGGCGCCCGCCACGGCGGCGACGGATTCCAATGTGTTGCTGCTGCTACAATGTGTTTAGCATTCAATTTAGATTTATATTGATTCAAAAGTCAAAGAAAAAAGTACCGTGTTGTAACTTCAAAAATGTTATTTTATTAAGGGTAACTAAAATATATCTTTGACGGGGAGAACGTCAGGAAGGCGGCGCCGAAGTTCCGGATAGTTGAGGTGTCTTCTCATCCCATGAGCATCCATCGTGGGGGTATTTCGAGGAAACGCTGAACAATAACTATAGTGTGATGTTTGATTCTTATTATTTTAACTTTACAGACACTTAGATCAATTAATATAAAGGGATTCCTATGATAATCCCAGATTAAAACAGATAAAAGCCACTGGGTTTGAGAGCAACACCTTCGATCGAAGCTTGAGCAAAGACTGCCCGCGCTAACGGTCGCTCGCTATGTCAAGCGCAACTCCAGTCGGGTGTTACACACTCACAATAAAAAAAATATAATTTATCCGTAAACTGACAAATTAAACTACTTCAAAAAATAGAGTAATTTACGAACTGATACAAATCACATTATTCAAAATTAATCAGTCACGCGCCGTTGTTTTATAATTAATACTTTTGACTTTGAAAATGACAACCCTTTTTGTAAATAAAAGTAGCCAATGTTTTCTCTCAGGCTCTATCTATCCTACAAGTAGTTGTTCCGGGTTTGGATGATTTTGTAGTGTGCGTTCGCGCAGCGGAATGTTGTTGAATTTAAAGATTTTAGTTATGCAGATATTTAGTGTATGACGTCGTATAATTGTGTATGATAAAAAAAATTTGTGCACGCAGCCATTGTGGAGAAATTCGCAAAATACTGATTCCGCTGGGCGAACGTTGTCCTGGCGGAACTTTTTTTAATCCTTTGACTTTAGAAAAAAGAGATGTGTCCAAAAATTAGTGTGTATTTGTGTGTAATTGTGTATGTATGAATAAAATTTGTGCATGCATAAACTTCGGAGATATTCAAGTTTCCGCTGCGCGAACGTTTGGCCATTAGCTAGTTTTCATATAAAGCGCTTACATAGAGAGCTGTAGATTTTTACATACTTTGTTTTGAATTTGTGTATATCTGTTTAAAAAACAGATTTAGAAAAAATCGTAAGGCTTAAAAGATAAAAATATAAACGTAAAATACGCTTATTTGGTCTTAGTTCTTAAAGTATGCACTTTGGGGTTTAGATTTTCACGTTTATACAAACCTTGTAAGTGTCTGCAAAATATTGCCAAGTATCAATGATGTCCCTTTAGTAATTAAAGAGTCATAGGACAATTTACCATGACATAATCACTGTTTACAAAGCAGTCAAATATCACGACATTCTAAAGGAATTGCATGGTAAAATGTATGCCAATAATTAGTGTATTCATTCAACTATTCACATGCAAAATTTCATGTCATTAAATTCAGTAATTAATGAAATACAATTATAAAACTGACGAAGCATCGAAAACCTACATAACCCGACCAAGTTCGGATAGCTATTAAAAAGCGGCCGTGCAATATATTTAGGTAACATCCCAAAATTTACAGTATAATACCGGTGTTGTATTGGTATAGATGATAACAAAATTGTTTCGATATAATATAAAGGTCATTTATTTTTGTACACCTATTTTTTAAATGTATTTGACTATGACAAAGTAGGTACTATTTACGTAGTTATTTTATTTAACCCTTTCAGGACCATAAGGTTATGAGACCTTATGCAAGTATTTTAGCTATTTATATTGGCTTATTAGGTCTATAAAAAATAAATTTTCAAATCAAAACACATTAAAATATTATAGTTTTTTTGGAATTTTTTGGGACACCGTTGTCCCTATGGTCAATAAGAGATACGTTTCACTCAAACAATCTCAATTTTACTTTTATTAAGTTTTGCTTGTGGGAATGGGGTAATATGTTAATAAATAAGCTGATATTATAAATATACTGTTTATTAGTTGTGATAATCAGCGAAACAATTTCTCTCATTAGTATAACATAGGTGAACGTTACACAGAACACACATATTGTTTGTTCTATTTTCTTTTTTATATTTCGCACAATTTGCACACCTCTTTCTGGTGGAGGATTTTTCCATGGGGTGCATCGGTAATTGCCGCTTCACATATTTGCTCACTACACTTTTTTTTGCAGTAGGGACTCCACGTTGTCTAGTACTGTAGCCGTTTACCAAACTCCTGGCGACTACCTGTCTGAACTGCAAGGTGGACAGCAGGCTTCCCTCTAATTGCTTTTCACTGTGCAGCTTAGTATATATGGTATGTGCGTTATTTACTGATATATCGAACAAATCGAAGAAAAGCCGAAGGTAGTACTTTATCTTCGATCTTCGATCTATTTCATAGCACACCTTACGTTGATCCATCAGATCTACTCCACCCATATTTTTATTGTAATGTGACACAATCCTAGGACATTTGACGTCAATTTTGTCGCCTGAACCAGCTTTGCGGCGCTTTACGATGTCCGTTTCTACAGGCGATAAAAAGTTGGTCAACAAATGTACTCCTTTATTATCCATCCATTTGACATAACTTATGCCATGGAAACTTGTTGTGTAAATATCGCCACGCTTCATTGTTTTGTCAGTAGGTGCAGTTTTTGGAAGATCTTTTCTGTTAGTCCGAACTGTTCCACACGCCTTAGTATTCTGATCAATCAGCTTATATTGTAGTAAAGGTGAATTGAAAAAGTTGTCCATATAAATTTCACATCCTAAGCCTTCAACCTTTTTTGTTAGCTGTAGTACTATTGATTCACCTAATCCATATTCTATTCCAGAAGTTCCTTTGCCCGTATATAGATCAAATTCATATAGATAACCGGTCGCAGCATCACATCGACACCATAATTTGAAGCCCCATTTGACAGGCTTATTTTTTATATATTGCTTCATTGCATTATGCCCCTTGAATTTTATCATATGCTCGTCGATTGATTGTTTTACTGTGTTATTGAGGGCATTTTGGAACGAAGCATTGAAGTGCTCTATTATTGGCCGAATTTTATATGCCCTATCATAATTAAAGCTAGTTGGGTCTCTTACCGCATCGTTATTACAGAAATGTAGGTTCCGGCGAATGTCTTCGAATCGAGCCCTTGGCATAACATTCGATATGAATGGTACTGCCATGTCTGGTTCTGTAGACCAGTAGTCCCTCAATGATGGCAAGATATGATAGCCCATGACCAAATTCATACCAAGAAATGCTTTCATTTCTTCGAGATCAATAGTAAACTCCCGTCCATTTTGATGAGCATATCGTATTGACTCCGATACTATATATTGCACTAAATTATCAAAATTTGTCGCTGAACAAAATATATCAAATGGAGTCAATAGTACATTTTCAATTTCTTGACATATTTTCACTTTACCGAAGTCGTATTCCACGTCACGAAAAACATTTGGTGCGTATGTTCTCGAACTCCACTTGAAGACTGGTTGATGCTGTGTTACAGATGCTGATGTGGAAGGCTCAGGTCTTGTTGAATCAGTATATTCATTTATCGTACCCTCAATCTCCACGTCAATAATCCCTTGATCATCATCCTGTGTCAAAAGCCTTTGATCCTCTTCGTCAAGCAGTAAATCGACCTCGTCGTCACTGTTATCAGCCATCAAAATCTGTTGTATTTCATTTTCGCTAAGTTCGAAAAGGCCGCGTCCTTTGCGAAACATAATCTGTAACGACACGAATAAGAAAATGAGGGTAATTGACGAGAAAACATCAGTACGACAACATAATTATTTCTCATAAATAGTATCTCTCTACGGCCATAGGGACATCGGTGTCCCTTTATGTTTATAATGACTTATCGTTATACATAACATAAATAATAGTTTTATAAATATATAAAATTAAAATTTACTTACCAGGCAATGATTATTTCACACTGTAAATACTTAAAAAATAGTTTTACACCTTTCAAGCACTTTTACAAAATATACGACTCGCGCGCTTAACGAAGTGTCAGTTTTCAATAGCCATAGACAAAGAAGGCTATTTTTTTTTTGTGTTGCTAGCATATAAAATGAAAAACGTACGTTCAGAAACTATATTATTAACAAAAAGATAAAATAAGTTTCTTAATTACTGTTTTATTGTATTATTTCTATTTGGGACACCGGTATCCCCGTGGTCGTCAAAGGGTTAAGTATGCGCTTGAGACTTGAGATATAATCTAGATATATTAATTTAGGCAAATAAAATTGATACAGCTAATTTCTATTGAAGATTTCACGCATCAGGATTCTTACTATAGACCCCCCAGGGATATTAAATAATTACCACAAGTAAGTACTACTGTTTAGGTAAATATTTATCATATTGTAGCTTATAACACTTTTTAACCAATGCACTAGACGAGCGTTCTCCTTTGCAAAGTTAGTGGATCAAACAATCTAATAACTTAAAAAAAACTACTTCTTCAATCGATTTTTTAATTGATGGTCTATACTGTTGTACTGGTTGTGACTTATTTAAGTGAGCGTGTTCCCCCGCACCACACCAAAATAAGAATTATTTTGATTGAAGCGGTACGCTTAAGGCTAGTCTTTTGGTTAAATAGTCTAAGGTCCGTATTACAGAACGTTACTCAAAACTCAAGCTTTATTTACTAGTTTTAAGTAATACTTGAGCATTACTTAAAACTAGTTTTAACCTATCAGAAGGCTTCAAACGAGACTTAAGTAAAGCTGGAGTTTTGAGTGACGTTCTGTAATACGGACCTTACTATTGTAGTTATGAATTGATCAAAAATATTCTAGTGTGAAACAATAGACAACACGCTGCGCGCAACGAGCGTTAGGCGGCTTCCCGCTTGAAACAGTACTTCCCTCCTTAAAGAAAAGAGAGGGCAATATGTTTTCATTAGCCGCGGCCCGCGCGTATTCATTTGCTGTTGTATTTGAACCTGATTAATATATCTAGATTATATCTCAAGTCTCAAGCGCATACTTAAATAAAATAACTACGTAAATAGTACCTACTTTGTCATAGTCAAATACATTTAAAAAAATAGGTGTACAAAAATAAATGACCTTTATATTATATCGAAACAATTTTGTTATCATCTATACCAATACAATACCGGTATTATACTGTAAATTTTGGGATGTTACCTAAATATATTGCACGGCCGCTTTTTTATAGCTATCCGAACTTGGTCGGGTTATGTAGGTTTTCGATGCTTCGTCAGTTTTATAATTGTATTTCATTAAATACTGAATTTAATGACATGAAATTTTGCATGTGAATAGTTGAATGAATACACTAATTATTGGCATACATTTTACCATGCAATTCCTTTAGAATGTCGTGATATTTGACTGCTTTGTAAACAGTGATTATGACATGGTAAATTGTCCTATAACTCTTTAATTACTAAAGGAACATCATTGATACTTGGCAATATATTGCAGACACTTACAAGGTTTGTATAAACGTGAAAATCTAGACCCCAAAGTGCATACTTTAAGAACTAAGACCAAATAAGCGTATTTTACGTTTATATTTTTATCTTTTAAGCCTTACGATTTTTTCTAAATCTGTTTTTTAAACAAATATACACAAATTCAAAACAAAGTATGTAAAAATCTACAGCTCTCTATGTAAGCGCTTTATATGAAAACTAGCTAATGGCCAAACGTTCGCGCAGCGGAAACTTGAATATCTCCGAAGTTTATGCATGCACAAATTTTATTCATACATACACAATTACACACAAATACACACTAATTTTTGGACACATCTCTTTTTTCTAAAGTCAAAGGATTAAAAAAAGTTCCGCCAGGACAACGTTCGCCCAGCGGAATCAGTATTTTGCGAATTTCTCCACAATGGCTGCGTGCACAAATTTTTTTTATCATACACAATTATACGACGTCATACACTAAATATCTGCATAACTAAAATCTTTAAATTCAACAACATTCCGCTGCGCGAACGCACACGATTTTGTAAACGCGCCCACGATACAGGAGAAATTCCTAGTATGTGTGTGGGGCAATGATTTATTTTTCAAATATATCTTTATAAAATAGTAAGATACACTGAACTTAAATATAATTTTGTTCCTAAACAAAGAGAATCAATGCCATTGTTCCTGTTATTTTAAAATTTCTCAATACTGAAACATAAAAAAGAGGCAGATAGCAATCAAAGCTGTTAAATTAGTTAATATAGTGATAAATGCAAAATATAGACCTAATATCGAAATAAATGACCACTTTGGGACTTTTTAGGGGATCAATTTGTCAGATACTTATATACATATTTACTATTAACCTGCACGAAATTTAAAACAATTGCACATTCTGTACATTAGTGTTAAATTTCATTTGCCTTGAATATCTTTTTAAAAATGGCCTAAATTTGATGCCAAAAAAGCCCTTTTCATTATTGAAATTATAACAGCCACATATTTTATTTTTATTTTATTGGTATCTGGATTTTATCTAATACAAGGAAAAATAATACAAGCCACTTCATTATAAAAGCACCAAACATTGATAAACATTTCAAATAATTAGTCCGATTAACATAATTATACAAGTTTGTAATGGAAACATATTGTTGAATCATTATGAATTACACGTAATATATACAGCATCTATCTAAGAGTTGAGCTTTAGTGATTAGGGTCACATTTTGACAGCACTGCACACCATACAAGTCTCACACTGGACTCCTTCAGGAAGGCACTCTTTATGGAATGAATGCCTACAGTTGTACACCATCAAATCTGAGGCATTTGATAAATCCCTAATAATGATGCGACCTTGGCATGCACAGCACATGAAGTCGTCTGTTACAGATATACCTCTCTGTTGATTGATGATTAGCTTCTGATGTAACTCGAAATAGTTCCGCAATGTGATCACTTTACATGCTTCCTGCACTGACAGCTGAAGGTGATAATCACACATCATCTTTGCTAATGAGTCTTTTAAATCCTTTATCTCACATCCAGATTGTATGTTCTGTATTAATATTCGCGGATCCACATAATTTCCTATTCTCTTGAGCAGTAACGTCACATACTCCGGCTTGTCCACCGTGCGCTTAATGAGGTCCATCCACAACTCTTTATCATTGTGTTCTTGACAGAAATTGATAGCTTGGTTTATATCCTTAAGCTGTTCTATAATGATTTGCAGAGCTTCTCTCGTGTTGCCAATACGTCCCAATAGGAACACCATCTCAGGGTAAAACTCATTATTTTGGCATACATCTAAAGCTTCCTGAATTGGGTAATTATCACTGCATTTTAAAAAAGGAAGAAGTTTGTCCCGTGCATATTTAGCGTATAGTCTAACTAATTTTCCGTGATACTTACCGTGAGGTTCAATTTTGCTGTATGCATCTAAATATTTAAACAGTAACATATCATTGCTTGCAAGTTGTTTTTCTACCACCTCTACAGGTACTCTGGGCTTGTCTAAAAGTATTGATATTGTCTTCCCACAGTCGAGGGTCATCAGGTCCAGTATCTTGTCATGTATAACGTTGTGCATGTTATGTTTAGTGATCAGAGTGAACACGTCTTTATGCTGGAGAGTCAAATACGTCGTTAAAGCCTTGTCGTATTTCTTTTGGTAGCAGTACAACAGAGCCAAAGCTTCTAAATAAATATTTTTATCGACCTCCGTGTTTAATAGGTGTTCTAAGACTTCCTTGACGATGACGCCGGTCTTGTATAAGGCGGGGTTCCATTCTTGAACTAATTTCAAGAATCCCTGAGAGTCCAACTTCAGATATTCATAGAATATTAACTCGTATATGTGAGAACTCAATGCTTGTTCAGGAGTTTTAGGCACATACGGACAGATCGCTCGCAACTGGTTCACTTCAGCAAATTTCAATATCTGCGTCTCCCACAATACCTTATCATTCTTACAAATCCTGGCGCACAATATGGCCGCCTCTTCGTGCAAGTTCTCAGCCATCAGGTGGTCTAAGTACTGCACGCCGACGGTTACCACCGAGTGTTTCGACGTCTTTCCACCAACTTCTTCGAGAACGGTAATTGCTTTCTCGAATCTCCCTTGTTCTGTCAGCCATTTAACTCTATCGTCGATATCGTAAGGGCTAGCCACCACAATGTCCTTGGGAGACACAATGAAAAATCTATTTTCCTCTATGAGCAAATCTAAATAATAGTCGTTACATGAATATTCCTCATAACCACGAATGTTGAGACTATCTGTTGATATTTCACAGAATTCACAGTGTTTATAGTCAGCCACGGTGAGCACAGGTCTTTGTGCCTTCCCGGTTTCAGGGTCGCGCTCCTTATGCACTCCCAGGACTACTAACTGGTCGTCTAGGGGACCTAAGCCACTGATGAAGTAGTCAGTCTGGAAAGTGTACACGGGATCAACTAAATACTCAGTGACATCTCGCGTTTGAAGTTCTATTTGACTTCGTTTTCGTATGACGCAGATTCTGATGGTGTCAACCCACCCAATCATGAGCGTTTTGGGGGCACACCAAAGCAGGTTGCAACGATAGTCTTCTATGGAACGGTTCGGTACCTTCTCCCACTGGATGAGTCCGAGCGAGCAGCGTGCTACCAGGTCGTATACGCGCACACCCACCTCGCTGGCCCACGCCACGAAGCGCTCGTGCCACGACATGGCCTGTACGTAGCCTTCGCACTCGCATAGAACTGTGCTACGAAGACGGTTTAGGAAAGTCTTTTCATATAATGTTAATTTGTTGTCACCTGTAATAAAAGAAAAAAGGTATACTTAGTAGCTTCAAAATTAAGCAGTGTCTAGTGGTCTTAATGAAGGTATTAAAAGACACTGTAAAATAAAGATCCATTCATCATACTGAAGTTCACCTTTGAAAACATGATGCAATAGCCTCTTTTTGATCTTTCTGGGTAAATAAAAAAGGAATAGAGTAAAGCGAGGCAGAATTACTACCTGTCACTGAAATCAAAATTGTTCCAACACCGAAGTATGTTCCACTCCACTCCTATTGGCCTCAGCATGTTGTTATCAGGGTTCAAAAATATCCGATATGTATAATAAATATCAAAATATCGGTTATTTATGATATACAATATGTAAAGAAAACCCTGTCCGATCCGTGAAGGTATTGTTAGGTATCGTTAACTAATTCTAATGTCAACAAAGCCGGGCTAAACTTAAAAAAAAAATCCCCCTAAAAAAATAAGTATTATTTCGAAAAATCGAGCTAACTTAATGCATGTGCGGTAGGCAACACGTTAGGCGTACATGCGCGGGTGTAGGGGGGCAGGGCACGCGGCACGTGGTCGCATCGCTATTCGCTTCGTCACAAATGGTGTTGTCACTTATTTAAAAAATACCAAATTTTGGGGAAGTTGGAATTAATTTGCGGAAAAAAAGATTATTTCAAAATTCATTACTATTGTCACTATGATGATTACGTAAAATTTCATATTTTATTTGGTTTTGTGTATACCTAACATTTATTATACTTATGGGTCGGACAGGGTTTTCTTTACATATTGTATATCCGATATTTAGATCCATTTCTTGAGACTGGCATTGTATTGTCTTATTACTATACGATTTGCACAGGCACATGACAATTTGTTATTATGAATTATTATTACAATATAAAAACAACAAATTTTTAGTTTTTATTTGACAAAATAAATATAAAAACATAAAATCTTATTATAACTGTCAAAAATCAACTTTCAAAAAAAAAAGATCTTTTCTCAGAAACAGAGTAATACGAGTTTATTAGGGAAACAAAACCCCTTATTCATAAACGCTGCTTAAAGTTAACTAGTGATTAGCGATTTTTTAAACATACATTTTAGACGCTTGCACGTCACTTAACTTTAATAATCCATTATGAATAAACCCCTTAAACACTGTGGTGTGTATTCATAAAGAATGATTTAAGTTAAGTGACGTTAAAAGGTCAAAGATGTATGGTTAAAGAATCGCTAATCACTAGTTAACTTTAAGCAGTTTTTATGAATAAGGGGGAAAATTAATATATCTTAAAAATCCTTGTATTTGTAATCAGTAGAGTTACAATCAAATAACAAATTAGTCTTTTTCTAGTTGACTAGAACTGTCAAATCGCCTGTTGACATTCCTAAAGGATTAACACTTCACTTCACTTTTAAGGAGTATGTTTACAAATGATAGAATTGAAAACTATTTTGGCTCTTTCTAGATATGCAGAAGGCCTTCGACTGGTACCCTCGGGGGTGATTTGGTGGGCACTGAGGTTCAAAGGGGTACTAGAAGCCTATGTTGACATAATTCGAGACATGTACCTCAATTCCGATTCCATTGTTAGGACCGCTGTTGACGACACTAAACCCTTCCCCATCACCGTCGGAGTCCACCAGGGATCCGTCCTTAGTCCGTTTCTGTTCAGCGTTCAGCGTTCAGCGTTTAGGACGTTTTTTCAGACAGCATCAAGAATTCACATGAGCAACCTCCCTGGGTGCTCATGTATGCTGATGATATCGCGCTGGCAGACGCGGACAGCGAAAGGTTGGTGCGGTGGGTGAATGTGTGGAAGAATTTGCTTGAGAACGGAGGTCTTAAACTCAATGTGGCGAAGACGGTGTACATGGCCAGCAACACGACAGACCCTATGTCTGTGTGCATAGGCGGAGACATGGTAGAGTGCACAGACCAGTTTAAATACTTGGGGTCTGTGCTCCACGCGTCCGGCGACATTGATTGCGACGTTAAGGCACGCATTTCTGCAGCTTGTACAAAATGGCGTGAGGTGACGGGTGTCATTTGTGACCCCAAAATGCCGGTTAAGCTTAAGGGGCAGGTCTACAAGACCATCATTAGACTTGTTCTTCTGTATGGCAGTGAGGCGTGGCCTGTGCTTGAGCGACACAAACAGGAGCTGCGTGTCACGGAGATGAATATGCTGCGGTGGATGTGTGGAGTTACGCGGAAAGACCGCATCAGGAACTCCCGCATCCGTGGCGGTCTTCGTGTCCGTGACATAGCAGACAAATTGCAAGAGGGTCGCCTACGCTGGTACGGTCATGTCTTACGAAAACCAGCATGCTACGTGGGTAACAAATGTCTTGCCATGGCGTCTCCGCCGGGCCGGAACAAGCGAAGTAGACCAAAGAAGTGCTGGCTTGACGTCGTAAGATTTGATATGCGTGTCAACAATCTCACGCCACGGGATGCCAGAGATCGTGCGAAATGGAGGAGTAAGTGTAGGAAAGCGGACTCTGGGCTCCAACGCGGAAGCCGCGGTTGCAACCGGGATTATATGCCGAGATGATGATGATGATGTTGTTGCACTATTATTGTTGATCGCAGTACCTACTTGGGAAATTCGAAATATTACGAGTTATTCGAAATATAAGACTGAAAAAACGATGAATATGCCAGCAGCGCGTCGGTAAAAGTACTTAAATGCAAAATAGTGCATTTTGATATTATATCACAAAAAATCATTTGATATATATCAGATATTTTATTTTATTTTTTATTTGGGACAAAAAACAGTTACATGTTACAATATTAACAGTCTAGCTAAGGTATAATACACAGTAAACAAACATATAACCCACACCAATGTCTACAGAATCATATTGATTGTACAAGACATAAGGAAACGGACGTATACAGAAGGGGACAGTAAGAAAGTAACGAATGATAAAACTAAACCCTAAAAATCACACAAACCAATTCAAGACAGCGTGCCCCGTCCAGATATGGTCCATGGGCACAATCACGTCACACCAAACATCAGCAAGAAACAGTAAGAGTTAAGGATTACCAGAAAGTAAATTAATAGCCATTTTTCTAAGAGTTAAGAGCGAAAATATACAGATTTGCAAAATAGGAATTGTAAATGTCCAATAATCGGCGAAGAGGAGCCCTCGTCCCAGCATTTGTTCTACATTGCTCTGTGTAGAACAAGCGGCTTGCTTGTACTTCACCCCTACTTGCAATTCTAGGTATCACATAACATATTTCAATTGCAAGCTCCAAACAATTAAACCTGTTCCTGCATATGCCAAACAGCATCACAACCATAAGCAGTGTACGCCTGTGCTACAAGCTTAATATTTTGTACAGTTTTATATATCATGATTTATATATCATGATATATATATCAATTGATATATATCCTTCAAAACCTGGTTGTTATATAGCCTAAGCCTTCCTGGATTAATGGGCTATTAAACTACAATATTTTTTTCAAATTGAACAAGCAGTTCCTGAGAATAGCACATTCAAAAAAAAAACAAACTCTTCAGATTTGTATATTAGTATAGATTTCTAGATTTTTTTTATGCTAAAATTAATTCATAGCCTTAGACCTATTAGTTGTGTGCATTGTGTTATAGTGTTGTTAGTTTTCACTGAATTAAATTAGATTTTAGTATATTACACAATTTTTGCACATTTCTTATCTTCTTATTGCGATTACATATTTAGCAATGAATCCCAAGACTGACTCATTAATTATTTGGTTTAGGGATTGCAATCCGGCCTCATTTTCAATCCGGCCGGATCCGGCTGGATATCCATCAATCCGGCCGGATCCGGCCGGATCCGACCGGATTTATCTAGCCAGGATAACTTAACTTTGGACTGGTAAGGAAATGTTAAAAAAACGATATATATATATACGAATACGAAATCACCTTTATTATTACTAAAAGAAAAATCTCAAAAACAAAACAATCAACTATCTTATCTGACACTATCTAATAATTAACCTTAATTGAGATCACAATAAATAATCACAATAATTATTCTTCATAATATTCTTTATAAATAATCACTTTTTACTTTGAAAAAACGATCTTAAAAAACAAATTGTGTTAATTGTATCATCTCCCAATCGACTTCTAATAGAGCTACAAATGTAGCCTGCGGCCGAGAAGGCTCTTTCAGCTTCTACACTTGTAGGCTTAATTGTGAGCAAATAATCATTAATAGCAGACAAGTATTCTCCTCGAACTCCTTCACTTTCGAATGCAGTCATTTCTTTTTTTAATATTTTATCAAAATCCATATTTTTCTTATTCTGTATCGTATTATAAGAAGTCATTTCTTGCTGTATCTTTAATTTTAATTCTTCTTGTAATGTCAAGTCTTTTTCCAGTGATTCTAAGTCTAAGCTCTTCTCTACTGTTTCTTCCACGTCCACGAGTTCCACGCTTTTGTCAGAGTTATTATCTTGGTTAAATCTTTCCAAGATTTTTTTCATTTCTAGTCGTATATCTTTTTTCTTTGGCATAGTAAATGTATTTTCAGCTCGATTTAAATCTTCTTGATATTTCTTTGGATTCTGTAAGTATATCAATATACCTGTTACTATAGTACGACGTTCTTTGATTCTAGCATGTAGTGCTTCAGATAAATCAGTGCTTAACGCCGTGTCGTAAGTGAGCAACTTCTCTAAAACAAATTTTAGTGTTGTTTCAGCAGTTAGTAGGGTCGAATCCCTTCTGCATAACGTCTCTACAGCTAATTTAAATGGCTGCAAACTATCTATCAAGTCTTTTATTCTCGACCATTCAAGATCATTAAATTTTAAGTCAGATCCTATATCTATTAAAGCTTTGTCAATACACACTTTCAGTTTATAAACTCTTTCTATCATAGCCAGAAGACTATTCCAACGCGTGCGGCAATCCAAAATAAGGCTTAGTTCTTTACCTGTATCTTCTTTTACGTACTTTTGCAAATAGATGTCATATTTAGTGGGCGATCTTTTAAACAGTTGTACCACTTTTCGCACTTTTTGAAGAAGGTCATCGTATCTAGGAATTAATTCAGCACTAGAAGGATCTGTTATTGTTACTGAAACTCCTTGTTCTCCTAAAGTATCATCCGTTGTGTCTTCGTCATCTGTATCTGAATCTGAATCAGGAGTTGTTGTTGGCATTATTGAGTCTTCTTCTCTCTTTTTATATAAAACATCGATCACAGCTAATTGCAACCCATGTGCGTAGCAAAGTTGCTGATAGCACTTCATTAGCTTACCTACTTTGACCATGACACTTGCACCGTCAGTACTCATACCAATAATATCAGTATCTGAATCAAGTCCGAAGCTTTTTAAGCGGTTTTCTATTAGATTTATAGTATGTTCCGCAGTGCACGAACCGTGTATTCTAATCAAACCCAGATTAAAATGTTTTTCTTTGTGGTGTACATTTAGATTCAAATAACGGTGATTTTTTTGTGAAGTCCATTCATCAAAACTCAACGAAAATCTTTTTCCTTGTTTCTTAAGATATTCGAACTCAATTATCAAGTCGGCTTTAACGGTATTTGCAAAATTTAAAACTATAGATCTTATGGTGTTTGGTGAATTAGGAAGTTTAAATCCACTTTTCGAAAACAAATATCTCAAATCTGCCGATGTACAAAATAAACTGAGGGGCACACCATCTTTGCAGACCATTCTGGAAACCATCATCTCCATCGAGTTTTCTTTCTTAAAGTAACTGCCAATGTCAATTGTTTTAGACTTTTTCTTGGGTATTATATCTTCCTCAGAAACACTTTCAGCTAATACCGTTTTTGATGTGGATGGTTTAGGAGATGAGTCAGAGCCGGGACGTTTTAATTGGCTACTTTCAAAACTTAGATCAATACAATGCTTTGTTTGCAAATGTGTTTTTAATTTTAAGCCTTTATAAGAACCTTTACTTATTTTTAGTATGTTAGAGCATAATGTGCATTCCGCGTTCACAGACTTATCCTTTTGCTGTTTTTTAAAATAATTCCATACAGTTATTTCACTGTCCCTACTACAGGTTCCCTCATTCTTGCTTGGTTTCGAAAGTGACATGTTTTAAACTTTTACATTAATCATAAGCTAGCATACTATGTACGAGTAGGTGACTACCTGTAGCAAAAATGTCTATTTACTCACATTTGACGAAGCTGCGGGCTGCGGCAAAACAAAACACACATTTGTCGGCGAGCGAGTCACGTCACGAATGAAATTGAACTGAGCATGTAGCGACACGCTGGTCACGCTGCGGGGCGGGGGGGAGGGGGAGGCGCGGTGCGACTCAGCGTCAAACGACTCGCACGCACACGCACAACATGTTTAAAGTGCCTACTCATACAATAGCGCAGGTATTTTACCAAAACATGCAATTACCGGATCCGATCACCGGATCCGGTGTATTGGTGCCGGATCCGGTAAGTGTATATTGACGCCGGATTCACCGGATTGCCGGATCCGGTTTTCCGGATTGCAATCCCTAATTTGGTTGTAAAACATTCATTACAAATACATTAAAGACAGAACCATACCAACACAGAGATCTTTGAAACATTACCAATACTAAAGTCTCTATTTGTTGAACAAAACCCAATTATTATGGATTTACATAAAACCATATGAAATACAGAAAAGCAGATCAACCTCATAACTGTGAAATGCAATAAAAACTGAATTGAAAACTTATTAAATAAATTTGACAGATTGTAGTAGCCTGTTATGCTGGCATCAGTACACATGTTACAATTTATTATTAAAAAATGTTTTTGTAGCTCAGTAGTGTGTACTACTTCACTCATTTTATTTTTCTACCTAAAATATTCACACAGCACAGGAAGAAGAGAAAGAGAAGATAAGACCTAACACCTAAATACTTTGATGAGTCACAACATATGAGTTTAGCATATTGATATTAAATACAGAAAAACATGCCTTTTTACTCTGCTTTAATGTTGGTGTGAGATCAGTAGGGTATTTTACTGGCCATCACAGCTTACAGTCCAAAAGTACTGACTTTTGGACTGTAAGGTGTGATGGCCAGTATCTTGAGTCTGGACCCAAAAGTGTTGTAACCTAAGAAAAAAAATATACCCAGGCTCTTACAAAACACTTCCCACATCATAATAGCTCTAAATTAATCTAGAAGTTGAAGTTAATAAAGAATAAACTTGTAATAGCATAAATTGATGAAAGGTTTTCAAAATATTACGTCAAACTCTGAATTTTGGCACCTTTATACAGTCTAAATATATTTTTTATAAGTACAAGATAGCATAATTATTGAATGTTGTCCACTAAAGTTTTACAATAATACAGAAATCTGAATAATATACTGAGATATTAGAGGTATTCCCGGTAATAATCTTAAATTAAGTATAATAGTATTTGGCAGATTTGCCTATAATTAATTTTTCTGGGCAGTAAAGGAAGAAATTGTTACTTTTACATTTACTATTAAATTAATGATTTCATGATAGTGTTATCAATATTGGTTTCTTATCATCAGGATTGCGGTCAAGCGCTAGTTTATAATTATTTAAAAAAAAATACCTGTTAAAAATCTCCTTCCAGAGCCAGATTTGAAATAACAAGGATCCAAGGCAATTGACTTGATCATCCTGCCAAGTGTTAGGTTGTGAGTGTTGTCGTCCGTGTATAGCCCATACACCAGCACCTTCCCGTCGTCTGAACAGCTAGCGATGTAGTCCCCATTCAGATCTACCGATATTCTGTTCACAGCTATTGTATGAGCCTGCAGTTCCTTATTCTTGCCGTCTTGTGATATCGGCACTGTGTTCCCTTCATGGTCCAAAAGATGTATCACCCCCCATTGTGTTCCTAGACATATAAACTTGGTATGCACACAAATACAACTCACTGCGTCTTTCAACAAGATATTTTGAACATCATTCTCCAGTCTGTCGTATTTTAGCTTGGGCTCCTCGTCGGGAGGCAAGCTGTCGCAGCTTTCAAAATTCACAGCCATGACTGCTTTGTTTTTTTCTCTCTATATAACAAGTGTAGTCACATATTAGATTTTCCTTCCTTATTTCACCATACAAATAATTTGTAAATGAAATTGAAACTCTTATTGTGACTTCTATCACATCTGTCACCTCGTTCAAGTTTTTTTTTTTTTTTTTGGGATTTTATGGCCTGGTTTCTAAGACCTTTAAGCCATGTCTTATTTGCACTTCAGTTTCACTTCTTCTTTTGTAACTTATCCTAACTTATCCTTTTTTTTTTTTTTTTTTTTTTTTTTTTTTGACGCTGTGGGAATGCATTTACGCACCATACCCCGAAGGGCGTGTGTGGGACTCGCCCAGCCGAAGCCGGAAATACCCACTAAACCCAACAGCGGCACACCGACATCGCCTTAGTGGCGGGGTCATGGGATGTAGCAAGCCTGCCGTCCAATCCCCCGCCGGCGATTCCTGCCCGAAGGCAGGCCCACAGTGGGCCCTCCATAGGGAGGGGCCCGGCTGGGTACGTCTTCGTGTGCGAGAAGACGCAGCAGCCAAGGGTTTTTTAGCGAGGTGTCCTTCCTCTTAGCCCCACTCGTTTGCCCGAAGGCAAACGGGGCCCCCAGCTCCTCTCAGTGAGGAGACCGGGTTGCCCGACGGTGACCCGGAGTTCGGGTCACGTCAGCCACCTGGAGTGGTGGCCGACCCGCCGCGCGTGACCGCCGAAGCGGTCCCCACTTCTGGTTTTGGTCCGCGCCGGTAAACCGGTAACCCCCATATCTGGGGGCCGTTCCCCTATCCGCCACCTGGGGACGCGTCCGATGGCAGGTCCAGAAACTGCACACGGAATCCTAACTTATCCTAGCTTAACTTAACTTAACCTATCTCCTTTCGTTTCCCACGTGTGGCCGACCAGGAAGGGGTTTGGGGTAAAGACATGATGTGACCACTAAGCTACAATATTTCACTGTTCTTTATGAATTATTCACTGAATGCACTTTTTACTACATAAATCACGCGTTTTTATTTAGTAAACGACACTATAAATAATTTTAAAAGTTCAATGAAAAATGAGCGTGGCACTCATCATCGCTTTCCCGCCAAAACTCCTCACCTCGTTCAAGTGACATATAAGAGTATTGCCATGTGCCGAAGCCAACTTTAAAATCAAATAATAATGTGATTGAGTTGAGAAAAACTATTTTTCTGCTGTTATCAAATATCAATCAATCAGTCACACATTTTGTGCGACCTTCATGAATATAATTAGAAAGTAGCTTTCGTTTCAAAAGTAGATTATTGATGTTGGCTGAATATGATTAAATATGTATATTCAAGAAAACGGATTTTAATAAAAAAAAAAAACCCGCGGTTTTTAAAAAAATCACGGTTACCTGCTTCATTCTTACTCGCTTAAGTATTAAAATGGAATTAAATCATTATAATATGCGATTTAACTCCAAGAAATATGAGCAACATTTGTCTCCTTTTGGGAATAAAGTACTATCAGGCCTTATGAAGCAATGGGATAAAGGTAAAACATGTGTATTGAAATTTTAATAGATTAGGAGATATCTCATATTAAGGTCCGTATTACAGAACGTCAATCAAAACTCAAGCTCTACTTAAGACTCGTTTGAAGCCTTTTCATTGGTTGAAACTAGTTTTAAGTAATGTTTAAACAGAGAACAATGCTTGAGTTTTGTTAAATGAACTCATTGTCTGTCTATGTTATTTAGTTGTTTATGTTTTGACAAAACGTCGTATAATATAATACGTAGGTAATGTCTTGTTTTAATGCTTATGTTTTTAAGTTCAATAAATTGATACAAAAGAAAGACAAAACCAAAAGGAAACTTGGTTTTATTGAACTTTAAAACATAAGCATTAAAACAAGATATTACGTATTATATTATACGACGTCTTGTCAAAACATAAACAACTAAGTAACATAGACAGACAAGGAGTTCATATATCAAGTTTCCTTCTGTAATACGGATCTTAGTGTTGTAAGTATGTGTAGCTAAGTATTTCTTTTCTTTTACAGCACGTCTTCAATATAACAATAATTATCAGCTAATTCAGCATCGCCAGTTTCCCAATCAAAACAAAAAGGTGTTAATGTGAGTATATTATAAAATTATTGTTACGGAATTAAACGAATAACCATGAATTATGGCTTTTATTAACTTATAAAAGTTACATAGGAATGACAGATAGATGATAGAGTTTTAATAAAGGCTAGGGCCGACATGTGTCAACTATACAGGAAACATTCAGCCAGTAGGTATACCGCCTCATTCTTCCCCAGTAGAGTTTCCATCCCCCATTATATAATCCATTATATAATCTTTAAAACGAGATGGTAATCTTCGAACACGTTTCCTGCTTGTATCCGGCTGTGTAGTGTCCGACTGTGAAGTTTCCGGCTGTGAAGTGTCCGGCTGTGAAGTTTCCGGCTGTGAAGTTTGGGGCTGAGACTCGGTCGGAGGTACATCGCCTCGTACCTCTTGCTCATCTAGGACATTGTCTTGCTCTTCTATTTCTCGCTCCTCGCAATTTGGGAAGGGTGCCAGTTGCCTATTCGACACCGTCGTGGTGCTACCATCTGCGCGTCTTATCAAAGAATAATAAGGACTGGTTTCGATAAGTTCGGCTTCCTCCACCAGGGGATCTGATTTCGAGTGGCGGACATTCTTCTTTATCAGGACCGGCCCAGGGGAAGACAGCCATGACGGTAAAGAATCCCCATTAGGTGATCTTCTAGGGTACGCAAAAAGTCTCTCATGAGGGGTGGCATTGATCGCTGTACACAATAAAGAACGGACGCAATGAAGGGCGTCTTTTATTACTGTTTCCCAATTCTCCGTAGCAAGTCCTTGGGAGCGCAATTTGAGCTGGATTGTGCGCCAGAGAGTTCCATTTAAGCGTTCTACTTGCCCGTTACCCTGTGGGTTGTACGGTGTTGTTCTTGAGGATGCAATATTTGAGTCCCTTAGAAAGTTTTTAAATTCTTCTGACATAAAACAAGTGCCTCTATCACTGTGTATATATAGTGGTTGGCCGAAAGTGAGGAACAGATCCTTTAGACACTTGATGACAGTGGAGGAGGTCATGTCTTTGCACGGATAAGCGAAGGGAAACCGACTGTATTCATCTATGATTGTTAATATGTATTTGTTATTAGTATTGGAAGGAAGAGGGCCTTTAAAATCAATATTTAATCGTTCAAATGGTGATGTAGCTTTAATTAGTTTGCCCTTTACCTTCAGAAATCTTGGCTTTATCTCAGCGCAGATCTTGCAGCATGCCGTCATCGTTTTGACATCGTTAGCTGAATAAGGAAGGTTTTTAGAGCGTACCCAATGGTACATCCTAGCAATACCAGGATGACCCAGGGCGTCGTGGAGTCCTTTCAATTTATTAACATTCATGTAAGCGCTGACTCGGGATAGAGCGTCTGCTGCCGTGTTTTGAGACCCAGGTCTGTAAATGATATCATATTTGTAACAGGATAACTCTAGCCTCCAGCGCAGTATCTTCTCGTTTTTGATTTTGCTATTATGATTTTGATTAAACATGTAAGACACTGATTTTTGATCGGTAATGAGAAGGAAGTGTTTCCCAATGAGATAGTGTCTCCATTTCTTGAGACTCTCGACAATTGCGCAGGCTTCTTTCTCTATCGATGAATGTTTGCATTCTGAGTTAGACAGAGTTCTTGAGAAAAAGGCGACGGGGCGTCCTTTTTGAGTCAGTGTCGCCGCTATGGCAAAATCCGATGCGTCTGTTTCCACAGTGAATGTGTCTCTGTCGTCAATCGCCATCAGAGTTGCCTTTTTAATGTCGTTTTTAATATCTTCGAAACATTTTCGTGCAACCGAAGTCAATGGAAATGTGCAAATGCCCGTCAGCGGTTTTATTTTCTCAGAAAATCTCTCTACCCATTTAGCATAGTGAGCGAACATGCCTAAAGCGCGTTTTAGTTCGCTGTTTTTGGTGGGAATAGGCAGTTCTAGCAGCGGTTTTAGTCTATCGGCGTCTGGTTTAATAGTGTTATTCTCGACGGTGTATCCGAGTAGATTAATTTTTGTTTGATGGAAAACACTTTTTTGCTCATTCAGCGTCAGATTGTACTTCTTAGCAGCTTCCAAAAAGCATCGTAGATTCTCTTTATGTTCGGTTTCGTTTTTACCACATACTGTCACGTCATCGAGGTATGCGAAAGTTCCCTTTAGTTTCTCTTTCGTAATGATGAAATCTAAAGTCCTTTGAAATGCTGCCACGCCGTTGGTTACACCAAACGGGATTCTTGTAAATTGATATAGTTTCCCACATGCTTCAAACGCCGTATAAATTTTTTCTGTCATTAGAATGGGCACTTGATGATATGCAGATTTTAAGTCAATCTGGCTGAAAATTTTATATTTTGATACTCTTGACACCACAGTTTCTATTTTCGGTAGTGGAAACGCATCTAGCTCAGTAAATTTATTGATAGTCATAGAATAGTCTATGACAAGACGTTTTCTATGAGCCCCGCCTCCTGCAACGAGAACTTGAGCTCTCCAAGGTGAGTTGCTCGTTTCTATGACTCCGTGCTCTAACAGTTTCGATATTTCCAATTTAATAAAATTTTCATCCTCTTTGCTATAGTGTCGACTTTTCACGGCGATTGGACGAATCCCCGGAGATAGATTGCTGAAAACGGAAGCCGGCGGGACAGAGGCCTGCATCACGCTACAAATTTGTAATGGTTCATTCGGACCTCCTAATTGGAATTCAATTTTAGAATGCTCCTTTAAGATGTCGTGACCGATAATCACATCGGCGCAGAGGTTGTCCACAATGAGCAGTGGTGTTTGTTTGTAGTTGTACTTGTTGAGGGATATGGTGGCGAAACAAATACCTTCGACAGGCGATATCTGGTTAAGCGAAGCTAAATTTACAGACTGTGAACATGGTTTCCTACGTAATGCCATCAAGCGTGCAGTTTTGCCATTAATGAAGCTAACGGAGCTCCCTGTATCAATGAGGGCGTCGGCTTTGTATCCGTTAACTGTAATTTGAACCGTGGCACCTTTGAGACTAATAGGTGAAGCAGCAGATATGGCGCCGCAATGGGATGGTCCATCTTCATCAAGATTGGTTGAGTCTTCGGTCGAGATAGAGTTACTAGTAGTGGCACCTGCAGATCTGCATACGTTAGAAAAGTGGCCTCTTTTGGAACATAAGTTGCAAGTAGCACGGAAAGCTGGGCATTTGATCCTTTGGTGGATGCTCCCACCACAGAAATAGCAACGCCTTGCTGGTCGCGTGGATGGTTGGATAGTGGCTTGCGAGATGGGACGTCGTGCTGTTGGTGTCGTTGCCGCTAAGGTTTGTGAACTTTGTTCTGAGAGGACGGCACTGGAGTGGGGATGTGGTAAATCACTAAGTGTATGTGAATCCTTTTCAGCTGTCTCGAGCGCTATAGCTTTTCCAATTGTTTCAGTCAGGGTGAGATCATTGGTTTCTAATAGACGTTCTTTGATTTTGCGAGAAGCCAGCCCGGAGATTAGTACACTACGAATAGCCTGTTCTTCGTGTTCATCAGCAGTTACCGCATTAAACGAGCAGTCTTTAGCCGATAGGCGCAAAGCTCTAACATAATCGGCAACAGTTTCATCGGCGCGTTGCCTTCTGTTGAAAAGCATATGTCGGGCTAAGGTAGTATTTTTAGTTTTGATGTACATACCGTTTAGCGTCTTAATAACATCTTCATAAGTTTTACAAGTTTTGACGTGTTTGTATATGGACGCTGACAGATGATTTATTAATAGTTTAAGCTTCAGGGTACCTGGGATTTCATTGGGCTTAGCTTCTTCCGACAGAAAGCTTTCGAAGGTCGTCATCCAATACAGCCATTGAGAGTCCGCCTCTACAGCATCAGGTTCAATATCAAATTTGTCAGGGCGTAAATATTTGGCGAGAGATGAGATCGC
Source organism: Sesamia inferens (assembly GCA_037179545.1). Classification (NCBI taxonomy): domain Eukaryota; kingdom Metazoa; phylum Arthropoda; class Insecta; order Lepidoptera; family Noctuidae; genus Sesamia; species Sesamia inferens. Next base: position 33,833,092 of record CM073926.1, on the reverse strand, counting down.
AGTTGATTCATCTTTAGGCATTATAATATAAGTTAATAAAATTGTTACGGAATTAAACGAATAACCATGAATTATGGCTTTTATTAACTTATAAAAGTTACATAGGAATGACAGATAGATGATAGAGTTTTAATAAAGGCTAGGGCCGACATGTGTCAACTATACAGGAAACATTCAGCCAGTAGGTATACCGCCTCAATTATATAGTATGTAAAGGCGGAACCACATTTTTGTGTTGTGGCGTGTCGAACCCAAGTCATAACACACCATACCACAAAAATGTGGTTCCGGATTAAGACTATAGGAACTTGAGATGTTGCGTTCGTAATTTGCCTTACGATAAATAATAAATAACTTTCAAGTATCAATATATCCAATGCTGTTTTAGCTTCAATGACGACACAGTTGTTGAATCACCGGTCACGCTACCACCGTCACCAATTCTACATACTCTTTGCGAACAAATGTATCCGGAAGAAAAATTATTTAACTTTAATTTGACGAACAAAACTGTACCAGAAATACCCAAGTCTGTAGAATTAATCAGTTCAGTAACAAAAAATAATAATAAAGACAATTTCCTTCATTCAGCCACCGCTGCTAATGCGAATCTAGTGTACAATTCATATACCAAAAACACTGATGATTTGACGACATTTGTGGAAGAACTTCCAGAACCGCATACTATAAATACACGCACATGTATAAGTAAAAACAAAAGTGGAAACATTCATAATTGGGATGACATGCTTGATTTTGAATCGTTTGTTAATAATATGATTGCAAATGAAGAAGTAAATAAAGACACTAGCGTACATAAAACATTTGATAGTATTTTATCAAATAAAAATATTGATATAACTAATGGAAATAAAAATAGCATTGCTAAAGGTGATAAATGTAAAAATATAAATGAACCTAAGGCAAAAAAAGTTAAAACCGTCAGTAACGTAGGAAAAAGTAAACAAAAACTACAGCAATCTGATAAAACAACGAACAAAAAGAATTATTATCGTAAACAAAAGTATACAAAGGCTGTTAAAAACTGGCTCAATAATGTTCAACCGCATCATCCAGTTGATAAAGACTTAAGTAATGTTGTAAGCACAAACGATATTGAACAAAATACATCTGGAGATAAAGTTAAACCCGATGCAGAAAATATTGATCAAAATGTATCGTTGAACAAAACCTCAATGTCATTATGTGGAAATATTGTTATTGACAAAACATTGAAGACTACTAAGAAAGTAATCCAAGCACAATTAGCTAATAAAGATGGTGTTATGAAGTTCAGTAAACCTAATCGAAATGGTGAAGAAACAAAGAAATGTTCAGATGTTCTAACAAACAAAGCAAAAGATAGTAAAGACAAAAAGGTGAAAAAGTTCGTTGTCCCTATTAAATCTCAGATACCTGTTAAAGAAGTGATCTATGAAATACTAACGATTGATGAAAACAATATTGAAGACTACCGAGAAAGTCTTTATGAGATAAAAAATAGTGAAATCATTGCTGTATTAATTTATAGGTAGGTCTGGTTCTGATCTAAATTATACCTACGTATCCCCAAATAACTTCAGTACTTATGCATGTTTGTTGCGCAGGTAGGTATTTAGACTTGTAAATTAATGTGTTGATTCACTACGCGTTAATAGCGAGCACATTATCATTGACTGGTTAACGTTCTTTTCAGTACCTAGGATAATTTCTTATATATTATTGAATATAATTTAATTATCACAATTTTATTCTGTAGCAATGGTTTCTGTCAGCTTAATTGTCATCACACTGACGGCACGTGCGATTCTGACGGCGTCATCATCAATACTGACGATATGTTCTACTGTTTCAAGAGTAGCCACTGGGTTGGCCAGAAGCTCAAGTAAGTTGTACTCCATTTACGATAGCATTAGAAAGAAGTTAAAAAAGTCGTTTATAGAAAAACTATGTACTTAAGTAAAAAAAATAGAATATATGTCCTTAGTTACAGTTATGACTGATTTACACAGTGAAATTTAATTGCCTATGGCTACAATTATGTTGAAGCATCAATAAAAATTGCATTGTCTAAACACCATTTAAGTAGACTATGCAAGTAATTTATTGCATCAATTTTATTGTATAAACGAGATGTACGGACGAGAGTCCAAACTATCCGAAACTGTTAAATATTCCCAATCAATGTTAAGCCTTAATATCTAGAGCATTAAAGCTCAATATTGATTGAAAACCTAATAAAGAAAATTGACAGATTGTAGTAGCTGTCGTCTGTACATACCAATTGTAATTAAAACTAATTTCAACTTTTTGAATATATGTTATATTAATCACGAGTCCCTATAGAACAATATTATTGCATGTACCAAATAATTAGAACGTTTTTACTTTAGGGAGATACTAAAGACCCTGTTTGAAAATAACAAAGTGGTATGTTTCGGAGCCCGAAATGTGCTCATTTACCTGGCGACGCACTTACAAATGGAAATTAATTCAATCAATATGTATGACGCCAAGGTAAGTCACCTTACACTACAACGGTTATTAATTGAAAAGTCTTTAGAATATCGCTTATAATATATTAACAAAATACAGGCGACTAATAACTAAAATGACATCAAATACAGCTAAGAAACCTGTGGCTCTTGCCTCTTTATCATTAGTTACCAGGTTATATGCCTCTTGTACTATGTATTGTATATATCTGCATAATCTGCTGATAATGTACCTATGTATTTAACAAGTTCACGCCCACTAATAGCCGTCATAACAAAAACACTTCTATTGTGTCTCATAATATTTTTTTACAGACGACAGCACATCAAGCTAATACAATATGTCAGATTTCTTTATTAGGTTTTAAACTTTATCTCTAAATGAGTAACGCTCAATGTTGATTGGGAGCATTTGATAGTGTCGGGTAGCTTGACCTGCTGTCGTCCGTACATAACTGATGAGTCTATGGCATTCAATAACTTTAAGATCGGCGCCAGTTTACTGGATCCTGACAATTCTCCGGAGAGCTTCACGGATCTTCAGAAGATGCTCTCTTTTACTCCGCCATTCACAATAGCGACAGAATGCGTACTGCAGAAATGTGCCTGGTACATGACCCTCTTGAAAGATTGTTGGAGCAAACTACATGCGATGCTTGTGGAAGACTCTCTGTGGAAGCTCTTCGTTGAGATTGAAATGAAATTGCTACCTATTATTGCAAGTAAGAGTATTATGATGTCACCGTCTGATTTTATAGAAACTATCTCTTGACATGTAAGCTGGTGATAAACGTAGCGGTCGTGCGCTGGAGATGTGACAAATTTACCGAAGGTCTGTAAATCATGTTACTTGATAGTTTTTACAGGAAGAAAGAAACTTTGCACCTTCATTGTAAAACTGAGGTAAATCTAATATAATATGTTTAAATTTGTCTAGGCTAAAAGGGGTAAAGGTCTACTTTCGAGATTTTTTCTATTTTTATTTAATAAACTCAGGGTTCAAAAGTTAGAGCGCACACATTTCTTTAGCTAGAGCGAATATTTCCTAAAATATTAACATTATCAATATTTGATTTTATTAAACCCTATTAATTTTTAAATACCTTTCCAACACAATATCACACGTTAAGGTTGTTATTAGACGTACACATTCGTAACTATTGAGTGTGCACTGTTTACTTCATTAAATATTGTCTATTGCTGTTTACTTTAAAAATAAGGGCGATATCATCTGCAAACACTATGTACAACGTCACAGAGGCCCTTTAAATAAAATTGTAAGAATGGACCCAGTATTGAGCCCTGCGGTACACCTAACTGAACTGTTAGCATAGAAAAATTTACACTATTAACATTTGCACTTTGAAATCTATTATGTAAATAAGAACTAATTACGGTGAGAGCTTCGTTTTGGACAACATAATGACGTAATTGTCATGGTGTACGCAACAAATAATGAGTAACATGACAACGTAATATGAGGCTTATAGGTGATGCTTTAGTTCTAGTAGACTGATATTACAAAATAAGTGTAATTTCAAGATTTCCTTTGTAAAAAAAAATGTAACCGTATATTTTCTTTTTGTTACAACTATGTTTTCCATATTTATACATATATATCCATATAGAATTAGAAACCGACATTAATAACTTTATATTATAAACGATTACTTAAAATTTGTAGATATGGAGCGTCGAGGCGTCTGTATCGATATGGTCAAACTGAATGCGATGGAACAGGTTTTGCTGACTAGAATGAAGACGGTAGAGCAACAATGTTACAAGGCAGCCGGAAAGGTGTTCCAGATATCCTCAGCCTTGCAAGTGCGCGCGATAATATACGATGAGCTGCAACTGGACAACAAGTGCAATGTTAAGATCAGAGAGACTATATGTAAAGGTGCCAAGTCCACGTCCGAAACTATGGTGAGCTTTTAACTGGCAACGAACAAAATCAACAATAAAATCAAATAAATCGACTGTACCTACTATGGGTACATATGATGTAGTTATAACTTCTTCAAAGCACATTCCCAGTCCGGTGGCCACCGCTAGCAGAAACATGATTGTGGTGTATTGTTTTAGTTGCGTAGCCTCGTTGATGAGCACCCGCTACCGAAGCTGATCCTCGAGTACCGGCACCTACACAAGGCGCACGCTACCTTCCTCACGGGTATCGCTCAGCATGTTAGAAATGGAGTTGTTAGACCAACGTGGTGAGTCAGGAGATCATTTTGGCTTCGGTAGAGCTCCGCCGTGTCCTCGTGGCGGCGATCGGTGGCGATCTCTCGCGCCCGGCTCTGGTATAGGCCATGGTCCGGGGCGAGAGTGCATGGCAGGCCGTCACCTCCTTCTGTGAAGCACTGATACTGGCAAAGGTGGGGCGGAGCCCATGAGGCACCGGGAATCCCAGCGCCCTCACGCCTCTAGCTGCCCCAGGAGACGCTCTGGTCGGGAGACAACATCGAACTCCCGGCCACCGTAGGCGCGGGCTTGCGGTCGGTGAGTAGCGGGCAGCTCGTCGCCGGATAAGGATCAGGCCTGGGTCGACGACGCGTTGTGTTTCATGCCCGCCTCAAAGAGATGTCAGCACAACGTGACGAGGTCCACAAGGACCGATGCCTCCTGGGCCAGGGTTGCGGGTTGGTTAAAAAAGAAACCCGGCGCACAGGGAAGTGAAGGAGCACGGGTGGGTTTTAGTCGGTAAAAGTCTGGCACGCCCTTCCACTCCACCCAGAGCGGGGGAAGTCATTTGATGATTTCCCATCCCAAAAAAAAGGCTCGCTCAGTCAGCATTCACTTAATCTCCTCTCATGGACACCAACTGGCTCATCTTCATTTTCTCGAACGATATTATTATTAACTAAATAAGACTGTTAAACCATATAGATAAAGATTTTTTACATTTTTGTGGATACAAAAAACGGTGGAAATAGAGGTGCTTAGGGGAGGCCAATGCCTAGAAATGGACGTGTTTCGACTGAAATTATGAAGAAGCAACAAAAAGAAAAAAAATAAACAATAAAAACTCCTTTTTAAAGCGCATTATGGCGCCCTGTTTACTTTAATATTATTTATTGTATTGAAGACAACAACTTTTAAATATATACCTACAATTTTTGAGGAACGGGCAGTCATATCAGTCCGCTATCACACTCATGGTGACATTGCAACTTACACGCTCTCAGTGCGATTAATAAAACTCAATCCTATATAACAGATGTGTATTTGTATCACAGCACAGTATGCAATTGATAGTGACGGAATAGAATACATATTTAATCGAACACAGGATATCAATTTTCCTAGTAATAAATAGAATGGAGATTCCGACCAACCAGTCCGACGATCCAGTTATAAAAGATGTGTGTGGTAGAGACACCACACACTTCTAGTATTATTACAGGTTGCCATGATGCACCTGATATACTTATTCTTATGTATCTTCTACTTATGACTTCGTCTGCGATCCAAGATGTATATGGCCTATGTCACAGACACACGGACAGACAGAGCTACTTACGGATTTGTAAAGTGGGTGATAGACGTACGAACTTAAAGTACGCGGTTTTTAAGATCGTGAACTTACTCGGCTCGTCGTCGGTGTAGCGTGATCATACTATATCGTGATGTCGTCGAGAGAATATGCTTTGTATTATTTGGGAATTATATCATACTAGCTTTTGCCCGCGACTTCGTCTGCGTGTAATTCGAATAAAAGCAAGGTCTTTATGTATCAATAACTGGTGCCCGCGACTTCGTGTGCGCAGTATTAGTATTTCGAGTAGCTTATATTAGCATGAAAAGAACTAACATTATGACATTAAAATTATAACATACATAATTTTTGGGTCGTATTTGAAAAATATAACAGTCTGACAATATTGAGATGTTACATTCGCACTGTAATAACGTAACAATATTGTCAACATAAGAAATACAGTAATTAAGCACTGCAAACCCCTAATCATAGGCCTATAGGTAGCTACTGCAGTATGCTTGTATAAACTATATTTAGCGATTTTTTTCCTTCAGCATAAACATGCAGATTTTTCGCTTTGGAAACACGTGAGCAAGCCACATAGAGCTGACCGTGAGAAAAACATGGCGTGCCCAAATGTATGCCTGCTACCATTAAGGTTTGACCCTGCGATTTGTTGATCGTCATTGAAAATGCGACTTTCAATGGGAACTGCAGGCGTTTAAAATTGAATGGCAAGTTGTTGGGTATGATTGGGATGCGCGGTATAAGAACATTGTCTCCCTTGGCTTCTCCAGTTAAAATTGTGGCCTTCACAATGTGCCTCCCTAGTTCGTTAACTTGCAACCGAGTACCGTTGCATAATCTTGGCGCGTCCAGGTTACGCATTAACAAAACAGGTACACCTACCTTTAATTCCAACTTGTGTGATGGCACCCCGGACAACGATAAAGAGTTTAGGAACTCTACGGGATAACTTGTAGTGTCATCGGATGACATAACTGTGTCGATGGAGTTATACACGAATATTTCGCTAGTTATTTTGTCCAAGATTTTTTTATTTACTTTCGAAACAGTCTCATTTTTTGGAGCCAGTATGGTTCTTTCACACAACCAATTTTCGTTCTAAATATATTGTTGCAGATTCGGAAAAACTTGATCAATTAGTTCGTCTTTTGACTCCACAACATGACAAAATTGGTGTGTGAAAAGAACCATACCTTCTGGGTCGGTGTCCAGGCGGCCTTCACCAATTTCTAGGAGTTTTTGAGCATATGCTCCTGACTCGACATCGTGGAATAATTGAACTCGCATGTTAGTGGTAAGATAAAGCTTTTCAACTTTGGTCCACAGATATGATGTTTTTAGACATGCGCTAATTTCGTCTGCTGCAGTGCCTCTCTCGATAACAGGTAAAGTCTGTCTAAAATCCCCTGCCAATAAAACTACCACACCACCCATCAACTTTCGATTGCTTTGAATGTCTTGTAGCAGCGATCAAGCGCCTCGATGGCGCGTTTGTGTGACATAGTGCACTCGTCCCACACGATTAGCTTACATTGTTGCAACAGGGCACCGCGGGCACTGCTCTTACTGATGTTGCACATTGGGGTTTCTTCACTTGCCAGATTAAGAGGTAATTTAAAAACCGAGTGTGCCGTCCTTCCACCACTTAGTAATGTTGCAGCGATCCCAGAGGATGCCACAGCTAATGCCACATTACGGTCCTTACGAATTTTCGCTAGAAGCAAATTAAGCAAAAAAGTTTTACCTGTACCGCCCGGAGCATCAAGAAAAAAAAGGCCGCCTTCACCAAGCTCAACTCGTTGTGATATTTTGTCATAAATTTCTTTTTGCTCTGGCAGCAGGCGTGGCTCAGTTTCGCTGACCTGGGCATCTAATAAAGCGGTATTGTAGCTTAGTTCTTTAATCAAATCGGTCGACAGCTCTCCTCGTCGCTGTGGTGTGGGCATACCGAAATCGGACAATTTCTTTCCGGAAATCGTTATTATTTTGTCCTCTATAAGTGTCAGTGCTTCATTCAAACATAGATCATCGTTGACTTGATTCATCCTTTCAAATCTGTGCAAGATATCCTCTGATAACGCAGTTTTATACTTATCCCATAGTGGTAGAGGATTAGATAAACCGCAAGTGGTTATTAATAGTGCAAACAGCTCTCTTATTTGGGAAGGAGAACGACACAGCACGGCCTCTTCCATTGTGGCATCCCAGTGGTTGTCATCTTCCAACAACCCCAACTTCTCACACGCTTGTCGAAAAGTTTCAAGTTCTTGACCGTCAACTGTTTTTAGATCCAAGAAGTTAGTGGGGCCCTGTATTACATTCAGCAGCATTCGCAAACAGTAACATTCAAAGTTACTGACGTGCACTGTGTAAATGCGCCCAAGAGTATCTCCTGCCTTCACACCTGGCCAACCGTCGACAGGGGTTCCTTGTAAACGACGTTTCCATTCTTTTAACGACACGTTCCATGTATAGTAGCGGGGTACATCAACATAAAGTAATGTTTTTGCAAATGCGTCATTTTGGCAAAGCAGGAAAAATGCAGTTAGCGTCGTTTTAGGTGGTGCGGCCATTCTCTCTCTAAAATTGTTTTCAGTGAAGTAAATCCGCTCACCATTGGGCAGATGTACCGCAAGATGAGTGACTGCTGGGTATCTCTCATGCAGAGGCAAACTAAAAGATCCGCCACGCTGCTTCGTTGCTACTAACATATCGACCGGCTCGAAATGTTTGCACCTCATCTCTCGGGTCAACATTAACATTCCCTTGCTGTCAGATGTTAAAAATAGCCTGGTCGCTGCCTTTATTAATATATTTACAAATATATTTTATCGCCTGTACCGTATTGCAGAACTCTACATTTATATGGCAATTAAAAATTTTAGAGAGCAGAGGAGAATATGGGACAATCCATTGTCAACCAAAACTTCGTGACCTCGGGTTTTTTGAATAATCGTGCGGCCCCCATCTTCTGGTGCTCTACGCCTGTACAAAGGATAGCCTTTGTCGTTGGTTTGAGTATCTTTTAAAAGCGCCCTTGGATATTTTTTGGTACATTTTCCTTCCTTCATGCAAGGTGATGACGAATTTAGTGCACCACAGGGACCGTGAATCATATTTTTGGTCACAGTATCATAGAGCTTTCGATCAGTTTCTGGATTTGGTATCTCCGCACTTATGACTTCGTCAATTTGATTAGGGCGTAATTTTTCCATCAACCACAGCAGTAAGTGCACGTGAGGCAAACCTCTTTTTTGCCATTCAATCGAGTACATGAAGCACTTCACATCACCAAATATTTTACCTTTTGTAAGTAGAGCAACCAACTTTTGAACTTTTATTTTAAATACTCTGGCTGTTAAGTCGTGTCTGTCCGTTGAATTTTGACCTGGCATGAGCTCTGTAGTGATTTCTGGCCAGGCGGGATTACATGTCATTGTAATAAATAGATCAGGCCTCCCGTAGTTACGCACGTATGTGAACGCATCCTGCGTGTATTCATGAAGATATCTCGGGCTATTTACAAATGACGACGGGAGAATTACCATTTGACCCAAGTTATTTGGATTCAAATCCGCATCATTCCTTATCGCGTCTTGTAAATGTATATAATTTTCTGCTCGCAGTTTTGTTTGGTTCAAGGCAATAAACCTTAAGCGCTCACTCTCCACTTTGACATACATGTCCACCAAAAACTGAAGAAGGAGAAGTCTACATCGAAGTAATAAATTAAAATCGTTGCGACGTACCATCATATGATACGCATAAAAGTCTTTACAGGACACTTTTTTATTTGGTATGGGTTGTTTTGTAACTGGGTTTGTCTGAGGAATATCAAAACTGTACCCCTCTTGTCCTTTCCAAAAAATTATCGGGTACTCGAGAGCGTCATAAAATCTATGAGTGTCCGGAACTCTAGTGAGCCGGTCATCATGCGCCTGAATAACGATATCCCGAGAAGCAGTTTGTTCACTACTAACTACTAAGGCAGCTATTTCATTTGTGGTCGGGCATTGAATCTTCTTTCATGTTCACCACGTGGTACACGATCTGGGTGTATTACAACCTTGTAATTATCGCTAGTCACTCTATCTTTAGCCATTTTAAATTCATGTACTAAAATGTTGTGATTATGTAGAACTTGTTGTATTTTTTGAACCGTGTTTCTATCCAAACCTTGCACGTACTCAGAACGCCTATTAACTTGTGCTTCCTCATCGCCCATGAAATAAACTTGCAAAAATTTTGGTTGCGTATTGGTAGCAGGAAGCAAAGATCCAATTGTGTGGTATACTTGCCCTTGTATTGTAAAAGTCGGACAAAATCCTGGCATAGAAACAATATTATCCGCACCAAAAGATGTCATGTGGAAGCACGTGTTGTATTTTCTTATGTTTTATAGGAAACGGCGAGACTCATCTGTTTCATGAGAGAAAAGTTCTTTAAGCGGCTCAACTGGCTCATCTATTGAAGCAAGAGCTACTTTTCCTCCTGAACAACACATGCCCGCAGCTTCTTCTTTCCACTTAAGAGCACCGCAAAATCTACATTCTTTGTTCATAGGTTCTATTTTTATAAGATTGTGGCTTCCGTAATCAAGTGTCTCGTCGTACTCAAATGCAGCTTTGTCGAATACCCCCCACGTGTTTCTTCTGAATATGAGACGTCGCTGTTGTGCCCTTTCAGCAACAGCGCGTCTGCGAGATTCAGCTTCTTCAACGGTTTCTGTAGCTCTTTGTGACGCTATGTAAGTTGCCTGCTGAAGAAGCCGAGCGTGGGACTGTTCAGGTGTCTCAGCAGCCCGTTGAGATGCCAGATATTCAGCGTGGTGTTGACGTCGAGCTTGGGACTGTTCAGGTGTCTCAGCAGCCCGTTGAGATGCTAGATACTCAGCATGCTGTCGAAGGCGGTTTTGAGACTGTTTTGGTGTCTCATCAGCTCGTTGAGATGCCAGATATTCAGCGTTCTGTTGACGTCGAGCTTGGGACTGTTCAGGTGTGTCAGCAGCCCGTTGAGATGCTAGATACTCAGCATGCTGCCGAAGGCGGTTTTGGGACTGTTCTGGTGTCTCGGCAGCCCGTCGAGATGCTAGATACTCAGCGTGCTGTCGACGTCGATCCTGGGACTGCTCTGGTGTCTGAGCAGCTCTGTGAGCTACCTCACGCTCCGCCTGTTCAAGCCTTCGCAGTTCGGCTTGTGGAAACGTCTCGTTAAGTCTAGCTACTTTCATAGATCGAGCTTTATTAGAGCTTTGGGAAAGATTAGACTTACGCTTTCGCGGCATAATTATTTCTTAGGAGGTACTTTTTCTACGATATTTTTATTTTTATACTTGAAAAATGCAAAACCTGCCTTTTAAATCAAAATTATAGCTACATACTAATAATAGTATAAAAAATAATTGTAATTTGCTGATTGAAAAACAAAATCAAGCTTTCGTTGTATTATTATTATTTATGCCTATATTATTATTACTTATACCTATATACAATATATACTATAAATATTAATGGACGCCAAGAAAAAAACAATTACCAACCTATGTACCTAATTAAAATAAAAACATCTGTGAAAAATGCAATATCTGCTTATTCAATTAAAATTATAGCTACTTACTAATTAATAGACAGGCAAAAAATAATTCTAATATTATTCTATTACTATATATACATTATCCTTACTTAATTACTATAAATGCAAATCGCTAGTGCCTTCAAAATTCGCAAAACGAACACAACCGTCAACGACGTCTGCCCTCACGCGTCTGCCCGCGTTCGGGTCGCGCACTCAGCGATGAGCGACTTCTCCTCCCACCTCACCGCGACCGACCCCGCTCCATTCGCCCGCCGCGCCGCCCGTCGGACCGTAACATACCATAGTATCGCGCGTTCAGTTTGTCATCGTCGTAACTATTAAAATATTTGTCCAAATGATGTATTGTGAAGGACAAAATTTATCTCCTTTAAATACCAAAAGCGATAAAAGTATTCATTTTGATAAGGATCCATTTATTACTACCAAATGTGCATTAGAAATAAATTATCAATTTTTATTGTATTTATGGTTCACTATTTTGACAGTAATGGCTTACTCATAAAAGATAGATATATATGGTGTCGCAGAATTTTTTGTAGGACTATTTAAGATAAATATTTTCACCATACATTATATACATGTAGCACTAACTGTTTTTGCAGCACACGCCTGAATAGCTCGCAGATTGCAGAATTTTTTCAGACTTAAATGACATTTATCGTTATATTTTGGACAATTCACACAATATCTTTATAAATTATTGCCTATGTGTTATTCTGATCTATAAGCTACATTACTGTAAAGTTTCATTAAAATCCGTTTAGTAGTTTTTGCGTGAAAGAGGAACAAACATCCATCCATACATCCATCCAAACAAACTTTCGCCTTTATAATATTAGTAAGGATAAGGACTACATTTTAAAAACGAATAAAAGACGAAATCGACAGGTGTGGGTACAGCACTGCAATACGAAAAGAGAGTGTTTATTGCATGTGAATTTAGGAAGAGCATGGGCGTACCGAGGGGGCAGGGGAGGCAGTGGCCCCACCTGGAAATCTCTCAGAAAATTTATGAACTCCCTTGATTACTAAACAAAGTATAAATGAGGACTTATCTCTAACTTTTAAATAAACCACGCAGTAGACACCGACAAATGTACGAAGTAATTGCCAAAGAACCGGGTCCGACCATAGCGTACAAACATTACATACTTTCTCAAAAAATTTCACTAGCCTCCCCCTAGGCCGGACTTGCCCACCCCTAGGCCTGACTTGCCTACCCCTAGGCCTGACTTGCCCACCCCTAGGCCTGACTTGCCCGTCCCTAGGCCTGACTTGCCCACCCCTAGGCCTGACTTGCCCACCCCGAGGCCTGACTTACTCCCCCCTAGGTCAGAAGCTGGGTACGCCTATGAGTAAGAGAGTTACGTGAAAAGAAAGAAGATTTCCATAATTATTTCAGAATGCCTGAACCGTTATAATTATGAAGAACTTTTTGCGAACTTTGACGGCTCCCGGCTCGCAGCGCTGCCACAGGTACGAGCCGAGACGAGCTACGAGTAAGATTTCAAACAGGTTGGATCGCCGGCGAACTTGTGCGATAATTTTAAAGTACGCGTTTTTAAGAAGACACACAGGCGGAAAAGCCCGTCGAGCCAAAGTCCGCGTACTTACTCGTACGTCTATCATCCACTTAATAATGAATGTGTACATATTAGATATGAAACGATTTGTGTGTAGGGTACAGACGGCGGCGGCGACGGGTCGCATCGCGTGCAGCAACCCCAACCTGCAGGCGATACCGAAGGCTCCCTTCAGCCTCCTGTTGTTCCCCGAAGCAGGAGATGATGGTTATTATCATATTCTTTAGTCAGCCAAAATTACGTCTGCGCTTGCGACACGTTTACACCTCACGTCGGGTAACAAAGGCGGGGAAAATCCTAAGCTATGTACCGGGTTGTCTGAAAACCTAAAGTATATAAATTAAGAACACAATATTTTACACGAAGCTTCCACATTGCATATTATTAAGTACCTGATACTATGGGCGTACATGTTCTGCGAGAATTCCAGGGGGGGGGGGGGGGGCGCAGCTGCTCCCTTACCACTTGGGTACGCCCATGCCAGATACTATACTTGTGCCAAGCTCGTTAAAGAATAGAGGTAAACAAACTAATTTAGGGTTATCACAACTCAAGTTTTACAAATTTCCTATAATTTACCTTATTATCGACTTTAACATGCTAATTATTTATGAACAATTCCTATTGCAGCATATTTCGATAGAGTCACTAAAATAACATGCATATTAACTTGCTATTTCGAAAAACCATTAAAGAGTCGACCTTAATTTTACGTGATGGCCCTACAAAAAAGAAACATGGATGAAATTCAGGTATTATTTACACATTTTGTAGAATTCAGACAATAAATTAGGCATTTGTCAATACAATTTTGAATTCAGCCAATGAATGTAAATGAGGCATTTGTCAATTCAATTTTGCGTATTTTAACTACTTTTCAAATCTACTGCATATCTCATGCATTGTAATATAGTTTGTCTATAGAGTCGTGAAAATGGATCTTTCTGAAACTAACAATTTTAAAAGTAGGGCAACACTAAATCTTAGTAAGTACCAGTACATCGAATGTCATCGACAGTCATCGATTTGTTTTGTGATTTGTTATTTATTGAAATTTGTATTAATTTTCAATTCTATTTAAATAAAACACCGAAGAAATGTGTTAAACATGAGAAAACCAAACCGGAGTGGAGCTCGGAAAATTATTTTTAAAGTTTATCATCAATGTTTGTTAGTACACCAAGCTGAAACAAATTTTTATCAAATAAAGATGATATTTATGCTTGAACAGTTGCTAAAACAGGTATGTACCTAATCATGTTACTGTTTGTATCAAATTTACTAGTAAACGATTTAAAGACTAAAATGAGGATTATTTAAATTACGAATTTATAGGTTAGGTAGATTGCAAAAATAAGTAGACCATACTGTAGCAGTTTTGATAATTTAGGTGATATATTTTACCGCTGATTTTAAAAATGAATTATATCAAGTTCGGAATTAAAATTAGTGCTATCCATCTTCTGATAAAAATTACATATTATTATTTTTAATCTTTCAGGAAAATGTGAGAGTAAACCCTTTTAAGATTTGTGCGAGTTAGTTATTCGCTTAAACCTTATGTGAGTGACAAATAAAATACCTTTAACAGAGTGATGAGGTACCCGGGTACCTTCATACAGTTTATACGTAATGTAACCAAAGCAAGATCTGTTTTTGTGTTGCACATACTTTGAATACATTATTAGCTTAACAGTTGACAATCTGTGGCCATAAAAGCGGAGGAATGATGGAGTGCGGTACATGGTTATTGGTGCAGAAGAACTGTGGAAATCTAGTCACCTACCATTATTTCGGGCTGCGATGTTTCATGAGAGATCCAAAATGCTATGATGCAAAACTACAAGCCTCGTGAATGTATTACCATTGATGAACAGCTATACGGATATCGTGGGTGGACTCGTTTTACTTAATACATGCCATCAAAACCTGAAAAGTATGGCATAAAAATATTCTGAGCTTGTGATGCAAATAATTCCTACCTCCGAATGGTCAAATATATACAGGAGAATCAAATGATAGCTTACGTCAAACAAATGTATGAGAATTCACTGCATTAGATCTCGTGACTAAATATGAAAAATCAGGGCTTGAATATTACTATGGATAATTTTTTACGTCGCTTCAACTGGCTCAGTCTTTGAATCGTGGAATATAACACTAGTTGGAGCGGTAAGAAAAAATAAACGGTTTCTTCCTGCAAATATGCAAGCACACAAGGAGAGGGATGTTTATTCTTCTAACTTCTTATTTAGCAAAGAGGAGACTGTGTGCCTCTTACGTAGGTACCTAAAAACAATAAAGCAGTAATAATGTTGTCATCATCAATCTATTGTTGTTGTCATCAATGCACATATCACCAGTTATTGTCGTTATTGAAAGTAATAAGGAAAGTGCCAAGCCAGAAATAATTTTATATTATAATAAAACCATAAGTGGAGTGGACAACATGCATCAGCTGATAGCAGAATATACCGTAAAACGCAGAACAAATCAGTGGCCTTTAGCACCTTTTATAACATCATTGATATTGCAGCTTTGGAACATAACCCACAATTGGTATCGAGTGACAAACGTAGAAAGTTTTTGAAACCATCGAGTTTACAACTGTGTGTTAAAAATATATAAGTCAAAAATATTCATTGTGACATCAAAATTACATGTGAGATCTGCAATGCAGGACGTGCTAGGCCGAGAACTGAGGCCGTCAATTTCTTCTGGATCTAAAACTTCTATAAATCGGACTAGATTAGATTCTACAGGGCGTGTTACAGTCGTCGGAAGTTGTTACCTATACAGAGAACTCAAACGCAAGCAAAGAAAAACTCGAAAAGGTTGCACTAACTGCAAAAAACAGTTTGTGATGAACATGCAGTTACTCGTCCAACATGACGTAAAATTCGCTTTAAGAGCTATACTAATACTGTATGAATAAATAATTTGAAATTTAATGGAAATAATACACTTTGGCAAACGTTTATTATTTAATTTTTGTACGAAATAAAAATAACTTCTTCATAGTCACACAAAACACAAAGAGGTACCTACCCGGGTACCTCGTCACTTGATTATGAGTGTGTTGAAATATGTTTTAGTTTCCACAATACAATATAAACAATAGACTTGGTCAAAACCTTAAAAAATATGTAATTTATAAATAGTTAAGAGCTCTCAGGAAGTCACAGCTATCAATAGGGCGTAAAACATACTTTTTTTAGAATTTGAAAATGCCAAAGGCACCCGGGTACCTTGTCACTCACATAAGGGTTAAGTGAAGATAGCAGGCTGATGACAGCAGTAGCGGAGACGTTGTTAGTGACGCAGCTGACAATGAAAATACTTTTTAACTAGGAATATTTGGAATCAGATGATGAAAGCAGTTATTATGTTTTGGAATACTTTTCATTGGTAAAAACACGTTAAAAATATAATAATAAATATGTGTGATTCTTTTTTTTTTGTTTTACTCATTTTAATTAAACGCCAGAGACCATAGATTGGTGTTTCCATTAAAACCAGTTGTGCTTTTAGTACAAAATAATGTGCTATTATCAAAATGATACTAGCACATTATTTTTATTATGATATGTCGTGGTGGCCTAGTATTTAAAACACCAGCCTCTCAAATATGAGTGGGAAACCTGGACTTTAAGTCTGAAATCGCCAACGCGCATTGAGCAAGCGTGGTGATTACGCTCAATACTTCTCTGCATGAGATGATGATGATGATAATGATGATCAAAATGATTTCAGACAAGTCAACAGGGTTGCTATATGCACGACTGCAGCGCCCTCATTTATTTTCACGACTTTATAAGTAACAAACAAACTTTATAAGTATACAAATCATAAGTAACTAAACATAAGGACTATTACTTGTATGAAAATCATCTATCTAGAAAAGGTTATTTGTTAACATCTTCCTTTTAGGTGTAAACAAGTCGTTGCCTGGCAACGGTTTGTTTACCTCTATTCTTTATCCATTTTGGCCGAAATATAGTTGCAAAATCATCCAAAAGTCATTTAAGTAAAGTAATGTCTACTCTCTCACAGCAGTCTGTTCAATTAGAAAATACTTGTGATTGTATTCAATACTAGGTATTTATTGATTTAACTAAAATAAACAAACAAAAACAAACAGAACAGAAAAAGGTACAGATATAATGTTTATTTCATAAGAAATCTCGTCCAGCATACCTGCAACAGAAAAATAAAGACAGATGTAGGCTACGTATGAAAAACAAAAAAATCACAAAAAGAAAAGTTATAACAATAAACTAACATACTTAGACATACTTACTTACGGTACATAGGTAAAGTAATTAACATTAACATTACACATTTTTGGGGTTCCGTAGTAAACAAGGAACACTTATAGGTCCGTCTGAAGATAATATCAGGGATCGTTAGCACAAGAAAGCTGTAATTTGGAACTTGAATTTTTTTTTTACTTATTGAATGATTTTTTCCGAAAATATTACCACTGACTGCACTCACAATGACTCCAGTAAATCCCTATTCATTTTTAAATACCTATCGAACAATATATCACAAGGTAGGGTGGAAACTACATCGCCCTACTCTATTTTTAACTTTGTCCAGATTCAGATCTGGACAGGCTCTTTACGCGGTGACTTCCGTCTCATGTGGTAGTGAATAATGGCGCCGATTCTGTTGATCCTAAACTAAACTAATTTTATGTGCATCTTTTTCTTTCCATTTCGTTAAGAAAAGGATAGAAGATAACATTTTAATTTAAACCTGTCAAATTCAGATATTCCATAGACAGTTTAGACGCCATTATAAACATGGCGACAAAAAATACGCCCGTTTACGTCAGGAGCGCACTAATTTGACAGGTATTAACTGACATTTTATCTTCCGTCCTTTTCTTAACGAAATGGAAAGAAAAAGAAGCACATAACTTAAAATTAGTTTAGTTTGTGAACAACAGAATCGGCGCCAGTATCTGCTATACCTAATTATTTTCGTGAATTTCGCATAATAGTAAGTCTTTAATCGATAGAAACTCACACTGGAGCAATTCATCCGTGTTGTTAAAATGACGTAACTGCCAAAAATGTCAATGAGGAAAACGTAGTTAGTATGTTATAGCAGATAGGTCAGAGCTGATGTTCCGGTCGGTGTACGTCCCGCGCACCGGATACTCGTTCCTGGCGGCCGACTTCCAGCACGTAGAGTGCCGCGTGTTCGCACACGTCGCGGGGGACACCGCCCTGCTGAGCGCGCTGTCGGGCTCGGCCGACCTGTTCAGTGTGCTCGCTGCACAGTGGTAAGAGTATCCTCTTGCTCGAAACTCTCTGTCCCGACTAAATTAGCTCCAAATACGAGTTGTGTTCAAACCGCAAACATCGTATCGACTCTCGATTGCACTTGAACAGTTTCGGTTTTACCTGGCCGACTTTAAGATATCAACAAATCTTGACAAGTGTCTTCAACATCTATGAGATTATTTTTTCGAATTATTTACAGGTTGAAGAAGCCGGAGGCCGACATCATGCCCTTGGAGCGCGAGCGCACCAAGCGGCTGGTGTACGCGAGCTTGTACGGCGCCGGTACACGCAAGCTCATGGAGATCCTGGACGTGGACTACCAGCACGCGCTGCAGATCACCGCCAGCTTCAACAGTAAGTACCTACTGTTCAACATAATTTCTGTTTTTGTTATTGTTATTATGGACTAAGTTTACACAATTCTAGTAGTTTATTGGATTCATTAATCCAGCAATCCAATATATTATTTTAAGTCCTGTTTCATGGGACATCTTACCTATAAATGACAAAATTTGTGTAATACGCATTTCCTGAGTGTCAGGGTCAGGTTCACCTCTGTCCATCTGCTCCGAGAGCATGGTAGTAAAGTATAACAGTCGTTGTAACAATATCAGGAACGTTTCCGTCGCTGAAGTCGTTCGGTCGCGGCGTGGTGTCGCGCTGCGGCGCGGCGCGCGGTCGGTTGACGTCGCTGTGTGGTCGCGTTCGTCGGTTCACCAACATCGCCAGCGAAGACTTCAACTTGAAGTCGCAAGCTGAACGACAAGCTGTCAACTTCATCATGCAAGGTTAGGCAACATTTGAAACTTCGGCTATTTCAGGTTTTTTGGCAAATTTCAACTACGGCTACTATAGCCTCGCGGTATGGTCAAACTGGTTTTAATGAAAACACAAATATATGGTCTCTGGCGTTTAAATAAAACTAGTAAAACAAAAAAAAAAATCATACCTATTTATTATTATATTTTTAACGTGTTTTTACCAACGAAAACTATTCCAAAACATAATAATATCTTTCATCATCTGATTCCAAATATTCTTCGTTAAAAAGTATTTTCAGTGTCAGCTGCGTCACTAACAACGTCTCCGCTACTGCTGTCATCAGCCTGCTATTTTCGCTTAGGCGAATAACTTTGATATAGGGGTTACTCTCACATTTTAATGAAATTTTAAAAATAATAATATGTAATTTCTATCAGAAGATGGATAGCACTAATTTTAATTCCGAACATGATATAATTAATTTTTAAAATCAGAGGTAAATTAAATCACCTAAAGTATCAACATTTGCAAATCATACACTAACATGTTTGCAATCTAACCTATAAATGCACAATGTAAACAATCCTCATTTTAGTCTTACAATCGTTTACTTAGTAAATTTGAAACTTCTAGTAGATAAAAACAAACAGTACTTAACATGATTGATAAAAATTTGTTCCTTAGTGTACTAACAAACATTGATGATAAACTTTAAAAATAATTTCCCGAGCTCCACTTCGGTTTGTTTTTCTCATATTTAACACATTTCTTTGATGTTTTATTTAAAGAGAATTGAAAATTAATACAAATTTCAATAAATAACAAGTCACAAAACAAATCGATGACAACCGAGTGCCGATGACATTCGATGTACTTGTATTTACTAAAATTTAGTGTTGCCCTACTTTTAAAATTGTTATTTTAAAAAAGATTCATTTTCACGACTTTATAGACAAGTTATACTTAATTGAGACTTCATGCAACTATATATTACACGTTCATCGTGGTTTATTCGTGCCACTGACAGGTTCAGCAGCAGATTTGTGCAAGACTGCGATGATACTCACTGAGCTGCAGCTGCGGAGCAGTTCGCCGCCGGTAGACGCACATCTTGTCCTGCAGATACACGACGAGCTCGTCTGGGAGGTGGAGGATCGATACGTATCCAGAGCCGCTGGTAAACAAATATACAATACTAAAATAACCAATATAGCTGGGGGATCCCGCTCAGAAACGAAGTTCTCTCCGCGATACTCCCACTCATACAATGATAGTTAGTTAGAAACTTTGAAAACCATGAAAACCACAGGTACCTACCTACTTAGGTATTTATGGTAAGATATTGTGATAAGCTTCTATTGTCTTATTATTAAGATGATTTTGTGCACACTGCGGTAAAGAAATTCGTACCAAAAAGCCATTGTTTAAACAGCATAGAGCCTTCCTTTTTTTATCTCTTCCCTTTGATGTCTGAAATCGACTACGCTCACAATGCCAGTAGGTCTCCAGGCGTTCTGAGCGAGTGCGTACTTTATCAGCCACTTTTCCTTTTACCTAGGTACTTACTAAAATAACCGCACGATCAGTTTCAGTGTGATTTTACCCTTTTTTTTGTTGGGATGGGAAATCATCAAACGACATCTCCCGCTCTGGGCGGAGCGGAAGGGCGTGTCAGACTTTTACTGACTAAAACTCACGCGTGTTTTTTCACTTACCTGTGCGACGGCCAGGGCCACGGTTTCTTGTTTAACCAAACCGCAACCCTGACCCAGGAGGCATCGGTCTTTGTGGACCCCGTCACGATGTGCTGACATCTCTTTGAGGCGCGCATGAAACACAAAGCTTGTCGACTCGGGCCATGGTCCTTATCGGGCGGCGAGCTGCCTACTGCTCACCGCCGCGCCCGCAGCCCCGCGCTTTCGGTGGCTGGGAGTTTGGTGTCGTCTCCCAACCAGAGCGTCTCCTGCGGCGGCTAGTGGCGTGAGGGCGCTGGGATTCCCGCTGCCTCACGCGCTCCGCCTCCTCTTTTGCCAGAATCACTGCTTCGCAGAAGGAGGTTACGGCCTGCCATGCACTCTCGCTCCGGACCATGGCCTGGACCAGAGTCGGACGCGAGAGATCGCCGCCAATCGCCGCTACGAGGGCACGGCAGTGCTCTACCCAAGCCGGGCAGACCTCCACCGTATGCTCCACCGTGTCCTCAGGGCGATCCACACAATGGTGACACCCTGGCGTTTCCTCTCGCCTAATACGGAATAGGAACCTCCCGAAACAACCGTGTCCGGTGAGGACCTGCGTCAGGCGGAAGGCGAGGGTGCCGTGGCGCCTCTCTAGCCACTCCTCAGAGGGGACTTACTGCCGCTATTGTGGCGTTCCCAGGACTGGGTTGCGACAATCGCACTCTCCATGTCGCGCCGCGCTCTCTATCCCGCCGGAGCTATGTCCGCCGTACCGTGATTTCTCGTGGCAGCGGAGTTATGCCCCGGCGTTTTGCCTCCTCTTGCCACTCCCACATGTGGGCGAGGGTTTTAGCCTCCAGATCGTGTGATTTTACCCTGAACAAGAGTAATCTATTATTTTATTGAATATTATTTCGATATTAAAATTTAACATATTTACTATTCTAGTAATCATTAAACAAACAATGGAGGGCTGCGGGCAACTGTGTGGTATGGCGGGGTCGTTGCCGGTCGCTGTGAGCGTCGGGCCGGACTGGGCCAGCATGCGGCCCTGCGTTCTGTGAGCTGCCTCCTTGTTTCCCGATGCCCAACAATTATATGTCTAAGACAATAAATAAACATTTTAATTTTTAATCGAAAGCGCTTTATTAGGCAAATTATAACAACTACATTTTCATCCCGATAAATACCAACAAATAAAAATTTATCAATATTTATATGGAATTTATGTAATATGATGAAAAATAATACCTACAAGCCACTTCTTATAAAATAAACTCTGAACATAAATAAATATAATTTAAAAGATATTGTTAAGCTTCATCATAATTGTCCTGCCCTTATAACAATTTATATATTTGTGTTTAGTCCAATGCCTTTTTCTCCCACACCAACTCTTCTATTAGACGTCATCAGTGTAGTCACCCCTTCTCTATCATAATATCATCATTCACACATTCCATCCATCGTTTCTTTGGTCTTGCCCTTCTGTACTCATTTCTTGTTCGATCCATTCGTGTAATACCACACATCCCTATTAGCTTTCTCATCTCAGCTGCATGCAATTGCCTTTCGTTCATCCCTTTAGTGGCCCAACATTCTGATCCATACCAGACAGCAAGTCTGATCATGGCTCTAGGTATATATCTTCCCCCTTGAGTTTAAGGGTAATGTGAGAGTCGCATATTATTCCCGCGACCTGCTACCTTTTATAATAGAATAGAATACTCTTGCATCTACTACTTCATCATACTAAGAAAAGAGGAGAGAAATAATGTAGGTAGTCTACAGTGGACTATTTACATAGATTATACAAAAGTGTATTATACTAGTTTAAATAAATATGTGCATCTAATTAATAAACATCATACAAGAGCAAATAAAATATAATCTATACTAATATATAAAGCTGAACAGTTTGTTTGAACGCGCTAATATCTACTACGAACTACTGGTCCGATTAGTAAAATTCTTTTTGCGTTGGATAGCCCATTAATCCAGGAAGGCTATATCACATCACGCTGTGACCAATAGGAGCGGAGCAAATAAAAATATGACCACACGACTGAAGTGAAACTTCTTTCGCACCATCTGTATGTGTGTGTGTGTACAATATATACATGTATACACATATACATATATTAATTTTCTATAAATATTTAAATTTATTTCATGGTTTCATTGGTAAATTAATATTTTTGCATAGATCTTCTATTTTTAGTGAAAAAAAAAAACTCGTTGTAGACCTAGTAGTACCAAGCTCGCACCACGGGCGCCTCTGTGCTTATATCCCCCACTTAACTTCCGTTCGCCTTGCCCGATCAGTTTTCGTAACGCTTACGTCACGCGTTTTTTTTTTTTTTTTTTTTTTTATAAATTATAAACCAGCGCTTGACCGCAATCCCGCCTGATGGTAAGCAGTGACGCGATCGTTGATGGTAAAGCGCGCTAGTTTATTAAGAGCCTATTCACTCTAGCCTTGAAGACACTCAAATCGTAATGAGACGGAAACACCGACGCCGGCAAATTGTTCCAGTCCCTCGGTGTACGCGGTATAAAGGAGGAAGCAAAACGCTTCGTCCGGATCGCAGTGGTGTCAACAATGTAAGGGTGGAAACTCGCCGTACGACGGGTCGTCCGACGATGGAACGGAGATGGGGGAATTAAATCATGCAATTCCCTTGCACACTCACCAGAATGCATCCTATAGAAGACCGAAAGGCTGGCTACTCTACGCCTGTGCTCCAGGCTTTGGAGACCGTTTCGAGTTAAGTCTGGGTCGCCAATCAGCCTCTTCGCACGCCTCTCCACCGAATCCAAAGTGGCAAGGTGACATTTCGCAGCACCAGCCCAAATGTGGCTGCAGTACTCCACACACGAACGGACCTGTGCTTTGTATAAAATTAGAAGCTGCCCAGGTGTGAAGTACCGCCGGACCTTCGCGATGACGCCTAGTTTTCTGGCAGCCACCCTGGCCTTGGACTCAATGAACCGCCCAAAGTTAAGGCTCGAGGAAATCTCAACTCCCAAAAGCTGAAGGCGGTCGGTACACTCCAAGGATACATTCTGAAAAGTAGGAGCCAAGGTGAACGGGCTCCTTTTGGCGGTGAAAAGACACGCCTGTGTTTTGGCGGCATTGAATGCTACAAGATTGGCAATGCCCCATTCGGAGACTGCCTGCAGTGCAGCACTCACACGCTCTACCATGGCCTCTCTTTCGGACCGGATTGTTTCCTTACTAGCCCGAGCTTCCGGCAGGTATCTCTCCACAACTGTGCTGTCATCTGCATACCCATAGATACCGGGCATCAGCAGATCATTAATATGCAGCAGGAACAGAGTTGCAGAGAGAACAGACCCCTGAGGAACACCGGCATTGGTCGACATGGGCTCAGATGAACATCCGTCGACAACAACTCGGAGGGACCGTTCAGTCAGGAAGTCTTTTACCCAGCCAGTCAGGCCAGCGGAAATGCCGTACGCTGGAAGCTTACTCAAAAGGCCAGCGTGCCATACCCGGTCGAAGGCCTTCGAGACATCAAGGGAGACGGCAATCGCTTCCCCATTTTTCTCGAGGGCCTCGCCCCACAAGTGAGTGGCATACACTAGTAGGTCCCCAGTTGACCGATTGCGTCGAAAACCGTACTGTCGGTCACTGAGGAGATCGTTACCTTCCAGGTATGCCAAGAGGCGCGAGTTCAATACACGCTCCATAATCTTGCAGAGTATGGAGGTTATTGAAATCGGCCGATAGTTGGTAGGATCGGCACGACTACCCTTTTTGGGCATGGGCTGCACGTTGGCAAGCTTCCAGGACTTGGGCACTATACCAGTCCTAAATGAGAGGCGATACAGGCGCGTCAATACAGGAGACAACTCGGGCGCACAAGCCTTAAGAACAATCGCTGGTATACCATCTGGACCACTAGCCTTATTCACGTCCAGACGACACAATACTCTCAGAACCTCCTTGTTTCTATTGCGAACCTCCGGCATTGAAGTTCCGCAATGAGGTAAATTAGGTGGAGTAGCATTGCCAGTGTCAAGACGCGAACTATGGGCAAAGAGAGATGCAAAGAGACCTGCTTTCTCTCTCGCCGTATGGGCCAGTGCTCCATCAGGCCTAACCAGCGGAGGCAGTGTGGGCCGACAGAAGTTCGCCTCGACCGATTTGGCTAGGGACCAGAAAGATCTGCTACCGGAAGGGTGCGCAGAGAGCTTGTTACCAATGTTAGTAATGCGGTCGAAGCGACCAGCCAGCTTACTCCCCAAGTCAAGCGTGCGTAAAGAAGTTTCACTTCAATAATTACTAATAATTAAAATCTACGCCACCAATAGGGATGGCGTTCAAAAGACTTACTTAAACTAGAATTAAAATTATGCGTCCCAATAGGCGGACGATAACAGCACAACACACACAATTCCTAACCTAACTAACCTATAAGACACTGCCTGCTCGCCAACGATTGAGTGCGCAGCACCAGGTGAGTCAGTGGGATAGGGCAAGAAGGGGGGGATTGGATTCCCTCGGCGCCAAAAGGTCGGGCTCTTCCTCCTGATTCAGGGGACCCCAAACTCGGGTAGTCCACGACCTCTGGTTCCCGAGATAATCCACGGGGAGGTGAGGTAACTAAAGGGATTGGGTTGGGGGGGGGGGGGGGTTAGTGGATTCCCTCGGGGCCGAAAGGTCGGGCTCTTCCTCCTGAATCAGGGGACCCCAAACTCGGGTAGTCCAAGACCTCTGGTTCCCGAGATAATCCACGAGGGGGGTGAGGTAATCAATGAGGGGCGTCGTTTAGTTTCGTGGGGATATTAAGGGGTGAGGGGGGGGGATACAGGAGGGACTGTGAAGTAGGCGGTACCAAATTTTATGTTAACTGACCCCCTTAATGGTTGTCAGTCAACATAAAATTTAATGTATAGTGTTAAGTGTAAATAAATAAATAAATAAGTGTATCCGTGTCTCAAAATTAAAAAAAAAAAACATATTTTTGCATAGATCTTCTATTTTTATTGAAAAAAAAAAAAAGTTGTAGACCTTGTAGTACCAAGCTCGCGCCACGGGCGCCTCTGTGCTTATATCCCCCACTTAACTTCCGTTCGCCTTGCCCGATCATTTTTCGTAACGCTTTCGCCAGCTTACTCCCCAAGTCAAGCGTGCGTAAAGAAGTTTCACTTCAAAAACACATCGAAACCTACGCGGGTGATACCGCGCGGCGCAGCTAGTGATAGATGTGATGATGTGAGAAGTGGATAGAGTTTGAGCACTCCTTACGGACACGGGCAAGTCATCCCACAGTCGAACTGCTTGTACAATAAAGGATTTATAACAGAAACTAGTGGAATGTATCGGTTTCTCTAGTATCAGGTTTTCCGATGAACTCAGATAGGTACCTACCTATTATGCGTCATGAAGGAACTTGAAACGTTCTTTAAGATAGGGGGTTTTGGGATTAAACAAAATGCTGTAGAGCGGAAATAAGATATGAGAAAACCGGCGAAGACGTATGGGAAGTCACTTAAGCTTTGTATGAAATTTAGATATGTGATCATATTTGCGCAGGCCACATTGGGCCTGCGCAAATATGATCACATATCTATGCAAAAGTTCTATCTAAGTAAGAATCTTATGCAAAAATTTTGAAGTCGTTCAATTTCAGCTAGTTGTGCCTCAGCTGAATAACTGACATCTGCGTAGTCAAGGTTAGTAAAAGCGATTGTGCACGCGCAGTTTTAGTGGCAGTAAGAAGAAAGTTTCGCAACCATCTTAGAGACTTACCAGATACAAAAATTTTGCGACTGACATCCTGTAATTGTGGATCCTAGAAAAGATGCTTGTCGAGTCAAACCCCAGGGTTCTTAACCTTCTCACTTAAAGGAATAGCAGTTCCGTTAAATTGAACTTGGCGAAATTGCGACCAGTTTATCTTGGGTATCATCCATGAACTGTCAATAACAATGACCTGAGTCTTCGATGGGATAAAATGCAGCCCATGCGCCTCACTCCACTGCCAGATTGAGAAAAAATCCTTGTTGATAATTTGAATGGCATCAGCTAGACCTGAGTGGCCAGCTTGTTTATAAATCTGCAAATCATCTGCATAAAGGTGGTAGGAGGAAAGGTTTTTGGTGATGGAGTTGATAAATATTGTGAAAAGTAAAGGAGATAAAACGCCGCCCTGAGATACACCGGCAGAAGTATAGCACACTACGAAGGGCAAGACGGCCATACAGGTAACTACGAAACCAGTCAATCGCCGTTGGAGATATGTTAAGCGAGCGAAGCATCCCAAGCAAGATATCGAAATCGACAGTGTTGAATGCATTACTAAAATCCAGTAAACAGAGAACCGTCAAATTTCCCTGCTCTATACCCCAGCGTATGTATCATCAGTGACATTATGATGATTGATTTTGATTAACTAAGCCTGTAGTGGTACCGTGACCAGGACGTAAACTGGATTCGAAAGGATAAAGTAGACTATTCTTACAAAGAAAAGCATTCTAAGACCTTGAAGAAAGCATGATGGAGATAGGACGATGTTCAGAAAACTAAGACGGATTGGATTTTTTGAGTAACGAAATTACTTTGGCGTCTTTCCACATCGATGGAAAGGCACTATAGGATATAGAGTAGTTAAGGATGTAGCGATAGGATGGAGCTCGTCGAGGACAGGGGTATCATTTTCCGACTTACACAATACTACCGATTGCGTTAGACGAGATTGAAAGTATGCTCTTCTTAACATCACAATCAGAGAATTTACTAAAAATAAATGGATCATGGTCCGGAGTAGGAAGGTTAAAAAGGCATCAGTTAACAGTAGTCGCCTCGCGGTCCCTTTACAGTGAGGCGAAGAGGAGTCGTGTTACATTTCATCAACGCAATGCTAATTCGGTGCTTAATCGTACGATCTACTTTACCATCACTTTGCAAGTGCAAGTGAACCGAGATGCCGATACTTTAGACTGGGAGCGGATGCACCATCGAGCGCTCTGGCTGCGGAAGTAGGGAGGCCGCTTGTATGTATCTAGAGTATAATTCTTTAAGTGTAGGTACGCCAGCACTTAGTTTTGTTGGTAGTCATCAACAGTAGTCGCTGAATAAGATGAATTACAATAATACACTCAGGTCTGTGTTCATCAACATTAAAGTTATGTAATTACTAGCGGCCGCCAGAGACTTCGTTCGCGTGGAGTTAGTTATGCTCCGGTCTTATTAGTCGCAGCGTGATGTTATATAGCCTAAAGGCTTCCAGGATTAATGGGCTATCGAACGCAAAAAGAATTTTTCAAATCGGACCAGTGGTTCCTGAGATTAGCGCGTTCAAACAAACAAACTCTTCAGCTTTATATATTAGTTTAGATAACATAAGTAGATGAGTTTGGTAGCCATCTTTTTTTTTTTGCAAATTTCTAAGATAACGAAAGAAAAGCTGTTTGAAGCAAGTGCAGAATTAACAGCAGTATAGGACTCGAAATACTTGAGGGAATAAAACTCTTGCTTTGTAATAAACAACGTATATTGTTATTCTTTGAGTGTCACTAATAGAAGAAGGACACTCATAATATCCGTTTATATAAAAGTGCAAACGTAATTGTCCATTTCCACATACATATTTCCTAATTAAAACTGAACAGAGAAAGGCGTTAGCAAACGAAACACCGGTGGTGTCATAGGACTTTTAATTTATTACACTTGAAAAACAATAATGAACAATTAATACAAATCAAATGTTAACTTATGATCACTCTAAGCAGTATTGTTCCTTATTCTAACGAAGGGTCGATTTTATACTTAATAAACAATAATGAATAGTTACAAAACAAATGTTAACTTATAAGAACTCTGCAATACAATTTAGAAATCTAAGTAAGGGCGGAGCTTTTAATCATCAGATAACTTTATTTGGAGAATAACATTTTCAGTTCTGATACAGAAATTATTTATTTCAAACCTTGGCAACTCTTTATCTGTCCAATTACTACCTACTAAACATTAGTAATAAAATATTTTTGAATAATTTAAAAAATTAAAATACGCATTATTATGAGTTATACATTGAATATTTTTCAAATGACAAGTATTTCATACTGCGTCAGGCGTCTTAAATCTGTCTTGATTTAAGACGTAGTTTGAAACAGCCTATATAGAAGCGAGCGCAGTTCGAGCCTCGTTCCAAGGGCACGTGGAATGGAGCGGCGATATCTTTAGCAGAGTTCATTCACCCTATTTAAAAAATTAATAACATACAATATTTTTTTAATTATTCAAAAATCTTCTGGAATATACTGTATTAAAATCAATCCTGAAGAAAAGGTAGCCAAGTACATGCAGACATTTCATAATTTACGGATCAAAGACAATAAGAGTAAGATTAAGATTTTGTTGTAGAAATACATTATTTTTCAAAAGAACACAGAAATAAAAAAATGTACTTTGTTCAACATCCCCTTGCACTATTACAAATATAATTCGTATATCATAGTTAAGTTAAATGTCTTTCGAAAGTGAAATGATTAGATCTACCCATTTTGTTTATTGTTATTGTTGTTTGTGTGTATGTATTCATGTACACATTATCAATTTAAAGTCTGTTAGAATAAATATTATTTCAAAATTAAATGAATATTTTGTTCAATAAATAATTCAAAGTGGTCGTTATCAGGTTTTCACGTCGAAATTCATTTAAGGCACGGCCGTGTTTACCGTAATTTTTGCAGCAATGTATCATACAAACATACAAAGGACACTAATATGCTGGACGCTTTTATAACGATTGGGCCGGGCGCTGAGTATCCTAAAGTGTAATTTTTAACGCATTAAAACTCCCAAGGAAAGCAAAGTAAAATGTATTGATCTTTCTCTAGTTAACTTTTATAGAAAAAAAAAATCAATTATTAAAATATATCCTCCTGTTCGTTTGACGACTATTTACAATACTCCATAACTATATGATAGTGATATATATTATATACTTATAAGTGATACGAAAATACAGCACTTTTATAGTGACAAGCAACAAAGGATTCTCGACTGTGTCGATATCAAACGCCATGTTTATACAGAAGTTGGTTGTCGATTTACTATTAGGTACATAGATTAAAATAATGTTTACGATTTTATCAAAATCATCGCCATTTTTGGTTGATCTTTTATAAGCCGGTATGTTCTGAAATAAATGACTTAGGGCTAATAGATGAAATAGTATAAGCTTTGGAATTTAATGTGACAGGACTGTAGTTACTGTTCAGCTCTGTTTTGAATATGCAACGGCGGCCACTTCGAACAGAGAATATGATCCTCAGCAAGGTATTTAAGTGATTTAACAAGAAACTGATATTTTTGGTAACAATTTACTTTGTTAAAGGGCAAGGGGTCTGCTAATACTTTTTTTTAATTAATTTGAATGTCACTTGTATTTTCCTAACAATTGAGTTAATACTTTTTTACTTTTCTGGGGTGCATTGGGGTCCCACCAACATCTTTGGGATTCAAGTCAACCCCACCTGCCAGACGGGGCACCTACTGACATACGGACGGGGCCTTGATGCCGGCTTCCCCTTCGGGGTTGAGTGGTCAGACGGCAGTCGCACTCGTAAAAGCCAAAAAACGCCAAATCATGGAAAGGGACAGAAGAAAGGCACGAGTTACAGTTAGGGCGACGCCGCAAAACGACACGCAGGAACCTCGCCCGACTCCTGTGACCTGTGGGTTAGGGCTACCGTGTTAGAGGTAGACACAACCAGGGAGGTTGCTCATGTGAATTCATAAAACGCCATGTTACGTGGGTAACAAATGTTTTGCCATGGCGCCTCCGCCGGGCAGGAACAAGCGAGGTGGACCAAAGAAGTGCTGGCTTGACGTTGTAAGAGATGACATGCGTGCCAACAATCTCATACCAGGGAATGCCAGAGATCGTGCGAAATGGAGGCGTATCAGTAAGAAAGCGGACCCTGGGCTCGAACGCGAAGGCCGCAGATGCAACCGGGATTATACGCTGAGATGATGACGAATGAGTTAATACTTTCATAGTCCCTTTCACCGTGTATGACCATAGCTAGAATTACTAAAATGAAATGTGAATGAGTGTAAGAAAAAAATAATTGCCCGCAAATGGGACTAATAAATAGACAAGTAGTTTCCTATTGCTAAAATAGCACATAATACAATTAATTAAAGAAGGGAGTAGCTTAAATAATGTATTTAATACATACTAACCTAAGAAATGCATCATTGTGATAGTAAACCGAAATTTTGACAACCAAAAAGCGCTGATTCTCAGCCTAGTTTGGAAATCTTCAAATCAATCCAAACATACTTTTTTGATGCTAACTGTAGTTTACAAGCTGTTTCAGGAACTTAAGTACAGTTTGTGGTTAGAAACACAGCCTTTAATTTATTTAAAACATTACTCATTAGTATGTTAGTGTTATTATAACCATAGATTGTTCTCTTTGTGCTCAATATAAAAAAAACCTAACGCTTAAACAATTTACGAGCACATAAAGTTGTGCCGACCCACTGTTAGCTGTTAGGTAACCTTATTAAGTTCGGTGACAACAGAAATTATTGCGTCTCATTAATAAAATAAAATAAAGACTGGTTTACACGGTGCAATTTAATTGCCTGTGGCTTCAATTAACTTTTAAACACTATTTAGAGTTAGAGGATGCAAGTCATTTGTTGCATCATTGTATTGTATGCCATAGGCAATTAAATTGCACCCTATAAATCAACCTTAACATACACTGTAGAAATCGACACTAGCCACTCAAGTTTTTATCGTAAAATTCGTAAATAATAAAAGCTGTTGATAGCCCTGCAACTTAACACATTTACGCTCATCGTGCCCAAACGGCGTTTTCAAATCCACCCTCAACATTTTTATTAACATGACGATGCATCTTCCTTTATATATCAGATAATTTGAAGAATTTTTATTAATTAAAGATATTTTGCGTCACGGGAAACATTAACTAGTGGGTTGCGGTAAACACCAAATGTAAATTGCAAATATTTTATATTTACATAAATAGATCCCAACTTTTTTATGAACTGAATAGGGATCCGTCATTCAGATTATAGAAAAATATTGGATAGGTATATTTTGTTTTATAAAATCAATAAATATTGACAAATATAAAAGGCATCAAAGATCAGGAGTGGTAGCTGGTGACATCACTGCTCGCTAAAAAGTGTAGCGTGCAGTGACGTCACACGAGTTTTCAACGCACCGTGTTGTCTTCATTTTTTGTTTGTACAGACGACAGCACATCAAGCTAGTATCTCAATCCGTCTGATTTCTTTATTAGATT
The DNA here is from genome assembly GCA_037179545.1 of Sesamia inferens. Classification (NCBI taxonomy): domain Eukaryota; kingdom Metazoa; phylum Arthropoda; class Insecta; order Lepidoptera; family Noctuidae; genus Sesamia; species Sesamia inferens. The sequence goes on along the minus strand of CM073926.1, from coordinate 33,800,857 downwards.
TTCAACTTCATCTATAAAGCATAAAGGCTTAAGGTTGATTGGGAATTTTTGACAGTTTCGGGTAGGTTGACCTGCTATCGTCCGTACATACGTGAGAAAATTTCACACGAATGTGCCCAGTGTCCCCATTTTTTAGCACATGTTTTTCTAACTAAATAAAGAAAACCTACCTTTTGTTTTATTTCCAAACTCCTTACTCTTCACCAAATTAGTACAGTTGCTTCATTTTCCTACGGTAACTTTAGGCTTGCTCGTAAATGGGTAAATGTAATTGGCAACCGGCGCGTATTAGGTATGTAGTTACAGTGCACCGCGGCCGTAGGCGCACCGGCGGGCCTTAGTGGGCGCACCCTACTACAGTAAGGCATCCGACATTCCGACGACCAACCATACAACAAGTTCAGCTTTATGTGCATTTGTTTTACCATAAAGTTAGAAGCACCGGCGAGCCGAGTGCGTCGGCCGCAGAACATGACACCATACAAATAAATAAGCTATTGCTATGGTACAAGGACACTTGCGTGATAGACAGTCCGTTGGTGCGGCTAGGGTAGCAAAGCTCTTGGATGATCCAATCATCCAAGTTTGTTTACACATTACCCTCACATGTAATTCGTCTTACAAAATAATTAGGTAAATGTCATTCGCGCAAGTGTATCATACCCAACTGCAAGCGTAAATATAGATTTTATTTTATTAATTCGAAATATCAAGTACTTTTTTTAAATATTAAGTATCATGTTTTATTTATTTTATAATTTAAGGCGACATATTACCAAGTAGGTACAATATTAAAGAGATAATGATGGTATGATCAAGATCATATCTTGATAATATCAAATTTTGCTTTCATACAACTATCACAAATTATAATTCTCAATGTAAGCTGTTGAAAGTTCACACAATGCTTGATAACATGAGCTTATCACATAGCTCATATATTCATTAGTGAAAGTGTTGTCAGTGACTAGTGTTTGTGTTGTCGCTGGCCCCTGTACCTGGTTCCGCGGGCGCGCTCGGCGCTATGAGCGCTATGAGTGCACGCCCACGAGTGTGAACAGTCTGTTGGTGGTGACGCGCGTGGTGAGGTGCGGCAAGGTGCTGAGCCCGTCGTTGCCTCCGTGCAGGCGGTTCTCTCTCATGACACGTCTGCGCGCGCTGTTCTTTGGCTCCTGTGGGTGCGCCAGCATTGTGTAGCGGGACATTTCACGAGGAAATCTATAACATTTATAGGTGTATTAATGTAGCATTCTATAATGTATTAAATTTCCAATTTAAACTTATATATTATAAGGACATAAAATTATTTACTAGTCTAAGAGGCACTGGATCTGAATAACAAAAATGTTTCACTGATAAAAAGCTATTTTCCATGCTCATTAAGTCAAGGCTGATATACAAGTTGTATACTGAATTTTAATATCTATTCAGTTTATTTATTTACCTGACTAAATCAAAATTATGGGCGGTGAGTCTGAAGGAAAAATCATCATCTTCGCCGCCCCACCCTTCGAATCTATTAGAAAGTCCGTTGACAGCCACAAATTGCTTAGATGTAACGGCAAGCACTCCACCTGCTATGTAGTCATAGGGGAGTACGAATCGGAACTTGTCGATGCTGGCGCTCATGTGGCGCGGGTAATGCGTGCAGGCATACAGGTTGCTTGTGTCCAGTGGCAACAAGTCCACATCCTGCAGAATGAGGCATGGGAACTTGTCTTTGATGGCAGTCTTCGCTCCAACATTCAGCAGAATACCTTTGTTAAAGATCTTATCATCTTGTTGTTCTATTACATATATCCTGAAAACACACATATAATGCCTTGTTACAATAGATCTAGTATGTAGTTCAGATTTATTTGTGGATACAAATATATTAACATATCAAGATGATAATCATATTTAGACAAAACAGTAATGACAATTTAAAAATGCTCACCTGTAATGTATGTTTTGTTTCCTTAGAAAATTATGTATGTATGGCAGAAATATGTCAAGCTGACGCTGTCTGTTCCTAAAGGCTACTATTAAAGCAACACTGAACAGGGGATTGCAGTGTTCTGGCACATAGCTCCCATTCACTAATCCCTTTGCTGAGAAATCATCATATTTTGTTGGTACTTCCCAATTAAGCAGAGAATTAGTACTTTTAAGTATTTCATCATATTTACAATCAGGCTTAGACTTTTGGAGCACTAAGTTTGGAGATACCTGCTTGTACAGTTGTGTTTGTATAGCCTCTGCAGGGATGTGGGAGTAGTTGAATACACCATAAGTTACAAAGAAGTGAATTATTGCTTTTAAACTGAGTATAAAAAATATACAGGTTATCACACGAAGTTGGAGTATCCTGGAAACAGTTTAAAATTCATAAATATAGGTTCCTCTTAAGTATCAAGTTGTTTGTTGTTGTAAAACATTTTTTGAGAAAGTCAATGTGTTTTCATTTTATAAAAACTGTATGTCTTTACAATTGAATTAAAAATATTTTAAAAAATGCAAAGAGGGCCATATCCCTTGAGTACATGGGCTCAGTATCAAGCACCTGCAGCATAGAATCTAAAGAGAAAAACGTTGTGTGCTGGGTCTTCTATTTAGATTAGCTTGCCATCAGTAGTGCTTTAGTCTCATTGATTCAATCCTGCAGTGCCGAGGTACTACAACTGGTATTGGTTTTGGGGCTCTGTCTACGTTTAAAAATTTAACATGAGCTACACATGCCTCTACATAAACAATACACAATACAATGTGTATGGTCATTACCACAATATAGGTTACAGGTGAATGCCAGGACTAGAACCTCTCTCAAATATAGCAAAATAACTGTTATTATACATAAGCAGTTAATTTATAAAGAATATTCTGCATCATAGAATGTTAAAAAAAAAATACATACCAGGTTTTGAGTGAGCATTTAGGCATTATAGATTTTTTATTGTTTATACTTTGTGAATAACTGACAACATTCCACCCTCACTATGTCCTACTAAAATAAACACATATGTATAATTAAAGAGCAATAATTTTGTGTATTAATAGTAGTAATTTCTGCTTGCAAATACCTTACCTTGCTTACCTGCTAATACCTTATAAATTGTTTTCTTAATTAATATAACGCTGGTTTTTAGTCAGCCAGTTGCAATTTCCTGCAAAACAGGAAGCGGTATTTCAACGATGATATAAATTACTATATAATTGTGACAACAACAACGGCAACTTGATTGTGGTCCGTACAGCACTAGGAAAATATTTAGCAAAATAATGGGTACGGATTGATTATAATGGGTATACTATAAACTATTATTCCTAGGCAGTTCTCGTTGTCAATTCAATTGAACTGCCCACAACACAAATCCGTATGAACACTGTTGTATAAATATACATTAATACATATGAATGATTATCCAGATTATCTTGAACGCTGCCGCTGACCCTGACTTGACGTTTTAATTTTATCGTGTCAAAAACTGACATTTACGGTGTACATACTAATTCCGTGGAACTCGGTGAAGCCCAAAGTGGAGCCGTGGATACTCCATTCGTGTTACCTTTAGGTATTATAAAAGAGTTTCATAGAAGCAGAGATGCGCAACATTTAATTTTTGAGATCAATTTTCTAATAAATAGCAACAGATATTTTTTTATTAATATAATTCTATTCTATTTTTGTTTATGGCAATGGTGCCGATGTCGACAATTCTGCTAATGTCTAATGTGATATAGGGGGAGTTTTGGCGGGAAAGTCAATCTGAGTGTCACGCTCGTTTTTCATTGGACTTTTAAAATGATTTATAGTGTTGTTTACTAAATACAAGTGCGTGATTTATGTAGTAAAAAGTGCATTTAGTAAATAGTTCATAAAGAACAGTGAAATATCGCAGCATAGTGGCCACATCATGACTTTGCCCCAAACCTCATTCGTAAGACGGGTCACGCGGCCGTCTTTTTCGACATTAATAATTCATAATTACGTGACATTGGCTAAATGCACAAACTGTGCGAAGCAAAAACATAAAGAAAGAAATATAATGAATATGAACATAGACAAATACACAAAACAAAAATCATAATTTGAAGTCATTAATACGGATCAAATCCATCAAAGCTCCAAATAGCTTTGGGGAATAATAATAATATAATAATAATAACGATAATAGGGCAACACCAACGTCAACAACAACGATCATTTTGTCTCTTCATATTTATGTAAATAATTAGAACAATAGAAACAGTTTTTATAGTTATATATTCGTGCAATGAAAAACAATGCTATACAAATATTATTTTTATAAAGAATACCTTTAAAGAAAATCAATAACTAGCACAAGGTGTGCAAAGAAAAACTGGGACCAATGACACCTGTCATGTCAAATCGAGACAAAATATTGAAGAAATGAAAAAAATACGTTAATATGTTGACACGATCTGCCGCTCTACGTGCACGCCCACCATCTCCGGACTCGTTGCTCAGCTCCGCCTCGCCGCCGCCGGTCCCCAGCGCCAATGTAAGCGCTGTGACGACCCCGGCCGCGGCAGTTGCGTCGAGCTCGAGCGACGAGTACTTCTCTCCGCCGACGACGCCACCACCTGTTCGCCGACGGGGAGGACGCCGGCCGCCGGACCGCTTAGGACCTCGAGGCCCATCGGCTTCTGACAGGGTCCCAGCTCCCGGCGGAAGTGTGCAGCGCATGAGATGGACACAAGCCATCAATGAAAACGTCATGCGCTCATACTATGGGGCTACAGAGGGAGGAAACAACCTGACCGCGTACCGTGTTCGAATGCTCTCTCTGTTTCAGGTGCTTGAGCCAGCTGTCAACGTGTCGGCGCAACGACTGTCGGATCAGGTGCGGGTCATCCAGCGTAACCATATGCTGGATGATGCGGTGCTTGATCGCCTACGCCTCGAGTCACGGAATAGTCATGTTACGCCTGCTTCGTCATTGGTCGCGGTACAACTTAACAGTGTTTCACCGCGACCCAACCACGTTGATAAGGAGGATGATGATAGGGCTACTTCCGTGAGTCCCCAGTGCAATGAAAAATTGAGGAGCGCTTTGGAGGATGCTTTCTGTGAGTACCGCTCTACTCCGCCTGAACTTAGACCACGTTTACCTCGATTGCCCATGCATAAAAAAAACAAGGCGCTGGTGTGTGCTCTAGACTCTCAGCTGTCCTATTATTTAAAGGACAGCAAAGATCTGACTGATACACACTCAATCTTGTACTGCGGAGCTGTTGCGATATGTCGTGTGGCTCATGTCAAATTCCCAGACAATGACAGAGCCACACGACCAAAATCAGCTGTACCAGCTTGGCAGTGCAGGATTGAGCGTCGTATCGGAGAGACTAGAGCACTCATTGGCAAGCTAACTAGTTTCAGGGAAGGCAATACACGCCCTAGAGTGATGCGCTTTGTGAGGCGGGCGTTCTCGGGGACTGATATTAGTACCCGAGACTATTTGTTCCGCGTCACAGAGCGCATCGACTTTTTTAAGCAGAAATTATATGCATGGGCAAACCGTATTCGTCGGTACAAGCGAAGAGTGGAGCGGTATTCTCAGAATCGCAATTTCCAAAGCGATGAAAGGCGGGTCTATAGAGCTTGGGAGCGATCAGACCAAGGTGTTGCTGACACGTGCCTACCAAATGATGATGCCACGTATTCATTCTGGCGCAATATCTGGTCGGTGCCTGTCAGTCACACCGAAGGTGATTGGACTCGGGTTGTTGAGCGAGCCTGCGATTCAGTACCAGAAATGGGGGCCATTACCATCTGCCCCCAAGATGTAGCTCGTGCAGTCCGTCCGTTGCCTAATTGGAAGTCTCCAGGGCCGGATGGGCTGCACAGCTTTTGGATTAAATGGTTCTCCAGGTCGCACGCTCGCTTGGCATCTCAATTCCAGACCGCCTTAGAGTCTGGTTCGCTACCCCAGTTTCTAACAACAGGAGTAACCCACCTGCTCCATAAATCAGGTAGCACCGCGGAACCGAAAAATTATAGGCCGATCACGTGTTTACCGACGGTCTATAAAGTTCTTACATCCATTTTGAAATCTAAAATTAACACGCATATTGACAGCAACTCCATCATGTCTGCCTCTCAAAATGGATGTAAGAGCGGGTCCCGCGGTACTAAGGAGCTACTCCTCATTGATGTGGCCATTAGCCAACAAGTTCGTCGTTCCCGAAAGGATCTATCGACATGTTGGATAGATTATAAGAAGGCCTATGACTCAGTGCCTCATACATGGCTCAAGCGGGTGCTGGAGTTGTATAAAGTAAATGCAACTCTACGCACCTTCCTGATGACGTGTATGAGGACATGGAGGACAGTCCTTCGCTATCCAGGATGTCGAAATATTCAGAGGAATAGCGAACCGATAAGGATCGAGCGAGGAATATTTCAGGGCGATAGTTTGAGTCCACTTTGGTTTTGCTTAGCATTGAATCCTCTAAGCACACTATTGGAGGATTCAGGTCTAGGCTATCGGTTGAGGAGAGGTGGTCAGGTTATATCGCACCTCCTCTACATGGATGACCTGAAACTTTTTGCTCACACCAATTCACAACTGAGGGAGCTACTGAAAATTACTGAAACTTTCAGTAGCTCCATCAGGATGGAATTTGGTGTGGACAAATGTGCGGTCATGCATGTAAAGCGAGGAGAGATTGTGGAATCCGTGGGAACCCAACTCTCGAGTTCCATAAACCTTAGAGCCCTCTCCGCATCCGAAACCTATAAGTATTTGGGTATGTCGGAAGCGTTGGGTATCAATGTTACTGACATGAAGCAATCGTTGAAGGAGCGCTTCTTTGGCCGCCTGAAAAAAGTACTTAATAGTCTTCTATCAGGCGGAAACAAGGTGCGCGCTTTCAACGGTTGGGTCATGCCGGTATTGATGTACTCTTTCGGCATACTCAAATGGACTCAAACCGAACTTGACGCCCTGGATCAGAGGGTGCGTAAGCTGCTGACTGCAAATCGATTGCATCACCCACGATCATCGGTTATGAGGCTGTATATCCCGCGAAAATGTGGTGGTCGGGGTTTTTTAAACGCTAAGACCCTCCACAATCGCGAGATATGCAGTCTCAGGGAATATTTTTTAGAAACCGACGTGGGGATGCATCGAGATGTGGTCGCGGTTGACAAGGGCCTCACTTCGCTCTCCTTGGCTAAAGAGAACTGGCATAAACCAGCAGTGCTTGACACCAATGATCGCATGGAGGTATGGAAGAACAAGGAGCTTCACGGACGCTTTTTCAGAGCCCTACACGGGCCTGATGTAGATTTACAAGCGTCCGTGGCCTGGCTACGATTTGGTGACCTCTTTGGGGAAACCGAAGGTTTTGTATGTGCAATTATGGACGAAGTTATGATGACGAACAATTACCGGAGATTTATTGTGAAAGACGGCACAGTTGACATCTGTCGGGCATGTCACCGGCCGGGGGAATCAATAAGGCATATTATCTCCGGGTGTTCTCGTCTAGCTAACGGAGAGTACTTGCATAGACACAACCTTGTAGCCAGGATAATTCATCAGCAACTTGCTCTCAAATACAACCTTGTGGAATCGGAGGTACCGTACTACAGGTATGTGCCCGACCCAGTTCTCGAAAATGGCCATATCACATTGTACTGGGATCGATCCATCATCACTGACAGGACTATTGTTGCCAATAAGCCTGATATAGTGATGGTGGGTCGATCAGAGCGGCGTGCAATGATTGTTGACATAACCATCCCGCATGATGAGAACCTCGTGAAAGCCGAGAAAGATAAACAAATCAAGTATCTTGACTTGGCTCACGAGGTTGTCGACATGTGGGAGGTGGATTCAGCAATCATTGTGCCGATAGTCGTGACAGCCAATGGCTTAATAGCCAAGAGCCTCGACCAACACCTCAAGAGGCTCTCGTTAGGCAGCTGGATCAAAGGCTTGATTCAGAAAGCTGTACTTCTGGACACGGCTCGCATTGTCAGGAAGTTCCTCTCTCTGGAGCCCTGACCGCCGGTAGCTTGGACCCTGTTCCCGATACCGGTGGGCTACTATTTTTTATATTTTTAAATGTTTTTTATATATATATTTTATGTAGAAATATTTAAAATGTAATTTATAAGTGTATGTAAGGAAATAAAGGAATAATAATAACAATAACCAGCGACGCTAATAATAACAATAACCAAAATGGCCATGTCACGTTATACTGGGATCGGTCTATCATTACTGACAGGAATATTGTTGCCAATAAGCCTGATATAGTGGTGATAGATCGATTAGCGCGCCTCGCAATGATTGTCGATATTACCATTCCACCTGACGGGAATCTCGTGAAAGCTGAGAAAGAGAAACAAATTAAATATCTCGACTTGGCGCACGAGATTGTTGACATGTGGAATGTGAACTCGGCAGTCATTGTACCGATTGTCGTATCGGCCAATGGTTTGATAGCCAAGAGCCTCGACCAACATCTATTGAGGCTCTCGTTAGGCAGTTGGATCAAAGGCCAGATTCAAAAGGCAGTACTCCTCGATACGGCCCGCATCGTGAGGAGGTTTCTGTCTCTGGAGCTCTAACCACCGGTAGCTTGGACCCCGCTCCCGCCATCAGAGGAACACTATTTTTTATATTTTTAAATGTTTTTATTTTTTTATAAATATTTAAAAATGTAAATGAATATGTATATGTATAAAAATAAACGAAATAATAATATAATAATAATAATAATATTTTTTTATTCAAAAAACTTTTCAGGATAAATTACATGCAGTCTTAAATATAAGCTTAAATCCGAGTCTTACGTGCCTGAACTAGGATATCCCGTGTTTTAGGCGAAAAGAGCTAAAACAATTTAAAATTAACAAATAATCAAAAGGATTCTTAACAATACAAATGTCTAAACGATCTATAAACGTGGGCAACTTGTTTTATACTATTCTAATATTACCAAAGCTTAACTTCTATTTTCTTAATTTACAAGATAGTTATTCTAAAAATTGTATAAAAACTCAAAATATAATTATAATAAACAAAAATTGAAAAAATACGAAAATATAAACAAAATCACTTTAGCACAATCAATAAATTCTCTGTATCATCGTAGGTCATTTTTTGCAGAGTTTCCTTAACAATTTTCTTACAGTTAACTTGATTTAAACTATAAATGTTTGATTTGATTTCGTATTCAATCTATTGTAGAGGAGAGGACCAAGAAAAAGGTAAAATCTTGATGTGAAAGCATGTTTGGTATGATTTTGAGGACAGACTAGATTTTTACGTCTTTTGTTAGTAAAGTCCGCGCTATATGGTAGATCTGCGTGCTGTTTTAATACAATAGCCATTATAAATAACTGTCGGCCTGTTAGTACTTCACATTCTTTGTATAGGAGTTTAGTGGGAAAAAGGAATGACCGGAAAGTAGACACTTTGCGAATTGCCCTCTGGGCTCTCTCGATGAAGATGAGAATGTGTTAGTAAAGACGGAAAGTTAGTTGGGACAGGGATATGTAACTTAGGAAGACGACTAAACAGATCATGGGCTGGGTTATTATTGGAGCACTGGAAAAATATATACTCCAATGTACCTTCATCCAGTCCACATTCACAGAGCGATGTATGTCTGACCCGGATTTTGTAGAGGATATACAAATAGGAATACTGGGGAACAACAATGGCCTATACGGAGACGAGAAATAGAAGATATTACCTCTTTGAGGTTTTTTTATATGGGTAAAACCAAGGTTTGGGTGTAACATTAGGCTGTGTTGCGTGATAAAAAGCACCTGTTCGCTTACTTAATTGTGTTTTGCCACTGCACCTGCCATGTGGATAGCAAGTTCTTTTTGGGAAGGCTCAGCAAATCATAACCCTGGCATTTAAAATACTTGAGGTCAGCGTCTTGGGACGTGACAGCGTTCTTAGCAAGAGCATCGACACACTCGTTTCCTCTTATGCCACAGTGGCTTAGAACCCAAACCAAGTGGACGGTTTTAAGATTCTTGGCACAAGATAAAAGGGACTTTTTGAAAGGACTTTGCTTCAAAGCATGCAGGCAACTAAGGGAGTCCGTGAAGATGACACCAAAATGTATGTTATGGGCTTCTGTAAATAAACAAGCTTCCAGTATGGCTACGCACTCTCCCGTAAACACTGATGATTGTTTAGGGCATCTAAACTACAAAACGATTTTTGAGTTTTGGTAGTATACCGCTGCACCAGTGCAGCTTGAATCTCAGAATTTAGAGGCGTCCGTGAAAAATCTCTCAAAATTTCGCCAGCGGTCACCAACCGCCGCATTGAAAATAAAGTTGGCCGAAGGGGACTTATATATGTTATAGAAAATTTCGGGTTTGAAACACATGGTTTCACAGTCAAAATTGTAAGCAGGGAGATTCGGAAACTGAGCGATAGGAGAATTTAAATTTTGGTACCAACGAAAAGAATTTATAAACAAAGGGACTTCTTCATGTTTCCAATAATTGAAATTTCGGCATGCGGTATCCAAGTCTTTCACGGTTTCAACAAGCGGGTGAGAGTATTTAGTGGTGACTCTAGCCCAAAATCTCGATGCTCCAACCTTGCCAAAGCACCTTTGTTGCAAGGAATTAAGAGGAAAGATCCATAGTCCACCAGTGTACCAGTTTCATGGTGTAGGGATGAGCACCCCACTAGACACCGGCAAGAACTTTAAGTATGGGAATAGTTCTCTTGCACCTATTAGCTAGTAATTTAGATGGTGTAAACCAGTCAATTTAGAATCTAAAACAACGCCTAAAAATTTAACTTTTGCAGAAACTGGTACACAATGCCCTTGGATGCTTACCGAAATTTGAGGTATCAATCTCCTGCGATAAAATACAACCACAGCACTTTTTGAGGCAGACAGATTCAGGCCGTGGAAATTTAGCCATTGGCTTAGAGAGTCCAGGGATATGCATAGAGATGTTGCAGAGTCGCTAACCGAGTGATTGGTGACATATAAAGCCAGGCCATTGGCATACTGAATAATTTGACAGTCGATATTGAGGCATGAGTTTACGTCAGCTGTATATAGATTGTACAGTAAAGGACTAAGCACAGATCCTTGTGGTAGGCCCTTCCATGACGTCCTGGCGACAAATTCTTCCCCCGGGACTCTAAACCAAAACCAAAACCAAAGACCTAGACATAAGTAAACTGCAGATGCACTGTAGCATTCTTTCCGGTATTCTCAGCTGTTACAGTTTTTGCCTGAGAATGGGAAGAAGGACGTTATCGTATGCAGAGAAAATGTCTAAGAAGGTGGCGACTACAGATTCATTTTTGGAAAACGATGTGCGAATATCTGATACCAAAATTCCAACACTATCCATGGTACTGAGTCCCTTTCTAAAGCCAAATTGACACCTAGGAAGTAAGTCTCTTGATTCTACTAAAAATTCTAGCCGGTTTCTCAGCAAGTCTACAAAAATTTTCGCAAGGACTGCTGACAGAGCGATTGTTCTGAAGCTATTTGGGTCATCAGCCGGTTTGCCTGGTTTCAAGATAGGATTAATTATTTGAATTTTCCACTGTTGGGGCACCCAGCCATTAATGTAACAAAAATTTAAAATATTTAAAAGGAGGGTTTTTGTTCCATGACCCGCATGTGTAAAAAAGGAATAGACAATCCCGTCTATACCTGGGGCAGAGTCGTGGACATGGAGATCTCAACTCCCTTCCCGGGCCGCAGAAGACACACCGGGCGCCGAAGAATGCTTGCCTTCCGCCCCCCATGAATGGGTCCAGGGAAGTCTCCGCTCCCTATTCTATGGACTCCGAGGCGAAGGCGCGCGCGAGTGCCGGCGCGCGCCTCTGAGGCGATGCATGGGGTAGTTTAACACCCCACTACCACGTGCAGGAGACGAGGCCCGGGCAGACCGGGCCAGCACGAGGGTGTGGGGCCGTGGAAGAATTTAGACTCCCGCGGCCCCACGCGCGCTCATGATAGAAATGACACCGGGGTGGTATTAGTCAGTAAAAGTCTGACAGACCCCGTCACCCACCCCAAGGCGGCGGACATCCTATGAGGATTTCCATTCCGAAAAAAAAAAGAGTCGTGGACATGGTTTAAAACTAAGTTAAGCTCCAGCATAGAAAATGGCGCATCTAGAGCATCATCAGAAGGAATGAGAGACGGCTGATTAAGTTACTTTTCCGCTGGTACATACGGAGGAGCCAGTTTGTCAAAGAGCCGCTCAGCAGTTTCACGAGGGATGGGAGAGGAAATTGTAAGAAAACAGCCGGATCTAAACCGATCGATCCTCTTCCATACAACTGATAAAGAGGTGAATATGAGATAAAGCAGATTCTTCCCTCGCAGCAATCTTTTAGACTTAGCGAGGATCCTGTTGTATGTCATTAGGTTATTGCTAGTCATCGCCCCATTGTAAGCCCTTTCTGCGTCGGTCCTTTCCTTTATAACTTTTGTACATTCCTGGTCCCACAATGGAGGAGAAGGAATTTTTCAAAGAGCACAATTTTTAAGGGGAATGCATGAGCAGCACTGGCTGTTATAGCAGAAATTAGGTTTTTATAACAGTTTGAGACTTTTAAGGGGCTAAGAGACTTAAAATCCTGTGAAACTAAATTTGGAAGAAAGTTAATTATGTCCTCCAATAGTGAGGAATACTCCGTCCAATCAGATTTAGACAGATTATACCTCAAGAGTGGAGGGCTCGATTTTTCTAAATATATTTTATTAGCCAAAGATATTAAAATTGGGTAGTGGTCACTTCCATGTGAGAAACAGGTACTTACATTCCCAGTGACACGACGCTGCGATATCCAGTGAACAAAATGTAAGGTCAACACAACTCTTATGCTGACCGGGAAGAGACCTACGAGTTGGGCAACCATTGTTTAATATACATAAGTTAAGGTCATCTAAGATTTCCACTAAACCTTCCCCAAAAGAGTCGCAACGTTCAGAACCCCACCTGAAGTGATGGCAGTTGAAGTCCCCCATGACAAGTACAGGGCCTTCTATGTATTCCAGGGTCTGCTTCAGGTCTGGGAGTAAACTTTGGTAAGGATGAGCAATATAGACTGATAGGAGGGTTATACCCTCCACCCTGCCGGCCACATTGCTAATATCATCCCCTACAAAAGGCAATGATACAGCGACAAGTGGAACACGATTGTTCATGCAGAGAGCCGACCCGCCATAGCCATCAGATCGGTCGCATCTGAGAATATTGAAGGAAGGTAAACGGAAACTAAGACTCGGAACAAGCCAAGGCTCAGCGAGAGAACAAACTAAGGGTTTGAATTTGTTTAAAAGGAATGTGAGCTCGTGCTTCTTATACAGCACGCTCCTCACATTCCATTGAAGAAACACTAGTTGAGGCATTGTTGTAAGATTGAAGTAAGTTGGTAAGTGATGAGGCAACGTTGGACGGTAATTGAGTTTTATTAGAAGAAGACATTAAAGCTAAAAGAAGTTTACTGAGAAATTCAATTATTGAGGACAAGTTTTCAGGAGATTGTGTGGGTTGAGTATTGAGAGCACAGCCATTAGGCTGAGAAGATAAAGGAGTGCTAGTAAGCTGCTGATGTACAGATTTATTATAGGAGGGGGAAAAAGAAGCTTGGGTCTTTGGCTTAAGAAACACAGATTTGCGGTATGACTGGGTTTGTGACTTCGCAATGTCAGCATAGCTATGAGTAGAAGAGTGTTTTAATAGTCCTCTGTATGCTGTACTCCAGACAGGACTTGCTATTAGCAAAGTGACCCCCAGAGTACAACACGCAGAAGGCATCACTTTCAGCAATGCTGCAACCAACACCAGTGTGATCATTGCCGCACTTGCTGCAGCGGGGTTTGGAGCGACACAGGGATTCTACGTGCCCAAATCGGCAAGTCGTAGTGGCCTAGTGGTTAAACGACCAGCCTCTTAAGTATGAGTGTGCGGGTTTTTTTTTTTAATTATAGCATACTATTTTAATTTCTAAAAAACCCTCAATACAGAATTATAGGGGGTTAGCGGTCTTGATTTAAGTAAACTTAATTCGTGACATAATAGTACAAAAATAACGTCGAACAAAGTTAGTTATAGATCGAGAATCAAATAATTTATAGCATTTATAAAATTCATATAAAGTATTACCCAATTCTCTTAACAATTTAAGTGGAAAACCCTCCTGCTGGCGCAGTCGAGTAATAGGACGTAAGACCTTACGAATGAAACTAATAAGTGAAACATCAGACTGTTTTAAAATGTAACGTTATCACATTACTGCTGTGATAGTGCTAAAGAACGTGTTTTTATTAATACTATGATACCGCTTCGATGGCTACAAGTTTACTATATCTGTCTATATTTCTAAGGCCAATATGCTATATCTACAATTTGTGTTAGAATTCGCGATTCAATTCATTATATCAACACAAAGTGTTTAATATAGCGCTGCCCCAGTACGCTTTACTACATAAATATAACGTGGTATATATGCTGATATTGTGTGGAATATCCAATAATATTCTTTTATGATATTCACCAAGCTCTCAACTTTTTTTTATAATTTTAAACTAGTTCTTGACTGCAACTGACTAGTTGAGCCTGACGATAAGTAAGAGTAGTAAAACAATCGTTGATGGTAAAGCGCGCTAGTTTATTAAGAGCCTATAATTCACTTAAATAACTTAGTGAATAGGAAGGAAGACGACAGTTGAGCGAGATGATGCAATGTTAAACCCAACAACACGACCAACGATGCTGCGCCAGAGGGAGATTGATCTGGAGACCCTCCACGACCAAACTCCCGACGCAACAACATTTGAGTGTGCGGGTTCGATTCCAGGTAAGGCAAGTACCAATGTAACTTTTCTAAGTTATATGTACTTTCTAAGTATATCTTGGACACCAATGGCTGATTAAAAAGGTGAAGGAAAACATCTTGAGGAAACCTGGACTTTAAGTCTGAAATCGCCAATACGCATTAAGCAAGCGTGGTGATTACGCTCAATACTTCCCTGTGTGAGGAGGGACCTGTGCCCAGCAGAGGGACGATAAAAAGGTTGAAGATGAATCGGCAACACTTTCGGCATTGGATAGTGGGGTATATATATTGCTCTACGATAAGGGATGTGTAGAAGCAGAAAATGCTGTTAGGTAGAACTTGGCCATCAAATGTGATGACGCAAGTTTCAGTGGGCCTGTATTCTATTAAACCGTCTTTCTTAACTTTTCGATTTATCCTCCTAACTTTAATTATAGGTCCACAGCCAGCTGGTACTTTTAAATACGCCTGGACTTCTTCCTCCGAGAATTCTGTAGGGATACCACTGAAAACGCCCATGCGGGATATGTTAAAAGATGGAATTGTTGCTTCATAGTAATAAATAAATAATAATAAATAGTAAATTGTTTATTTCTCAGCTTTGTACATAATTTTTATAATGATTTTCTTAATTCTAAATAGCACTGATGATAATTTGCCTGAACAAGGTAGAACTTGTGCTTCAGGCGTAAAAGTGCTTATTATAAATTATTTTGCAATAAATTAACAATAAAACAATAAAAGTAGTACGTAAAAATCTACGACACAACGGAAGTATATAGTGTTATTGTAAAGACTTCGTGGCTTGCTTAGATAAAATTAATATCTTGAGCTCCTTGATGGTGGAAAACCTCAATCATGACATGACACCCATAAACCAACATGTTTGTACTCTTTTGAAAGAGTTTACGGAGACCTACGAGACTGTGAGGAACTGACGGACATGATGGTGGACTCCGAAGGTAGGCAGACCTTAATCATGACACACGGAAACCAACATGTTTGTACTTATTTGAAAGAGCTCACAGATACCTAGGTGACTGTGAGAAACTGACTGACATGATGGTGGACTCCGAAGGTAGGCAGACCTTAATCATGACACACGGAAACCAACATGTTTGTACTCATTTGAAAGAGCTCACAGATACCTAGGTGACTGTGAGAAACTGACTGACATGATGGTGGACTCCGAAGGTAGGCAGACCTTAATCATGACACACGGAAACCAACATTTTTGTACTCATTTGAAAGAGCTCACAGAGACCTAGGTGACTGTGAGGAACTGACTGACCTGATGATGGACTCCGAAGGTAGGCAGACCTTAATCATGACACACGGAAACCAACATGTTTGTACTCATTTGAAAGAGCTCACAGAGACCTAGGTGACTGTGAGGAACTGACTGACATGATGGTGGACTCCGAAGGTAGGCAGACCTTAATCATGACTCACGGAAACCAACATGTTTGTACTCATTTGAAAGAGCTTACGGAGACTTACGAGACTGTGAGGAACTGACTGACCTGATGATGAACGCCGGAGGTAGGGAGACTTTAATCATGATACACGAAAACCAACATGTTTGTACTCATTTGAAAAAGCTCACGGAGACCTAGGTGACTGTGAGGAACTGACTTACTTGATGATGGACTCAGAGGGCAAGTATATACAGATATAGATATACCTAGATAACGCAAAAACAACTACTTCGCGTGCCAATATGCTCATAGCATACGTACAAAAATCGTAAATGGCCATTTTCGCGCTCAGTTTGCATCGGTGTATGTAGTCGGACGTCGTCGAAACTCAAGTGCGGGGGGCAGAGAGAGGGGGTGCCACACGTGGCAGCATTAATTTGACTTTTTTCGATTTGGCTTTGAATGGATTTGATTTTCCCATCACTGAAATATTGTGTTTGTCTGCACTCTGCATCACCTTAAGGTAGACTGGTAGAAAATGTACATCATTGTACATCTTTAATTCCTGGTTTGGAGAAAGGAGTTCACTATCTAGCCTAACCGTATTTAATTGAATATTGACTTTTTGATTAATTAGCTACTTACATAATGAAGTTAAATAAATTAACGCCAAGTATATTTTTTAAACTCTGTATCGCCTGTTCAAAGTTATAAGATATTGGCGCCGATTCTGTTGTTCACAAACTAAATTAAATTTAAGTTCAGTGCATCTTTTTCTAACTATTTCATTAAGAAAAGGACAGAATATTAAATGTCAGTTTAGACCTGTCAAATTAGTGCGCTCCTGACGTAAACTGGCGTATTTTTAGTGGACATGTTTATAATCGCGTCTAAACTGTCTATGGACTATCTTAATTTGACAGGATTAAACTTAAATGTTATCTTCTATCCTTTTCTTAACGAGATGGAAAGAAAAAGATACACATAACTTAAAATTAGTTTAGTGTGTGAACAACAGAATCGGCGCCATTGTGTCACTATAAATTTATTTGTGACATCAATCATTTTGTTGATAAGAATTTTTGCTTTAGCTTGAACAAGATGAAGCTTTTTTACCAACTTGGATTGTTGAGGAAGAACAATCACAGACGGAAACGAAAACTGTATCCGGAAGACGAGTAATAGACATAGATATTTTTTTTTTTTCTAAAATACAAGAAATATCCGGCCATGGTGGTTTAAACTGTGGTGTACAAAGTCTGAAAATAATAGGAGAGAAACGCGTTGGGCTTGCTTCTAAGTTTAGAATAAGAGATTTTTACAATGTTTAATGTGCAAAGAAAAGTTTTCTCTTTGTAATGACACTGGGGATATGGATATTAATACTGCAGCGGTCGCAGGTGCAGTTTCAGTTGGTATAGGATATTCAAAGTTAGAGGAATTTTTATCAGCACTTGACTTGCCCGTGATGATTGATCCTGTGTACCAGAAACGTCACAATATAGTTTCTGAAACCTCTGATACAGCACTTATCAAATCAACGAATGAAGCTGCTGAAGAAGAAAAAATCATCGCTTTAGAAAAAGGTCATGTCAGCAAAGATGGTATTCCCATTATTGATGTTGTTGTAGATGAATGCTGGAGTAAAAGGTCTTACAGAAAGAATTACTCAGCGTTATCAGGAGCTGCAGCCATAATTGGTATAGAAACAAAAAAAAAATTTGTTCCTTGGCATCAAGAATAAATATTGTAGCATATGCACTCAAGACCACAACAAAAATCAAAACCCAAGAGTTCTCCCGTGCTTTAAAAATTTTACAGGATCATCCACCGCCATGGAATCAACTATAATGGTGGAAGGTGTCAAATCATCTGTAGAAATGTATGGGTTAATTTATGGTCGCCTCATTTCCGACGGTGACTCTAGCACATACGCTAAAATACTGGAAGCAAGACCTTATCCTCAATTTACTGTTGAAAAGTGGAATGTAGGATCACCTTTTAAGAAACCTGTGCAATAAAATGGAAAACCTGATCGCTGACACAAAATATCCCATAAGGTTCAGAAAATTAGTAATAAAAAAGCGTATTATGGCCTATGGTCAACCATATGAAAATGTAGCAAATAATATAACAACTCATCGGAAGATATAGATTACTGTATACAAAAATTATTTGAAGACATCCAGACTGTACATTTACATGCTTTTGACAACCACACAAAATGAAAAAAAATATTTCTGCAACAGTTCACAAACCGAAGAAAATATACCACAAGATTTTTTTACAAGTGCTCTGTGGCAGAAAATATGCTACTACATCAATACTATTGTAGGACATTCCAGAAGTCTCGTACATAATGTAGACAGTAATATTGTGGAAAGTTTTCACAGTGTTCTAGCCAAATTTGTTGGTGGTAAAAGGGTAAATTACACGTGCCGGCGTAGATACCAGACTCGATGTTCAGCATCAGCTGTTAATTTTAATACAAAAAGGAAACCCATGTCTATATTATATAAAACAATTGTTGGCCTGAAACGTCTCCATTATACAAAACGCCAGACACTTGCTAAAAAAGATACGGAAAAAGATTATGGCGAACACAGTATTAAGCCAGACGTGAGCGATTCAATTCTAAAAGAAATGGAGAAAACATTTTTGGCCAACTTAGAAAAAACTACTGGACAAAAAAGACAAATAGAAAGAAGTACCATTTTGCAGAGCGAGTCAAGTGAATGGCTTGAACTTCAGCGCTCCTTATTGACGGCCTCTAATTTTGGCAGGATAATTAAAATGAGGCCAGATACTAGTTGAGCCAGTACTGTCAAACAACTGCTATATAAAATGAATATAGATACTGCACCTTTACATCACGGCAGGGAAAGCGAAAAAAAAAGCGCTGGATCAGTTGTCCAGACAAGAAAAAGTTGATATAAGACCATGCGGACTTTTTATCGACCCCGAAATTCCGTATCTGGGTGCCACAACAGATGGCCTTATTGGCGAAGACATGATAGTGGAAGTGAAATGTCCACTATCGGCGTTTAAGATAGGGCTTGAAGACGCCATACTAAAAAAAAGTTACTTTTTGGGTAGTAGATAAATCGGGTGCTTTGCAGATCAACAAATCCCATAATTGGTATTACCAGGTTCAAGGTCAATTACATGTGACTCGAAAGGCTAAATGTTTATTTGGAGAAGAGAACAATTGACACAAATGCCAAACCCAATTAGCGACCAACCAACCTGTTCACGGTTTTTAGATTTCACTGATTTTTAATTTACTTTGTTACTTCGTTTTATTTTTTTAACTGTATTGTTTTATTTTAAGTATAAAAACTTTTCGTGTTTTAAATTAATTTTGTAGTAAAATTGAAATAAATTATGGTTAAATTTAGACAACTGGGCGACCACTATTGCTTTTTAATACCCACTTTATCATGTCAACTTACTTATCTATGTAAAGCGTCTGTGCGGAATAAGATAAATAATTATTGATAATTATATTTTCCTAAATATTTTCATAAACAAAAACCGTTGAGTGCTTAGATAAATGTTAGAACCTGAGTCTTACTGACTATTTCCTTTACTGAGAACCTTTTAAGCTCTAATATGGTCATCATCAGACCTTCAGTAGGTTTTGTGTAGAAGCGACCGTGATCAATTAGGCAAATATTGAAAACTGTTTCTTCCTGACTATTTCCATTAATTAGAACTGTTGGTCGACGATGTGGTCATCATCAGACCTTCAGCAGGTATTCTGTAGTAGAAACCATGATTAATTAGCCAAATGTTTAAAACTGATTCCTCCTGACTAATTTCATTATTGTAAACCGTTGGGTGCTGACCTGGTCATCATTAGACCTTCAGCAGGTATTCTGTTGTAGCAACCGTGATCAATTAGCCAAATATTGAAAACTGCTTCCTCCTGACTATTTCCATTATTGAGAACCGTTGGGTGACGACGTGGTCTTCATCATACCTTCGGTAGGTATTCTGTAGTAGTGTACACCTCAGTTCGTTTCGTTTACAAAGCTGAGCTGAGTCAAAGTATTCATATCAAACAAAAAAATATGTAATGTAAGTGTGAACACAAATAAATAACTTTGTACATCTGAAAAAGTACCTACTGCCTCCCAGAGAGCAAATAAATAAGGCAAATACTATAACAATATTGCGTCGCATGATTAGATAGGATCACAGATCTTATTTAATCATCAGTAAATTTTATTATAGTATGATTCTCTGTCAGTAGATGGCGCTTTACTTTTAAATACTGTTACAAAGGCCCGATCTTCAAGGTTATCGATCAATGTAATGCCCTTAATAGATTACAACGAAGCCAGTTAATAACGGAGTTAAAGCCTGCCTGTGCTGTGCTATACAACTCTGAAATCGTTTTGGTGGTGAAAATAATCGCAGTGTCATCGGCGTACGATATTATTTTGCCATTTACTACATTTAAGTTACATAAATCATTAATGTATATAAGGAACAACGATGGACCAAGGATGCTGCCTTGTGGGACTCCAAAACCTAGAGTTTTTTCTTCATCACTAGTCATGTACTCGATTCGAACACATTGCGATCTATCGCTTAAATAATAAGTAGTGATTTGAACGCAAAACTTTATTAGACAAGAAGGCGTTGGCGTCCTGAGGCGATTTAAATTCCACGGATACGCGGTTTCGGCATCCGCTTCACGGCAACAATAGTAAACAACATGCTTAAGTTTAAATTTGCTAAAAAGTAAAGTCGATCCAGAGTTAGTTTGCGTTTCCAGACGGGAAACGTGGATAATGAAAGGTCCTTTATCTGTGACCGAGTATCTAGCTCGGTCTATATGGGATCTAGGTTGTTTTGTAGCGCGATTAGGAACATCCTCATAATTTTCGGGACGTTTTCGGATGTTAGTCTGAGAAGTAAAGGTTAGGGACTGGCTTAATGGGTTGGGGCTAGGACTTAGGTTAGAAGGGGAGAATCCAGATAGGGGGGTTGTAGGTATATCATCCGGAAGTTTAGTTTTATCCATATTCCTGGATAAACGTTTTTGAGGTTATGATTCAAAAAAATAAGATAAAAAAGGAATAAATTAACTAAAAATAGATACACAACAAACCTGACATCTAGGAACAATACAAAAACAAAATTACAAGTCACAACAAACACAATGTAAGCGAAAAACAACTAAAATTCTAGCACATGTGGGTAGTCATAAACACCTACGGCGAAAATCCAATGAATGTCTTATTAATAATACGAACGACCGCAGGTAAAGCTGGTAGCTTTACCTGCTGTCATCCGTACTTACTGTCAAATATTCCTTTGAAAATCTAATAAAGAAATCTGGTAGATTGTAGTAGCTTGATGTGCTGTAGTGTGTACTAAAGATTTAAATTAGATATAAAAATGGATAAAAAATAAACATGATTTTATTTCAAACATGGTGGTCCGAGGAACTCGCGGAGATAAAGAGGCTTGTCGCCAACAGGAAAGTGAGAGTTAGGACCACAGCGCCGGTCCGAAGAGCGATGGTGGTTAGCCTGTACCTAGAAGTGAAAAAGAAGCTAGAGGTAGAAGCGAATAGCTCGTGGCTCTACAAAGAGCGGCAAGAGAAGCAGTGGTAGGCCATAACATCGGCCGCCGGCAGAAGTTACCACCCACCAGACAAAGCCTTGCCGCCAAGCGATTTGTCGTGTTCCGGCATGATGTCTGGTGAAGCCGTTCGGAGGACGGGTCTGAGCAGTTGTGTTGCGATGTGTGCCGGGTACGATGCGCCTAATGTTGTTGTGTTGGGAGTTTGGTCGTGGAGGGTCTTCAGATCAATCTCCCTTTGGCGCAGCATCGTTGGTCGTGTTGTTGGGTTTAACATTGCATCACCTCGCTCAACTGCCGTCTTCCTTCCTAATCGCTCAGTTTTTCTGAGTGAATAGGCTCTTAATAAACTAGCGCGCTTTACCATCAACGATCGCATCACTGCTTACCATCAAGCGGGAATGCGGTCAAGTGCTAGTTTATAAATATTTAAAAAAAAAGAAGCGCTCCAACGAGGTGAAACAACGTTAGGCATCTTCAGAGACTCAATGACGGCTCTTCAGACAGTGGTCAATGAAAGATCCTCCACCCCTTAGCTGTGGAAACAAGGGATACCTTATGTTGCTGTAAGTTTCAGAACAAGGCTAACGTCATTCAAGATTATGATAGTTTAAAAAATGTGTACCCAAAAATGGATGGAAATGTCACTGATAAGGCCTACGTAAATTAAAATTTTAAACTAATAATTTTACCGCATCCGCAAAACAAACTACCCTGAATTCATTCGAAACCGTAGTATGCAAATAGGTATTATTATTCAATCAAGGAAATGACACAAAGGGCATAATTCAATTAAACAGAACAAAATAGAACAAACGTTATCAATTGTGTTCTGAATTCAAGTTGCTTATCATATTTAGGGCATAGTAGTCACACAGAAATGTCATAAAAACAAGTAAGTTAGAAATCAGCTGGCGTTAAATAAATTCCATAATTTTTATTGGTCAATTTGTCCAAAATTGAAAACTGGTTAATGTGTTTCTTATCTAACTGCTCAGATAAGAAGCACTGAAACAAAGCTAAAAGTCTCAGTGTCTTCAGTCAGATCATAATACTATTCATCATTATGTTTTTACACTTTTTATATTCTAATATTTGATGAACATAACATCCACGAATTCAATGAGACTTTGACGTCTTGGATTGGAGGGTCCGTACACAAGAGAAAAGTACATAAGTATTACGCTGCTGACTGCAAATCAAATGCATCACCTACGGTCACCGGTAATGAGGCTGTACATTCCGCAAAAATGTGGAGGTCGAATTTAAACACTAAGACCGTCCACAATTACGAGAGATGCAGTCAGGGAATATTTCCTAAAAACCAACGTACTTCAAGATATGGTAGCAGTGAACAAATCGTCACCCCTTTCTGTTTAGTTTAAAAGAACGTGCGCAAATTAGCTTTACTTGACACTAATGATCGCATTAAAGTATAGCAGAGTAAGAAGCTTCACGGATGCTATGATTACCGGGCTCTACATAAATATCTGATTCTATCTACATGGATATTGATATCATAGATATCTACTAACGTCCGTAGCCCGGCTAGCGTTTTGGTGACCTCTTTGGAGAAATCGAAGGTTTTGTCTCTGCATTAATTATGGATGAAGTTATCAAGAGGAGCAATTAACTGAGATTTATTGTGCGCGGTGCGTTCTCGGTGTTGATTCGTTGATCGAGGCAGGCCGCGGTGTGTGATTGGTTGGTGTAGAAAGCGCGCCAACTCCCAGTTCACGTGCAAGACAGCTCGCTATGGTGCATCTGCTCTGGGCCGGGTGAGAGGACGAGATCTCCCTCTCCCTTTCCGCAGCCTAGGTCGGCAGGGAAGAGTCCTGGGATTCGGTGGTTTCCTTCTGTGATCTGAACCCTCCAGCGATCCGAACCCCCCAGCGATCCGAACCTCCCTGCGAGCCGAGTGTCGGCGCCCGCCGGGGACCATGAAACACCATGACCTCTGACTTGTTGAGGGCCACCTCCAGGGCTATGCGACGCAAGCGGCCCACCACCGCAGCAACGTTGCTTCCCTGTGATAGCTCCCCTGGGCGGTGACCAGCGTGTCGTCCGCATAACACGTTAGGTCTACCCCCAGTCTGAGCTCGTCTCTCATCACCCAGTCGTACGTCGTCTACGTTACTACGTTAGGACTGAGACCTGTGAAACAACGTACGATATGCGGCGCTAGTGCAGTGCCTCCCGAATACATAGAGTAGGGTGTTAAAAGCGTTGGAGATGACACCGCCATCATCACCCCGCCCCGGAACACCGCTTCCTCCGCCAGAGCTCGCGTGTCGAACACGCGACACAGTGTGTGTGGTGGAGCGCCCATGCCAAAACTCAAACAGACTATCGTCCAGGTCCGGCCCCTCTCTGCACAAGCGGCCTACGAAGCGGGCTGCAATGTTTCGCTCAAACAGTTTACCCACCTCGTCTAGTAGCACTATGCGTCGGTACGCGGAAGACGTGTCCACAGGGCGCCCGGCCTTCTTGAGCGGAACCAGACCACCAGATTTCCACAAAGTGGGAAACTGGCGCCGCTCAGGGTACGCTGCGTAGAGCCCTCTCAGTTGGAGCTCAAACCTACCTATCTCCTAGTCTCCAGCATCTCCCTGGCTCGCATCTTAGCTTCGCGGATGGTCAGCTACAGAGCCTCCTTCGCCACGGGGTGCACCTCATACAGCGCCGCTTCTTCATCAGGGACCCGACGACGTCTCCTCCGGTATAGGATGTACCGGCGTCGAATCGCCACGCAACGCGTAACTGCGCGATCTTGGCAGCCCACCAGTACACCTGGCGTCTTGCTGAGGGCGCGTGGATTCGGGGCATGGACGCAACGCACATTTGCGACATCGCCCCGCGAAACCACAGCGCACCCTGCTCGACGTCTATGGGTTCGTTGGATGCCGACTCCCTGATGCTGCCAGGCCTGAACAATAGCGGCCTCCTCAAGAAGTTCCCTGTCGATGCGCTTACGAGCCCAGCGCGGATCGTAAGCTCGCGGGGCTGATAAACCACGGCCACCGGTGGTATAGGCGGAGACGTCGAAACGTGTGTCGATGATCCAACAACGTCTCCACCTCCGCGGCGACACGTCAGTCGCGTACACTGCCTGCGAGAGCGGGGCTAGCGAACGAGACGTCCACTATAGACTCGCCCTGTGACACGCACGTGTGAACCGAGCCCCGATTTAGGACGGTTAAGCCAGTTGTGACCGCCCATTTCTCCAGTACTCGCCCCTAGCGTCGGTCACAGGGGACCCCCATGCCGCAGACTTGGCGTTGAGATCCCCCACAAGCAGCACCGGGCGAGGGTGGAGTTGAGCCACAGCGGCACCCAACTTGACAAGGAAGCTCTCAAAGTCGGCGAAAAATACACCCTAACAGTGCCAATGCCGCGAAGGCGGCCACCCAGGCTCATATCTCCTACCCAGTTATATCTGAGAGGGTTGGAATACGGTTCAGTGACCACAGCCATCTGAATCGACCAATCTGCCATGCTCTGAAGCAAAAGATCCTGAGCTCTGGCACGGTGGTTGATATTGCCTTGGAGGCAATGGTAGAGCATCGGTATGCACAATCCATTCCCTCCTCACCATTTCTCGATTCGGCCGAAGCGTTTCCAGGCTGTGGGGGGTGTAAACAACCCTTCTCTTCGGTTTTTGGGTGGGCGCGTCACAGGCGTTCGCGCCCATTCTGTGTCCGGTGGGCCTCCCTGCATCTATACAGAGGCTGCAGTTTCGCACCGCGAAGCACTGGGCCGCCTTGTGGCCGACCTGGCCGCAGCGATAGCACAGTTCGCTGCGGTCTACTTCAGCGGTGCACCGTACCCTGATATGTCCAATACTAAGGCAATGGTAGCACCGCAAAGCCCTGGGTTGCAGCAGCTTCACTCTCGCAGTAACCCACCCCACCAACAGACAATTAGCGTCTGGGTAGCTGAAAGCCTGGATCAACATCTATCGAGGCTTTCGTTAGACGGTTGATCCTCTTAGATAAAGTTCGCATTGTGTGGAGTAAAGAATATGACAAATATGTGGAGCAATATAATAGGGTAGTGTGGAGGTTCCTTCCTTTGAAGCCTTACCCGTCGGTAGTTTGAACCTAGGTCTCAATACCGTGAATTACTATTTTTTATGTTTCCAAACGGGACTTATTTTATATATATTAAGAATTGTTTAAAAATTTAATATGATAAAACTCAAGCGTAGACGGACTTTATCATCAACCTTTCTATCGTCCCACTACTGGGCACAGGTCTCCTCTTATATAGAGAAAGATTAAGCGTAATCACTACGCTTGCTCAATGCAGGTTGGCGATCACAGACTTAAAGTCCAGGTTTCCTAAAGATATTTTCCTTCACCTTATATAATCAGTCATTGGTGTCCAAGATATATATACTTAGAAAGTACATATTACTTGGAAAAGTTACATTGCTACGTGCCTGACCTGGAATCTAACCCTCATACTTGAGAGGCTGGTGTTTTAACCTCTAGACCACCACGACTTGTACTAGATGGACCTTTGCGACTGTTATTATTTAGCAAATATAAATTGAGAATAATATGACTTGCATGTGTCCTTGGCATATTTTCTAGTTTATGCAACAATATGTGCGCATTATCAAAAATTATAAAATAGGTTGATGGTTGATCTGTGCCCAGTATTGTGCCGCTGTCTCTATTGTGTACGTTTGACAGTTGTCAAGTTGACGGCTGCCGTGCCTGCTGTAGGGGACGTAAACAAACAAGATTGAATCTGTTTTCCTATATTTTTTACTTATTATTTGCAACTATCTGCATAATATTATTCCGTGTTCAGTGTGCTTAGTGAGCAAAGTGTCATTTAAAAATGCCAAAACACAGAAAATCTATCTCAAATCAATTGGTGTTAGAGCATTTAAAATCGAACATCGACTCACGGTTCATCTGCAAACCTCTGCTTTCCTTCAATGAAATAATGTTGTTTTTAGAAAATCCACCACCTTGGAGAACTTTATGTAAAGAAATGACTCCGCATAGTGATCTTTTAATCCGAAATATAGAAATTAATAAACATAATGCTTACTATTCGCTCGATAAACCCGAAAGTTTTTGTCATTTCGACCCGGATTTAGACGAAGTTGAACGACATGAATCCAAAACTTTACCCCAGACATTGGTATGCCATGATATGGCGAATAATTATCACGATGACTGGTAAAAATATTAAATTTATATAAATTATAGCAGCTTACTTTTGATTCTTCCTCTTATTATAACTATTTATATTAAAGTTGTTCTTGTGTCATGTGTGTTAAAACAGTGTAATACTTACATATCTTTTTAAAAATTTCAGTATTATAGATGGCACAAGTAATTCTAATGCATACACATTCTACAATTGGGCTGGAATAGATATATTTTGTTACTTTAGTCACCACTTGATAACAATACCTCCTGTTGGCTGGATCAATATTGGACATGCACATGGTGTTAAGGTTATTGGTATGGCATCCATGTTTTTTTAATATTTCATTAGAGCTTTTAAACTATATAAAAGCCAAATTGGATAAAGATTAGAGGTAAACAAACCATTGCTAGGTAATAAGTTGTTTACACCTAAAAGACAGCATAGAACTCTTAACCGATTTGAATGAAATATGACACACATGTAAGCTAATTTTCTAATAGGTTAAATTTCTGATATATATGCAATATGTAAAGAAAACCCTGTCCGACCCCTAAGGATAATAAAGGTTAAGTAAACACATGTCGAAATAAAATATGAAATTTTACATTATCATCACAGTAACAATACTAATGAATTTTGAAATAATCCTTTTTTTCTGTGAATTAGTTCCAACTTCCCCAGAATTTGGTAATTAAAAAAAAAAAAATACCATTTTCGTCAGTGTTTATATGAACGATGCGACCACATGCCGTATGCCCTGCCCCACTTCGCCCGTGCATGTATTGCCTATTGCACATGTATTAAGTTACCTTGTTTTGTGAGGAAAATATTTAGTTTAGTAGGGGATTTTTTTTTAAGTTTAGCCTGACTTTGCAGGCATTAGTACGATCAGTTATCGATACCTAACAATACCATCACGGATCAGACAAGGTTTTCTTTACATATTGTATATTATACTTAGTCCAAACATGAAAGTATTATAATGCATGTGTTATGCAGTTGATTTGAAAGTAATTAAAATACACAAAATTGTATTAACCAATGCCTCAACTTTATTCATTGGCTCAATACCACAAAATGTGTTTAATACCTGGATTTCATCCATGTCTCTTTTTTTGAAGGGTTCTTGTATCATGTAAAATTAATGTCGACTTTTCAATGGTTTTTCGAAATATCAAGTTAATATGCATGTTATTTTAGTAATTCTATTGAAATATGCTGCAATAGGAATTCTTAATAAATAGTTGACATATAAAAGGCAATAAGTATGTAAATAATAGATTTGTAAAATGTGAGTTGTGATAACCCTAAATTGGTTTGTTTACCTCTATTCTTTATCGAACTTTGGCGTTGGTATAGTACAGGACACTTTATAACTTTTATTTTCAGTAAAGAAAGTATAGCTGTCAAAATTGCTGTGATGTGTCTATAATTAAAGCTGATCCCATATTGTGCATATGAGTGCAGTGTTGTCGGGGTATACACATTCAACCTCAATAAATCTCACTTATATAATGTTTTTAAGCCTATGCTGTTAGGTACTGAACTGTAGGTCATAGGGAAAAAACATTGTCAGGAACCTATAAAAATTAATGTGATATTTGCCCAAATCCTAAAAAAAAGAAATTAAAAATAAAATCCTAAAGATTTTTTTTATAAAATCAGAAGAGATCAGCAATATATGGAATTCAGACTTAATATAGACTCAAAACCTAGTTTGGTCCAATGTAAATATATAATATGTGTTATATTATGTCACCCTTTTAAATATATCTATTTACACCTGTGAAAAAACAAACGAGCGTATTGTTCTTCATCCATATAAGCCCCCATACGTTGATATTGCGATGGAACCTTGTCACAATAATAGCTGCATGACGTCATCCGTCGCACAAAAGGACAGCTAGCAAAAAACTTTTTAATACAAACTTAATAAGCTAGGTTTATGGGTTTATTTTTATTTTATAATTTAATTATGCATACATTTTTATATTCTATTGTATTTTTGTTTATGGCAATGGTGCCGATGTCGACAATTCTGCCAATGTCTAATGTGTAAGAGAAAACGTGCAAAGGCAACTAAATAAAAAAAATAATTATAAAAAAATAATAAATAAAAAAAAAGAAACACTGTGTTTAATGTGAAACTTGTATGTACAAGTGTTAGTAGGTACACTTTAACAAACAAAAAAAAAACCTGTAAATATATCATGTTTAAATATATCCCCCCTTATTCATAAAATCTTGCTTAAAGTTAACTAGTGATTAGCGATTCTTTAACCATAAATTTTTGACCATTTAAGGTCACTTAACTTAGATCATCCTTTATGAATAAACACCACAGTGTTTAAAGGGTTAATTCATAATCAATTATTAAAGTTAAGTGACGTGCAAACGTGTAAAATGTATGTTTAAAAAATCGCTATTCACTAGTTAACTTTTGTTCGTTTCGTCACGCGTTTAAGTATTACCAGTTATACAATATGTAAAGAAAACCCTGTCTGATCCGTGAAGGCATTGTTAGGTATCGATAACTGATTCTACTAATACCCACAAAGCCCGGCTAAACTTAAAAAAAACCCCCTAAACAAATAAGTTGTATTTCGCAAAAAGAGGTAACATAATACATGTGCGGCAGGCAACCCCTCCGCGGGCGACGGGGGACTGGGCACGCGGCACGTGGTCACAGCCCTTATAATAATACAGTCCAAATGGTGTTGCCAATTTTTTAAAAATTAACAAATTTCGCGGAAGTTGGAGTTAATTCGCGGGAAAAAAAGATTATTTCAAAATTCATTAGTTTTGTTACTATGATGATTACGTAAAATTTTATATTATATTTGGTCATGTGTTTACCTAACCTTTATTATCCTTATGGGTCGGACAGGGTTTTCTTTACATATTCTATATTAAAAAAAAAATACCTGCATGATAGGCTAATGACTGGATACTACCAAAAATGTTTGCACAAATACATACTATGATTGGACACTGTACCTGCTATGGTTGCACATGTACATGCTATGACTGGACACTGTACCTGCTATGTTTGCACATGTACATGCTATGACTGGACACTGGACCTGCTATGTTTGCACATGTACATGCTATGACTGGACACTGGACCTGCTATGTTTGCACATGTACATGCTATGACTGGACATTGTACCTGCTATGTTTGCACATGTACATGCTATGACTGGACACTGTACCTGCTATGTTTGCACATGTACATGCTATGACTGGACATTGTACATGCTATGACTGGACATTGTACCTGCTATGTTTGCACATGTACATGCTATGACTGGACACTGTACCTGCTATGTTTGCACATGTACATGCTATGACTGGACATTGTACCTGCTATGTTTGCACATGTACACGCTATGACTGGACACTGTACCTGCTATGTTTGCACATGTAGGTACATGCTATGTTTTGTTACCTTGTAAATACATTGACTAGAGTTGATGTTCATTGTGTGACACTGTGCGGAAGTGATGTAGATATAAATATATACCTATGATAATGTTAATAACAGGGACTATAATAACGGAGTGGTCAGAAGGTGCGGACTTTTGGGATGAGATGTTATCTTCGGAGTTACAGTATCAGAATCTAGCCAGCGCACTGGTTGCTATTGCTAAAACTCTCAAGTTCGACGGCTATCTGCTTAATGTTGAGAACAAGGTTTTTTATATTTTTTTTTTTTTTTATCATACTTTTATGGAAATTACGATGAATTGGAAATTACGATTGTGTTCTGTCATTTACTGATGAATTTTTATCAATAATTAGTTTCATGAAACAAAAGTTAAATATGGTTGAAGGTTGACAAACATATTTAATTTTTGTTTTGTACAGCTAAAATAAAAAATAAAATCGTTAAAGGGGGTTTGCCGGAGGACAAACAGGGCATCATATGTATGTACATGGGACCGGGGCCGTAATGTGTCAGTCGGTCTGTCCGTTTCTGGATAGTCAAAGAGCCGCAGGTTGTCGTGGGCCGTCTGTTGTTCGCGTCCGCGCCACTTCCGTCGGCGCTGTTCGCCTTACGTAGCGACGACTTAATCATCTGCGTTTTCTGTTTCTGTGCTCAGGTGTTAGCGCCGGCGGTGCTGTTGAAGTTCGTTCAATACTTCCACCGGCTGCTGCACGAAGAGTTGCCGTACGCCACGCTGCTGTGGTACGACAGCGTCACCATCGAGGGCGACCTCAGTTGGCAGAACAAACTCTCCGATAAAAATTTGTTAGTCATCTATTCAATTGTTTGAGAATAAATGTGTTTGTGTATTGAGTTGTTGTTCACACAGCTGCTAAGACGACGACAGAAGGTAGAAGTAATTTAGCGGTTGGTTGTCGTAGGGCGTTCTTTGAGGCTTGCGACGGCCTGTTCACGAACTACTCGTGGTCTCCCGAAGACGTGGAGAGCAGCGCCGAGCAGGCTGCGGCGATGGGCCGCCTCACCGACCTCTATATCGGCATCGACGTCTGGGGACGGAACTTTTTCGGCGGCGGACAGTTCAACACACAGCAGGTAAGGACAATTCTTTAACCAAGGGCGAATTTCACCAATTAAACCGAACGCGATCTGCATACCTTGACGTTTACATTGTTATGGAATAGCTGGGCTGAGCAGCTATTTTAGCCACGTAGGTTTCGATGCCGTCGGAATATCGGGACAAAAGGTGTTATATTGATCCCATGTATTATTTCTGGTTTAAATTTGGCACGCAAATGGATAAACCATTTGCGTGCTAAAGTTAATCCAAATCCGTTAAGTGCTTAGTTTATGCAAGAAAAAGTAACAAACATTCATACACCTACATATAGTGACGCTTTTCTTTTACTACGAGTATTAACCCTTTGAACGCCAATCACTTCTATACAAGATCGAGATTTTCGTGCCCTCAGCGCCACTACTTGATTAGAAGTAATCACAATATAAAATAAATTTACGACTTTTACAAGACCTTTTATTTTGTTTTTATGGAAAATTGGCCTGTTATCAGTCATATTTTTAACTTATTCACAAATAATAAGTTCTAATTTGTTTTATTTTCAATAGAAACAAAAACGCCCGGAAATGTTTTAATACCCCCAGCGCCAATTACTTGGTATCAAGTAAAGCAGTGATGGGACACGATGAAGACCTCGCTATATTTCATCTCGTCGAAATGATCATAAATACTATTATTGCTAGAAAATGACGTGAATTAATAATATTTTATAAATATTGGAAACTATCAACTAGGTTTTATTCATCTTAATCAAGAATAAATAGGTTTTCTAATCATTGTCGATAGTGAAACACCGTTTGAAAAACCCATCCCTACAAAGTTAGTTAGTTGTCGGTGCACACACGCCACCAACTTGTATAGAAGTAAACAAGTATTTTGCGACACCATTAAAAAAAGGTCTGTAACATCTGTGTAAAACAGTCATTTTAATAAAAAGAAACCGGCCAAGTGCTTATCGGACACACGCACAAAGGGTTCCGTACCATTGATTTATGAAATTAAAGGATTAAAGTTATTTGTATGAAAGATTACGGATTATTGTAGAAGTTAGAGGGGGGGGGGACCAACTTTTTTCCACTTTGGAAGCGTCTGTCACGCAAACTATTCGGTTTAGAAAAAAAATATTTTAGAAATCTCGATATCATTTTTGAAGACCTATCCATAGATACCCCACACGTATGTATTTGATGAAATAAAATTTTTGAGTTTCAGTTCTAAGTATGAGGAGCCCCCAATATTTATTAATTAATTTTATTTATTTTACAATATTTATTTTTTGAAAAAAAAAATGGTTGCCTGTAAAGTCGGTTTTACGGGCGAAGATTTTACGTGACAACGTCTTTTTCTCGGTAGAATATTTATTGATATGAATATAATTAAATTGCACAATAGGAACAAGGAATTGAATGAAAATAAGAATTGCACAAATTTTCGGTGACTCATCGTAACGTTACCGAGCGTTACACTTTTTCATAAGTGACTCCCAGCCGCAACCTAATTTAAGACGTTGTCACGTCAAAAAAAAAATATCAAAATGAAAATGTAAATAAGTAAAAACTTATAACCTTAATAAAAGTCCCAGTTATAAAGGACATGACAAAACACCTACATACACATAGTATTGTGTAAAGTCATGTGTTTTTTTTAATGAACAGACAGCTGTGCTGCAGGGAGTTTCTTCCGCCGCTTCTTTTTAACTAGAGAAAGCACTAGGAAGTGGCTAAGGACGAGCGTTTTGGGGGGACTGTCTTATGTAATATTGACGTTCAAAAAGTGCTGATTCTCAACCTAATTTGAATAAATGACATTTGTTTTGATTTGATCAATTAAACACCATGTAAAGAGAAGGGGTGCTCTATCTATTGTACTCCCATCGGAAGAGTAGTAACGAGGTGCTATTGTTGCGCAGGCAGTCAAAGTGGCGCACGCCGCCGGCTGCTCCATAGCTCTGTTCGCGCCGGCGTGGACGCACGAGGCGCTGTCGCACGACAAAACCGACCACAACCACGTAGCAATGGCTGACGAACTGCATAGCTACAGCATGTTTCTGCTGCGCGACCGCGCCTTCTGGGGCAGTATCTGGCCGTTCCTCAACACTCGCTTACCCTGCCACATCCCCTTCCAGTCATCTTTCTGCAGGGGGCAGGGCAACAAGCGCTGGCTTTACGGAGAGGTATGTTGATCCTCTCTGTGAATGTGTTTGTGATCAAGTCTCAATAATATTTGACGTACCAGTGTGCCGGCAGATGTTGTGCCCGTCACCGTGGTTCAACTTACGCCACCAGCAATACCAGCCCAACTCGGCGCACGGCCCACACGGCTACCTGCTCACCTCCGTTGAAAACCTCGCCAAGGTAAGGCATGAAGTGCAGTACAAAGACAAGAAGGGTATCATGCGCATCCGTACTTCCTTCCTGCAGGCACGATCCGAGCTGCTGGCCGTTAGTAATCAGTCGCATCCCACTGCCAGCTCCGAGAGCCTTCGGTCGGAGCTCGGCAGCGAGGTTCGGGATCGGGGAACGTCATCGAAGTCGAAAGTGAAGGCGCTAAAGAACCTGTTCAGACCAAAGTCACTGAAAATATCAGAACCGCAAGAAGAAAGTGTTGCCGCGGCAGAAGGACCATCGTCGACCGCGGAACCGAGTTCGTATCAGCCGACTGTGAACCTGCGCCTGAGTCGCAAGGAGCCGGCGCGCTACGGCCTCGCGTACGTGGCGGAAGAGCGCCAGTGCCTGGAGCTGTACCACGGCGACGGCTTCTCGGGCGGCGCCTGCCTCAAAGTGCACCCTTCCGACGAGCTGTGCTCCGAGCACCGCTACACCCGCCTGCTGCACTGCAATTTCCCTTGTCACGAGTCGCTCATATTTTGCGTGGTTACGAAGAACGTGCCGCAGCACCCCGAGCAGACGCTGAACGTGAAGCTGAACATGCGCAACGCGGCGGACTCGTTCCTGTCGGTGGTGCTGACGGGGCGCTCCCTGTGCACGCGCACGGAGCTGGGCGCGCGCGCGGCGGGGCTCGTGCACGTGGCGCCGCTCCGCACGCACGAGCCCGACGTGCTGCGGGACCTGCGCTGCTACCTGCTGCTCCAGCCGCCCGGCTACTACGTGCCCGTCGACAACGCGTTCGGATGGACGGTCAGGTCGGTCGAGTTCTTCCTATCTGTTATAGTGTCGTATACTCCAAATAATTAAATAGGTATATTATTCTATTTTACATAGAGTGCCTGCCTACCTGAACTGCGCCACTCGATTACCTTAACTATTATTGACTGACTTTTCATTCAGCTGTGCGCACATGTGTTTAAGGAATCGTTATAAACCAACCGAAAGCACGATGCCTAGAGAATATAACAAACAGGAATCTGTTTAATAAATTAATTTTATGTAAAATAAATAAACAATTACTAACGAGGTATGTATACGCCAGGTACTACGAGATCAACGTGCCCGGCTCACACATCACGTCCGTGAACCTGCGCACCGGCTTGCCCTTCGGAGCCATCCTGCTGGGGCACCTCTGCATCTGGAACAAGACGTGAGCTACCACACCTGACATATATATAATGACCACAGATCTGCACTACAGAAAATTAGGTTATATCATAACGTAACAAACATACTTCGGCGTGGCTACAGACAACACAATCCGTTGCCTAGTTTTAAACATCTAAGAATACATAAGGACAAACAGCGGACAGCGACTTTGTTTTACTATGGACCGTACTGCGCTGATAGGTTGCTCTCGTCAGAGGTAAAATAACTGTGGAAACGGACTGTATCTGATCAGCATGCTGATGTGACGAAATAAACAACGAAATAACACGACACAAATATGTAATCTACACACACATAGCGCCAGGAACGTCGAGCTGCCAAATTATGTCAACAACATTCTGTTGTAGTTAGGTAGTAGTCGTTGGTCCAGCCTACGAGGTCCTGTTATCACACCAGAGTTAGGCAGCGTTGAATGTCTTTACATTACTTACACTTACTATAACTTACATTTCATGAATTTCGAGCTATGTCTGATGGTTTTATATAGATATATCTATCAGTGTGACTACCCTGAGTTTTCATTACGAAGACGCGATCATCGATATCGAGCGCGTTTGACTCAGCGATTGGCTCGCTTCAAGATTGTAAGAACTTTCAGCCAATGAGAGGGTAAAACGCGGTCGGTGCGTATGATCTAGTCTCGTAATGAAAACTCATGGTAGCCACACTGTGTAGTGACCTCGTAACTAATACAACCTAATAAAAGATAGAATATAAGAATAATGCGAAAAATACTGTTAAAACAGAATCGACGAGAGTCGGATGCAGTTTGCTGAACGATCTGTTAAAGAAGTAAAAGGTGTGATAAGTACACTGTCCGCGGGACTCCCCGCGGGATTTAGTATCGCTCGTTACAAGGACCAGTGCGTCGCACAGTGAAGGCGCGTGCGCAGCGCGAGAACAACCTTTTAGTAGTAAATCCAGTCTGTACAAAATACCGGCGTTATCGCAAGTTTCATAGTCATATTATTGTGTAATACATATAACTTATTATAATTAAATGTATTAATTTTATTTTTTCTTAATTTTTATTTTAGCCAAGCTTTGATCAAGAGGTCATATAGTAGTATCGTAGCACATATTGGCCATGTCTGTGCTTATAAATGTTTCATTTCTTTCACTGATCATGATCATAAACCAGTAAATAGTCTATAAAAATAAATATAACCGAATGGTGTTGGTAGACGGCATATACATAATAACTATATAAACATAATTACGACTTATTATTAGTGTTAGCTCTCTATCAGTGTCGGACATTTTTTTTTATTTTTCTTAATTTTCTCAACCTTTCTGTTTGCTCCCCACGCACTCACTATTGTTTGGTTGTGTCATCATGTGCCTGCTGTTAGTTGTATTATTGTTAGTACAGCTTACTGATTTTGATTTAGTGTTAGAAGTGTAGTTCTCAGTGCTAAATACACGTTCACTTTGAAAATAAAAATATAATAAACTTAGACTAGTTCGAGAAATAATCATTGGAGGGAGAGTAGTTCGCGGTGTCGATTTTATTTTAAGGAACGCAATGTTGATGTGCTCTACCCCGTTGGCCCTCAAGCTAGGACTCCATTAGAGCGGAAATGAGACGAGAGGAGGGATGTGCTGGGAAGAAATAACAGGATTTCGTTATTCGTATGTTTCCACTATAGCTATAGCTTCACAGAATACGGGTGAGCAGTACCTAATTAGACGAGACATCTTACATTTGCTTAGCGCGAAGTAGACAGCTGTGACTCGCAGCGAAGACGAGACATGTGAACGCCCCGCGTGGCACACTAGTTCCCCGCGTGGCACACTAGCTCCCCGCGCGGCACACTAGCACTTCATGCAGCACACTAGCTCCCCACGCGGCACACTAGCATCTCGCGCGGCACATTATCATCTCGCGCGGTACACTAGCACCTCGTGCCGCACACTAGCTCCCCGCGTGGCACACTAGTTCCCCGCGTGGCACATTAGCTCCCCGCGTGGCACACTAGTTCCCCGCGTGGCACACTAGCTCCCCGCGTGGCACACTAGCACCTCGATTTGACCTTTGATTTTGACTATTTTTATTTCCAGTTACAATAAATAAGGCTATCGGCATCCTTCGCGTTTGAGATCTCAGCGCTCTCGACGGCACACGAAGACTACGCATGAAGTATAATTATAATCTTAGTACTCTTAAGTATATTCATATTATACCCATGTACATATTGTAAACATTATAATAAAAATATTTTATTAAGGGCTGACTTTCCAAGACCAGAAACTGTTATTTTGTTTATTTTTTTAAGTAATGTAGTCTTTTTAAAAAGATTCTTCTCATAAAGTTACTTATCAGATGATTGAAAAACCAGCCTTGAATGTACTATACTTTGTACCTATCTATACAAATGAACAATAAACATTTTATAGCCTTTTTTGGTTTGGATGGATAATCATCAAATGTCCTCTCCCGCTCTTTTTTTTTATAATTTTAATCTAGTGCTTGACCGCAATCGCGCCTGATGGTAAACAGTGCTGCAATAGTTGATGGTAAAGCGCACTAGTTTATTAAACTTATCCACTTAAAAAAATTAGTGAATAGGAAGGAAGACGGCACTTGAGCGAGGTAATGCAATGTTAAACCCAACAACAAGATCAACGATGCTGCGCCAGAGGGAGATTGGTCTGGAGTGGAGACCCTCCACGACCAAACTCCCGACAATAACACTTGGCGCATCGCACCCGGCACACATCGCAACACAACTACTCAGACCCGTCCTCCGTATGGCTTCACCATACATCATGCCGGAACATGACGAATCGCTTGACGTCTGACACAATTTAGGTGTCGTCAAGGCAAGAGTCAATAGGCTCTTAATAAACTAGCGTGCTTTACATCAACAATTGCACGACTGCTGACCATCAGGCAGGTTGCAGTCAAGCACTAGTTTATAATCACAAAAAAAAGTTACAAAACCCGCCAACCGTTATTCATTCCAGATTTTTTTGCAGACAACCCTATTTCATCGTAATCGCAATAAAATAGCGCTTATTGTTATATAATAACACATGGGTGAAGATAACTAGTGTCGACTCTCTTGTTTTGTTTATACCAGCCAACCCATAGCTATGCCAGAGAACAAAATGAAATGAAATCGTTTATTAAGCAAGTAGGATCACCGATCACTTTTACACATCATATGTTTTTTCTTTCTTTAAACAAGATGAAGCCGTCATTTCCTAACTAACTACGTCTGAGAAGAAGCCGAAACAAACTCAGGGATCATTGTCTTTTAGCAAGTCCAGACATTAAAAATGAAAATGTTTACAATAATTTGCCTTATAATTACGCATATTGCTTAATAACAATGCTTAACAGACCGAGCAGCTCAGTCCCAAGCTTTTATGTCTTCTAAATTATCTGTGATTTTATAATACCCCTTTTTGCAAAGTTTGGCCTTTAGGTATATAGTTTTTAAATCGTTTAATGGGTAAGTTTCGAATGTCCAAGGGAAGCTTGTTGTAAAAGTGTATACATTGACCCATGAACGAGTTGCCTACTCTGTGGAGACGAGTGTGATGTAGGTACATCAAGATTGTGTTTGTTCCTGGTATTTATATTATGAATATCGCTTATTTTCTTAAAATCCGATATATTTTTATGTACAAACATAAAATTTTCAAATATATACTCTGAAGCTACAGTCAGAATGTTCATCTCTGAATTTTTCTCTAAGAGAATCCCTAGGATCAAGGTTGTAAATGGTTCGAACAGCCCTTTACTTTAAAACAAAGATGGTAGGTATTGATGTCCGAACAAGTTCCCCAGAGAAGAATCCCATAAGTCATAAGACTATGAAAATAACTAAAATAAACAATCCTGGCTGTATCCACATAAGTTATCTGTCTAATTTTCTTAACAGCAAAGGCGCTAGAACTGAGTCTACCCGACAGCTTCTCAACGTGAGGACCCCATTGCAACTTGGAGTCAATAGTTAATCCAAGAAAAACTGTTGAATCGATAGGGATCAACTCTTCTCCATTCAGTTGAACATTGGTACTTAGCTGCCTGACATTTGGCGTAGAAAATTTAATGACTTTAGTTTTTTTTTTTTCATTTTAAAGAAGGTTATTTACATTAAACCAACGGACAACTTTAGAAAGTGCATTGTTAACTTCGTCAAAATTTGCTAGCTGACGCTTGACATTAAAAATAAGAGAAGTGTCATCCGCGAACAATACAATGTTGTGATTATCCCTCACGTGATGAGGTAAGTCATTAATATAGATTAAAAACAAGAATGGACCTAGAATTGAGCCCTGCGGAACGCCCATGGTGACCACAGATCCTGCAGATCTCTTGCCATTAACATCAACCTTCTGAATTCGATTATTCAAATAAGAAGTTAGAAGGTCGAGAGCTCTGTCCCTTAAACCATAATGGTACAATTTCCTAGTAAGAGTATAATGATGTACGCGATCAAAGGCATTGGACCAAGCACAAAAAATACCAAGAGCATCTTGCGATTCCTCCCAGGCTCCAAATATGTTCTTTAGCAACGCCACGCCCGCATCTATAGTTGAACGACCCTTTGTAAAACCAAATTGTTACACGTGCAATAAATTATGTAAGTTAAAGTGCCTCAACAACTGTTTCAAAATTAATTTTTCAAAAATTTTGCTGAAAGTTGGTAATATCGAAATTGGCCGAAAATTCGTGGGATCAGTTGTACTACCAGATTTGAACAGTGGAATTACTTTGTTAAGTTTCATCAAATCAGGAAATATACCAGATGTGACACAATAATTAAAAACAATTGCTAAGAAAGGTACGATAACATCTATTATTGAATTCACAAACGTAAATTCAAAGTGTTTGTCACATTATGGAACACATTCTTTTAGTATGGCGTAAGCAGAAGTGGAGGAAGAAGACAAAGTTTTTGTTATTATTGGAATATTAGTAAAAACAATTCTCAAACTCAGTTGCTACCTCCAAGTCCGCCTTTATATCTTTATCGTTAATTTTAAGATGGAAATCGCGATTTTGTACTTTGGTTCTTCCAGTTTCAGAATTTATAATTTGCCAAGTTGTTTTGATTTTATTTCCAGAAGATTTTATTTTTAATGCGTATGGCTTTTGCTGAGGAACAGGCTCTTTTAAAAGTTTTTAATAATATTTAACAAATTCTTGAAAAGTTTAATCATGGTTATATGTTTTTTCCTGATACAATTCATACATTTTTTCCCTGCTTTTATAAATACCTGGGGTTGCCCAGTCACTAAATATAAGGCAACTCACGCCACTAGCCGCCGCAGTAGACGCCCTGATCGGGAGACGACACCTAACTCCCAGCCACCATAGGCGCGGGCTGCGGGCGGTGAGCAGTGGGCAGCTCGCCGGCACACATCGCAACACAACTGTGTTGCGATGTGTGCCGGGTACGACGTACGACGCGCAAATATTGTTGTGTCGGGAGTTTGGTCGTGGAGAGTCTCTGGCGCAGCATCGTTTGTCAGGTTGCTCTTGGGTTTAACATGGCATCACCTCGTTCAACTGCCGTCATCCTTCCTATTCCTAAGTTTTTTAAGTGAATAGGCTTAATAAACTAGTGCGCTTTACCATCAACGATTGCATCACTGCTTACCATCAGGCGGGATTGCAGTCAAGCACTAGTTTATAATTTAAAAACAAAACACATAAACATAATCACTATGAACAAGCCAATATAGCTCTGTACTGTACCAAGTGTTAGCGAGGACCGGCGCCCCACCCTAAGCTCACTATAAAAGGCGCTGTCTACCCGCCCCTCGCGCGCTGACCGTGCGCTCTGCGCTGAGCCACCGAGCTGTGTCCTCTGCGGCACGAGCGGCCACACGGCAAATTACCGTAGGTGCCCCAAGGCCCCCAAATCAGCTTCGCCTAAACCGGCAAAGCGCGCGAGCGCTCGCCAGCAAAGGGAGGCCCCATTAACCCAGCCCCAGCCCCCAGTGGTCTTGAGCCCCCAGAGACCTAGTCCCTGGAATCTACTGAACCACCAGAAGGCCTTCACGGCCTTAGTGGCGGCTGCCCCTGCGACCCCCAAACCACCCCCGCCTGGAAGGACAAGGATCCTCGCATCCGACCTTCCACGGCCCAAAAGGTGGCACCTACCCCCGCAAATAAGGCTGTGGCAACAACCCCCGCACGCCCTCCCTCCACAACAACTTCCGGAAGCAACCCCCTAGATGCGTTCAACGTCATCTCGGGGACCTTCCTCATTTTTATGACCCCCCGCGCTAGGCAAATGGCAAACGAACTGCTGGCCGCCAGATTCGCTGGCAACCTTGAGGCTGTGATAGGCATTTACAATGCCTATCCTGATATCACTCAGGCCCTTTCATCCATCGCATCCAACTAATGGATTGCAGGAATAATAATTTAAGAACCAAGCCCCGTTCCCTTAAACTGGTATTCGCGGTGTGTAGTGAAATTGGTTGAGTGAGTGTATGTTTGTATGTGTGAATATTTAGCGCTAATGTGAAAACAAAGTGCATATTTATTGTATTATATAAGTTAAAATTGATTCCGTTCCGTAATAGTCCTGTTTAAGCAGCCATTCAATTAATGTACGTTTTAGTTTAAACCTTGGGAGGCCGAGAATGTTTAGGTTTTTTTGGACTTTATTATAAATGTACGTAAAGTAAAGTAATTCGTAAAGTCGTGGTGGCCTAGTGGTTAAAACACCAGCCTCTCAAGTATGAGTGCGCGGGTTCGATTCCAGGTCAGGCAAGTACCAATGTAACTTTTGTAAAGTTTTATGTACTTTGTAAGTATATGTTGGACACCAATGACTGAAGGTGAAGGAAAACATCTTGAGGAACCCTGGACTTTAAGTCTGAAATCGCCAACCCGCATTGAGCAAGCGTGGTGATTACGGTCAATCTCTGTATGAGTCTTCAAGGTCAATGTCTTCTCTGTATGAGAGCAGGCGTGTGCCCAGCAGTGGGACGATAAAAATCGGTGACATTAGTGTCGATAGTTTATCAATTCTATCTACTCTAAATAAATTAAATATTGAGAAAAAATATACACATAATATGTTTGATTTTGTATACTATTGGTGGTTTATTTTAAAATACTATTTTGCTATTAATTAAGAGGTGTATAACAAAATAAATCAATGGTATAAGTACAGGTGCGAGGCGCGAGGTGGGGTCATTTAACAAGCGGGCCACCAAGCCAGCTGGACGTATAGCACGACTGTCATTAATAATACTTGTGACTATTTACACCAACACTTACGCTTGTGACAAGTGGACGTCACAGTAATTATTCATTTTATAAAACTAACCTTTTATGAAGACGTTACATTCGTAGGGGTAAAGTAGGTTTAGAAATCCGCACGCACGAAGTAGCGGGCGACTTGCTAGTCGACATAGATAATAGATATTAAGATATAAAGTTAGTAAGATAATAAAAACGGAGCAGCAATCGAATGACAACATTGTATTTTGACACTGATGTTAACGTAAACAGCTATATCACTGATGGTATTGCTGTTTATCTACAGCTTACATCATTTAGGGCACTTCTAGTCATACCATGTGGTACGATCAAAATGCATTGAGGCGTCGTTCTTGCAGCAGTCGTATTATCAGTCATTTTGAAGTAGGTACCTACTCGTGACTTGTAGGTAGGTAAGGATTATGTAAAACTGTTGAGATAAACATACCTACTGATTATTCGGCCGACATCGACTTCATATATACGTATCATATATTAGTCAGTTGCTGATATTATATATAAAAAGTACTTTGTGCTGGTACTGAGTTGCAACTAAATACATTTAGGTAAGTTAATGTTTTTATTTTTTCTTGAAGATACTTTATAAAGGAGCGCCTACATTATTTTCCTTTACAGTATTTTGAATTAAATATGGTAAGATTTTTTTATCAGGCGTTATTTTTTTGTTAAGAATCCATTTCTTTTTTTTTTAGATATTACAAACTAGTGCTTGATCGCAATCTCGCCTGATGGCAAACAGTGGTGCAATCGTTGATGGTAAAGCGTGCTAGTTTATTAAGCTGCTTCCATGACCAAAACACAGCGCAAGCCGTTTTTATGTAGTTTTTCGGAGCTAAATACTCTCACTCTCACACTCTTTATCCCAAAGAAATATCAATTTATTTAAAATACATAAATTTTCTCCATAATCTTGGCTCCAAAATTGTGGATTTTCTTTTTTTTTTTAACAAGTATAATATTCCTTCCTTCACAACGAAATCACTGACAAGAGAAATAATTATCATAAACGTGCATCTCCTCGAAAAGTAAGCATGA
Organism: Sesamia inferens; assembly: GCA_037179545.1. Taxonomy (NCBI): domain Eukaryota; kingdom Metazoa; phylum Arthropoda; class Insecta; order Lepidoptera; family Noctuidae; genus Sesamia; species Sesamia inferens. The sequence goes on along the minus strand of CM073926.1, from coordinate 33,757,498 downwards.
TTTAAATTGCGATCTTACACTAATGGATAGGCAATTTCATTACGAACATAATTGTAGAACTATTTTTTTAAAACGACCGAAATAAAAATTTTATTCAACAATCAGAGCGTATTCGCCATAATTTCTCTTGCCCGGGCTATTGAGATTCAGTATTGTTCAGTATCACAGATCACAGAGTACGGTATATGGATGAATTTTGGGTATTTCGACATGGATGTCGTGATAGGAGTTTTCGGGGTGCAGATCACGAAAATGACGTCATTTTTGAAATCTAAGATGGCCGACACCAATTTTATGATATTTTGATATGGGTGTCGTGAAAGGGGTTTTTGGGGGCGCTGCTCACGAAAATGACGTCATTTTTGAAATTCAAGATGGCCGATATCAAATTTTATGATATTTTGACATGAGTGTCGTGACAACGGTTTTCGGGGGTGCAGATCACGAAAATCACGTCATTTTTGAAATCCAGGATGGCCGACACCAATTATATGATATTTTGACATGGGTGTCGTGACAAGGGTTTTCGGGAGTGCAGATCACGAAAATAACGTCATTTTTTAAATCCAAGATGGCCGACACCAATTTTATGATAATTTGACATCGGTGTCGTGAAAGGGGTATTCGGGGGTACAGATCACGAAAATGTCGTCATTTTTGAAATCCAAGATGGCCGACACCAATTATATGATAATTAGACATGGGTGTCGTGAAAGGGGTTTTCAGGGGTGCAGATCACGAAAATGACGTCAATTATAAGCTACGGCATAGCTTCTATTTCTTTATCAAAGTCAAAAATAAAACATTAAATATAGGTTAGTCGCTAAATCGCCATCATTTTTAGCACTCTTTCGATGACGTCACTGGTAAAAAATAAATAAAGAAATAAACTACAAAAAAGAAAATACATACTTATACAAATGTATAAGTTAATTGGCAGAATAAATAGTAGATTGTTAACCGAGGGTGGAAAGAATCAATTCCCGAGGTATTTAGACGCCCGAGCGTAGCGAGGGCGGCTATAGTCCGAGTAGGAATTGATTCTTTTACCCGTGTTAAACACTCTACTTTTCATTTCGCATATGAGGAAAATAAAACTAGTTGTTTATCTGAAATTTTTATGGATAACACTACTTTGTAATAACAGTAGTCCTAATTTGACTATTAATTTTAAATAGGTACTCTATTTGATACTCTATTAGATACTCTATTTAAAATTAATAGTCAAATTTGGACAATTCGTGAAATTAAAAGTTACATTTTTATTTGGAATGTTTATGCTATTTGATATATTATGACAAATTTGGGTGTTCTGGATATCTGTAAAAGTAGGAGACTCTAGTGTTTCATCAGGCGGATACTCCCTGGAAGTTGACGGCTGAGGCGAATTGTGGTGTATTTTTATAGTTTCAGTTAATTTGTTCGAAGTTTTTGTTTTATTTTGGATTGAATCCTCAATGTAGCCTTCGGCGACTGTGCTGGATATGCCTCGTTATGAATTATTAACTGAATGCACTTTTTACTCCATAAATTACGCGTTTTTATTTAGTAAAAAACACTATAAATAATTTAAAAGTCCAATAAAAAATGAGCGTGGCACTCATCTTGGCTTTCCCGCCAAAAACCCCGCATAAAAGTAACTATTTTTTTAATTCCGTCACAGATATAGATAGTTCAATCCACGAAGACGCGCCCCACCAATTTTAGGTTGAGGGGATCGCGGGGCGCGGGGAGTTTTCTCCGAGCGTCAGTCACGGACCGTCAGTGGTTCGATGCACACAAGTAGTACAACCTGTATTTCAAAAATCCAGACTCGACACGAAAGTTGCTCTACTTTATATTTTTTTAAAATGTCGAAAAAATCTCAGCGTGTTGTACTTAAAAGCCAGGTATGTAAATTATTGTTACGAAACACATAAAATAATAAAAGAAAAGTAGTTTAATTCAAAATTAAATTTTACTAACTAGACTTCATTTTATATTTAAAAGTAAGACTAATGTTATTTCTTTTTATTTTTTTTTTAATTGTAGGCAAGAGAAATTATTTATAAAGTTTACGATTTCATGAAAAAAGAAGCAAGTCAAAATTTTGCAGAAAAACTCACTGATGCTCGATGGAGAACCGCACAGGCTGTTGGAATATCTGAAAGCACAGTGACTAGAATTCTACGCGAAAGAAAGGCTTATACTGAGACAATAAAGCAAACTACAGTATCTACTATGGAGTCTAATATAACTATGGAGACGACTGCGATAGTTTCTGTAGTCCAAAGTGAAGAGCGTACAACAGAGCCGACTACGGAAATGGATATTGATTCTAAAAATGAAGCGAGTACGTCGCATTCGAATTTAGCAGGCAGAAGTGCTTCTATTTTTACATCACCTATGAAGAAGAGAAGGGTAAGACCACGAAAAATTAATTTAGACAAATTTGATATTGGTGTAGTCCGAAGAACTATCCAAAACTGCCATAAAGAACATCATCAATTTCCAACATTATCACGACTTAATACTAATTTGAAAGACCGTATACAATTTAATGGATGTAGAACCACCCTAAGAACATTGTTACTTAAGCTTGGTTATAAATGGAGAAAAACTGAGAATAATAGGAAGGTCCTAACCGAAAAACATGATATTCAAATCTTAAGATTGAAATATTTAAAACAGGTAAAATCTTTTCGTAATGCAGGTAGACCTATAGTGTACACAGATGAATCATATATTCATACCAACCACGTGCAAAAAAAATCTTTTGCCGACAAAGGCTCTAAAACAGCAATGAAACAAAATTTAACAAAGGGTGTGCGCATAATTATAGTACATGCCGGAAGTGCTGAGGGTTTCGTACCAAATGCGTTGTTAACGTACAGAGCAGAGATCAAATCCGGAGACTACCACGATAATATGAACTCGGATAATTACTTAAAGTGGCTTAAGGAGAAACTAATACCAAATCTCCCAAATGATGCCGTGGTAGTCTTGGATAATGCAGCCTATCACAATACTAGTTCGGAAAAAATACCCACATCCAACTCCAACAAATTAGACATGCAGACTTGGCTGAATGCAAAAAATATCCATTTTGTACCAACCTACAAAAAGCCTGAACTTTATGACCTTATATTAAAAAACAAAGAAAACTTCCGCAAGTACAGAGTTGACGAATTATTAAAGGAATATGGATTCACAGTGCTTCGGCTGCCTCCTTATCACCCAGAGTTAAATCCAATCGAAAACATTTGGGGTATTGTAAAAAACGACGTTGCTAGCCGCAATATCAATCAAAACTACACTTCGATTATGCCCATTTTAAATGAAGCATTTGATCGAGTAAATAAAGATGTCTGGTTCAATACTTGTCAGCACGTGGAAAAAATAGAAGACGAATACCTACATGAGACACTGTGATCTTGATTTCAATTTTATTATAAATGTCAGTGATACTTCAGAATCTGAATCAGACATTTCTGAAACTAGTGATTGACGATTTTTATTTCAATAAAAAAAGTTCCATAAAACTTTTTCACGTATTTCATTTATGTCTCTAATTACCTCCTATTATTATATAAAAATGGTATTATAATCGTATATTAACTAATAATCACATAAAATATCCACACCTCAATTTTCCTTGCAGTCGGGTAAAGAGTATAAAATTGAAGTAGAGCATCTTTCACTTTGACCATGACGCTCTCTCCTGATTAGTCAATTTATTGTAGTGTGGGTGTGCACTCATAGATAATTATTGTGTACGGATAACACTCAAACATTGACGGAAGCTTGCACACATATACTATAAACGGTTAGGAGAAATAGTGGGGCGCGTCTTCGTGGATTGAACTATCTATAGAACTCACCGCGTTATTGTTGCGAACATAGAATTAATAAGTAGGTACTATCGTACTTCTTAATTCTATGGCTGCGACCTATTTCGCTCAATTAAGTTTGCCCTAAGTTCACACTGGCTGTTTAGAAACTCACATTGCCGCTACATTTTTTTGTTTTTTTTTACACAAATTTCTTCACAGCTGACAGCAGTTCTATTTTTAAAGTTCATTCCGACCCTTAGGTGGGAAGTAATTTGTATGATTTTTTCCCGCTCTAGGGAGGGAAATAGCACTTTCTACCCAATAATCAGATCAAGAAAATACTACTTTCCGATTATGAGAAATGAAAAATACTATTTCATAAGTAACTAATAAAATATTTCCTACTAACTACATACTGCGGAACTCGGTATGCACACCTTTGCGATTTACCCCGCAGCCACGCGCAGGATTGCGTTTTTTATCTGTATTATCATGCAGATTTGCAGCCCTGCTCGTGAGCGCAGATTCAGTGTAGATATAGTACTATGCGTTTTTCCATACAAAATTTGGTACTTGCGAACATCTATACTAATATATAAAGCTGAAGAGTTTGTTTGTTTGAACTTGCTAATCTCAGGAACTACGGGTCCGATTTGAAAAAATCCTTTTGTGCTGGATAGCCCATAAATCTAGAAAGGCTTTAGACTATAACATTACGTTGCGACTAAAAGGAGCGGAGCATAACTAACTCCACGCGAACGAAGTCGCTGGCGGCCGCTAGTATAAAATATAAATAATTATATTTGCATAAGTTGATAAAAAATGCTATGCAATAACTTTACCGCGGCAGTCCCCGAGTGCCACACCTTTTTTTTTTTTAGGAAACATGATATCTTCAAGGTTGTCTTATGTTAAGGAAATTAGGGTCTGATGATGGAAAACTAGGAAAATCTAGGAGAAATTTAAAAAATCATAGGGGCGCCTAGGGCATTTCTAAGTTTTTTTTATTAAGTATTTTAACGCACTACAATTTAGTAAAGTTCGGAGTTGATGATGGAGCCGGGAGACTGCCGAGGGAACTCCTTAACGATTCACATCAGCTGCCTCGTGTTTGTGCTTAATAAATTTGTATTGATAAGAACTTTACACCTAAATGAGTTGTGACTGTCATTAAAGCTCTGATGATGAAGACAAAGGCCAGTTAAGGGAACTCCTCAAAGGTATACAATATTTACCTTGTGTTTGGACTTAATTCATTTACTCGTATATTGATGAAAACTTTGCACCCATATGGGTTAAAATGAAGGTCTGCAGTAGATCTGATGATGGAGCCGAGAGAAATTCGAGGGAACTCCTCAAAGATTCACAACAGCTACCTGGTGTAATGTCATGATTAATTTGTATTGATAAGAGCTTTACACCTAGATGGATTGTTTTGATCATTACGAGTCTGATAATGAAGATGAAGGACAGTTGAGGGAACTCCTCAAAGGTTTACAGTAGCTACTTTGTGGTTGGATTTAATTCATTTATATGGATGAGAACTTTGTACCCATGTGGGTAAAAATGAAGGTCTCAAGTACATGTGATAATGAAGACCATAGACAGTCGAGAGAATTCCTCATCAATTTACAACACTGTATAAAGTACAGTGTTGTAAATTGAAAACACAGCCGCTGGCAAATTGTTCCAGTCTGAGGAATCAATATCAGGTGACCACAAAGCACTAGCCTAAATGTGGCTACAGTACTCCACACACGAACGGACCTGCGCTTTGTATAAGATTAGAAACTGTATTGGTGTGTAGTACCGTCGGACCTGTGCAATAACGTCAAGTTTCTAATAAATTAAGTTCTTATTTTGGCGGTGAATGGACACGCTTGTGTTTTGGCGGTATTGAATGCTACAAGATTGGCATTGCCCCATTCGGAGACTGCCTGAAGTGCAACATTAGTACGCTCTACCATAGCCTCTCTTTCGGACCGAATAGATTCCTTACTGGCTCGAGCACCCGGCAGGTATTTCTCCACAACTGTGCTATCATCTGCATACCCATAATACCAGGCTTCAGTAGATCGTTAATATGCAGCAGGTACAGAGTTGCAGAGAGAACAGACCCCTGAGAAACGCCGGTATTAGTCGACATGAGCTCCGATGATCATTCGTCGACAACAACTCGGAGGGACCGTTCAGTCAGGAAGTCTTTTACCCAGCCAGTCAGGCCACTGGAAATACGGTTAGCAGAGTGGTTAAGCTATTGACTACTGTCGTGTCGCGACGTCGTCGTACTGTCGTGGCGTGTCGCGGGTTCGATTCCCGCACGGAACAACTATTTGTATGACCTACAACTAATTGTTCTGGGTCTGGCTGTTTGTGTATGTGAGATTAAATGTTTGTAAACGCACCCACGATACAGGAGTAATTCCAAGTGTGGGGCAACGCTTTCTAAACAAAGAAAGAAAAAAAGAAGCTTACTCAAAAGGCCAGCGTGCCATACCGGGTCGACGACCTTCGAGACATCAAGGGAGACTGCAATCGCTTCCCCATTTTTCTCGAGGGCCTCGCCCCTCATGTTAGTGGCGTACACTAGTAGGTCCCCAGTTGACCGATTGGGGCGAAACCTGTACTGTAGGTCACTGAGGAGATGATTACCTTCCAGGTATGCCAAGAGGCGTATGAAGGTTATTGAAATCGGCCGATAGTAGGTAGGATCGGCACGACTACCTTTTTTGGGCACGGGCTGCACGTTGGCAAGCTACCAGGAATTTGGCACTATACCAGTCCTAAATGAAAGGCGATCCAAGCGCGTCAATACAGGAGACAACTCGGACGCACGTGCCCTAAAAACAATCGCTGGTATACCATCTGGACCACTAGCTTTATTCACGTCCATACGACACGGTGCTCTCAGAACCTCCTTGTTCCTAATGCGAACCTCCAGTATTGAAGTGTCGCAGTGAGGTAAGTTCGGTGGACTAGCACTGTGGGCAAAGAGGGATGCAAAGAGACCTGTTTTCTTTCTTTCCGTATGAGCCAGTGATCCATCAGGCCTAACCAGCGGAGGCAGTGTGGGCCGGCAGAAATACGCCTCGACCGATTTGGCTAGGGACCAGAAAGATCTACTACTGCATGGCTGCACAGATAACTTGTTGCCAATATTAGTAATGCGGTCAAATCGAGCCTTCTCAAGCGTCTTTTTGTAGGACTTGGCAGCATGGGTAAAGGCTCTCTTCTTTGAGCTTAGATCCGGAGCTCTGCGGTCACGGGCGTTAACCCAGGTGAGAAATGTCGTGTGCTTACTCTGTTCAGCTTGAACCATGAGTGAGTCGAGCCAGCGACGGGCACGTCACTAAAGGGATTTGATAAAATACTCCATAGCTTGACGCACCATATCGGATATAGCGTCCGCACAGCTCGACGGATTGTCAGAAGAGGAGCAGACCTGCTGCCAAGGATAAGACGCAAATAGTGGCGCATCTCATTCCAATGTGCTGACTTGTATCGCCACATTCACCGTTCACCACGTGTGTCACAATCAGACGGGGGGAAGGACGATACAGATTTCACCAGACAGTAGTCTGAAGTTCCTAACGGTGAGGAAACTGTTATTATTATAACACATCGGTCCGCATTAGTTGTCAGAAGAAGTTCCAGACAATTGGCGGTATGATCAACTACTACAGGCACCCTAGTCGCTTGTCCTATCAACTAGGAACTTTACGCTTTCAATAGTGAAAGCGCAAAGTTTCGAGCTTCTCTCCCAGCGTGGTTGGTCCTCTGATATGGGAAAAGCCAGTCTTGATGGCAGGTGCTGAAGTTCCTCAGACCGACGAACCGTGCGTCAGGGTGCCGGTGCACCTCATTGTCAGCAGCCTCACTGAGGTGGTCAAATAGTCGAGTTGTCTCCTGATCTCCACTGTGCGATCCGTAGACACAGGTGTAAACAATTTTGTCCACCAGTGTCAACTATCAGCCATAGGGACGAGAAGTGAGGTTCTTCGAGTTGACGGAGACGCCGGCAACAGATGTCATTGCGGACATACACACAGACCCCGGCACGCTGCTGGAAATGATGTTGCAATGAGTATCCCGGGTAGATGAGGAATGCTGCATCAGACTGACATATATATATATAGCTTTTTAGGGTTCCGTAGCCAAATGGCAAAAAACGGACCCTTATAGATTCATCATGTCTGTCTGTACGTCCGTATGTCACAGCCATTTTTTTCCGAAACTATAGGAGCTATAGGTACTGTTGAAACTTGGTAGGTAGATGTATTCTGTGAACCGCATTAAGATTTTGATGCAAAAGTAAAAAAATATAATAAATATTGGGGGCTTCCCATACTTAGAACTGAAAATCAATTTTTTTTTTCAATAGACACGTACGTGTGGGTATCTATGGATAGGTCTTCAAAAATGATCTTGAGGTTTCTAAAATATTTTTTTTTCTAAACCGAATAGTTTGCGTGAAAGCCGCTTCCAGAGTGGAAAAAATTTGCCCCCCCCCCCCCTCTAATTTCTAAAATAAGAAAATGAAAAAACTAAATAAAAACATATGATTTACATTACTATAAAAACTACCAACGAAAATTGCTTTGAACTAGATCTAGTAAGTAGTTTTTTTTTTAATACCTCGTAAATCGTAAACAGCTTATTACCGCGTAATCTTTTATACAAATAACTTAAATCCTTTAATTTCATAAATCACTGGTACGGAACCCTTTGTGCATGAGTCCGACACGCACTTGGCCGGTTTTTTTTGCCTTGTTTATAGATATATGTTTATCCATTCGTATGCATGTCTGAATCGAATTGGCATCATCATGACGCTACCGTTCATATCATATTAAATTCGTGAGACACAGCTTTATGGTTATTTATGACATATTTATTTTAAGGTAGATCAAATTCATTTACCACATTATGATTTCATGTGTGTCTAAGGACTAGGTAGATATAGGTACCGGGCACTTCGAAATCCAAGAGGTTTGGAGGAGAGTCCAGGCCAGCACCAGCTGAGCAGGTTCTGAATCAAACAGCGCCGCGGGTGCCTGAATGTCGATCAAAATTGATAGACCAATGATTTATTTTCAGAAAAATATTAAACAAAGAACGACTACCCACTTTTTTTCTATCTTTAGTTATATATTTAGAGACTGTTCTTCTGCCCACTTATCAGTAACAAAAAAATCACTTTTTAACGAATGTCGCTCCAGGTATGTGTTTGTCATACAAATAAACATAGTAACGATATATAAGTAAACGATTTCAGGCGAATTGATAAGAGAATGTGATAACAATCATATAAAAGAAAATCGCGATGTTTTGTAAATCATAATACTTATCTAAGTACGTACCTACAATAAATCTTTAGTGACAGTGTGTGTACAAAGTGTTAGAATAATTAATTGGAGCACAAAATATGTAAAAGCAATCAGGTCAGTTTAAAACAATTGTAATTAGTCTCAAGTGGCTCATACAAATTTAAATTTCAAGGCACTTAGCTGCAGTATTCATACTGTGAGTGAGTTTGGTGATATGGCGAAGCACCAGGGCAGGTGTGTAAAATAAAAACGTGGGTAACTACCTAACTTAAATATGTAATATATACAAATATTAACAGAATTAAGGTCAGTTGCCGAGCACACTTTCAGAAGGCAAGGTGAACTACCGACTGGTATATGTACTTACAGCTTTCAGAGCAGTCGCATATCTTTTTCAGTTCTAGAGAACATATTTTCAAAACGTCTAATTATTTATTGTTATCGTTCAAGGTGTGCGCCACTCAACACGGCAGCGACTTACGACACCTCACGAGAGTCAGTGAGTGTTTCAAAACTACATTCATTTTACAAATTAAAAACAGACTTCCAGTACTATATGAGTATTTTGCCATATTTTGAAAAAATATAAGTAAACTAAACAATTATATTCATATGATTAAAAATTATACTTTAGAATTAGTCATTACAGTGACAAGCACATACTACTTATATATTGATCTCTACTACGGATACTGTATATCTCTCTGTTAGTTTTAGATACACAATAGCAAGGCTATTAATTTTTTATACAAACACATAACATGACCATTAACTCAAAAATATTTAAGGCATTTCTCCCAAAATGTTAAAAGTGGAAATGTTTTTGGAAAATACAAAGTTTGGCATTGTTTGTTTAACTTAATATTGCTTAAAAGATTAATGCCTATTAATGCCGAATGCTGATTAGTTACGTGAACTTTTAGTGTTTGCAGTTGTTGTTACTATCTGTGTGGAAGCTATCTAATCTTGATTTAAAAGAATTAAAGTCTGTGGATTATAGATTATTTATTTATCGGTCAAACACTACATCGAACTGTCCTGGGTTGAGTTAGATAATCATGTTGTGGTGTGGGTGTACAGACCCACTAATTATCAGAACTTATTACCACTAATTACCACAATTATTATTTGTTGTGATTTTACCATTAATATTTTGGATATTAAATCATTCAATTTATTTAATGTTTTTACAGAATCCACTAGTCACTCCAACTTCTGCTACTTGTATCGATAATGTATCCGCATTTATATTATTTAAATAAAGCAATCATTTTGGCCGCTACCGCCGTGCTGTGAACATTGTAGTCCGAGTGCGCACCAAATAAAATTCTAAAAGTGTAGTTTTTGTGACTCCTCAGTGATTTTTACCGTTGAACTGAACACATTACCGCCTTGTGGACGTAGTGAGTCTTGGTTGTGACCTAGTGCGAACCTAATAATCATAATTTTAGTAATAAAAATAAAACAAGTATCAAATTAAATCACAGTTACCGCCAGTACAATAACTTTTGAAAGTGTCTCGGCGAAACGCGTAAGCGCCTGCTTATACACGGCGCTTACGACCTTCTTCTCGCCATTGGGCATCGTCGGCGACATTGTTCTCCTTGTGTTTTTGCGCACTGTGCTACACAGTGTTTGATTGCTGGAAAGGATTTGGGATCTGTGTCGATCTGTTTTTATCGCACCCACCTGTTTGATTGCTGCGTGCTGCAAAAATAACTTGATTACCCTAATTGCATAATGCCAAACATCAAACGTACTCCCCCGTCGTCCCAGGAAAGTAAACCACAGCATGCTAAATCGAAGTTGGACCCGGATAAAACAACAACGATTGAGGAAGCAATTGAGTCGAGTCAAAACATAACATCTCGACAGAAACGCCCACGAATCTCAGGTTCTCCTAAGGATGAAAATGATCCATCAAAGGCCTTCTTAATTAGCTTTAAAAATGATTTGCTTGATATGCTTGAGGACTGGAAGGCGGAACAAAAGCAAACCCTATGTCAATTGGTCACAGACGTCGCTCAATTAAAAGTGCAGTGTTCCAATATACAGCAATGTAACACGGAGATAGAGAAGTCGGTTGTATCCCTAAACAAGGATTATGAGGATGTCTTGGCTAAGGTATCTCTGTTAGAAAAAACGCGACAAGAGAACAATGACTGCATTAATAAACTGGAAAAACAAGTTCTAGAACTTCAACAGAAGTTTCGCTCTTCAGCAATTGAGTTAAGGAACGTGCCTGCGAAGCAAAATGAGAAAATGGATGACCTTCTGAGGCTTGTTATGAGACTGGGTCGAGTTGTTCAGATGGAGATATCTCCCTCCAACATACGCGATATTTATCGACTACCTGGTAAGCCTAGTCAAACAAGATCTATATTTGTTGAGTTTTCCACTGTTTGTTATAAAAATAATTTTTTATTAGCAATACGTAAATACAATAGAGGGCGTTCTGTTGAGGAGAAATTAAATACGGAGAGCCTGGGCGAAGTGGGGGAACGAAGACCAATTTATGTAGAAGAACATCTGTCCCCGACACTCAAAAGACTGTTTTACCTTGCCCGGGACTTTGCCAAACGACATAGCTATACTTTCTGCTGGATCTCAAACGGAAAAATCCTTTTACGTAGAAACTCTGATACAAAGGAAACACACTTGATAAAAACCGAACAGTGTTTGTTAGATTTAGAATCGATGAAGTGACTATCACCCTATCACGTATTTTGTTACTCTATTACTTATTTTGTTATTTTATTTCTTTATCCTTTAGAATTTTGTTTAACTATCCTACTATTTATTTTTTTTATATATTATTGCCAATTGTATAATGACAAGACACAAGCATTTGTATTTGAAACTCAAATTAACCTTAACCAATTAAATTCCACATCCGTAAAAAAAATACTGTTATGTGGTAATAGTGAGATCTATCCTGTGACTGACATTTTCTTTTTATTGCAACTGCAACGTCAACCGATAAAAGCTCTGCTTTATTATTGCACTAAATTGGACACGTTGACTCCATATGTCGTTAAACTGTTTAAAAATGACGGCTAATATAAACCATGCTAGCAAGGAGATTGATAAGTTTAAAGTTGCTAATTCCCATATGTGTACACCGGATCAATGCACAGGGCTTATTGTGGAACCTAACACCTATCTTAAAATCATACACATGAATATCAGAAGTATAAATAAAAACCTAGACCAGTTTATATCCATGCTGTCAGTAATCAGGTTTGAGTTTGACCTTATTATACTCTCCGAGTGCTGGCTAAAAGGAACAGGCCCACCACCTTATCTTGATAATTACACATCTCATGCTACAACCAACAATCTGACACAAAACGATGGAGTTGTAATGTACTCTAGGAACGGGCTTGAATGTACTATATCTGAACCATCATTTTCAGGTGCTAATTGCTTAATCTGCTGTTTAAAGAATACTGCTATAATTGGGCTTTATCGGTCACCATCTCATTCAGACCTAACCAAATTTTATCATAGTCTAGAATTACAAGTATCTAATTTAAAATTATTTAAAAACATAGCTGTGATAGGAGATATTAATGTCGATATAAAAGAGAGCAACAATATTGATCGAAACTGTAGTGACTATCTATTATTAACAGCTTCATTAGGCCTGCTGCCGGCACACGTGTATCCTACAAGACTTGGTAACTGCCTTGATCATGTTTTGGTGAAATCCAACAATTCGGCAGAAGTTATCATATTAGACACCTATATAACTGACCATTTTCCTGTCATTTTATGTGTAAAAGAGAACAAGAAACTGTATCTGGCCAATAGGATCATAACGCGCCTAGACTATTCCTCTATCAAAGCAGAAATTGACCAAAGTGATTTTAACTTTGTCTTGTATGAAACTGACGCGAATATTGCCACTGATAATTTGATCTCGGTTATTAGTAATATAGTTACAAAGCACACAACTCAGAAACAAACTGGTAGACGAAACCGTATTCTGAAACCGTGGATCACTAGCGGATTGCTTTGGTGTATATGGAACCGCGATAGGATGCACCTTAAATTAAGAAAAGATCCTAATAACATCATTCTTCAATCGACATATAAAAGGTACCGAAACTTTTGTGATTCATTGCTCAGAAAGTTAAAACTGGAATATGAAAAAGATCTGTTTACTAAGGCTCAATCTAGTCCGAAAGCAATATGGGATGTTGTAAACCGACTCTCAGGCAGGAAGTGTCACTCAGGCCCTGCAAGGGAACTATTTAAATTATCAGCAGAAGCTAAATTGTCAGCGAATAGTGTCAACAAATATTTTGTCAATTTTGGGAAGGACCTGGCCTCGAAGCTGGTTCCACCTGAAAATTCTCCAGAATCCTACCAAGTCAAGGAAAATATGTCACAGTGCTCTCTCTGGATACCGCCGGTGAGTCATCATCAAGTTTCATCTATAATAAATTCCCTTCGTAATAACTGTGCAACGGGCTGGGATAAAATTCCAGCCTTGGTAATTAAGCTCTCACGGGAAGTCCTGGTGCCACCTATTGCGCACATTTGCAATGTCGCGATTGCCACTGGCGTTTTTCCCAATGGGCTAAAAAGGGCAATAGTGACCCCGGTATATAAGGGTGGGGACAGAGATCAGCTTACGAATTATAGGCCTATCTCTGTACTGAGTACATTATCGAAGATACTAGAAAAAATCCTTAATAACTGTTTGACAAATTATCTCACCAAATTTAACGTAATCTCAGAAAACCAGTATGGATTTAGGCCGGGTGTGTCAACTGAGGATGCTGTAACCAATTTTAGTTCCATGGTTGCCAATAGACTGGACAAGGGCTGCAAGTGCTATGGTGTATTTCTGGACGTATCAAAAGCTTTCGATACGGTTTCTGTCCCAATCCTTATATCTAAACTAGAGCACATTGGAGTTCGTGGTTTGGCATTAGATATATTTGAGGATTACCTAACGAGTCGTACCCAGGCAGTTAAAATTGATACAGTGGTGAGTGATGACGAGGAAATTAAATTTGGAGTCCCGCAAGGGAGTATTCTCGGACCCACATTGTTTTTAGTCTACATCAATGACTTATGTAAGATAAAACTGAAGAACTGCGACATTTTTACATATGCAGATGATACAGCACTCTTAGTGTATGGGAATACCTGGGAAGAAGCTAAGACACATACCGAGAGTAATATGAGGGAAGTCATGTTGTGGCTAACCTCAAATCTACTTACGCTGAATGTGGATAAAACTAAACATATTCGTTTTTATCTCCCCAATGCCACAAAACCCTCAGTAGAAACGGTAACTCTTAAGGCCCACAGTTGTGTTAGGTCAACTGAAACTTGTTGTTGTCAACCCATTACGAACGTGACCAGTATAAAGTATCTTGGCGTTGTCGTTGATGAACGATTAGACTGGCGTCCACAAGTTGAGACCCTCACCGGACGTGTCAGAAAATTAATATACGTATTTAAGAACCTTCGACACTCTGCTGACCGTATGCTATTGAGTGCAATCTATATAGCATTGGGTCAATCAATTTTAGGTTATTGCATTCCTGCGTGGGGTGGAACCTACAAAACTCTGTTTTTGAAATTGGAGAGGGCACAGAGGTCTATTCTTAAGATTATACATGGTAAGCCACGATATTATTCTACCTCTGAACTATACAAGGAGGCCAAGGTTTTGACGGTGCGACAGCTGTTTATTCTCCGCACGATACTCCGAAGACATTCACTACTTCCCTTAAATAAGGAAAGTTTAAATAAGCGAAGTGGTGCTCTTGTTTGCCCCTCTGTGCAATGTAAAACAGCTTTCGCACAGCGTCAATACAACGCATTAAGTTCCAGGCTCTACAATAAAATTAACAAGACGATCTCACTATACAAACTAAATAAGTATAATCTCAAAGATAAATTAAATAATTGGTTGATGTTGTTGAGTTACGACGAAACTGAGAAACTTATAGAAATAGCAAAATGAAAAAGATTAGTGTCTGAATTATGCAGAACTGCTATTTTTATTTCTAAATTGTAAACTACACATAAAATCAAAAAGGCGGTGATATGTATACATATATTGACATTTAAAACGGCTGACCGCCGACTACCCAAGATACGAGCATGTCTCAGTTTGGGAGTCGTTAGTCTTAAATTTATTTGCCTCTGTACATTTTACCTTACCAAAATATATGTAACTCTTTCTTGTAACGTCTTTGTACTTTCGGAAATAAAATTATTATTATTATTATTATTATTATTATTAATATCTGCCGTCTATCATAATGTAATCATAATTAAAACACCTTTGCAAAAAGCGCAAAGACAGTTTAGGCTAGATTTAATAGTACCGTAAATAATAAGTTAAATGGTCTGGGTCACAATATGGATGACGCAAATAAATTTTATGAGAATCTATTTTCAACAGTGCATACTGAATTCAAAGCGACATTTGAAAAGAAAACAATTGCCAATTGCTCGAATAAAAAAAACGGTATACGGATGGTAGATACTATGGCTTAATAAGCCTTATGTCAATACTGAAACATTCAACAGGTTTGTAACGTATGACAGCTAAAACTTTGTCATTAATAACAAGGTCATTACAGAAGAGAACAGGATAAAACAGTTTGGAAAATTATACAAAACGATACTCGTGGCGTTAAATTATGATGATTATACACTGGAGACTTCACGTGGTGCCATGACCTCTAACTTAAAAGTTGCTGAGGAATTTGTAACATAACATATGAATCCTATGTAATTATTGTGTATAGTGTCTTCAAGGCTAGGGTGAATAGGCTCTTAATAAACTAGCGCGCTTTACAATCAACGATCGCATCACTGCTTACCACCAGGTCGGATTGCGGTCAAGCGCTGGTGTATATATAACTTATAAAAAAAAAAAAAATTACCACCGTCCTTCGACGGCCCGTTTTTAAATCTCTGTACTTAGTATATCTTGATGACAAAAAGGCTTGAGAAATTGAGCTACCTTAATTGGTTTAGACGGTGAAAATAGATTTGTATGTTTCGTCTGTCAGTCTTGACTTTCTGTGTCTTTGGTTTCCCCCATCTCCGTTCCACCATCGGACGACCCGTCGTACGGCGAGTTTCCACGTTGTTAACACCACTACGATTCCTACGAAGCATTTCGCCTTAATATTATTATTATTAGTATTCAAGGCTAGAGTGAATAGGCTCTTAATAAAATAGTGCGCTTTACCATCAGCGATTGCGTCACTGCTTACCATCAGGCGGGAATGTGGTCAAGCGCTGGTTTAAAATCTAAAAAAAAAAATGAATTCGAAATCACGCTTATTTCACAGAATCATTCAAATTATACGGTAGGTACCAAAGTACTACAAATAAACTATTCAGGCATAGAAATAGTTACAGGTATCTGTATATTTCAGTATATTTGCCTAAATTTCGAGATTTAGGCAAAGTAGGTACCTAAGTACATCTCCCTCTCATAAAATCTCAAGTTCAACAAAGTTGAAACAATAATAAAAGTTATATAAACGAGCATAGTAAAAATTCTGCGTTGAAAATATCAAAAAAATAAGGGGCATGGTATTACTAGACCGACATTGAAACTAAAAATGTGATTTAATTTTTTTTATCTGTCTGTTTGTTTAGACATCACGCATAAACTACCGGTTCGATTACGATGAAACTAGGTATAATTATTCTCTAATATTCAAGGCACCACACTAGGTACTTTTGTCTCGGAAAAGTATATACAATAAAAAACAAACTTAATTTTGCAGTTTGATCCCTAGATCCGATTACTATGCCAACCGCCAGACATAGTTCAAATATTTGATCACTTATTTGAACACTTGTTTGCACACATGTGTAGCACGGGTATTTGAGTATTTGTTCAAAGATTTGTTAAAACATTTGTACTTTGCCATTCGTTGTCGGTTTTTGAGCGCACATCAAAGCGTTCAAAGTTGTCTGTGTTCAAATGTTTGCGTAGCCTGCTACACACTCGGAAAGTTCAGTTCAGTCAGTTGCTCGAAGCGCTGCACTATGGGAAAGTCCCATACAAGGCAGTCTCAAAACCGTTTCACGTGAAAGTCGTTGTTATGGAGTAAAACTAATTAATTTAGTCTTATAAATAAGCTTTCTTTTTTATATTTTTTAAATTATTTTTTGCTAACCATAATGTATATAAAACGGCATCAAAGCTAACTCATGTTCAATGATGTGATTTTGGCACAATACATTACTACAATTCAACGCCACATTACTCGAAAGTTTTTGTTATAATTTTTTTTTTAATAATTATAAACTAGCGCTTGACTGCAATCCCGCCTGATGGTAAGCAGTGATGCAATCGTTGATGATAAAGCGCGCTAGTTTATTAAGCCCATTCACTTAAAAAAACTTAGTGAAAAGGAAGGAAGACGGCAGTTGAGCGAGGTGGTGCAATGTTAAACCCAACAACACGACAAACGATGCTGCGCCAAAGGGAGATTGATGTGGAGACCCTCCACGACCAAACTCCCGACACAACAACACTCGGCACATCGTACCCGGCACACATCGCAACACAACTCTCCAGACCCGTTCTCCGTACGGCTTCACCAGACATCATGCCGGAACACGACGAATCGCTTGGCGGCAAGACTTTGTCTGGTGGGTGGTAACTTCTGCCGGTAAATGTATAAGTATTATACATTTTTGAGATGCTTATAATCTCCTTATAACGTTTCTAAAATAATATTATGTATAAGAACTAAATAAATAAAAATTAACCACTATCGTTTATGATGGTATAATTTTTGGGTTACTTTTTTTTAACGAGACTTGACCCCTTTGCCGCTGTCGAGATATTTGTTGTATTACGGTCTTTATACATTAGTTTACACAAGGAGAAAAAAAAAGTTGCGCATACTTGCGCCTTTTCTGACACGGTGCGAAAACATATCATATATATATATATATTTTTTTTAATATCTTTTTAATTTTCACATAATTATCTGTTATCTATTAAGGTCAAATTAATAAAATGGTCATTACAGCGATGGGTATTATTAATAGTTATTTGTGGTTTTGATATAGGTTTGACCACCTTTTTTGATAAAATATGGTCACTTTATCTATTAGGGTCAAATTAAAAACAGGTTAGTTATGGGAAGAATGCAAATATTAGTTTCTTATCTTTTTTGTACATAGCACTATTTCATTGGCCTATAAAAGAAAGACGAACCCTGAAACATCCACAGTTGTTCGTCAGAAATTCAGTTGCCTTAAAAAATTAGTATTATTGTGCAATTTGTTGATAAATGAGAATAACATAGAAGACTACTTGCAAGAAAATTTCATAGAAACTTGGTATCTAAATGTAACGAACGCTGGAGAAATTCATCCCGGAAAAGAGAACGCTTTGAAAGTTAGAACTTCGACTGGTAATGATGAGTGTCGAGTCACAGGTAATGATCCTAATACGTCTGGAAGCAGTGCAGGTGGCAGGCCATCGAAACCATACGAAGCATCTTCAGAAAAAACAAGGAAACTAAAAAACATGGAATTAATACAAGAGTACGGATTGGACTGTGTGCTCAATGTATTGAGAATTAGCTTATGCTCAGGAGTTGCGGTCTATGGGTGAGACGAAGGAGGCCACAATTGTTAATATTATACGAACTGCGTTAAAAAATGTTAAGAAAAAGTTTCTTAAATTCATAACTGAGAACCCTGAAGACGTTACACCTTTTACAAAGGAAGAAGCACTACGGACATTTATTGACTTAGACCTTAACAAAGAACAGTATGGGAAATTTTGAATTTGTTTGGCGGACAAAAACTGCTTAGTGTTTCCTTCTTATCCAACTTTAGCCGAAGCGAAGAAGATGTACGTTACCTACCAGATTCGAGCATACCCATTAGTAACATAGGTACAAAAGTCAATCTTCAGGACTTATTGGATCTTACTGTGGCTGTATATTACTAATTGATTCAGTTTACAAAAACGGTATAAGACAGTTGAAACTATTCTGCAAATGGGGTTGTGACGGGTCATCAGGGCAAAGTGATTTCATATCAGATGCGAACCTTTTTATTGCTTCAGTTGTACCCATTAAACTCATAGATGAGACAACTAATATTGTTATTTGGAGAAATGAAACTTGCTCATCCGTAAGATATTGCAGACCTATATTGATAGACTTGCCAAAGAAACTCCTGAAAAAACTGGATCTGTTGTGACTGATATCAAAAATCAAATTAAAAACCTGTCTCCTTCCGTGTTAAATAAGAATGGTGAAGTAATTGAAATTACTCATAACCTATTTTTAACCATGATTAATGGTAAAGTAGCACAAGTTTTAACTGAAACTCCTTCGAGCGCTTCCTGTACAATTTGTGGTGCTACTCCTCGGGAAATGAATAACTTAGAGGCAGTTAGGACACGAGATGTGTGAGAAAGTTCATTTCAATACGGACTGTCAACACTACACGCTTGGATTAGAAGTATGAAGATGATTTTACACATTTCCTATAACTTGTCTTTCCAAAAGTGGCCACTACACCAGAAAAAAAAAAAAAAAAACAAAGACGAAAAGAAAAAACTGGTACAAAAGCGGTTTAGGGAGGAAATGGGACTGCATATCGATAAACCTCGACACGACGCTGGAAATAGTAATGATGGAAACACAGCTCGGAGATTTTTTCAGAATTACTCTTGCTCTGCAGACATTACAGGTGTAAACGTAGAACTTATAAAACGAATGTACATTATATTACAAACTATGTCATCTGGAACGGCTATTAATTCAAAAAAGTTCGGTGAATACGCATATAGTACCGCCCATCTGTACGTAAATATGTGTAATTGGTATTATATGCCTTCTTCCGTTCATAAAATACTTATTCATGGAGAAAAAGTCATTGAGTACTATGCTATTTTACCTATCGGACAATTGTCCGAAGACGCTCAAGAATTCCGTAACAAGAATTACAAAAAGTTTAAACTATATCATTCTAGAAAGTGTTCAAGAGCGGCTACCAATACAAACGTGTTCCATACCTTATTGTACATTTCTGATCCATTTATTTCAAGTTTGAGAAATACCTCAGAAACAATATCGAAAGAACTTTTCGATGAAGCCAAGTCCCTTCTTGCTGTCAACAAAAATCTGTAGGAGCTTGTTGAATTTTGTACACTATTTTTTTTTCGTTAGACACTGGTTATACAATGATTCTATTTTCTGTAAGTAAATTACAAAAAAAAAGTATTTTTTCTTATAAATGCACGTATTTTTTTAAGTTTTATTTTTTAAATAAATTAATATACATAATTTTCAAAATATTTTTTTTTCTATTAAACCTTATACTTTCACGTATATGTGTGCAAAATTACAGATCATTTAGTTTTGAAATAACTGAGATACGGAGTTTTGAGACAAAATATTCGCGATTTTCCCATAGTGCGCCCCGAATTATCGTCGCGTCGTCATCAAAGTATAATGTTCTATTACAATACATTTCACACATCCACTCGCACCTTCTACTTCTTCTTCTAACTTTATTTTTTGGATATGTAATAAGTAATTAAAAGCACTTAGATAATATAGAATTATATTGATAGATTATGGCGCTGAATCTGTTATTCACAAACTAAACTAATTTTAAGTTATGTGTATCTTTTTCTATTCATTTCGTTAAGAAAAGGACAGAAGATAACATTTTAATTTAATTCTGTCAAATTAAGATAGTCCATAGACATTTTAGACGCGATTATAAACATGGCGACTAAAAATACGCCAGTTTACGAGAGGAGCGCATTAATTTGACAGGTCTAAACTAACATTTTATTTTCCGTCCTTTTCTTAACGAAATGGAAAGAAAAAGATGCACATAACTTAAAATTAGTTTAGTCTGTGAACAATAGAATCGACGCCATTTGATATTTTATTAGATTGTCGCTGAGATTTATCGTAATATAATTGCACTACCGTTCCTTTGGACAGCCGCGAATGAGCGATCACGACTTTTGATAATTAGGCTAATATTATATAAAAACAAAGCAGTTGGGGTAAGCTACATAATATAACTTTTATTATTATTTTATAGGTATACGCGTCCACAAATCCGACGTGCATCCTGTTTATTGTCTTTGCAACAACTGTGAAGTGAAAAAGTCTGTGAACATGTCTGGCAGGTGAAACATACAAGTGTTCAAATATGTGAGCAAGGTGTTTCAGTCTTTGTACACATAATTGTTTGTGTCTGGCACCGGCTTTCCATATAGTAGAAAGTATGACGTATGCGGGAATGAATGAACAATACTGCCCAAATACATAAAACCGGTAAATTACCGGTTTTTTTTTTTACCGGTAATTTAATAATCGCGAAAAAGGCAGTTTACCGGTAAAAGTGAAAACCGGTAAACCGGTATTGCATGCCCTAGTCACTTCAGTGTCGTCCAGACTTTGAAGTGAGACTGGTGTACTTTTTGCATTTTTTTTTTCATTGTTTTGTTTGTTTTGAACACATGTAATCATACTAATATTATAAATGGGAAAGTGAGTTGTTTGTTTGTTTGTTCCGCTATCACGTCGTAACTACTGAACCGATTGCTTTGAAATTTTACAGACGTAAGGTTAAAAGTCCGGATTAAATAATAGGGTACTTTTATCCCGGGAAAATATGATATTCCCGAGAGAAACCTAAAAATCGCGATATAACCGATCTCCACTCGGGCGAAGCCGCGTGCGGAAAGCTGGTAAATAATAATTTACTGACTTATAATGCAAAGTCACTGCTTCCTTCATCGTCTCGGCCGCACAACTAAACAACGAATATTCTCCGTCGGCCGCTTTCTGAATCTTCGCCCGCCAATGTACTCGTAGACAAGAACATCGTGTTGTCCGACAACGCATGTTTTGCGCGCCAACGCGACACGAATCTTCACCCGCTAATGTAGCCCCGGCGTAAGACAATAAATAATATTTAATATTTTCGTATCTTAGACGAATTTCTATCGCGAGCATAGGTATATGTATATTTAATATTGTACTTAGTGACCGTAGGTTATTTCTAATACTGTTAGGTAGTATTAGTCTTTCGTATAGATATTAGTTTTAGGGATTAAATATGCTTATTTATCGAGTTTAGATAAGTTATCACCAGAAATAGATTTATTTAGGTAGGTAAATATTTTATTTTTTGTCATTGAGGTTTTTTTTTTTTAATTAGGTAGGAAGTTAGGTTTACTTTTATAAGGCGTTGACCGTATCGATTTTAATTTCATGTATAGCTAGTATATTTGACAGTGTGTAATGTAGGTTATTTGTAGTACTCTTAAGTAGGATTCGTATAGATATTAATTTTTAGGGATGTTGCTTATTTATTGGTACACAGTATGTTTAGAAAACCCTGTCCGATCTGTGAAGGTATTGTTAGGTACCGATAACTGATTCTACTAATGGATACAAAACCGGGCTAAAGTTAAAAAAAAAAATACCCCTAAAAAAATAAATATTATTTCGCAAAAAGAGGTACCGTAAAATGCTACAACATTGCCACCACTTTACAACATTGCCTAAAACCTTAAAATGTTAAATAATTCTCGTACAGAAACGATTTTACAATATGTCGTACTACTAAGAGCAAGTCGGTAATATATATGATAACATTTACGCATCATTCATTCAAATAACCCGTCAGCAAATTGTCAATTTCAATTGTTATGTCAGTGGTCGTAGCCCTCTTTTATCGGATAGGTAGAATAATTTCATTTGATGAATTTTTATCCTTTATTTACAATTGGAGTAAGTTGAATAGCAAAGAAAATATGCTGTTTTTTGTTTTTTACCTCGTTTTTCTGCTACAAATGTTATTTTGAAGGGTCAAATCATGGCCGGCAGAGTTGTAGCAGGTTTCGGAAAAAAAATACTCAACTTTGCCTAGGGTTAGGGCTGCCACTCAAACTTTTTTAACTTAGCTCGTAACGTCACTAGCATAGTTTGTTATTTTTGAGTCTGATTTATTTATTTATTATTTATGAGTCTCGTGTAACATTTGCTTTTGCTACACAAAAAGCACAATTCTAGACTCCGTTCTATTTCTGAGAATTTGTTTGTTTGTTTGTTTGTTACCTTGTCACGCCCAAACAGCTGAACGGATTTTGATTAAATTTGGCATACACATAGAGGGGTAACTTGAATTAACACATAGGCTACTTTTTGTCCGGATGCGGGAAGTAGTTCCCCGGGGATGCGGGTGAAACCGCGGGAAACAGCTTTTATTAGTAGGATTGGTAGGTAGGTAGTAATATAATGTTTTCAAAGGTTTTACGTTTATTTTTTATTTAATTTTATTATTTCAGAAATATATATTAATATTATATTTTTAGTTTTTTATTCATCTACCTTGAGTAGCAACCCTACAGACCTATTCACTGTTGTATGAGAGTTTTACAATTAAGTGTTCAACTTTGCCTACCACCGTTAAAAATGTATATGTATTGCAATTATAGACTAAATAAACTCTAAAATAGAAAACAAATTATAAGCAAAATAGACGCCTAATCGTCCCGTTTGTATCCATAATAGTCTATGATATTTCTAGCTAGGCAATGTTGCAGTTTGTAACGTAACTTTGCCTACGGTTTTAAATGCATTTTATGGTGATTAATAGGAGGTTTTTTGGCTAATATGAACTCTATCCCGATAGCTTAACATACCATTTCGAATAGTGATTGAAAACATATATGACTTTCTCTAAACTGAAGAATTTATGGAATAAAAACCTCAAAATACAGGCAATGTTGTAGCATTTTACGGTAACTTAATAAATGTGCGTTAAGCACCCATCCGCAGGCGGCGGGCGGCACGGCACGCGGCACGTGGTCGCATCGCTATTCGCTCATAATAATACCGGTGTTGTCACTTTATTAAAAATTACCAAATTTCGGGGAAGTTGGAATTAATTCGCGGGAAAAAAAGATTATTACAAAATTCATTTGTATTGGTACTATGATGATTACGTAAAATTTTATATTATATTTGGTCATGTGTTTACCTAACCTTTATTATCCTTATGGGTCGGACAGGGTTTTCTTAACATACCGTATACATATTCATAAGTGTAGATAGGCGCTAAGTGTTATTAAGTTTATTATACAATATGTACCACGAACTATTCGATTTAGAAAAAAAATATTTTGGAACCTCGGTATCATTTTTAAAGAACTATCCATGTTTTGAGTTGCAGTTCTAAGTATGGGGAGCCCCGATATTTATTATATTTTTTTTATTTTTGCATCAAAATGTTAATGCGGTTCACAGAATACATCTACCTACCAAGTTAATAGTATGGCTATTATAGTTTCTCTTATATATTTTTTTTAATGGCTGTGACATATGGACGGACAGACGGACAGACAGACATGACGAATCTATAAAGGATCCGTTTTTTGCCATTTGGCTACGGAACCCTAAAACGACCGCGTGAGCCGACTACGAGGAGATTTGATGCAATGCCATGATGTGGCCACTATGCTGAGATATTTCAATGCTCTTTATGAATTATTCACTGAATGCACTTTTTACTACATAAATCAAGCGCTTTTGTTTAGTAACGACACTATAAATAATTTAAAAGTTCAATGAAAAATGACATTCATCTTAGCTTTCTCGTCAAAAACCCAAGACTCCACTGAAAGTTATATTAGGACTATTTCTATCTGTCTATGTTTGTACATACCTAGGTAATAAATTATTTCTATGTATGTACATACCTAGGTAATAAATTATTTCTATGTATGTACATACCCAGGTAATAAACTATTTTACGGCGCAATCTGTACCATTATTTTTCTCTGAAACTTACACTACACGGTATCTTTATTATTTGACATGTATTTTTTTTTTTAAATAATTATAAACTAGGACTTGACCGCAATCCCGCCTGATGGTAAGCAGTGATGCGATCGTTGATGGTAAAGCGCACTAGTTTATTAAGAGCCTATTCACTCAGAAAAACTGAGCGAATAGGAAGGAAGACGGCAGTTGAGCCAGGTGATGCAATGTTAAACCCAACAACACGACCAACGATGCTGCGCCAAAGGGAGATTGATCTGAAGACCCTCCACGACCAAACTCCCAACACAACAACATTAAGCGCATCGTACCCGGCACACATCGCAACACAACTGCTCAGACCCGTCCTCCGATCGGCTTCACCAGACATCATGCCGGAACACGACAAATCGCTTGGCGGCAAGGCTTTGTCTGGTGGGTGGTAACTTCTGCCGGCGGTCGATGTTATGGCCTACCACCGAGTAGAGGTATGGTAGGTATGTATGGTCATGTATGTATGGTCTGACATAGCCAAGTCCCATATTACTGCTTTGTAATTGCGCCCATTGTTCAATGCCGATTGTGTCCAAGCTGAACAGCGTAAGCACACGACTTTTCTCACCTGGGTTGACGCTCGTGACCGCGGAGCTCCGGATCTAAGCTCAAAGAAGAGAGCCTTTAACTGTGCTGCCAAGTCCTACAAAAAGCCGCTTAAGAAGGCTCGCTTCGACGGCTTTACTCATATTGGCAACAAGCTCTCTGTGCAACCATCCGGTAGCAGATCTTTCTAGTCCCAAGCCAAATCAGTCGAGGCGAACTTCTGTCAGCCCACACTGCCTCCGCTGGTTGGGCCTGATGGAGCACTTGCTCATACGGCGAGAGAGAAAGCAGGTCTCTTTGCATCTCTCTTTGCCCATAATTCTTGATACTGGCAGTGCTATTCCACCTAATTTATCTCATTGCGGAACTTCAGTGCCTGAGTTTTGCATTAGGAACAAGGAGGTTCTGAGAGTACTGTATCATCTGGACGTGAATAAAGCTAGTGGTCCAGATGGTATACCAGTGATTGTTCTTAAAGCATGTGCGCCCGAGTTGTCTCCTGTATTGACGCGCCTGTATCGCTTCTCATTTAGAACTGGTATAGCGCGCAAGTCCTGGAAGCTTGTGTTATCGCAAAGGTCCGGCAGTACTTCACACCAGGGCCGCTTCTAATGTTGTACAAAGCACAGGTCCGTTCGTGTGTGGAATACTGCAGCCACATTCGGGCTGGTGCTGCTAAGTGTCATCTGGCTACTTTGGATTCAGTGGAGAGGCATGCGAAGAGGCTGATTGTTGACCCTGATTTAACTCGAGACGGTCTCTAAAGCCTAGAGCACAGGCGGGATTGCGGCCAAGCGCTAGTTTATAATTAAAAATAATAATAAATAAAAATGTAGTGATTTGTGGAGTGACCAGGGAAGAAATTTCGTGGAAGCGCACAAGCTACTTACTAGCCGAGATGTTCAAAGAAGCAAACTTGGAATTTGGGGATCAAATGTCCAGTTTACTTGTGGCTGACAGCACTCAGTGGCATTTCATAGCGGCCTACAGCTCAAATTTTGGAGGACTCTGGGAGGCGGGAGAAAAATATATGCAATCCCACCTCAAATACATTATGAATACCAATTTGACATACGAAGAGATGCCCACCGTATTATGTCAAATTGTAGCATGATGTTGGTTTATTATGAAAAATATGCTATTATTCTCTCAAATTTGTGTTATGTATACAATACGTAACAAAAACCCTGTTGTTCCTTCAACCTACGTTTTAAGAATTGGCATACGGACGTAATAAAGCAAGTAATTTATAAAAATTGTTCAATAAAAATAATTAAAATAAATGTTTAATTATTAATATTTATGTATGTATTTGTGTATCTATTTTAGTAAATTGTAACCATGATATTTGGCACCAACGACAGTCCCATGTGTGGTTCAGGAGAATCTGTCCATTCTTTGGTTGCCTGGAAGAAATCGCATTAGCGATAAGGCCGCCCATTGTATGTTTTATGTTCCATGTATTTTGTTCGATGTTTGATTGGTGTACAATAAAGAATAAATAAATAAATAAATCTGTAACTGATTTCTTAGCTCTGCAATTCTGCATGAAGAAACTAGACATAAGTAGAACGTTCCCGCCAATTTATTTAACTTATAAAATCAGATATTCTAAAAAAAATCGAATTTGTCGGTTTTAATAGGTATTTGATTGTGACCCCTCGACTAGACAATGATTACTGTTTTCTAATTATGACTTCATTAATGATGTGCTTGTAGGTAAAAATATATGTCCCTGGAAGGAACAACAGGGTTTTTGTTACAGAGTGTATAATAATGTTGATGTTTCCTTCCAAAGTTTTTGTAAATTTTGTGATAGTTATATTCTCATTACAGGCTTAATCATAGTCGTTGGAAAGATTCTCAATTTGTTTTGTAATGTGAAACTTATGTTGTAGTCTATTTTGAACGATATAGCTATTCTTTATCTGTTAGTACTTGTCACTATAAATAATAAATAATATTTGATGAACTAATACCGCCTTATTCATAAGAGATGTTTAAAGTTAACTAGTAATTAGCGATTCTTTAACCATACATTTTAGACGTTTGCACGTCACTTAACTTTAATCTTCCTTTATGAATAAACCTCTTAAACACAGTGGTGTTTATTCATAAAGGATGATTTAAGTTAAGTGACGTTAAAAGGTCAAAATTTAATGGTTAAAGAATCGCTAATCACTAGTTAACTTGAAACAGCGTTTATAAATAAGGGGGCTAATGTCTGAATGATTTTTGTTAATTGATTTAATTTGCATATATATGGTACTTTATAATTGTACAAGGAATTAAAATCTCATTTGATGGTCGGTGTATTTGTTACAAATCGTTGATCACCCTATCTTGTTCATTAAAGTAGTCCGGAATAAATCATGATACCGTAAAGACGTGTGTATTTTTCTAAGAAGTCCTACATTCAATACTGAACCTTAATCACTTAAACATCTAGAGATATGTTTTATGAAAGTAATTAATTTGAGTTGTTTTTTTCAAACTAGGTAGGATGTACTTCACGGTGGGTGGGTGCATGGGCACCGGCCCATTGGCCGCGACGGTGGCGGCTGCGCTGCAGTTTTTCGCAGCGTCGTGTGTGCTGAAGGAGCCCTATCCCGAACAGGCGGAAGTCACCAGTAAGTATTGTTGAAAATGTACAGAATACTAGCGCCCAGTGGCTTCAACTGTGGGAATAAAGGGAAAAAAATCTGTACCTGTGCCAAATTTGATCCACATCCATGCATTTATACTCTCGCGTTTATTTTTAGTGGGAGCCTGTAGTAGTGGGGCCAGTGGTAACCGCCGCGACAGATACCTTCAATCTTAATAAAAAGACAATAGGAATCACAAAGTCGCGTGACATTGTCGCCGCGCATGTGTCTCGTAGAACACATTATACGGGTCGAGCGTTTGATGGTGTTGTTTGGGTCGCGGAGAGATAAACATGGTGTTTTGCAAGACATCCCATCTGTGGAAATTCTTTCTAAATTTGTAGATTGCCGATTTGATTCGATTGATTTGAAGTCTTGCCGCCAAGCGATTCGTTGTGTTCCGACATGATGTCTGGTGAAGCTGTACGTAGGACGGGTCTGAGCAGTTGTGTTGCGATGTGTGCCGGGTACTTTTCACCAAATGTTGTTGTGTCGGGAGTTTGATCGTGGAGGGTCTCCTCCAGATCAATCTCCCTTTAGCGCAGAATCGTTGGTAGTGTTGTTTGGTTTAATATTGCATCACCCCGCTCAACTGCCGTCTTCCTTCCTATTGACTCAGTTTTTTGAGTGAATAGGCTCTTAATAAACTAGCGCGCTTTACCATCCACGAGAGGGATGCAACCTTCTCACGGAGTGGTCTGCGTCACAACAAAACTTGCTAATTCATTCTCAAAATTATGATGAAAATCAGAACCTGTTGCGTAGTTTAGAAGAAAAACTGAGTCGCCCAAACAGTCAGGAACGTACCTATTTCAATTTATACTACACTCCGTTGGATTAGGTAGCTAAAGGTAAACAGAAATACATGTGTGATTTATAATGCTTAACAATAGGGTATTTGACTAAAAATACTAATTAGTCCGTCAGTCAGATTTCCAAAAAATACTAGACACGTATTTTTTCTTTTTTCATATAAAAAAAAAATGAAGACGACACAGTGCGTTGAAAACTCGCGTGACGTCACTGCACGCTACACTTTTACGACGTCACCAGCCACCACTTCTGTCACGTTACTTTTTGTATTTGTCAATTTTTATAGTTTTGATAAAACAAAAAATACGTGTCTAGTATTTTTGGAAATCTGACTGACGGACTAATTAATTAGTTTTTTTAGTCAAATACCCTATTCATAAATCAGTTAGGTATGTATTTTTTTTTATTTTATAAATTTCAAATTATTTTATTTTACAGCATGTAGTTGTAACATATATTATATAAACAATATGTTTAAAGTGGATATAAACAACTTGTTTAGATAGCCTCCTTGGCCTAGCGGTAGCGAACGCGGCCGCTGTGCAAGGAGACGCGGGTT
The DNA here is from genome assembly GCA_037179545.1 of Sesamia inferens. Classification (NCBI taxonomy): domain Eukaryota; kingdom Metazoa; phylum Arthropoda; class Insecta; order Lepidoptera; family Noctuidae; genus Sesamia; species Sesamia inferens. The sequence goes on along the minus strand of CM073926.1, from coordinate 33,727,924 downwards.
CGATCCCCGCACTGTGCTAATATTTGTATGCATGAATATGAATATTTGCACTGGTCTGATCGTGCCTCGGAAATCACGTTAAACCGTTAATCCCGGTTGCCATACGAATATCTAGTAGCAGTCGTTATGGGTTGTTCGAGTCCTCAAAAGTCCAACAATGTTTCGGGTTGTGGAGGTCAGACGGCAGTCGCTTCCCGGAAAATATCATACTTTAGCCAAAATCAGCAGGTAGACTGGCAAAGCGGGTCCTAGATTCCAAAGCTGAAAAAGCTTCGGATGCGACTGGAATTAACGCTGAGATGATGACGATGTTTAAAGTGGCGTGAATTGTGCTCAAGTTATGAGTAAAAATATGTTAAAATAGATATAACACCACTTTGGTTTAGGGTGTGGCGAGTTTGGCGTGTGTGGTGTGAAATGACCCGTGGCCAGTTAAAGCAGTTAGTTTAGTTTATTTAAACTGAAATCCTGTTTTATATCATAAGTACATATCAGCCAATATCAGTAGTATAATAATTATTTGCAGACGGTTCGTCCTTTGATTTTATCATCGTGGGCGGCGGCACGGCGGGCTCTGCGCTGGCGGCGCGGCTGGCGGAGGAGCCGCGTTTCACCGTGCTGCTGCTCGAGGCCGGCCCCGACCCACCGCCGGAGAGCATTGTGAGTTCCCTTAATTAATCACACTGACACTTAGTAGGTACACTGACTAAAAAGATCTCTGTTTTTAGCAGATTATCCTTGTATTCCGGGTTTGTTTTTATTAAAAGTTTAGGATTGTAGCTTCTCGAAATGTATACTTCCTACAAAGAACACACGAGGTTGTAAATCAATGACCATACATAAATATAGGTAGGTACGGTTACTAATTGATCAGCTAGAGTTTCGCCTTGTTTTAGTATCATCAACATGTGCGTCAAAAATATAAATGTTTTAATTGCAAAATGTAATTTCTTTAATTCAATGTCCAGGTACCAGGCTTCCGCTATTCTCTCCAAAAGTCCTCTTATGACTGGAACTTTACTACGGTGAATGACGGTAACACGAGCCAGTCGATGGAGGGCGGCTGGCAGAAGCAGCCGCGCGGCAAGATGCTGGGCGGCAGCGGCAGCCTCAACGACATGGTGTACTCGCGCGGCCACCCCACAGACTACTACGAGTGGTCTGACCTCGTGGGACACGAGTGGAACTGGACAGACGTACTTCCTTACTTCATGAAAACCGAACAGATGACCGACCACAGGATCGTTAACAACAGCGAGCTCATGCAGTATCATGGAAGAAATGGAGAAATTGAAGTATCAGGTGCGTATGTGCCGGATAGCCCTAACGCAAAGCTCCTTAAGGCCTTTGAAGAATTAGGTTTTGACATAGTTGACGACATGACTTACCCTTACAAGATAGGAGCCGGAATGTTCTCACACACCATCAGAGATGGACGAAGAGACAGCTCTTTGACTGCTCTGCTTAACAAAGTTCAGAGCAACAACCTCCACGTATTAAAAAACACGTTAGTGACGAAGATCTTGATAGAGAATAACACCGCTGTCGGTGTTAGGGCTCTCTTGAATGGAGAAGAATTGTCCTTCTTTGCTAACAAAGAGGTCATTGTATCGGCTGGGACATTCAATTCTCCAAAGCTGTTGATGTTGTCTGGAATCGGGCCGAAGGCATCTCTCGAAGAGTTTGGAATAGATGTGGTTCAAGAACTGCCGGTAGGTGAGATGCTGAACGACCATGTCATGGTGATATACTACATCGCAGTACAGAAAGGCATTTGTTTAATAAATGAACGAGATCTCTCCTTCGAAATGATAAAATACCTATATGATGGCTCAGGCAAGTATGCATATTCCGATAGTATGGGAGTATATCTGCCTCAGAGGGATAAAGACCCGAACGTACCATATTTTGCTATTTATCCTTCATGCTTACCTCAAGGACAGTTAACTTATGATGCATGCATGCAAGCCCTCGGGTACCCGAGTGACATTTGTATGAAGTTAAAGAATGAGAGTGAGCAGAACGAACTCATATCACTAGCCGTGGTGCTGCTGAAGCCGCGGTCGCGAGGTGAGGTGCAGATAGCCTCCACGGACCCCACGGTTGATCCTCTGATATACTCGGGGACTTTTAGCGATGTTTCCGATATGGAAGAGTATCCAGCAGCTGTTAAGGTGGCTCTGTCATTGGTTAATTCGACGTATTTCAAGAATAAAAATGCTCACGTAGTGGATTTGACACCAGAGAACTGTAAGGGTTCGGAGGATGAGGAGGATGAGATGATCAGATGCCAGGTACGGGAACTGGCGATGACGGCGTGGCACGCCGTGGGCACGTGTGCTCTGGGTGGCGTGCTGGACGCGGAAATGCGAGTGCGCGGCGTGAGCAGCTTGCGTGTGGTCGATGCTAGCGCGATGCCGACCGTCCCTCGCGGGAACACCAACGCGCCTGTCATCATGATGGCGGAGAAGGCCGCGCACTTTGTCAAGAAGACTTACTACAGAGCCGACAATTGATGTATTTAGAGTAACTGTTTTATTATTAATGACAATTATGATTATTGTTAGGTTTTTTTTTAAATAAATGTACCTCCTAGATAAGTAACTGTGTATCTAAACGATACACAGTTACTTATCTAGGAGTCATAACATTTGTTTTAATGATTACGTCAAATATTGCGGGTTATATAATGTATAATATTAAGTGATTTGTGACGCTTCGATGAATAGATATAAAATGTGAAATAAATATGATTTACTGACGTTGTGTTGTATGTACATATTTTGAAAGTAACATTTGGTAATACGTATTTTTTTTAATTTTTAAATCCAATTAGTATGTACTCGTATGTAGGTACTATGTAGGTAGAATGTATGCCAAGTGGTTATTATATTGTGAAATTGTATTTGACAATTGAATTAATAAAAAAACTGTATTTCTATACATACCTACGCCGCTACGAAAAGGTTTCTCAATAATATTCTAATAATATTGATGTAACGATCATTGTGCACACAATGTAGGTATGTAAATAACCGCAGTTTACAATAAATATTATATTACTAGTGATTGGTGTTATAATTGATACTTTCAACTTGATCATTACGTGGGGTCCGTCTATAGGTAGTGTATGTACAGACGACAGCACATCAAGCTACTAAAATCTATCAGATTTCTTTATTAGATTTTTAACTTTTTGAATAATTGTTGAATGTATCGCAGATTGCTCTAAGCTACAAAGTGATTTATTAAACTTGCATAACTACTGTACAACAAATCAACTTTATCTCAACATAGATAAATGTTTCATAATGTCATATACGCGGAAAACTCACCCTCTCAATTTCGACTATACCATAAACGGCTCAATTCTTAAAAGAGTTTTCACCATTCGGGACCTAGGTATCGTTATGGACTCCAAATTAATATTTAACAATCACATCGATCACATCGTCGGCTCCGCTTTTCGCAGCCTAGGTTTTATTTTGAGAATCAGTAAACCTTTCAAAGATATTACGACTTTAAAAAATCTTTATTTTTCTTTTGTCCGCTCTATTTTAGATTTTTGTAGCACTGTGTGGAGTCCATGTTTTAAAGTTCATATCGATAGAATAGAAAAGATACAAAAGAAGTTTTTAAAATGACTAAATTATCGGGTTAATATTTGTGAGACTGCATACGAAGATGCATTGCGTAGACATAAACTGATAAGCCTTCGCAACAGACGTGATACATTCGACATTATTCAGTTGTTCAAAATGTTGACTTCGTTAACGGATTCACCATCATTACTTGGTAAAATATCACTAAAAGCACATGCTCGTCTACCCGTACGCCTACTAATTAAAACATACACTCTACTACTTAAAACATACACTCGTAACTCATTCTTATACCGTTCCACTAACAACTATAATAGAGAATTTACAGATTTAGACCTTTTTAACATTTCCCTTAATAACCTAAAATTAAAGCTAAAAAGTAAATATATCACCTAATCAAAACTTATTTTTATTTGCCAGTTTACGTCCTTTCAAACTAATAATGGCATATGTTTCAGTGAAGTCATGTTTTGATGCAAAAATATTATGTACCTATCCTAAACATATTTATGTCCAACCGTCGTCTTTCCTTATAAGAAGTTTTGCATTATTTTAACAATTACTTATGTAACATTGTCGGCACTATAGGTCTATTATAAGAAACCAACTGTATTTATAACATATTGTTTGTATATGACTGTTTGATGCCAAAATAAAGTAAAAAAAAAAAAAAAAATAGTTTGACCTGTATCTATGAGTTTTCAATACGAAATTCGATCGTCGATTTAGAGCGCGTTTGGCGCTCTCATTGGTTGAGAGTTCTTACGACCTTGAAGCGGGCCAATCGCTGAGTCAAACGCGCTCGATATCAACGATCGAGTTTCGTAATGAAAACTCATACTAGGCCTACTGATGTCGTCCGTACACATACTGTTGTGGTATCAGTACATAGAGGTCGACGAGATCTTGTTACGTAATTATCGTGTTCTTGATTCAATGTCTGTGAAAACAGACCGTTACTGCTGGGGATACTTATTGGATGACTGTGCGGGAACATTTACAATGCAACTTCTCCTGATCATCCTATCTTCTGTTCGCAACTTTGTCCGCGTAACACTAATATAGGTACTTCAATCATGATTCGTTAGACACGTGGCGCCATCTAGTATCATTATAATGTTATTGTTGTTTTGTGATATACCTACAACATATTTTTTTATGCGAAACCCGAAACAGTGTCCAGTATTTTTAAGTAAAGAATCTGTTTTTATATATTAATTATAAACTAACGCTTGACCGCAATCCCGCCCGATGGTAAGCAGTGACGTCTATACAGTATGTTAAGAAAACCCTGTCCGACCCATAAGGATAATAAAGGTTAGGTAAACACATGACCAAATATAATATAAAATATTACGTAATCATCATAGTACCAATACAAATGAATTTTGAAATAATCTTTTTTTCCCGCGAATTAATTCCAACTTCCCCGAAATTTGGTAATTTTTAAAAAAGTGACGGTATTATTATGAGCGAATAGCGATCACGACCACGTGCCGTGTGGTCGCAGTGGTTAACGCACATTTATTAAGTTACCACTTTTTGCGAAATAATATTTATTTTTCTAAGGGGATTTTTTTTTAAGTTTAGCCCGGTTTTGTATGCATTAGTAGAATCAGTTATCGATACCTAACAACACCTTTACGGGTCGGACAGGGTTTTCTTAACATACTGTATATGTACCTACAAAATTTCAAAAAGATATCATGAAAAACCACAAAATTATGAGCTTATTCTACTTGGTTGTCCCAACAAAAATATGTTCCACGCTCTGTTTGGGCGGGCGAGCCGGGTGCATTGACCTGTGGAGTCATCTGAGCGCGGGCATGCGCACGCGTAAGCTGCGTAGCGCGCTCAGTAACCACACTGCAACAATTTGTAAATGTATTTGTGAAAAAATATAACACGGTGTAAAAATGTTTGGAATCGATTCAGTTGCTTATTGTGGACAAATTATATTCAGGTTTCGCATAATCATAAAATAACGTTGTACATGTTCTTATGTCCGTTTCTGTTCTGCCGGGGCTACATTAGTGGGCGAAGATTCGTATCGCGTTGACGCGCAAAACATCTGTTGTCGGACATACACAATGTTCTTGTCTACATTGGCGGGCGAAGATTCAGAAAGCGGCCGACGGAGAATATTCGAAAATCGGTGGTAGGCCATAACACCGGCCGCCGGCAGAAGTTACCACCCACCAGACGAAGCCTTGCCGCCAAGCGATTTGTCATATTCCGGCATGATGTCTGGTGAAGGACGGGTCTAAGCAGTTGTGTTGCGATATGTGCCGGGTACGATGCGCCTAATGTTGATGTGTTGGGAGTTTGGTCGTGGAGGGTCTTCAGATCAATCTCCCTTTGGCGCAGCATCGTTGGTCGTGTTGTTGTTGTTGTTCTCCACATTGCATCACCTCGCTCAATTGCCGTCTTCCTTCCCTTTTGCTCAGTTTTTCTGAGTGAATAGGCTCTTAATAAACTAGCGCGCTTTACCATCAACGATCGCATCACTGCTTTCCATCAGGCGGGATTGCGTTCAAGCGCTAGTTTATAAATATAAAAAAAATGAAAAAAGAACGTCAATCCCGCATCCAAGTCTGGACTACACTGAAGTGACGTAGGTTTGGTCACTCAAGCGAATATTGTCGCGAAAAGTCCTTTGAAGCGCGCCACTTTATGTAGCCCCACCATTCTCCGTACGGGTTTAGGTGTGAAAACGTAACGTGGAGACAAACACAACGATCATCACTCGACGATCGACATTAACGATCTGCTGATGCCCGGTATCTATGGGTATGCAGATATCAGCACAGTTGTGGAGAGTTACCTGCCGGATGCTCGGGCTAGTAGGGAATCAATCTGGTCTGAAAGAGAGGCTATGGTAGAGCGAACGAGTGTTGCACTACAGGCAGTCTCCAAATGGGTCAATGCCATTCTTATAACATTCAATGCCGCCAAAACACAGGCGTATCTTTTTTACCGCCGCACCGACCGCTTTCAGCTTTTAGGAGTTGAGATTTCCTCGAACCTAAACTTTGAGCGGTTCATTGGGTCTAAGGCCAAGGTGGTTGCCAGAAAACTTGGCGTTATCGTAAAGGTCCGGCGGTACTTCACACCAAGGCAGCTTCTAATGTTGTACAAAGCACAGGTCCGTTCGTGTGTGGAGCCCTGCCGCCACATTTGGGCTGGTGATGCAAAATGTCACCTGGCTACTTCAGTGGAGAGGCGTGCGAAGAGGCTGATTGGCGACCCAGATTTACCTCAAAACGATCTCCAAAGCCTGGAGTACAGGCGTAGAGTAGCCAGCCTTTCGATGTTCTATAGGATGCATTTTGATGAGTGTGCAAGGGAATTGCGTGATTTAATTCCCCATCTCAGTTCCACCATCGGACGACGCGTTGTACAGGGAGTTTCCACCCTTACGTTTTTAACATTACTAGATCCGGACGAAGCGTTTTGCCTCCTCTTTTATATCGCGCACATCGAGGGACTGGAACAGTTCGCCAGCTGCGGTGTTTCCGTCGGACTACAATTTGAGTGTCTTCAAGGCCAGAGTGAATAAGCTCTTAATAAAGTAGTGCGCTTTACCATCAACGATTGCATCACTGCTTACCATCAGACGGGATTGCGGTCAAGCCTAGTGTTTGACCGCAATCCCACCTGATGAACACTTACTGGAGACAGTGTGTTTTTTTTATAAATTATAACTAACTGGTGGAGACCGGCCCAGGGATGATAATCGCCAAAATGTTTAGGATCTAGACTTTGTAATTATAAGTAATTAATAAAGAACTTACTCGTTACACTTCTGTTCTTATTATTGGTCTGTGTCGTGTCTGGATAGTCTAAAGTTTAGACTAAAGCATCTGAAGCATCAGTTTGTATCCAATACGACTCTCAAAGAACATTGGTGATGGGTCACAAGTGTCATTGTAGTCGCTTCCTTCTTTCTCATCTCAATTAATATTCTAACTACATATAGCTAATTAATAATATTCAAATCAGATTACGTTACTACCTAATTGTTACAGACTAGTAAGGTTATCGTTTCTCTCCATCACAGGCGATGAGGCGAGGTAATGCAATGCGATGTAACGTTAACGAAACGTGACACGTTACTATGTGACTCGAATGGGTGATAAGATTATGTCATACGTAACGTGATTGCAGTAATAGGTATGTGGTGTTATGTGGAGTAATTATGATGTCATACTCAGGACACCGACGCCTAAACACGGCCTGTTACCAGACAGATTCATTTAAAGAAGTACATGAATCTGTACCGCCCGGGTGTAGTTTTTTTAAAAGACAGGTAATTCGAAAAGGTCCGACTATTTTCGGACTTGAACAAAGGCGTGTTCCGTGAGCAATCCCCAACTGATAACTGATAGGAGTCAGATCACTGCTGTAGCAGGTCGTAGTTTTAACAAAACGCCGTAACACATGGACATGATAAAGAAGTGTACGTTGCATGCCGGACATGCATTTCACTCGAACGATTTGCAACCAACCTCATATGGCAGGTGAAAATGACGGCGTGCGAGGAAATGAATGCAAACCGAATAGCAGGCGGAAAGTGTTTCTTGGTGAACACAGAGTACCATTTGATATTTCATAAAAAAGGTCTGGCCGATCCTATGTTCTGCCGAAAGACCAAAATAGTGACGCTAAAGTCAATATTAACTTTGAAAATGAAATTGAAAATGAAAAAATGAAAAATATTTTATTCAAAAACTAAGTTGATGCAAACAAAATTGAGGTTGACCTCTCCTTTTAAGTTTGAAAACACTTGTGCCAGGAGAGGCCGCTCTCCCTTAACTTGATTACATTACATTCTTAGCAACTTAATTAAATTGAATCCAATAATTAAAAACTACAGGTGTGAACTAAATCTATGTTAGCACAAACTAAACGTAAACACGTGTGTGTGCAAGCGTGAGTTAATGTTTGTGTGTATGGTGTGTCTGTATTTGTGTATTGGACTGTGTGTATGTATGTGTGTGTGTCGCAATTTATTTACTTATGTATTACTACATTTTGTTAATAGAGTTATACACTCGTAAATGCGAAGATTGATTTTAAAATTGGTGCCTAGCAAAGTAAGTTCGACATACACTTGTTTTAGTCACTTCGTAATTTCGTCTTTTGTTAATAAAGTAGGACCATCTGTAAGTGACTTATGTCTCCCCAGAGTGGTATGTAAAATATATAATTTGCGAATACTTAAAAGGTTGGCTTCTGAATAAAGAGTGGCTGTAGGAAATCTTAGTTTTTTAAATACATTACTTTTAGGAGTATTCTTTGAGCACGCTCCACCTCCAGGAATTTAATTTTTGATGCGCCGCCCCACACTGGAATGCAGTAGATCATCGACTGAGCCAAGGCAACATAGAGTTTTTTGGTTGTTCTACGCTAGCCGAGTGACTAAGGATTTTAAAAATCCATATCAACTTCCTAATTCTACCAACGATTAGATCAATCTGAGAATGCCAAGACAGTCTTTCGTCAATCATAATTCCCAAGTATTTTGTGGTGTGGTAGTTGGTCTTTGAGGTATTAACTTTAAAATTATTATAAAAGTGCATACAAAATCTCATAAAATACAATATCAGCAAATGAAATTAAAAACACTGTAAAAACATCGCTCAAGCAAGATAATAAAAATAATTCAGCAATATAATAAATTTACAATTTATTAATCTCTTTGAAATTCTGTGTTATTGTATAACAATATAGAGTGGAGATATCTCCATGATCCAAAGTCAAATGAACCCAACGTTCATTTGAACCCATCGATCACTTATTTTGAACCATAGCTTTAAAAAATATAAAAAAATCTCGAAAGTAGAACTTAAAGAATTTCTAGGAGAATTATTTTGCACTTGATACGAAGCATACTTTTTGAAAAATTGTACAAAACAAATTCTCAACTAAGTGTGTACTTTAACTGCATACGCAAAATTTTGTTGGAGAGAATGTCTAAGGCATTAAGTCCGCCTTTGTATATACAACGTTATTTTTTATATATTTTAAGTATAAATAGATACCATTTTTAGTTTAAACAAATTTTTGTTGTGTATTCATATATTATTGTCATGTGCTTCTTGATTGTAACAATCACTTTCATATGGAATACGAACAAGGAACTCCACGAGTCCAGCTCGACGTACTGAGGAGTTCACTTGCAAAATATTATGTCCTTTGACTAATGTTTAATGTTAACCTAGCGATTAATGCTAATAGAATCGTCAAGCACATTAATATTATTATTATAACTGAAACTTAAGTTATTTAAATAGTAGGTACAACAAAAAGTCATGAAAACAAAATACTATTGAGATTGGGATTATGATTCCCTTGTTCACAAGATAAACTAAACTTAATTTCAGCGTATCTCTTATTGTTTCTATTAAGAAAATTACAGAACATAGATGGACAGAACTAAACAAACGACATGTTTAATACGGTCCTAACAAATGACAAGTTTAAATTATGTTATGTGAAGAAAAATGTGTTTATTAGCCATGTTTATAATTGGGTCTAAACTGTAGATGGCGTGTCATGATTTTACAGGACTAAACTAATTATTGTCTTCTGTCTTTTTCATAATGAAATCGGAAGAGAAAGATGCACTGAACTTAAATTTTGTTAACAACACAATCTGCACCAGTTTGTTAAGTTTGTGAACAACACAATCTGCACCAGTTTGTTAAGTTTGTGAACAACACAATCTGCGCCACTTTGTTAAGTTTGTGAACAACACAATCTGCACCAGTTTGTTAAGTTTGTGAACAACACAATCTGCGCCACTTTGTTAAGTTTGTGAACAACACAATCTGCACCAGTTTGTTAAGTTTGTGAACAACACAATCTGCACCAGTTTGTTAAGTTTGTGAACAACACAATCTGCGCCACTTTGTTAAGTTTGTGAACAACACAATCTGCGCCACTTTGTTAAGTTTGTGAACAACACAATCTGCACCAGTTTGTTAAGTTTGTGAACAACACAATCTGCACCAGTTTGTTAAGTTTGTGAACAACACAATCTGCACCAGTTTGTTAAGTTTGTGAACAACACAATCTGCGCCACTTTGTTAAGTTTGTGAACAACACAATCTGCACCAGTTTGTTAAGTTTGTGAACAACACAATCTGCGCCACTTTGTTAAGTTTGTGAACAACACAATCTGCACCAGTTTGTTAAGTTTGTGAACAACACAATCTGCACCAGTTTGTTAAGTTTGTGAACAACACAATCTGCGCCACTTTGTTAAGTTTGTGAACAACACAATCTGCGCCACTTTGTTAAGTTTGTGAACAACACAATCTGCACCAGTTTGTTAAGTTTGTGAACAACACAATCTGCGCCACTTTGTTAAGTTTGTGAACAACACAATCTGCACCAGTTTGTTAAGTTTGTGAACAACACAATCTGCACCAGTTTGTTAAGTTTGTGAACAACACAATCTGCGCCACTTTGTTAAGTTTGTGAACAACACAATCTGCACCAGTTTGTTAAGTTTGTGAACAACACAATCTGCACCAGTTTGTTAAGTTTGTGAACAACACAATCTGCACCAGTTTGTTAAGTTTGTGAACAACACAATCTGCACCAGTTTGTTAAGTTTGTGAACAACACAATCTGCACCAGTTTGTTAAGTTTGTGAACAACACAATCTGCACCAGTTTGTTAAGTTTGTGAACAACACAATCTGCACCAGTTTGTTAAGTTTGTGAACAACACAATCTGCACCAGTTTGTTAAGTTTGTGAACAACACAATCTGCACCAGTTTGTTAAGTTTGTGAACAACACAATCTGCACCAGTTTGTTAAGTTTGTGAACAACACAATCTGCACCAGTTTGTTAAGTTTGTGAACAACACAATCTGCACCAGTTTGTTAAGTTTGTGAACAACACAATCTGCACCAGTTTGTTAAGTTTGTGAACAACACAATCTGCACCAGTTTGTTAAGTTTGTGAACAACACAATCTGCACCAGTTTGTTAAGTTTGTGAACAACACAATCTGCACCAGTTTGTTAAGTTTGTGAACAACACAATCTGCACCAGTTTGTTAAGTTTGTGAACAACACAATCTGCACCAGTTTGTTAAGTTTGTGAACAACACAATCTGCACCAGTTTGTTAAGTTTGTGAACAACACAATCTGCACCAGTTTGTTAAGTTTGTGAACAACACAATCTGCACCAGTTTGTTAAGTTTGTGAACAACACAATCTGCACCAGTTTGTTAAGTTTGTGAACAACACAATCTGCACCACTTTGTTAAGTTTGTGAACAACACAATCTGCGCCACTTTGTTAAGTTTGTGAACAACACAATCTGCGCCATTTTGTTAAGTTTGTGAACAACACAATCTGCGCCATTTTGTTAAGTTTGTGAACAACACAATCTGCACCAGTTTGTTAAGTTTGTGAACAACACAATCTGCACCACTTTGTTAAGTTTGTGAACAACACAATCTGCACCAGTTTGTTAAGTTTGTGAACAACACAATCTGCGCCACTTTGTTAAGTTTGTGAACAACACAATCTGCGCCACTTTGTTAAGTTTGTGAACAACACAATCTGCGCCATTTTGTTAAGTTTGTGAACAACACAATCTGCACCATTAAACTTTGTCGTTCAAAACTATTTACGTTGTGGTTGAAACTTGGGTTCCTAGTGCAATACGGAACCCTAAAACTATAAGGGTTCCTAGTTGACTACAGAACCTTAAAAACCGGCCAAATGTGAATCGTACTCGCACACGAAGGGTATCAGTACAAAATAAAAATATTCTATTTTTAGTATCTGTTGTCATAACGGCAACCATTACATCATGTTACATCATTGTGATAATTTCAACTATCTAACTACTCCCGCGACAGACAAACGTCTGATCCGACATGTCTCTTTGCTTTCTAATTCACCGCCGGTTGCTCACGCGTCCATCTCGTATTACAGCTTCCAGCGCAGACCAGTCGCGGGCGGAAGTGCGGGTGGACACAAAGAGGCACAGAACAGCTGGTGGCAGGTGACTGTTGATAAGCAATTGTGTCTGGTAAGTACTAGAATGTGCGTGAGCTATTTGTGTACGACGGGGAAGGAAGTCGGTCAGTGGGCTGTTTAGGCAGGCAGTGGCTAACGAGCCACTGCGGTATCATGCAGGTAATTGCCCTAACATGCTGTAATAAATAATATCCTTAAGCCGTATTTTGCATTTACGATGTGTTTTAAACGAATGAGGAATCCGGAATATTTCACGTGCTCATGGAACGTGAGGTGCCCGTGGTTCATGATACTGATTACTAGTAGCGGGCATGTTCATAAATTAGCTATATTAAAGTTATGTGACTCATGCAAATATTTTATTATGCTATTTTGTGCGGCAAACGTATGGTACTATGTTATGTAGATACATGATTCCTGGTCTGGTCGGACTACAAACTACAACTAATACTACTATTACACTACTACTTTTACTAAACTAGCGATGGACTGCTGCACTGCGTGTCGCGGGTTCCCTTTCCGTACGGAACAAGTATTTGTATGGCCTACAGATAGTTGTACCGGGTCTGTCTATTTGTGTAGGTAAAGTTAAATGTTTGTAAATTCATCTTCGATATAGGAGTACTTCCTAGTGTGGGGTAAAGTTTAAAAAAAAAGTAATCTGAGATGTGAATATTCACCTGCAAAACTACGAGTATTCATCCATTCATTCAGTTGAAAGATGTCCGCCGCTAGAAATAGGCCTCCTCCAAGCACAGGCATTTCGACAGGTTCTAAGCTTTCCACATCCAGGGTATTTTTTTTTGTTTTGACAAATCACACAGATTGAGCTAGCCCCAAAGTAAGTTCGAGATTTGTGTTATGGGATACTAACTCAACGATACTATATTTACAATAGATACAACATCCAAGACCCAGGCCAATCAGGAAAAGATCGTTTTCCATCATGACCTGGCCGGGGATCACAAGGACATCAAACCACCTTTTAGGGGGTCTGCCAGCCCTACGTCTTCCGGTACTTGGTCGCGGCTTCAGAATCTTTCGGCCCCATCGACAATCTGCGTGATGCCGCTAAAGTTTGACAATTCCCCGAGCTGTCTTCTTTTGAATAAGCATGTTTAAATAACTTATTCCTTAATAAATTAGTTTGGCATTCCTTAAAGTTAGTCTATCAGTTGGGTAGACCAGCGGTAGCGGTGGGCTAGTGGCATCGGCCGTGACTTTCAACTTGTAGCTCGTAGGTTCGAACCCCGTCAGGCGCTTTACTTTGTATAAATTATTTCATCAAGGCTGCTCTCAAAACGGTGAAGAAAACCATCGTGGGGAAACCGGCATGTCCTAGAGTCGAGAACTCTCACCGCGAGGAGGTCTGCGTCCCAACTGTGGGAACATGTACAGGCTGATTATGTAGTCCACCTTATTCACCATATAACTTTCCACCACCAACACATAACTCATGACGATTGTCATCAAGGACGCAACGCTCGCCTACCGTTGTAACTTGCATGTGTGAGCAAGCAGTAAGCTATAAGCGGTACCATAGTGTTTGCAAATGATTCTCAGTTATAAAACTCAGGGTTCTTTGGCGACTCATAAATATATTTCGTGGAAGCTGATTATCCCTGGGAAAAGTAAATTAGCAATGATTGACGTCAACACATTCATTCGTACATTCTCTGGGCAGGTATAAGTGTAACCCTAAACCAAATTAACAGATTTACTAAAGTTGTTTGGACAGCAGGCCCACAAAAAAAACTGAACCAGAGCGACTCGGACTCGACGAGCCTTTAGAACTTTGTAGGTATGTAAGGAAGACAGCAGGACAAGCTACCCGAAACTGTCAAATATTCCTGATCATCTTTGAGCCTTAATGCTTTAGAGATAAAGTTGACCGATTTTAATCTGATAGATTGTAGTTGCTTGATGTGCTCTCGTCTGTACCAGGATCCTGACAATGCTCGAAGATGGGCGAAGTCAGCAAAATACAGCGAGAACTGTTGGTGTGAGGCGTTTGGCTGAAGCAAATTTAACGCCATTGAGACCTGCAAATGTTCCAAAACTAGAAAAATACCACAGGAACTTAAGGTTGGGTTAAAACTCAACTTACTTTTACTTAGGTTAGGTTACGGGCCGAAAATCTGAAATTAAAATAGGTTTAGATTGCCTCACAAATTGATTCCCCGGTACGCAGTATTTTATTGTTAAAATTGAACGTGCTCCATTCCAAAAGTGTTTCGGGTTATTTTGAATAGACGCTTCGGTAAGTTTTATATAATTTGCGTAACACTGAGTTTCTAATATTTTTACCCTATCACGAAGGAGTTTAAATGTTAGTTTGTCAGCTTTATTTCCGTAGGTTTTAAATTTTTCAAAGTATTTGTATTTCTCTTTTATCGTTGTAATCAATGGGAACTGTTGCAGTGGGGTAATAGCGTAACATACTATTACATAGTAGTAATGGAGTTTAATTTGAGAGATCAACATTATTCACTGCGTTATTTACGTTGTTGAGCTGATGTATTAGTTGAACATTATTATAGATTGCGTTATCGATAAAACTTCGGAATCATTAACCGACTGTATCAAGAACAGTCAGTATTACATATATCACGCTTAAAAGATCCGTAATCACATTTATCTTTTATAGCATTCATGGTGCCCAATCTGGGAGATGTGGTTCAACTAGATCTTTTGTAATTGTGATCGTCGATTGGTGCTAGTGGACTTTAACTTTAACTCACATTGACTACCTGCCCCCTAATCGGCGAACACATATTTGTCAAATGATTGCGACTAATTGGCATCAGTTGGGTTCGTTCGGACCGCCCATTGGTCCGTTCGGTCCAAACGATCCCAACTAGTTGCAATCATTTGACAAAAATGTGTTCGCCGATTAGGGGGCTGGTACTACTCTGGAACAAGCTAGTCATGTAGTCATAGTGACTGGAACTTATAACTTGAACTTATAGAGAGGACTAAGTGAGTCAGTAAGTCTATAAGTTGTGCGAGCTTAATCGGCCCTATGTTTTGATTGCGTTCTCTTAGACATTACATTCAACACCGCTTTCAATCCAAAAATCGATTACTTACAATATTTTTACTAAAGTTGTCCTGATCCAGTCACTAGTCTATTCTTCAGTTCCGAGACAGAAACAGAGACAGGTCACATTAACACAGATTAATATTGAAAACAGTATCAACAATTCGACATGCATCAGAAGCTGCAGCTAATTGGTGCAGTCGGCGTCAGATGCGCCCGCGCCGGTAATGCCCAGCGCTTCCGTGAGAACAGCTTTCTCTGAGGGTGTGTCGCTCATCTGCTAAATACTACTGTGAGCTATCCTGTATAGTTTGGAGTACTGCCTGTTGTGAACTGGTTGAAGCAGAAATCTCCATAGATCCAAAACAAAAGTTGCTTTCAAAATTAGATATAAACATCGGATCGGTAACTTGAATCGATGGCAATATAAGACATCCCCAAACTTGGCAGCCTTGTTTTTACTCAGTTCTTAATGTTTCAAGCGAGAATATGGAGATCTTGAAGGGATCACGCACGCGCTCAATTAACCAGTCGTGTATTTAAACTGTGGGAACAATACATAATCACGCGATGCCGAATCTTATCAATGAACAGTGGACAACAACAACACAACAGACAGGTGCGCGACTTTCACCGGCGCGTGCAGGCGCATGCGCGTCAGTCGCCGCCGAGAGCCGAGCGCCGCGCACGCGCTCACAGTTATGCGCCGACAATATGGCAGACGCCGAGCGAACCGATACCTACGACGCGAGGGTCACTACGGCTACTGTCTCCAGCCTCAAGTCTGAGGACTCCACAGAGCAGCTCATCTGCAAGACTCCTCATAAGAAAGTTAAGAAAGTGACCAAAGACAAGAGTGTGAGTTCTAAGAGTGTTGAAGCGGGCAGTGATGAACCTACTCGGAAGCGACTGGTGGTGTTTCTGGGGCTGGGGCAGGTGGTACTCGGCGCCCTATTGGTGGGCGCCGGGGCGCTGGCCGTGGTGAAGGGCGCTGCCCTGTCGCGGGTGGGTGCGGGACTTTGGGCGGGCTGTGTCGCTGTAGTGGCCGGGGTAGTAGGCGTGCTCGCCGGCATCAATGACTGCTACGGATTGAACGGAGGAAGCAACGGGTGAGTTTCAGCAGCAGGAGAGATCTCTGTGTGCAATAAACTGGCAGAGAGAGAGTTTGAGTGAATTCATTCCGAGGTGTAAGTTTTATCTATGTGTTTGACGCAACAGAGCATGAATTCGTGAATGTGAAATGACTGCGGTTATAAAGATAACATTATAATTATTCGCAAATTAACAAAATAAAACATAAGATTGCATGCCGTACTAAACAAAGTAACTAAATAAAACATAAGATTGCATGCCGTACTAAACAAACTAACAAAATAAAACATAAGATTGCATGCCGTACTAATTAACAAAATAAAACATAAGATTGCATGCCGTACTAAACAAATTAACAAAATAAAACATAAGATTGCATGCCATACTAAACAAAGTAACAAAATAAAACATAAGATTGCATGCCGTACTAAACAAATTAACAAAATAAAACATAAGATTGCATGCCGTACTAAACAAATTAACAAAATAAAACATACCTAAGATTGCATGCCGTACTAAACAAATTAACAAAATAAAACATACCTAAGATTGCATGCCGTACTAAACAAATTAACAAAATAAAACATAAGATTGCCTGCCGTACTAAACTTATTAAAACGATACGGAAACGTTTGTTAAAAGAGAAACTGTTGTACATTACATTCTTGTAACTTAGTTTTAAATTGAAGAGAAAGTTATCTTTTACGAAATAAATAAACAAACAGGCCGCGAGACAGACTAGACTACATGCTTCATAAGTCAGACTTTTACGATATAAAAATTGATGTCAACATTATTTTAATATTCGTTAGGATTTTCGGGGTTATCTCTCGGAAGTTTTTATTTTGCATAAATATTGTTTTTTTTTTTTTTTTGCCCGACGCGAGGAACCACTTTTACTGGAGAATGCAAACGACTTCATTGGAATCACGAGCGATAATATTAAAAAATGTTTGTAAGTTGTTGGTGACAAATGTATAAAGTGTTAGTTTACTGTTATCAGAAATACAGAATACTTATATACTACATGGTCAAAAGTGTCTGAACAATATACTTAAATATCCTAAACCGACACTGTTGTTCATAAATCTGGCTCGGTATGATTCCTAGTTTAAGGTAGTTACGTCTATTTAAACTCTATCGAATTTCATTGCATTTCCATCATTACCACTTTCAACACTGTAAGGAAACTGGCTTGTTCTTGAAACAAATATAGGAAGACATTATGACATCCAGCTTTTGGGCGCGTGGTGGATTACGGTTGCCTACCTTTTTATTGGCTGAGGTTAAATTACCTATCCTGCTCTGGACGGAGCGGAAGGTCGTGAAATACTTTTACTGACTTTTGAAACTTACCCGTGTTCCTTTTACTATGCTGTGCCTCCAATCTTAAATAAATAAATCTCCTAGAACAGCGCGTGGAACACGGCACGCCGTCACCCCGGGCCTGGTCCTTCCCTGACAGCGAACTACCCAGCTACGATGACCGGGAGTTGGTTGTTGTCCGTTAGGGCGCCTCTCGCAGTGACTATGGGCTTGAGGATACAAAGATTGCTTCTTCCTCATGCACTCCATCTCCTCCTTTGCAATCATTACTGTTTCGCAAAAGGAAGTGACGGCCTGCCATGCACTTGTTCCGGACCATGGCCTGAACCAGGGCCGGACGATAGATATCGTCGCCGCCTGTCACACGTTGTTCACACATTGGTGACACCTTGGAATTTCCTCCCGCGTTATCCGGAAGAAGAAAATCCCGTCCACAAAAAACAACCGTATCGGTGAAAGCCTGCGTCTGGCGGAAGGTGAGGGAGCCGTAGCGCCTCTCAACCCACTTCTCAAAGAGCGTATTGTAGCGTGCCTAGCACTGGCATATTCTCGCTGTCCATAAGATCCCGCCAGACCGTGATTACTCGGCAGATCCTATGGCAGCAATTCAGCAATTACCGTGCGGTATTTAAGGGGTTGATGTCATGATGATGATGATTCCTGGATTAGCCGGATCGACATGACCCTCTAGGACACGATCAACCAGCGGATTGATCTTCGTCTCACGGACCATGATCACACCGTTGTCTCGTAAAGGGCCATGAATCGCAAGAGCCCGCGTAGAGCTTCCACGGCTGATTTTCTTATATACTAAGGAGGCCTACGTTTATTGTGACGGGGCGCAAAGTGACATTATAGGCTTATGATGGAATTACTTCTTTGGTATTGATAGTTAAGCCTACAGGACCGCACCCATGGTACAGCAGAAATTCCTAGTGTGGGGCAACATTGTGACATAATTTTGGGAATCCTTTGATAGAAATACTATGATTCTAGTCATCGACCTTGTATTACACAATCAGAAACTACATGATATTAACTATAAATCATAATTATGAATTCACAGTCAGCAAACTGCCTCCTACATACGTAGTCATTAAAAACTTCTTACGTTAAATAAATCCCTGAAAATCATTTAGAAAACATCTTAAAGGCTTAAAGTAGCAGAAAATCAACTTTCCATCACTAGAGTAATAGTAGATATTGCTGCATTTATAGCGTCAATTTTCCTCACAATACCAACACGCGTCGTTAATATAAGAAAGCGTCTGCACCTCGAGTTCCATACTAACCATAAATCCTTCAGTTAGGAAATAGGAAATCAATCGACAGCATTCCACAAACTCGCTGCTATAGCAACCAGGTTGTTTGATCAAAGTCCAGCGCTTTCTCTCGGTTGTTCAGTTGCATCTTGTATGTAACATACTTGTTTTATATAACGCAAAGGTCGTATGCCGCTATGGACTCGGGTTCGAGTGAAAAATTAGGAAAGTTGGACGATATTGAATGGATGTGATTTCGGTATTGATTCTTTCAGGATTATGATGCGCTAGCTGTGCCCTAAGGTTTCATCCGCGTGACTATCAATCCTGCGGGAATATCGAAATAAAAATCCTATGTGTTATTCCTGGTTATAAACTACCTGTGTGCCAAATGTCATCTAAATCCGTTCAATAGTGTTTGCGTGAAAGAGTTACAAATATCCATCCATAGTTACAAACTTTCGCATTTATAATATTAGTAGGAATGTTCTTTTTTTTTTCAAATGGAGTAAATTATTGAAATGATTGTGAAGTCGACATCGGTTTTGGTAATTCCGGTTTGTAACTACTATACTATCGTTAAAGGAATTTAGAAAAAAGATTGGTCCCTTTATAAAACCCTGAGGAACACACTAAAACGGGAAGTATTTCCATTTTTGGCATTTTAATTGGCGCATATCTGTTTGTAGAAACATGTACACTCTTCAGGCATTTAAACGTTAACGCAATATTTATTTACCATTTTAACTTCACAATTTCAACCACAATGATGTGTCGATTGACCCAAGCTTTTAACAATCAGGGTACCATTCTTCTTAAGATTTCCTTTAGTATTTTTTTGCTATTATTTACTAAGGAAACCAACAATAAACTTAATAGATTTCCTCCGTTGGAACAGATATTAAACTCACTTATAAATAATAAAAAACACATTTTAACCGAAGTGATTGAGATCTCGGAGAGAATGCGTTAGACTGTATCTCTAAAGGAAAGAGATTATAAAACCATTAGTTTATGAGAGAAACATGCAAGTGTTAGTACCAACATGTGTAATATAAATTATCGCGAATTATTCACAGTGGTCGTATTGATTCTTCTTTAATGTCTTAATTTGATTCTGATTCGATTTAAGTTTGATTCTCTTCGATATTAGATTTTTGACCCTCGACAGGAACTCAGGCGTACATGTTATAATTGTATCTGCAGATTGACTTTTTCCATCGACAAAAATTAGAACCTCTTAACAAAGTTTCATCCCCTAACCCCCTAACTAAAGAAAAATATAAAAAAGAAATATTTCGGTAATGCTCACATTCGTCTTATAACTCTAATCCTTGATCAAAATTTCAAGTTTCTGCTCTGTACATTGTCAGTGAAATTAAGATCTTTGTTATAGAAGAAGATTACTGAATGTTCTTCTTCTTCTTCATCGGTCCACCTTGTTGGGAGCCTCCCTACGCTGCGTCTTCCAGTACGTGGCCGCCACTCCAGAACCTTACTGCCCCATCGGCCATCGGTTCTACGAGCAATGTACCCTGTCCACTGCTACTTAAGTTTAGCGACTTGAAGAGTTATGTTGGTGACTTTAGTTCTTCTACGGACCTCCTCATTTCTGATTCGATCACGCAGAGAAACTCCGAGCATAGCTCTTTCCATTGCCCTTTGTGTGACTCTGAGCCTTTGTATGAGGCCCATTGTGAGCGACCACGTTTCAGTTCCGTAAGTAATCACTGGTAGTAAGTAATACGTCCATATCTCTCACATGATATGTATTTAGTTCCACATGTCCATATGTTTCTTTGTAAGAAGTACTCATATCTAAACGAGTGTTGCGCAGCGGCGCGTAACTTGTTCCGCTGCGCGCACGCAGATGTTGGCGCATACGACACAGGTGTAGTGCACTACCGAGCGTCGTTAAAAAAGGGTTTACCAATGTTGGTTTAAAATATTGAAAACTTAGGAGAAGCGAGTGTGGAGAGAGCCGTAGTTCCAACTAATGCTATACTTGTGCAGAACTCGATAAAGAATAGAGATAAACAAACCAATTCAGGGTTATCACAACTTACGTTTTACAAATCAGTAGGCCTAGTATGAGTTTTCAATACGAAACTCGTTCGATCGTATCGAGCGCGTTTGACTCAGCGATTGGCCCGCTTCAAGGTCGTAAGAACTCTCAACCAATGAGAGCGCCAAACGCGCTCTATACGATCGAACGAGTTTCGTATTGAAAACTCATACTAGGCCTACTGTTATTTACATGACTATCGATTTTTACATGCTAACTATGTATTAACAATTCCTATATTTCAATCATATATTTCACTTTTTACAAGTTATAGGAGGTCAGGTTATACAGGGTGTATCTGACATCGTAACGCAAACTTCGCGAAAAGGCTAGACCGCATGCCACTAATAAAATTATGATAGTCATTTATGTCGTTAATGAATGGTTACAGAAATAACAATATTTAAAAAAGTGTCGGCTCGGCCTTTGCAAGCGTGCCGCCGTGCGGATTTGTAGGTAAGACGTTGATCCCTGATGTGAACTCTATTAAATCAGCTGATAAGCTAGTTTTTCGAGTTTTGTTTTCATTGCGCTTTTTTGTGTAATTAGCGAATTAATTAATTTTTACTTTAAAATCTTATTGGGTTATAAAAGTATAGCAATTATGAGCGGTCTAAAGTGAAAAAAACTACATATATTTTTTTTTATCATAAAAAGCCGACGAAAAATTCCACCACTGGGGTGTTCAGAATCATGTACTGGATCCATGATACTCGTTTGTGCGTCGATGTCAGATACACCCTTAACATCTTTACAATCTTTAATGAGTGATCAAAACATTTATGTCTTTCAAGAAACATTCATGTAGATAATGGTGTTTTGTACATATAATCGTTCGGGATAAAATTGGCAAAATGTAATCTTCGTAAATCGTATTGTGAACGCGTTCACTGCACAGTTCGTAAATCTATTTCCTCTTAATTTGCGAAGAGAGCGATATATCAGTCTCCTCGCAATTCTGTCCTGCACAGTCAACTCCAAACTCCAACTCATAGGTCCGTATTCAGAACGTCAGTCAAAACTCAAGCATTACTTAATTCTCGTTTCAAGCCATTTGATTGGTTGAAACTAATTTTAAGTAATGTTTAAGCAGAGATCAATGCTTGAGTTTCCTTCTGGAATACGGATTTTATACTGAACACTGTCTAGTAGTTGGAACACGGCGCGTGCAATGGTGCGGATCGTGTACCGTTGCTCCCGCGCTGCTTCCTCGTCGCTGTTTGTTGATCCGTACTTAGACACGTGTCTGGTACAGTTAGCACTATTGTGTCGTCTGCCAGATGGAAATCACTTCTGGAAGCTGTGAGATATGACTGATGCTTATGTATGCTTTTTGTTGGTATATCTTTGTTATTTGTTTATGGAAATATTACAGTTTAAAGATATTTCTCAGTAGTAAACTTATGTGAGAAGGTTTATGAGACATATCACCTATTTTCATATTTCCAATAAACTAAGCAAAAATAATTGCTTTGTTAAGATTGGCTAATATCTCTCTCACATCAGTTAAAGAGATTCTCTCGAATATTGTACTTTATACGGCCTACTCAAAGGAGGTCCTTTGGTGGTAATACAATGTGGTAATAATAATAGTAGGCTATAGATCGAGTAGTATATCTCCTCTAGTGCATGTAGTTGGCAGTAATAAACACTTGCACTGACTGGACTGGTCTAATCAAATCTGTAACGCTTTCCTTGAAAAGACTATTTCAAATATCACTCGACAGTGTGTGTGTCACTCGACAGTGTGTGTCACTAGACAATGTGTGTCACTCGACAGTGTGTGTCACTCGACAGTGTGTGTCACTCGACAGTGTGTGTGTCACTCGACAGTGTGTGTGTCACTCGACAGTGTGTGTGTCACTCGACAGTGTGTGTGTCACTCGACAGTGTGTGTGTCACTCGACAGTGTAAGTGTCATTCGACAGAGTGTGTGTCACTCGACAGTGTGTGTGTCAGTCGACAGTGTGTGTGTCACTCGACAGTGTATATGTCACTCGACAGTGTGTGTCACTCGACTGTGTGTGTCACTCGACAGTGTGTGTCACTCGACAGTGTGTGTGACACTCGATAGTGTGTGTGTGTCACTCGACAGTGTGTGTCACTCGACAGTTTGTCAGATAAGAAACGCCGACCTCATCTAACTTATTTCTTTAATAATATGACATTAAATGTGATTCATATATCCTATTTAAAGAACAAACAATTAAATTTAATTGCACAGGAGTTGTTCAGTATTTTGGTAGTAGTCCGAAAGACTAACGTAATTGATTTTTTAGTTTCCGCTATACATACGTTACTTCGTACGTTTACCAACATTACGTTTGCGCAACCAGGCGTGCCGTGAGTTTTACACACTCACGCGAGTTAATTTAGCAAGCTTCTTATATTAATCAAAATATGTGTCTGTATATACACAGCCTGCTAATAATATACCGAAATGTCGTTATTTCATAATTCAGTTATCTGGGGAACTAGTTAAATTGTATTTAGTCTGTTGTCAAGTGAACGTCTCAGAGGATTATGTTAATGCGTCATATTGTTAATATGTCATATTGTCGCGGGAAATAAACTGATTAGTTTATATTCGAACAACGTTAATCATCTTATTCTTTCTATTTCGTTAAGAAGAGGATAGAAGGTATATAGCAATTTATATAATCATAATCAGCTGAGAGACCGCGCAATGTTTTCAATCGCTGTTATGAGAAAATTCGTTTAGAGAATTAGTAGATAGATTAAAAACCCGTATATAGTCTAACAGTTAATTAATATATACAAATAACCATGGATTCAATAAAATTTACATTTATATTG
Organism: Sesamia inferens; assembly: GCA_037179545.1. Classification (NCBI taxonomy): domain Eukaryota; kingdom Metazoa; phylum Arthropoda; class Insecta; order Lepidoptera; family Noctuidae; genus Sesamia; species Sesamia inferens. The sequence goes on along the minus strand of CM073926.1, from coordinate 33,703,714 downwards.
TTAGTATGATCTTAAAAACTAACTTAGTACCTAACAACTAAAAGAGACTGGTTTAAGCTCCACACCAGTGCGCTGTGTAGCTTGCTGTTTATTACCTGCAGGATGATGTTAGGTACATCGCCCGCGCAATCTGCTTATCAGTGAGGTTGCCTTTTTGCACCAGGTGGTATCAAAACCATCTGTGCACGACAAACTAAAACTAACAACAAAAAACACTTAAAATTAAACAAGTGCTGCTGTTATATACGTAACCAGTCCGAGCCTCCGCACCAACGGTTACTTACTCATTATACATAACCGGTCCGAACCTCCGCACCAACGGTTACTTACTCATTATACATAACCGGTCCGAACCTCCGCACCAACGGTTACTTACTCATTATACATAACCGATCCGAACCTCCGCACCAACGGTTACTTACTCATTATACATAACCGGTCCGAGCCTCCGCACCAACGGTTACTTACTCATTATAAATAACCGGTCCGAGCCTCCGCACCAACGGTTACTTACTCATTATACATAACCGGTCCGAGCCTCCGCACCAACGGTTACTTACTCATTATAAATAACCGGTCCGAACCTCCGCACCAACGGTTACTTACTCATTATACATAACCGGTCCGAACCTCCGCACCAACGGTTACTTACTCATTATACATAACCGATCCGAACCTCCGCACCAACGGTTACTTACTCATTATACATAACCAGTCCGAGCCTCCGCACCAACGGTTACTTATTCATTATACATAACCGGTCCGAACCTCCGCACCAACGGTTACTTATTCATTATACATAACCGGTCCGAGCCTCCGCACCAACGGTTACTTACTCATTATAAATAACCGGTCCGAACCTCCGCACCAACGGTTACTTACTCATTATACATAACCGGTCCGAACCTCCGCACCAACGGTTACTTACTCATTATACATAATCGGTCCGAACCTCCGCACCAACGGTTACTTACTCATTATACATAACCGGTCCGAACCTCCGCACCAACGGTTACTTACTCATTATACATAACCGGTCCGAGCCTCCGCACCAACGGTTACTTATTCATTATACATAACCGGTCCGAACCTCTGCACCAACGGTTACTTATTCATTATACATAACCGGTCCGAACCTCCGCACCAACGGTTACTTACTCATTATACATCCGAGATACAGGTTTTACCTAGTTCGGTTGCAGATGCTCCTATTATGTAGCGTATGTATTACCTATATAGTTACTATGTTTTATGTTGTTTTGTAGTTCGTATATTTATTGGTGAATTTATTATACATAACCGGTCCGAACCTCCGCACCAACGGTTACTTACTCATTATCTATACCATTTAAAAAACACAAATTTTATTCTGCTTTTAGTAATTATTGTTATAGCAACAACATCATCTATAACCTAACCCTTTGCTTGGTGTTTGTGGACTACGAAAAAGCCTTTGAATCGATCGAGACCTGGGCTGTACCTACTGCAGTCTCTTCAACGGTGCCAAGTACACTATCGATATATTGAAGCGCTGAAGGGTTTGTATGAAAACGCCTCCATATCATTCCGAATACAGGACCAGACCTCCAAATCAATACCTCTGCAGCGTGGTGTCAGACAGGGATGTGTTATCTCCCCGAAACTGTTCACCGCTGCATTGGAAGATTGCTGCATTCTTCAAGGTTCTGGACTGGAAAGGACTGGGCATCAACATCAATGGCGAGCACATGACACACCTTCGGTTTGCTGATGATATCGTAGTCATGGCTGAGACCGCGGAGGACCTGAGTACAATGTTCGAAGACCACAGTAGAGCCTCCGAGCGAGTCGGCCTTAAAATGAACATGGGCAAGACAAAAGTCATGTCTAATGCCCATGTTGTACCGATTCCTATTATAAAGATTGGAGACTCTGTTCTCGAAGTTGTTGACAGTTACGTGTACCTGGGACAAACTATCCAGTTAGGAAGGTCCAACTTCGAGAAAGAGGTCAATCGTCGAATCCAACTCGGCTGGGCTGCTTTCGAAAAGCTACGTAGAATCTTCTCGTCCGAAATACCGCAGTGTCTCAAGACAAAAGTCTTCGACGAGTGTGTGTTGCCAGTGATGACTTGTGGAATTGAGACGTGGTCGCTAACAATGGGCCTTATAAGAAGGCTCAAAGTCAGTCAAAGGGCAATGGAGAGGGCTATGCTTGGGGTTTCACTGCGCGAACGAATCAGGAATGAGGAGATCAGCAGAAGAACGAGAGTTACCGACATAGCCCGAAGAATTGCAACACTAAAGTGGCAGTGGGCTGGACACATTGCCCGTAGGACCGATGCCCGATTTGGCCGACGGGTTCTCGAATGGCGACCACGCACCGGAAGAAGTAGCGTGGGTAGGCCCCCAACAAGGTCGACCGACGACCTGGTGAAGGTCGCGGGAAGCCGCTGGATGCGGGAGGCGCAGGACCGGTCGTCGTGGAAAACCTTGGGGGAGGCCTATGTCCAGCAGTGGACGTCTTTCGGCTGAAATGATGAACAACATCATCATCATCAACCTTTATTTTTTATCGTCCCACTGCTGGACACAAGTCTCCTCTCATACAGAGAAGGATATAGCAACAACGGAAATACCTATCTAATATCTGTGAATGAACAAATTTCAACTGTCTAGTTCCTGAAGTACACAGACTGGTGACAAACAGACGGACACTGGAGTCTTACTAATAAGGTCCCGTTTATAAACTCTAACCATGACAACCTCATTATATACATATAAATACCAACCATCAACACATCACCACCACCACCATACATATTAATCTTTTTAATTAGATTTGCAGTGTTTTTATGAGACTGAAAGAGTACCTACTCTTCCAGTCTCTAGAGGTGAGACGTACTAGGCAAAACGCGTACTGAGTCTTGCAAGTACGAGTAGGTACGTGAAAAAACCTATTCCAAAAACCTATTCCTCGAGTGTTTTGAAGTACGCGTCGATTGGTGCTTCCGTCAATCCAATCTCTAAAAACGATATAAAAACATAAGTTTTATATTGAAAACACCCATGCAACACCAGATCTTCCACCTCTCATCCCAATCCAATTCAGTATACTTATATCGAACCTAGCAAATTATAGTTATTAAAGCAAAAAGATAATTAAAATAGAAAAACCACACACCTAAGTCGGCATTAATTCTCATTATAACTAGGCACAAATATTAATTATTTGTAAGAACTAAGACTCCGTCGTTGCAGTACGTAACTAACTGAATAAATTCTTTCTTTTTTAAACCGTTTCTTCAAAATTCAAATAAGAATTAAGACGAGCGAGACAGGAACACATAATGATTTTGCGTGAAAATTTTAATCGATGCAATTAAACCGAAACTTTAAAACTCGGTCATATGGTCGATATTAGATCCGCGATATTCATTTCACTCACACATTGATCGAGCGCGGCTCGCGTAGGAAACACGTAGTGTCGTGCAGATCCCTGAGTCGTACTAGCCACAAAATAGATACTATTTTGTTTTGCGTACGAACATGTCCTAGCGGATCTGTAAGTTTGCGTGTGTATTTGAGTTCGATACTTCAAAATACTCTATACGCGTTTGAACGCCGATGCGAAACCTAGTTTTTAAAAGTATGACGTGAAACCTATTCCATAAACCTATACGAGTATATACGTCCCACCTTTACCAGTCTCATCAAAAGACTATCTCATCAAGATACTTATCTTACATAAATATGCCCACGTAATACTGAAACCATGTTTCCCTCCGCGTCATGCGACATGGCGTCATGTCACGAAGGGAAACAACCTATTATCGTGTTCATATGATGAAAGGTTGTCAATTCTTACGCGCTGTTCATCTTAGCGCCCATTGGTGGCTAAAATATAGTAAACTATGTCGTTTTGATTGAGGGCAAGGGTAAATTAATGATGAAAAATGTTGTTGTTGTAAAGTCAAGGAATTTAAATTGATTAACAAATTAAATTATCCGTATATTCATATCGAAAATTCATACAACAAACTGAAAAAATGAAATTGACAAACTGACATAACGCCGCCCGGTAAGGACCAGGCCCGGGTGAGAGATGCCAGCACATCCTGACGGGGCTCACGAAGACCGATGCCTGCCAGGGTTGCGGGTCGATTGAATCAGAAACCGTATCCCTGGCTCAGAAGCCGCTGAAGAAAGACGGGTATGTTTTAGACTGTAAAAGTCTGACACGCCTTTCCGCTCATTTGATGATGTCCCATCCACACAAAGAAAGGTGACTACTGACTTGAACTTAATTAACTTTACTGTGGGCTTAATTAACTTTACTGTGAACTTAATTAGCTTTACTGTGAACTTAATTATCTTTACTATGAACTTTTAATTTGAAAAAAGTGCCATTGTAATTTGAGACACACACACATTTTCTCCGGGATAATAATAATAATCTCTGAATAGATGCTGCATATGCGCTTACACTAAAATTCTCCCGCAGGTCAACACGACGAAACATGGAACAATCCCATGTTTCCATTGTAACAAGTTCACAATTAATCAATAATCAAATCAATCAATGTTGACGTCACTTCGACTTGTGAAAAATCAACTTATATTCGACTCAGAAGTCAGAATATCTGAATTACTGTTTCCGAGAATGTTTGCAAAATTACTAATCTTATGACCACTTACTTCTCTTGATTCGGATTTTAGTTTTTTAATCTTTTAGCCCAAAAATGTAAATAGGTGCACATTTGAAGATTCGCATCTGGCTTTCCCTGTTCTGAAACGGGAAAGTTCCACATACATTTAAAGACTACATAACTCTAGTATCAACGTGACTCGATAGGATGCCTCGACAAGTGTATGTAGTGTGTGCTTTCACTCGCTCGCGACACGTTGCGTCATACAAGCCAATCTATGTTATAACTTGCTCGCTCTATGGTACATTTTCAAATGACAATCACGAGAGAAAATAATTAGTTTGTAAAGTGCCGAAAGGAAGATAGTGTCGATCGATGATTAATGCTGAAGGCATCGATTTATTTAAGATAAGATGTTAAATGATCGGCTGAACGATCACGGAGGCTGTAATGGAATCTCGTAATAGGTGCTCTCTTGAGTCAGGGTTTCTATTTATCTGTAACGAGTTTCTTTGCTAGTTGAGGTGTGTTGTGTTGGATGCTGGGGCCCCAGTGTGCAATTACGTCGTGGAGCTGTCGATTCTTACATCACGAGTTCACGATGGATCAATTATGATTATCACAAACACAGCCCACTTTTGATGTTGGTATACAATGGGGAGACAATAATCCCTTAATTAATGAAAACACTGACTATGTGTTAGCCAAATGATTAATAAGTATTGAGTATTTTAGAAATGTCAAATAAATCCTAGATTCAAAATTAAAGAAGTGCTGATTATTTGTTTAGCTAAGCCACAGACTGGGAACGTTATGGTACTCTATCGGTTTAGGTAGTTAACTAAAGGTGAACAAAAAACGACAGGATATATGTATTTAACCGACTAAACGTAATAACACCACTCACCTTAGTTGTATGTTACGTCAGAGTTGCATTCTTCACTTCAGCTGCGATTTTTATTTCGTTATTAACAAATCAGTATACGTGTTTTAATTCACTGCTGTACTACCTTTTGTTTGCAACGTTATCTGCGAGAAATTTATTGTCCCCGGCTCACCAAGTTGCATCTCAACTCCCAAACTTTTTTTTTGATGGGTAATCATCAAATAAATGACTTCTTCCGCTTTGGGCGGAGCGGAAGGGCGTGTCAGACTTTTACTGACTAAAACCCACCCGTGTTTCTTCTCTTGCCTGTGCGACGGCCGGGGCCATGTTTTCTTGTTTAACCAACCCGCAACCCTGACCTAGGAGGAATCGGTCTTCGTGGACCCCGTCATGATGTGCTGACATGTTTTTGAGGTGCGCGTGAAACATAACGCGCCGTCGACCCGGGCCTTGTCCTTGCCGGACGACGAGCTGCGAGTGGCTGCGTGTTAGGTGTCATCTCCCGACCAGGTCGTCTCCTGCGGCGGCTAGTGGCGTGAGGGCGTTGGGATTCCCTTTGCCTCACGCTCCCCGCCTCCTCCATTGCCAGCATCACTGCTTCGCAGAAGGAGGTGACAGCCTGCCATGCCCTCTTGCTCCGGACCATGGCCTAAACCAGGGTCGGACGCGAGAGATCGCCGCCGATCGCTGCTACGAGGACACGGCGGTGCTTTACCCAAGCCGGGCAGACCTCCACCGTATCCTCAGGGCGAGCTACACAATGGTGACACCCTGGCGTTTCCTCCCGCCTAATACGGAACAGGAACCTCCCGAAACAATCGTGTCCGGAGAGGACCTGCATCAGGCGGAAGGTGAGGGCGCCATGGCGCCTCTCTAGCCACTCCTCAAAGAGGGGACTTACCGCCGCTATTGTGGCGTGCCCATCAACTCCCACTCTAACTTTTTATTTTTGCTCGTTTCCATAATGTCGTAATTTTCTTCGTGTTGTCAAATTAGTATATTATTGAAATCCAACTAGGAATTCCTCCTCATACAAACTTATAAAGGTTCAAAAACAAACATTTTCCTCTTTATAATACACATAAATATATATATATATAGATTGTCGTCTCCACCTCGTGCTCGGTACTCGGCACACACACTATCATGTTTTGTCATTCACAAAGATGTTTGCTGAGTAGTAGTATGAGTGTTGCTCCCTCTAAATTGCAATCCTCTACAGAGATAATTACTGATGAAAAGGAAATATGCGAGTGTTTTAACGATTACTTCTTTAGTATAGGTACACTTCTAGCTAATCAGATACCTGCTAAATATCATGACACTCAGGCTAACACTATCACGCCAAACAAAGCTGTGGATGCATCTTCACTTTCTCAGATAACACCAGCGACGGTTGACGAAATTAGGAAAATAATTGATAACCTGAATGCAAACACCAGCACGGGCCTGGATGGTATTAGTGTGAAATCACTCAAATATGTAAGAAATCTCATATTACCTAGTCTCACTCAATGTATCAACAAATGCTTGCTTGAAGGTCACTTTCCTGACTCATTAAAGTATGCCAAAGTTAGTTACCCCTATCTTTAAAGCTGGTTCTAAACTCTCCCCGGACAATTATAGACCTATATCGGTCCTGCCTGTGTTGTCTAAAGTTTTTGAAAAGCTATTGCATAATCGCCTTAGTTTATATTTAAATTCACATAACTATCTTTCTCAACGACAGTATGGCTTCAGATCAAAGTCTAATACTCTTTCAGCTGCGACAGACTTAATTACAAATCTTAAAACTAACATAGATAAGAGACACATTGCTTTAGGGATCTTCATCGACCTAAAACAGGCGTTCGATACTGTTAGTCACAGATTGTTGATAAATAAACTTGAATCGATCGGTATAACTGGAATTGCTTTAAAAAATTTTGAATCGTACCTCCAAGGGCGCCGACAGGTTACCAAAATCGGTGACAATGTAAGCACGCCTAGGATAATCAGCTACGGCGTGCCTCAAGGCTCAATTTGTGGTCCTCTTTTATTCCTCATCTATATTAACAACATAGACAAGATAGGCTTGAAGGGGCAAATTTCTTTATATGCTGATGACACTTGCCTTTTTTATTATGGTCACTCAATTGACTCAATAATACAAGATGCACAAGAAGATCTCACAATCTTGGAAAGGTGGTTTCTAAATAACCTGTTAACAATCAATATATCTAAAACTAACTATATAATATTTGCAGCTAAAAACAAAAAAGTCCCAGATCACAAACCTCTTAGTATCAATGGAATAAATCTAAACAAAGTAAATGAAGAGAAATATCTCGGACTTATTCTAGATAATCAACTTACTTGGAAACCACATATAGAAAAAACCCGTTCTAAAATACTGAGCCTTACGGGGGCATTACGTCGAATTGTGAGATGCTTTCCTCTAAAAGTCCGCCACACTATCTACAATTCACAGGTGAAACCGCACATCGAATACCTTATAGAACTGTGGGGTTCAGCAGCTAAAACTAATCTAGAAAAGCTACAAAGAGTGCAAAACAGAATTATAAAATTTCTATTTCACTATCACTATTTGACCCCTACATATAAAATTTATAAAGAAACAAAGCTTTTCAACATTTCTGACATATATTTTTATAATACATGTATTTTAGTCTGTAAAATTATTTCCAGAGACTTACACACACAAATCACACTCACAAAAAATATACAGGTGCGAAAACGTCTTCTGAGGCGAGCACAAGACTTACACATTCCTAGTACTAGAACTAACTATGCAAAAAAAAACAGTTATACATGAGGGAGCAAAACTTTATAACTCACTACCAAAAGAAATTAAAAATACACAGTCGTTATTACTATTCAAAAATCTACTAAAATGCCACATCTTAAAAAGTCATAAAATAATTAATTAAAATAACTAAAAACATTTATTTGCTCATAGTGTAAACATGCCCTTAGATTTAGAATCACAAACAAAGTTATCTAGTCATCGTACAGGGAGCGCGATATCACAAAACTTTTAGAAACTACCTTCTTACTATACAATATTATTACCAAAATGTTAACATTGTTCTTGCTATTCCTGGACTACAAAAATGTACCTAATTTAGTCAAATTAAGTATTTATTTCTGTAAGGTGATTTGTAATCTTTAGAAATAAATGAATTCAAACCGTTTATGAGCTGTTCTATCTTTATTTTAGCGCCACCAAGTTCTAGATTTACTTCGATATTTGCATGACAATTGAGGCCAGAGCTATCGCCACTATATTAAACTTATAATTAACAACTGTGCGATAGAGAAAGTATCGACGGCTCGATATCATGTAATTAGGATGACGATGAGAGGCCCACGGTCGGTGAGCACCCTGAGGGCATGGAGCAGCTCTACTCATTGTTGTGGGCCGCCAAATGAAACCGTAAAGGCATTCATAGCAGCCTCATTCAGGGCGAATTTCGCTGATAAAGACCTGTCAGTGTCTATAATCAACATTGACAGCTCCTGGACTCGGCTGATAAATGCTGATCACCATCAGTTTCATCGTGAAAGTGTTACAATCATATTAATGTTATTGGAGAAAGCAGATCTTAATAGTTTTATGAACACCATTAGGAAAAAGTATAATTCATCGATAAACTTATAATATAAGGATTTAATAGTCATGATCACCATTATAACTCTCATCGATCAAAGCTCAAACTGGTGGAAATCATTTTGTTAGTTGGTAACTTCCCAGTCACACAAATGGCAAGTAATCTATTACATGAAAGTGATCAAAATGCCAAGTTTACACTGAAAGTTTCATGCAGATTTATTGGTTGGTTGAAACTAATTGAAACTCAACTCATTCAGCATTTACTTCAGAAACTCGTAATCCTATATTATTACAGACATTGTCTTTGTAAACTGTCTCCTGGGGCGCTTTAACAACGTTTGTCTTTATTACAGGAGTCCACTGCTGACTGCGTTTCTAGCTCTGTCACTGCTGTGCCTGGCCTGCGGCAACAGTGCAGCTGTGCTGGCTGCCACCGGTCTGCAGCGTGACTCGCAGCGGCAACCCACCGCGCCCACCAGCTTCGAGGTAAGTACATGATGGGGTGAGCATTAAGAGCAACCTGTGCTGTTATATTTGTTGATGATGCTTGACGGGCTCATCTATACTGAACTTCTAAAGATGGAGAGTTTGTTTGATTATTTTAATGAACAATTAGTCGGCTTAACTCCTGATGCTAACCTCACATCACGAACGAACACAGTCCAGTATGCATGATAAACAAAACTTATATCTGTGTATAGGATCTGTTCTACGCTATTCTGTCTAGCTCTAGATTAATGAAATTTTTAACTGAAGCAGATAACATATTTTCCACGCGGCGGACTCCAATAATTGATTCAATTAAACGTTATCAATATTAGCATACAATCTGATATCACATCGGCGGCGAACTATTTACTGCGCGGCGGTTGGGCAAGCTCCTGCCTACAGTTGCCCGCTATACTTGCTTACATAAATAACTTGCTAACAGTCGCGCCTATTTATACTAAGTAATGATAAAGTCTAAAATCGAAAAAAAACATCCAAGTGCGAGTGGGACTCGCGCATTATCTACCTATACAAAATAAAAATATAAATATTCCGTTTTTTTTTAGTCTATTTAGCTTGATAGCTAGACTATAGGTAACTTATTGTACTTATTTATATTCATATATATAAATTCAACCCGTAATTCGCAAGCATCGCAACTCTAACACCTTTTGTATTATACACCTGCATTGACGAATAAAAAGATTTGATTTGAGAATTTTCGTAGTGTGATGTGTGAATCCTCCGTGCGATTGCCTATTTCATTTTTTCTTAATTTTTCAGTTATATCATTCAGTTCAGTCATGGCTGAGACCGCGGAGGACCTGAGTACAATGCTCGAAGACCTCAGTAGGGCCTCCAAGCGAGTCGGTCTTAAAATGAACATGGGCAAGACGAAAGTCATGTCTAATGCCCATGTTGTACCGACTCCTATAAAGATTGGAGACTCTGTTCTCGAAGTTGTTGACAGCTACGTGTACCTGGGACAAACTATCCAGTTAGGAAGGTCCAACTTCGAGAAAGAGGTCAATCGTCGAATCCAATTCGGCTGGGCTGCTTTCGGGAAGCTACGTAGAATCTTCTCGTCCGAAATACCGCAGTGTCTCAAGACAAAAGTCTTCGACCAGTGTGTGTTGCCAGTGATGACTTATGGAATTGAGACGTGGTCGCTAACAATGGGCCTTATAAGAAGGCTCAAAGTCGCTCAAAGGGCAATGGAGAGGGCTATGCTTGGGGTTTCACTGCGCGATCGAATCAGGAATGAGGAGATCCGCAGAAGAACGAGAGTAACCGACATAGCCCGAAGAATTGCAACACTGAAGTGGCAATGGGCTGGACACATTGCCCGTAGGACCGATGCCCGATGGGGCCGACGGGTTCTCGAGTGGCGACCACGCACCGGAAGACGTAGCGTGGGTAGGCCCCCGACAAGGTGGACCGACGACCTGGTGAAGGTCGCGGGAAACCGCTGGATGCGGGAGGCGCAGGACCGGTCGTCGTGGAGAACCTTGGGGGAGGCCTATGTCCAGCAGTGGACGTCTTTCGGCTGAAATGATGATGATGATGATGATCATTCAGTTTGTGAAAAACCGAGATGCTCATAAAAATGTGTTTTTCCTCATTGTCTCCAAAATAATAAATCAATAAATATCTAGTAGTACTTAATTTTACAAACCCAAACACTACATAGACAGTTGAAACCGTGATCGATTCATGAGATATGCCTGGTAACAGGCAGACAGACAGATGAACTGGCAGACAGACAGACCCTTTGAGTATCCCTAACAACCAAAATCAGAAAATGAAGTTTCAAAAAATTTCATGACAATGATTGGCGTAAAGTTTTATATCAATATAAAAATTGAGAATTACATTAATGAGGATCGGCAACATCATTGAAATATTTAGATCTTACAACATTTTAAAGCGGTCATCAATCAGTTTGTCTGTGATAAGATACTTTTAATAATAATGCAAACTGTATGTTTCGTTTTCAACATGACGAGCTGAAAAACTTTGAGAAAAGATTTTGTAAAAAAATGCCGGTTCCCGTTGGCGGAACGGTTTGTGACTCCTTAAGTAAGCCTAGCCTGTTTCTAACAACCTCTCAAGTCGTGAATTAGTAAGATACATATTATTTTAACAGTACGACATACCTCTCCGTCACCATTAATTATATAATATACGATACTTTTCGTCAAATGGTTGAGCGGGACTTCGCAATTCTCATTTATATTTACTTTGTTCTTGTATTACTACATGGGTTAGAGTGGACAGAATATTGTTACTTATTGACAGAGTCCGCCATTTCCATTATCCCACTAACCTCCTCTATAAATAATGTCAAGTATAAACCGTTCGACACGTGTTCATCATGGGCATTGTATTAAAGAAGCACGCAGATTTACCATAATTATATGCCTGATTTTGCAAATAAAAGACGTAGTCTGAAGATGAAGATCTAGTCTGTCCTCAAAAGCACATACATATGTATTACTTGTCCCTCGGTCATCTACTCTATAATAGAATAAATGCGAAAGCAATCTTTTACTCCTCGAATTAAACAAACTGCAAGTAAATTCTCAAGGATACTCGTCAAAATCTGTTCTATGACGATACAGAGAATTTACTAATTATGCTGAAGTGTGTGTAGGTATCTATTGAATACCTTATATAATTTGATTGTTAATGAATTAATTATTTTTGTTATTATTTTTCGTTATTATGTTAGTTTGTTATTAGAGCTCTTATCGCTCGAAACACCGGATTTCCTAGTTCATGCCTTTAAGGAATTTTGAATAAATATTATTATTATTTTCAGTTCATTCCTGTTACTTAATATTTACTACTTACTACCTATGTACATATAATGTACCTAACTTAACGAACAGCCAGCTTTAAAGTTTCGTCATAAAATATGTGAAGAGGACATAACAGTACCTCGTCGTGTTGTAGTTGTAGCGAATAGCATCACTCGCCGGTAGTCAACATATCTCACATGTTGCCTAACCGAGCCACTCACCGCTAACATTCTACGAACCGAATACTAGCTAAACGAATTACTCAACTTTTAGTACTTGTGATAAGTATTTCCTTATTTATTTACGTATATAAATAAGGAAATGTAAAAACACACACAAAACTAAGACATTGTAGTAGGTAGGTAGGTACTACCCTACCTACTCAATATCTTAGTATTTGTGGGTTCCTCGTTCATTTAACATCATTACTTCTCTTAGGTAAGCAATCAAGGGTAGAAGACCCTTGTTTGACCAGAAGTTGTTTGCGATTCAGACGTCAACAAGCTCGTACCGCACCACGTAGGTACCTACAAAGCGGTGTTTGTGAACTGAAAAGCACATCAATGTAGGATGTATTTAGTGTTAAAAGACGGTTAGCGCAATCATTACGGATTGAACATCGGTTGTGACTGTCTTACTAAAAAAGTCAAGCATTTATTCAACGCGTGTCTAGTGTCTATATAATTATTTCGGGTTTAAAAGGCCTGTAGAACTGTTAAACATTATTTTGTGGTGGTAAGGGACGAGTTTAGTGCTAGCTGACGACATACTGAGTCTCACAAGAGAGGTCCTAAAAGGTCGGGGGCTCGGTCAGCGTCGTACTAAATGTCTGCTTATAAGGTGTAGCTCGACGATCCTCGTCAGCGCGAGGAGCTATTCGTGCGTAGCGATTGATTAACATTTCATTGCAATTGCCTATAAGTTTAATTGATATACTTAACTACCGTTATCAGAATTGAATACAGGCTTTACCAGTGTAAAGGATTTATATTTTTCTCGGTGGTAGGCCATAACATCGGCCGCCGGCAGAAGTTACCACCCACCAGACAAAGTCTTGCCGCCAAGCGATTTGTCGTGTTCCGGCATGATGTCTGGTGAAGCCGTACGGAGGACGGGACTGAGCAGTTGTGTAGCGATGTGTGCCGGGTACGATGCGCCTAATGTTGTTGTGTTGGGAGTTTGGTCGTGGAGGGTCTTCAGATCAATCTCCCTTTGGCGCAGCATCGTTGGTCGTGTTGTTGGGTTTAACATTGCATCACCTCGCTCAATTGCCGTCTTCCTTCCTATTCGCTCAGTTTTTCTGAATGAATAGACTCTTAATAAACTAGCGCGCTTTACCATCAACGATCGCATCACTTCTTACCATCAGGCGGAATTGCGGTCAAGCGCTAGTTTATAATTATTAAAAAAAAAATTATTAATAACCACTGTGCCCGCAGTTTCACCTGCGCAAGTTTCGATTCCGCGGGAATATCGGTGTATTAAGTAGTAGTCAAACCATCTATGTGCCTAATTTCATTCAAATCCGCTCAGTAGTTTTTTCGTGAAAGCGGAACAAAGAAACAAACTCACTTTCACATTTATATTATTAATAAGGATGCATTCAGAGAACTGTTATTTCCATACTTTGCTATAAATTGTATCGCTCGCACCAGAAGCCCCAACAGCAGCATCTTCTTTCACTGTACTGCAGTACATTTGATATAATTCCCCAGCACATCGTTGTTTACATCTGTACTATGGCAAGGATCTGCGAAGGTCTGCGGGTGACATGTGGGCTGTTGAAGAGAATGGACAAGTAGTGCAGTACATGCGCGGATCGTTCTGGATCCGTGTGCTGTGCAGCCTTGTTCCACATAGCGAGAGACGTGCGTCTTATGTTATGTAATTAGTTAGGAGTTAATAAGTGTTTGAACAATTACGATTATTAATTAAACGTGTAGACACTTATACACTAATATACTAGTAAATTAAACAGGTTAAATGTCTGTCTCGTCCGGTCTGAAGTGACTGTTGCTGTTCACTATTATAAAAAAAAAACTGAAACTTTATTTTAAAGTAGTAGAAATATCCAAAAAAATATTAATGTAAAGAAAAATACCTAATTTTCTTTAAATTATATTTCCCGCGTTATGATCGTCATAGATACATCCTTGCGCGCTAGCTCCTATGATATTAGTTTAAAAAATAAGTTTTGATTGTCTATAAGAAAGATGGTCTGTGGTCTATGATAGAGATAACCTAAAATACGTTACGGCGTAATTAATTTTGAAAAATAATCTCTAAAATAGAAAATACTGTTGTAAATGCGTTTAGGAAGTGACATTGTGATTAATAACATTAAATGTCGTTTCTTTGCTTACAGAGAAACTCAATTGTGTTTGATTAACTTTGTCACCCAAAGCATAAATATTTCGGAAAACATCTTATAAAACGACATTTATTGTCAAAATGGAAAAGTTGAAATTTACGTTTCATGTAAAATCAACAATAGACGGAAAATCAAACTATATCGCTATAACCTCAATTGCAACCGAAGATGATAAAAATTTCCTTATCCCTGAAGATTATCAATCTGTAGCACTTCACAAACATATCCTAACTTTAAAACAGTATGCTATAGTGAAAAATACTTTGAGAAAACGATATCAAACTAGAAGTGTATGGATTAAAGCAACAGAGGAATTATTACGAACTTATGTTGATGAGGATGGCAACATGATTTTCCAGGACCAATTTCTAGAGGAAACTACTAATGAACAATTGGCTAGTTCTAACAAAAAAAAGTTCAGAAGACCCTATAGTAAAGATATTAGAAAAATTAGTTGAAGATCATCAAAACAAAGAAAAACAAAGTGTAAAAAAGTTAGCGGACAGATTTATAATAGAAAAATTCGATGGAAAAAATTCAGATGCATCTCAATGGATGGAAGTATTCGAAAAAGAATGTACAAGATTTGATATACAAAAAGATGAAGAAAAAATTGAAATTCTCAGATTATTTCTAGAAAAATCATGCATTGATTGGTATTCTTCCATGATGATCAAGCAAAGTCTAGATTCCGAGTGGTCAGAATGGAAAACAAATTTTTTGCAAACCTATACCAATAAGGGTTGGAATACTAGCAAGTATGCTTTATTTTTCAAATATCAATCAGGATCTTTATTGGAGTATGCAGTGAAAAAAGAAAGACTTCTACTAGAAGTAAGGAAAACAATGGATGAAGGAACTTTAATTGACATCATTGCTGCTGGCTTACCGGATTTTATCACAGATAGAATTAATAAAGAGGAGATTTTACATACAAGGAATTTATTTAATGAACTCGGCAAATTAGAACATTTAGTTGCAAGGAAAAAAAATTTTTACAAAAGGAAGGAAGACACTAAACAAATTAAAGAAAAATGTACTATTTGTGAGAAATTGAAGAAAGGTATACGATATCATCCAGAGAATTCCTGCTGGTTCAAAACACAAATAAATACTGAAAGAGATAAAAAGCAAATAAAACTCATTAATAATTCAGAATTAGAATGTGAATTACAATGTGAAAACACAAAAAACTAACAGTGCCGCCATTGATCAAAGTTAAATTAGTGCTTAATAAAAGTATTGAAGTATTCGGAATTTATGATTCGGGATCTAATGTCTCACTAATAAATTCAAAGTTGTTGAAGATAAATAATGAGGAAAATAGTTATTCCAGCAACACTAATTTGAAAACGATTAATGGCGTTAAAAAGGCAACTGGCATAATTACACTGGATGTAGCCATTTTTGATGTGGAAAAAAAAATGAATGTCTTTGTAATAGACAAAGAAAATTTTGACTATGACTTCTTAATTGGATTGGATTATATTAAAGAATTTTACCTAGTGCAAAACGAAAACTTGGAAATTAGCCAGAAAATACCTATACAAAGAAATGAAACAGTTTCTAAGGAGACAAATAAAACAGATATGAATTCTAAGGAAAAAAGAATTGATAATTTAGTAAACTTCAATGAAGACTTCAAAGAAGAAGACTTCCAAATTTGTATAAATCATCTAGGCTATCAAAAACAGGCAGTGATTGATGATTTGATTTTACGAAATAAATATGTGTTCGCAAAGGATAAATTTGATATTGGTACGGTAACTGGTTATGAAGCACACATTGATCTACTTGTAGGAAAATATTGCAGTAAAAGGCCATATCGTTGCACCATGGAAGACAAGAAAGAGATTGAACACCAGATTGCAAAATTATTGGAAAAAAATATAATAGAAGAATCATACAGCCCATTCGCAGCACCAGTTACATTAGCTTATAAAAGAGATGAAAATAAAAGATCGAGATTGTGCATCGATTTCAGAGACCTAAATAAAATAGTTGTACCTCAATCTCAGCCGTTCCCTCTCATTGAAGACTTAATAGTCAAAACAAGAGATTGCAAATTTTTCTCTACACTGGACCTAAACTCTGCATTTTGGTCTATACCACTGCGTGTTACAGATAGACACAAAACAGCATTTGTTACACAAGAGGGGCACTATCAATGGACGTGCTTGCCATTTGGCTTAAAGACATCCCCAGCTATTTTCCAAAGAATAATGTGTAACATAATACGAAAGCACAAGCTTGGAGAGTTCACCGCATGTTTTATCGATGACATTTTATTATTCTCAAAAACTTTTTCAGATCATGTTAAACATTTGAAACAACTATTTGAAGCAATTAAAAGTGAAGGTTTGAAACTTAAATTCTCTAAGTGCACATTTGCAGCAGACACAGTTAAATACTTGGGACATGTAATACAGAACAATTCAGTGAGACCGCTGAAAGATAACTTAATATCAATTAAAAATTTCCCAACACCAAAAACACAAAAGAATGTGAGACAATTTTTGGGGAAAATTAACTTTTATCATAAATATGTGCCAAATATTGCTATAAAACTGGAACCATTGCACTGCCTTTTGAGAAAAGGACAAACTTTTAACTGGACACAAGCTTGCCAAGACTCATTTGATGAAATGAAAACAATATTGTGCACTCAACCAATACTGACAATATTTGATCCTAATCTGCCTATACATATTTACACTGATGCCAGTATCCTTGGAATCGGAGCAGTTCTGAAACAACCACAAGAAAACAATGAAGAAAAACCAGTAGCATACTTTTCTAAGAAATTAAATGAAGTACAAAAGAGGAAGAAAGCTATATATCTTGAATGCCTGGCAATTAAAGAATGTGTAAAGTATTGGCAACATTTGCTAATAGGTAGAAAATTTACTGTTTTTTCAGACCACAAGCCACTGGAGAATATGAACATAAAATCTAGAACAGATGAGGAATTAGGAGATCTAACATATTACTTATCACAATATGATTTCCAAATTAAATACTCTCCAGGAAGATACAATATTGAAGCTGATTGTCTAAGCAGGAACCCAGTCCTCGAACCAAATGATAATCAAGACGAACAGTTAAAAGTAGTAAACATAATAACACTTAAAGATATCTTAGAAGATCAGGTCAAAAATGAGTATATACAGGGCAATAAAGACAAGTTAAGAACAAAAAATAATGTATATTACAAGAAAGTAAAGAAGAAAGAAAAAATAATTATAACAGAAAAATTTAGTATAGAATTCATGAAGAAAATACATACTGATCTAGGTCACATAGGAATTAGACAGATGCAAAGAATGATTAGTGCCGTGTACACATCAGAAAACATGACGAAAAACATTAAAAGAATCTGTGAGAGTTGTATAGTATGTTTAAAGAATAAATCAAGAGGACAAAATAAGTACGGATTAATGTCACACTTGGGTCCAGCCACAAAACCTTTTCAGATATGTTCTATTGATACTATTGGGGGCTTAGGTGGTTCCAGATCAACAAAGAGATACTTACACTTGTTATCGGATCATTTCACGAGGTATGCTTATATTCTGACATCAAGTACTCAAAATGCCAATGATTTCATCAAACTAATCAAAAACTGTCCAGAAACAGATGACATTGATTTGGTGCTCTCAGATCAGTACCCAGGTATAAACTCTAAAGAGTTCAAGAAGTTTTTGGATGAAATGAATATCCCAATAATTTTCACATCAGCAAACTCTCCTTTTTCTAATGGCTTAAATGAGAGATTAAACCAAACATTGGTAAATAAAATCAGATGTAAGATAAATGAACATGACACAAGAATTGCATGGACAACTATAGCACATGACTGTGTAAAAAAATACAATGACACAGAGCACACTGTTACTGGGTATGCCCCATCTTACCTACTTTACGGTAAAGATGTTACGATTTTACCCAATGAGCTGAAACAGAAGAAGACTGAATATGATTTAATACAGGCCAGAAAAAAAGCATTGGAAAATACAATCAGATCACATAACTACAACAAGACAATTTATGATAAGAATCGAAGACATATGGATTTCAAAGTTGGTGATGTTGTTTATGTTGAAAATGGAAATAGATTGAACAGGAAGAAACTCGATGAATTGAGACTAGGACCCTACAAGATTATGGAGAAAATTTCTAATTCAATTTACAAGATAGACACGGGCCATAAGAAATTGGAATCAAACTTTTTCCACGTCTCAAAGCTGACGCCAGTCCCGCAGCCTGCGCTTGAAGATTACACTTAAGCAGCTGCATTGTATTATCTTCTCCAGGAGGGGAGATGTAAAGAAAAATACCTAATTTTCTTTAAATTATATTTCCCGCGTTATGATCGTCATAGATACATCCTTGCGCGCTAGCTCCTATGATATTAGTTTAAAAAATAAGTTTTGATTGTCTATAAGAAAGATGGTCTGTGGTCTATGATAGAGATAACCTAAAATACGTTACGGCGTAATTAATTTTGAAAAATAATCTCTAAAATAGAAAATACTGTTGTAAATGCGTTTAGGAAGTGACATTGTGATTAATAACATTAAATGTCGTTTCTTTGCTTACAGAGAAACTCAATTGTGTTTGATTAACTTTGTCACCCAAAGCATAAATATTTCGGAAAACATCTTATATTAATATAAGAAAGAAGACGTATTTGTCATTATTTAATGTTTTACCCGAGATAATCACCGCAGTAAATTCTGCAATCATTACCCAAATTCACACTAACTTCTGAAATTGATCACCATGATTTCCAAAATACATAATATCAATCATTGCACTCAAATCCACAATTTCCTTGATCTACAACTTTAAGATTCACAGTGTACCTAATGAAGTGCAAACGAGCCGAGTACAAAGCATGCCTTTTAAGTTTTGTCGTTTGAAGAAAGAAAACACAACTAGAACAATATAGTACATACTTTTTATTGTTTTTCAAAGTATTCACCACGTAGCTTAATGCACTTTCATTTGCTAAAATCAGTTATTATAACATTTATTCCACTCTGAATTGGGGGTGTTCAAAATGGCTGATTTGAAGACTTAATTTTAGGAAATGTAAAGAAATCGTTAGGGCTTAGGTCAGTACTGTATAGAGGATGATCAAGAATTTCTACTACATATTTCCAGCTTGAGGAGCGCTGTGCGAGCTTGCGTTCTTGCAGTGCAGGATAATGCGTCGTGTTGAGGTAGATTTTCAAAGTTCTGCGATGACGTGTGGTAAACAAATTGTGCAATACTACTCTGCGTTAATCGTTCTATGATTCTCTGTGTTGCTCGAAGTTCTATGGTCTCAAGTGCTATAGACGCAACATGGCCTGTTTTTTCAATGAATGTGGTCACCATCTTTTTTGAAGTGCTTCGAGAACGAACAACTTTAGTCGACGTTGGCTCGACTTGAAAGACCCAGATTGTAGATTATTCTTTGGAATGATACTGATGATGTCGTAGATGTGATTTGATTCCAATTGGTTGAATATTTGCAGAGTATTCTTACACCATCCGCCGCGCTTTGTGATCGTGGGAAAGCAGATGCGGTATCCTTCGGCAAACTAGTATTCCCGCACCAAGTGCTTCATAAAAGATCTCTTAAATAGCGGTTCCTGAGATGCTTAGTAGAGCCTCTATCTCTCGATACGTCACGTGACAATCTTCGAGAATTAGTTGCCTCACCGCAATGATGTTGTCGACAGTGAAGACGGATTTTGGGCGTCCTTTGCGAGATTTGTCACTATCACTATTATGTCCATGCTGGAATTCTAAAACCCAGCCTTAAGTCCACAGACTTGGGACTTGATCATTGAACACAAGCTCTTCCACAGATTCCATTCGACGCTGTTACTAAACAATAAATTGTAATACTTTCAACAGTTTTGAGATTAAAAATTTAAAACACATTCAAATATAGAACAGTTCCAAATTCAAAATTGCTGGGAAATATGGAAACGATAGAACTTAAAAGGTTTGCTAGTAGTATCTCCGGTCAAGGTTGATATTACCCGAGATGCACATTCGCGCTATTACGCGCAATGACGCGGCGCACGAATGTTACGTTACCTATGGAGCGGTCGCACTCATTAGTAGCTCAATGTAATGATAGTAAAACACGCTTGATAAGACGAATAGAATACCGACATTTTTGCGGAACATTTGAAGCATGTCCGAATATGTACAGGTTTGTTATATACCGAAGTGAAATGTACAACATTATTTTTTGTTTCTACGAGACCCGATACACGGGTCCAGTATTTTTAAGTAAAGAATCTATGTACAAAATTTCAAAAAGATATCATAAAAAACCAGAAAGTTACAAGCTTGTTATTCTACTTGGTTGTCCCAACAAAAATAAGGTCAAAGCTCCGCCCGGGCGGGCGAGCGCAGTGCGTTGATCTGTGGCGTCAGATGTGGCGGGCGCGTAAGTACTATGATCTATCGTAACCACTCGGTAACCACTCTGCAACAATTTCTAAATGTATTTGGGAAAAAATATAACTTGGTGTAAAAATGATTGGAATCGATTCAGTTGCTTATACTGTATTAACTATATTTAGGTTTCGCATAAACTAAAAATAACGTTGTATTATGCATTGCTGTTGCGACATGCTGTGTGCGACCAAATTACATACCTACAACGCTAAAAATTGGCAATCATTAAGTTCACAAACGTCTAGAAGTTTAGGTACATACAAACCTTTGTTCTTAGTAGAATCAGACAGTAAATCTAAATGTAACAAGTGCAGCTGGGTTCAATGCACTGTTACAGCTTCATTAAAATTACGACTTACTACCAAACGTAACGGTGAAGAGAAAATAAACTAACAAGAACCATTAATTTAAAGAACACAGTAGGATCCACTTAGTAGCTTAATTTTTTGTGATATAACGCGACAGATTGTATTTTGCGGCGTGTGATGGCGACTTTGTGTATGTTGCAAATCTATTTAAAAAATACTGTTTCTAAAAAATAGATTATGATGACCAATCAGTAGGTCTATAAGCCAAGTGTTATTGTAGTAAAGGTTTATCTGCTAAAATGAACTTACTTCACTAATGTTAAGATTGGAAGTTATTGTTCATTTCTCTTCTGTGAATTTTATTTCACTTATTTTAAATCGTTGGTCGTCGTTCATTACGCGTAACTCCACATACACCGCAGCATATTTATCTCAGTGACATGTAGCTCCTGCTAGTGTCGCTCAAGCACAGGCCACACCTCGCCCTAAGTATCGTAGATATGTTCACATGCTTATTATAAGATAGTAATGTGTGACATGAAATGGTACAGAGAACATACAACACGTCAATTTGTCAAACAAACAGATGCTTATTAACGTTACGTACTTCTGTCAGATGTGCCGAAATATTTGATAACGTTATTTTAATAGTAGCTTCATTTCTATAAAAAGTACACCTCAACACTTGTTGAATGCTGAACAATGCTGACAAATTAAATGATGGCCGTTTTAGTTGGTAATGATGATGGTCGCGAGGCTTAAAGGTCGAGGTTGGTGTTGTAACCGTACTGTTACTACGTACCTCTTGAGATCGTGGTCATTTATAGTGGTGTGACCACATAGACATATTATATTGTGATCATGTTCAATTTCCATTTTTTGATAGTTTCTCAACTATTCTTTGTTTTTTATATGAAGAAACATTTAGTTTTCTGTAAAAAATGTCAAGAATGAGAGCGGTACTAAATGACAACGTAATGAGTAACTATTTATATTCTGAGAAATATCTTGTTTTACATATAATTTAAACTTCGTCGTGTAACGAGCACGTGTAAAATTTGTGAACTTTAAGAAATGTATCCAAAAATCTGTCGATAAAACTATTTCATTCTCGTCCGCAGGATGAAATGGAAGCCTGGACCCCTGTCCTGACCAACATTGCACTGCTCATCATTGCGACAGTGCACTGCCTTGTGTGCATCATCAGCATCTACCACCTATCCAAGAGGATCTGCCCCTGCTTCCGAGCCAAGCAAGCGTACGACCACAATCAGTTCGACCCCACCTTCAGGCCTGTACAGCAGTTCGTGGTCAACGTCGATGAAGTCAAGAAAGGCCAGGACGTGGAACGCGTGAGGAATCACGAACTCTGTAAGGAGCTGGAGGTCAAGTTGCAGGGGGAGACCATAAAGAAGAAAAAGGTGATATGATTTAAGGTTTTTGATGTCATGTGTTTTGAGCAGGAAAGGCTTTCAAATATAATAGAGGTTGTATTTGAAGGCCGCGACCCTTATTACAGAAGTAGTACGTTTTAACCAGTTTCATACTTCTCTAATTTGTGAGAGTTTGCCCAAATATCTGACCGACAAATGTAAAACATCACATGAACAGTAGTTATCAAACCTCTTGATAACTGATAAGATTACTTAATCAAGATAACGAAATCAACTGGAAACGGACGTTTATTGGTAGGAATCTTAATATGATCCAAGTGGAGTTACTACCTGTGTGCTACTGGTATCTATTTTAACTATCGCTCATTCCTCAGGAGGAGCCAGAGTACGGCAGCGCTAACAGTAAGGAGAAGCTAGTGACACGGTGGCTGGGGCGGCACCAGGGCCCAGTGGGGGCGAGTGGAGGCACGGGCGCGGTGGTGGTACCTACCGCCCGCCGGCGGGGGGTGCGCAAGCAGAGGAAGCCACCCCCACTCGTGTTGCTTCCTGCACATCCGGCTAGCACGGTCAGTGATAGTTTCGGCTTATTTTTGTAATATATAAGCAATTAGAATAATTGTTTCAGGTGATGAAAATGTATAACAATATAAGGGATTATGATAAACTATTTGATTATAATCCCCAATCGAGTTAACTTTCTATTAAAAAAGTCATTGACCTAATAACTTGAATACCTACTAACAGCAACTTAGTTTTCCGGGTGACTTCTTGACTTATTGCCTGAACATTTCAAACACCGTGAAATACTTTGTAACGCCTGTTTCGTTAATTGGTCGTGTAAATACTGTCGCTGAATAAGCAAGGCTAGTGAATTATTCAAATAAGTGAATATTTTTAGGCAAAATCGTTTAGTTTCCAGTTACTGGTAACGAATGCTCAAGTGATGCGTAACTGAAATGGTATAGCTTTTTTGTAACAGCAGATTTCCTTAATAACTTGTAATTTTGTATAAATACATATATGTTTCATGAAATTTGCCAGTTTTGCTAAAACATAAAATTACTTTTGGTGCATAAATATTTTTTAACAATAGCCTGAAAAGTGCAAAAGTACATTTTCATGAACTCGCAACATTTTTCACTGCTACGCCCTAATGCCCATACAAAAGACTTCAACGCGTGCGTCAGCACATTTTCTCATTGGCTAAGGGAATGGCGACTGAGCACGCTCCGCATGCTATATTGAAGGACATTACTATTTTTGTTGATTAGCTGTAGCGAGCTGCACTAGTTACGTTAAATAATCAAAGTAATAGTAACAAATAGTAGCACCAGATTGTAACAATTACGTGCGTACCGTCTGCGTGGTCGCGTCTGTCGGACGTGCCCAGCACTAGGGTCAGGTTGCCCAACAGACAGCAAGTCACGACGCTGATGTAACGTTGATTATAATGAAGGCACGTTAATATCACAGTGGTTATTATGGTAAATGATTGAACATCGTGAGGTTACACAATGATCGTCTAATATTTATTAAATTAAATGCGTGTATTATTTTTTAATCTCAATTCGATTCAATCTAAAAAATCTGTAGGCCGTGAGTATAACGATTTACAGCTATTGATTTATATAAATATCTTATACGCATTTTTTTATTCCGGTCTTATATCTTAGATAAATCTGAAATCGGAAGCAGCCAGTAAAATATGTCGTTTAATAGAATAGTCGCTCAGCAATAATTCGTAATATTGAACCTATTGTATAAATATGCTAAGTAATTTGTAATAATAAGATACGATGGGACTGTGATAAATACACATAGGGACAAAAGCCCCTTAATAAAATATAGATTTAAAAAAACTTAAATAAACATGAGTTAAGATAACATTAGTTTTTATAAATCAATCAAATAAAAGGTCATTCGTATGCTCCATGTCACGCGCTGTTTTGTCTGTAATACATAATTCGATCTTAGATTCCCAAAAAAATACTACGATCTAAACAAATCACGCATTAGGTACACGGTACACTCCATTAACATATATGTTATTTTTTAGCCGTATTTATGGATAGCTTACAAAAACTAAGTTATTCAGAACAAAAGCCCGCTAAGCAAGTACAGCCGTCAGTTAAGAGTGTGTTCCGCATTACGCAGACACAGATTCTTCCTGAACTGATTGATATGCTGATACGTCCGTTATGTAATCACAACTTTTTGTAAGAAAAATGTTATTGATTTCTTTAAAAAAAATGTTTCTTAATACTTGAATGTCCAAAGAATTTGGTTCCATTTTGGTGATATATTTATTTCATTATGAAACATAAAATAAAAATCATTTATTTCAGACAAAACATCCACAGGCAAAGCAAGGTTGTAAGCAAATCTTGTTATTTCTTTGTAACTAATGTTGTTGTTTGTTTGCTATATTTAATTATAACTCGCTATATCAACAATGCCATATTTGTTTGATTTTATAGCTACATAATTACTCAATAAAATAACACACACTATGACACAAGTTTACAAGAAAAACGCAATTCAGTGAGGACCAAATTCTTTCCTCAGGTTCATGTAACAAATTGAAAGCCACCTCCGACTGTATTTGTGGCTATTGTTAACCTTTTTTATTTTAATAGTTTAGTCACTTTGTGTAATAAATTACCATAAATCTGCAGCGTGTTTCTCTTTTCACTTCTTCTGTTTCCGCTAAGGAACGGTAATTTTGGTAGAAACCGAAATAAATAAGAAAAAACTTCCGCAAATATAAACATCTCGGCGTACGCGCAGGTCACAGAGTAAGAACATTCAGAAGTGTTACACGATCTGCTTAAAGCGCGCGATAAAGTTACAAAAGAAAATCATATACACAGCAATAGAACTTGGATTTTGGATACAATTTTATTTATGAATATAGTTTTGAGATTATGTACCTATGCTAAATAAATTCAAAACTATACTGTGGAATATTATTGAAAAAAAAGGAATTGCTACAAGAAAATCTAAAATAAAATCTTTTAAATACTCTGTAAACGCAAGAAAATAATTAGAACTAAAACAAAGCATTTTATTTGAGTGAACCTTTTGTATCCATTTTGTATTCAAAGCATAACGCTCATTGAATAACAACGCGTATCTTTGAATCTAATTGAGAAAAAGTAACATCTCACTGTAATTGAAAAAGAAATAGTTGGCAGCAAGTACCTAGTTAGTTTAGTATAGTTTATAGGTTGCACACAATTTGAAAATTTAAATGAAATTTAAATCAGTTTTCTTTTTTTTTCATATCTGCTTTATAACAAGCCGAGGAACGTGTTAGTTAAATAGCTACGTTTTCTAGATAAAGCGATGCTGCGTGACGACGTGACAGCTTTTTTAACGGATTTTTATAAATTATGACATTATTAATTAACATATTAAAAAAAACATTTGTAAATGTCAAAGCCTATAGCTTCTAATTTTTTATGTACATAGGTACAGTACGGTACGGTAGGTAGGTATATAGGTACGTAAAAAAGATCTATCTAGTTGATTTCTATCGTGTCCAATCCCACCCTGCCAAACTAAACAATAAAACAATTAGAGAGGTTGTTATCAGACTATACTATAAGCGTGATTTATAAGTAGGTGCTTTCCTCAACTTTACAGTAAAAATGATCACATAACAATAACAGCTAACCGCTCCGTGGTTTTTATTGCAATAAATTCAGTAAACGATATAAAAAGAGATGAAATGATTCGCACCACTCTCATGGCGCGTACGCACAATAACTGGTCACTTTCGACAACCGCCCACTGAACACGGATAGGGTTGTCTGCTCTTGGATGAGGGTGTCAGTTCCTGGTATCTTTATGGATCGGAGGACGAAAATCAATACCAGTTTTTATCGCCCTGTGCCCCAGGATAACCAGTTATCTATTGCTAATGTTGTAAATACTGTGTATTACTGAATTCTACAATACCACAACAATAATAAGGTTATGTGGAAAAAGTTACAATATGTTTTGTGTTATGTTTACGGAATCCCGAATTGCGGTGACTCAAAGAGTGCACATGAGTGCAGATGGCTATAGAATATTTTAGGGCTCCGCTTAGAGCACTACTGCTGATAGCAGTGGAATATTTTAACCATAAAATCACAAATAAGAAATATCGATCATGATGGTGACATTACAAGCATGTCTGAAAAAAGCACCGATGACTAAAAAGTTGGATGAAAATATTTTATTGTGATATAGCATATGTCAAAAAAAAATCAAATCAAAATCAAAATTGTTAATTTCAAATTAACCATCCGTTGGTGTTTTTTAATAGTCAAAGTCTTATGATACGGAAAAATGAGGAAAATATTATAAGGACAATATTGAGTATAAATATAGATGTATATAAGAGTAGGGGAAGGTCAAAGAAACGATGGATGGAAATTGTGAATGATGATATGACAGCTATTATATAATGAAATCACAACTAAAAGACATTATGAAAGAAAAACTCACACTGCGCCATCGTCAAATCAAGTTGGATAAGGAGAAATAATAATGATGATGATAGTATAATCCTTTAATAGCAGAATGTTGTCAACCCTAGGATATAATCGGTAGAGCGTAACGTCGAGCAGCACCCGGAGACAGACGCCGACCACTGGTTGAGCGCCGGCGGTAGTTACAGCTATGAAAAATAAACAATTTGATCTTTAATCAGACTGACTTGCTCACTACTTCTTTTTTCTATTATATTTCACTGATTTTAATATTATTAGAAGTGAAACATCCTGGCTGATTCGTGAAAGAGTCACGAGACATTAGGTGGAGATCTTGTTTATAGTAAAAAGTCCCGACTGAAGAATACATAAATAGGTGACATTCAAGTTGGTGATGAAAGTCTGCCAGTCAAACTGTGTTTGGAATCACTAATGAATTACCATTATTTAACCTATGAAAGTAGACCTCTCAATCCTCTTTCGAAATATGTACAATCTTGAGTACCAATACGTCTTTGCCACTTTCAATTGCTATTTTAATTAATGATGCGACACATTACATAAGCCTGCACATGTGCTTAGAAAATATTATGTTTGTAATAACATAAAATTTAATTAAAGAAGAAAGTTGAGTGTATATGTACTTTTGCTCATGACTTCATTTAAATCCAGAGATCTAATAGAAATGTCACATTCAATGCCTTTACAGTTATGCTGTATGTGCAGAAAAATTCTTTCAATCAATTGAAAAAGTTGTGTCTAATCTATCACAAATAATGGTCAGCAGACAGCTTCACGAGTTGTCCGCTTTAGCATTGTTGTCTGTTAACTCCACGCCCTGGTCAGTGAGATATTCCCTCTCTGAGAAGAATTCGCGTGTGTGTATGAGAGCGGAACGGAGCAAAAAGCGCGCCGCTATGCGCCCGCGCCGCTGGGCGCACGACGCTTGATTACCGGCTTCATCGGTTGTAACCGATCGTGGCATTAATGCTACTGATGGTTCATCAGAGCTTAACTGAGTTTATTATAATTTATCATTTTATAGCCCAGTACTGAACATGCATGATCTTTACGAACTCACTTTAGATGAGAATCATCAGGAATTCTGGAGAGGTTGCTAAAACGCCAGACAGGACTTATCGTTATGCTTTAGCAGGTAAAGAAATCTCTCATTCAAACAAATTATTTTATTATAACATTCATATTTAACAAACCAGCTCAATTCTTAGATAAAGAACCATATGACTTTGCGTCATCTCATAGGGCGATGCAGATAGAATTTAAATCTAATTTTCGTTATGCCACTCTGATATCAACTAAGGCTAAGCCCTGATAATAACACCGTTTAGCTGATAAGATTACGATACAGCTCGGGCGGTGCTTCACTTGCCATGCATCAGATAACTGGCACAAATGCCTCTAATGACTAACCTCGATGATGATTTATTGATTGATTCCGGCTATTAATTAACTTTACCAATCACACTTCAGTTATATTTAGATATTTACATATCTCGTATCCGACCCTGTACTCAATTTGAATATAAATTAGCAGAAATAATAAGCGATGCTGGCAACACATTTAAGTAAGGTTAAGCATGGTAATTTCGCACAAGAATCTAAATGTAGGCCATTGAGCACGATTTGGTCTGGATCGAAGTGGGTCATAAGCGACTTTACTAGTAGTATGCTTGATATATTATTTAGATAAGTTAATTAGCTTATTTTATTGCCTTTTGGGTCTTAATTCTGGAGGCCTGCTTTGGATTAGAAGAAATCTATGTATATTCGAAGTAGAACAGAATGTTAAATGCTGAACGTGTGACTGTTCTCATGAGCACAAGATTGCATTTAAATAAAGTAAGTGGATCCTTGTGCCCGATACCGGGCGTTACTCGCGAGGTGTAGGTACTGCGCGACCTTAGTAACGAGCACTATTGAATCTTTTTTTTTTTGCTCAGTATCGATTGATTTTATATTGACACTGTAGACACTAGTAGAGTACCTACGTACGTACGTACATACCTAGTATTGTAGCGGTACCTACAACGCTACACACGAATAACGCGTCATACTGACGTCACGCGAATCCTGCATCTCGTAAGCAGAGTTTACTGTGCAACTAGCACGCATACAAGTTCACAGACATCAAGCGGCAGGCAAAGTGGCCCGCCAGTCTAATCCCAGTTTCGTCGGAGGTCCTCCCTTTTCTATGGAAGATGAGGGAGCTTTACACGCTGCTCCACATACCTCCACAATATTATTACAATATACAATTAGTTTGCATAATTTATGATAGATGCTCTGTGGCGTTGACTTCTAGGGTCACCAGACCAACAGCTCACTTATTTGGGAGGGTTTACCAACAACGCTGGTAGTGCTGCAACCAAACAGTAATTTTTACGTAGGTACACTTAGCAAATAAGGATCACTTCAAAGTTATGGAATCTTCATGATAGTGTCAAAAACGGACGTGATGGTGGTCAAAAAGCCTCCTAACTCTGTTAATAATACACTAAAAAAGTTAAGAAAACAACGAGCACAGCTAAAAAAATACTTACACAGATTACGATAATTGTGTGTTTATACTTGCTGATTATACAGGGGAGTTATATGGGATGATGTTATTAGGTACAGATTGTAAACTGTATATATTGTCGAGGTCTGTCTTCTAATTATGTTGCCGGGTTTGCTTGTTTTTATTTATAAGTTCTCTTAATTGGTAAACACTAATAAGTACTATCAGAAGGAGAGATTTAGGTCCGTATTCCAGAAGGAAACCCAAGCATTGATTTCTGTTTACGCATTACTTAAAACTAGTTTCAACCAATCAAAAGGCTTCAAACGAGACTTATTGTAGTGCTTGAGTTTTGAGTGACGTTCTGTAATACGGACCTAAGAGAGCTTTGCGTTAAAGGGAAGACTTTTCATCAAATGACATGAAAACGTTTAAGGGCACATTCCTATTCGTCAAACCAAAACATACACAAATCATATGTTAGTCAGCGGATTTCTCTTACGACTCACAACATTCAATAAAGCATCACCACAGAACACAAACCAAACATCGAACGATCGATAAAATAAAATCGTTTCGACAAATCGTGGAAATGCACGTCTGGGAGGCCATCATTTAATATTAACCACGAAGATTCCGCACGAACAGAAAAACACGCTCGAACAAACCGCGCGAGCAAAACAAAACACAGCCGTATCTCTCTCTGTCATTTATATAGCCTTAACCCTTTCTAAGAATAGTCGGTCCCTTTAATCTGTGGCTAATTGCGCACTTTCCTGCAGGAAACCGTCGATTATCGAGTTAATATGAGGAATCTAAGCAGATAATACTGTCTATAACAACGTATAGAGCAGTTATTGGCACTCGCTGTTTATATGAGCTTCTTGTTCGATATCTTGTCCTCTAGTAAGTAGTATTATGCTTATTGTAAAGTTAGATATTTGTTGACATAATAAAAGGTTATTATCTTTGATATACTATTACAAAATCTTTGTTAACCAAACATCGCGATTCATCCGACCAAACATCAATCTATATTATTATTATTTTTTTTTAATAATTATAAACTAGCACTTGACCGCAATCCCGCCTGATGGTAAGCAGTGATGCGATCATTGATGGTAAAGCGCGCTAGTTTATTAAGAGCCTATTCAATCAGAAAAACTGAGCGAATAGGAAGTAAGACGGCAGTTGAGCGAGGTGATGCAATGTTAAACCCAACAACACGACCAACGATGCTGCGCCAAAGGGAGATTGATCTGAAGACCTTCCACGACCAAATTCCCAACACAACAACATTAGGCGCATCGTACCCGGCACACATCGCAACACAACTGCTCAGACCCGTCCTCCGAACGGCTTCACCAGACATCATGCCGGAACACGACAAATCGCTTGGCGGCAAGGCTTTGTCTGGTGGGTGGTACCTTCTGCCGGCGGCCGATGTTATGGCCTACCACCGAGAAAAGGTAATTTAAACCTATCTTTAAGAAAAATATTCTAGATGCTAGAACAATTTCCTAATCTAGAAAAGTGTTTTAACATTATTAGACTTAACGCCCAATAGCCGGCGATGAGCTGATGAATGAAACATGTCACGTATCTACTTATGACCATAATAACATTAAACCAATCTCTGTAGCGTACTATAAATCACTTAACTTCATAAATTCAGCATTTTCGCTCCAGTTACCGCACGCAGGCACGTAAACAAGAGCAAACATACCAATATAAACCTTATAAAGAAACTAAAACCATGCAATCTTGAACGATCATGAAATGCGAAGCTATCCAGTGATGATGACAATTGAAAGTATGTTTTGTTATAGTGACAGTAGAGTTTAATTTTGCGTTTGTTGACAAATAATTTTCAAAGAGTGCGCGCACGCACTGCGCTCTAATTCAGAACAGCGGATGTGATTATAATTATTGTTTTAATTGTGCGAACGGCGCAGGCATTCGAATGATTACTCGTATAAGAGATGAAACTCAGAGCACCGTAAGCGTGAGCGCGGATCACCTATAGATGTTGTAGATGCGTCTTAATCTAATCTGGAAATCAAAACACAGAATGATCACTTTTTGTATACAAATAAACATCGGAAGTGTGGTCTGAACTAAGAAGAAGACTAGAAGTGATTATACTAATAGAGAAATATGGTAGAAGTCATGCTCCATCACGTGTGTCACGACGACTGCCTTTAAACGTTCATATTACTCCTACCCTGCGCCTATTATTATAATCTACGAGTATACCCCAAATAAATTGGGGTGTGATCTGGAGAATGATGGTGGCAAACATTTATACCCGAACGTTTCTTTCTAATTGTGGGCAAGCATGTGGAAGTTAAGTAGGTAAGTTCACAGGCTTTTCAGTTTTCACACGCAATTACATACAGCGTTACAAGGCTGCATCAGTGGAGTGACCATATATTATGACCTATGAAGATACATTATGCTACTTACTCAATGAAATTTTATTTTGTTTTATTATCAAACGGCCAATACCTATATGAGTATTTATAATGCCTGCTTGACAAACACGATACTCATATGACAGCGAGAACAGTTGTACTAAGTGGGCATATTTTGGCACTTGTTGAGGTCGCGCCACACCTCACAGGGCGCGGTATGTGGCACAAGGATGGACGTTCGAGAAGCTGATGACTGTCACTCATAAGTTTAATAGCTAAAATAATATGAATGTATAAATATTATGTGCATAGTAAAGTAAAATACTCGTATAGTAACCTAATTAGAAGACAAACCTCGACCGGCACTATAAAATATATAAAGTAAACCCCGTCCGACCCTCGGTTAGGTAAACACAAGACCAAATAAAATGTGAAATTTTACATAATCATCATAGTAACAATATTAATGAATTGGGAAATAATCTTTTTTTTTTTGCACGAATTTATTCCAACTTCCCCAAAATTTAGTAATTTTTTAATAAGTGACAGCATCATTTTTGACTTTTGACGGTATTATTATGAGCAAATAGCGACACTACGCGTGCCGCGTGCCCTACCCCCTTTCGCCCGCGCATGGTTGCCTACCGCACAAATATTAATTTACCTCCTTTTGCGAAATAATATTATTTTTAGGGGGATTTTTTTTAAGTAGCCCTCTTTGTAGGCATTAGTAGAATCAGTTATCGATACCTAACAATACCTTCACGGGTTGGACAGGGTTTTATTTACATATTGTATAAAGTCTACAATCTGTACCTAATAACATCATCCCATATAACTCCCCAGTCCCCTGTATAATCAGCAAGTATAAACACACAATTATCATAATCTGTAGCGCGCCGTACAGCTTCCGTGAGTCCTGTGGACCCACAGCTGGTTGTCAGTCTGTGAGTCCTGCCGACCCCCGCCGCCTGTCACTCGGGACGTCGACATCGGCCATCAGCCGCATGAATACATACAGATCAGTTATTATATGTAAACATACGGCTTTGCTTTCATCGACATTAGCAATTCTAATGAAAATATCTTAATTTCGCGGCCTGGGAGGTAGGAATGTTTTCTAAACAGTAGCCCGCTTTGGAACACAATGGAGCAGCCTGTACTACTCTGTTCGGGATTTAAATAGCATATTTGTTTTCGACAATGATGTATTACTAGATTTAGCTGCCTGAGGTTCGGTAAAGAATACATTGGATAATTCCTTCGTGAATTCAGATAAAGGTGTATTTGATAAGTCAAACAATTCTCTAGCACTTGATGATTGAATAAGGTCCTTTGTACAGCCGTCACCAGATGAAACTAACCGAAATTGAAACCGATTTTCACATTTAACCTTGAACTTCATATTAGCGGTAAAGTTGAAAATATATTAAAGAAATTTGCCAGATTGTAATAGCTCGGTGAATGTATGAGGAACAGGGTCTAAAGCTCACTCAACCTAGAAAAGGTAGAAAAAGGAGAATCCTCCGACCCACAGAACAGATCTATTCCGTGCTCCAACCAGCCTGGTATTGTCTGTCTACCGGCTGATGACGTGATGCGTGCTACGTGTCGTGCGTGATTACGTGCTAGTTGCACAGTAAATTCTGCTTGCGAGATGCAGGACTGAAACCCGTCAGTATGACGTGTTGTTCGCATGTAGCGTAGTAGGTACAGCTGCAGCTCGATGCGCTGCCGTCTTTACATACACATTTATCTTGTCGTAAAGAAAACTCCGGTGTATACTTGCCGGTGGTGGCACGGCCGTCAGCGTTGTTGAGCACACGGGGAAACATTGTTGACACACAAGTTTGTTCGGCGCGGTTTGCATACCTTTACAGCTTGGCGTTCAAAACCGTGCCGTGTTCAAAGGGAATTTTCAATCGCAATTTGAATTTCAATTCATAAGACTGACTTCCCGGTAAATAACTCAAGCTGACACATTTCGTTCAGTTCCTGTTCATAATAGGTGGAGACAGTGTAATCATATTATAAAAGAATCTTGTCCAAGAGGTTTTGATCATTGCCACGTGGAATAGCAATGTTAATTATTTGGTCAAAAATAGACCATCCTCTGATCACGTAAGCAATTGTCCAACCGCTTGACGATATTTTCAAAAACCTAAGTAGGTCGGGCCACATGACCCTAGTGTTGTTATGTGAGAATATAACAAGTATTGACATACTTATGTGTGTGATACTGACTTCCTTTTTGGAAACTAGTTTACATTTTAAACTGACATATTAATGGCCGCAAATTAATTCTATTCATTTATGTAAAAACATTATAACTTGTCAACAGTCGTACCCTTGAAAAATACTTCACAAGAATACGAGTATTATGCGTATACGTTTCATGTAAATTAAATAGCTGAATGATGTTGGCGACTTTTATATTAAAAATAACTCTCACAAGATCAAAACGTACTATGAGAAAAGCAAAATGCAACTCCACCAGTTTGTAGTGCGGTTCATAAAGAAAACTTTGCATCGTTCCTGGTAGCATCACTCTCGGCTGCTCTTGCATCGCATCTCATCTCTGAACAATACTTGTGTATATTATTACCATATTATTATCGACGCCTCCATAACAGTCCTATAACACTTCCACTGCTGGGGCACTAGCCTCCTCTCTGTTCGTGGGCCGTAATCATCTCACGGGCGCAGTGCGGGCTGGTGGTTGCTACATCTTTTCAAATTTTTGGTTCTAGTGCGTGCACTTTCCCTGGCGATGTATTCCTTCAACGTTTTGAGTCACAGTAAAGCGCCAGCCTGGGTACAAACCTACAGCTGGTCGTACGTTAATCGGAGCTGTTCCCACTGGACCACCACTGTTCCTCAATGCACTAAACTACTGCTGCTTAGTATATTCATTGTCATTATTTAGGGGCTTTAGTAGTCCTATCGAGTATCCATATCGCCTATCTCCACGTAATTAATGGAAAAACTGGTGTCGGTTATAGCGCGGGCGGGGCCTCCCGGCCGGGGGCGGCTAGAAACGCGCCGATTACAGCACTTTCTCCCATTGACGGAGAAACCACACAATTACACACACTGGCCGACCTGGCCACTCGTGTGTGACCCCAGTCAGCCTGCCGCGAGGAATACCTTCGCAAAGGGCAAATGAAAGTTGGATCTTGATCACTTTGTTGTCAGTTTTTCAATTTAACTGTTAAGTTTTCACAAAACATCTAGTTCTGGCATTACTAACTCGATATAATGAACATAACTTAAGTAAATATTCTCCAAGAGCTTTGGATACTGTCTAAACTTTTTCTGGTTTCTTTTTATAATATACAGAGTAACTGAATAAAACTCAACTTGATATCATCACAATCGAGTTTTTATTAAATTACATTGCTAGAATTTAAAACTAGTTGGTATCCATTCGGACACACTTATACATCTGACCACATTGACTTCGAAAATCTAAAAACGACATACTTACCTCACCTCACTCTCTAAATTCTTTCACCAAAGTATCGCAGAACAAAAATAAAACAGCATCGGATCGGAGAGAATAAGAAAAGATCGCAAAACAAGAGAATTCATCGAACGAACACAGAGATCATTGATAATATCTTTTGTTTCGTAACGTCAGTTACGTCATGACAACGGTGTCAAGTCGTCAGCATTAGATAGTGATAGTTAGGTGATTCTATAAATAGACAGGACAACTACGTGCTCACAGTTATATTACGTGTGCTAGGATACGTATCTTGAAAGCTGATGATAATATGGTTGTTGAAGGTGTTAACTAGATTCACGTGTCAAGCTATATAATAGAAAAACACAACTTGCAAGGAAAAAAATGATTGCTGAATAAAATAATGATAGAGTTTTCTATACAAAGTAAATAGATTTACCATGAGCAAAAGAAAGAAGAACAATTGTGTCTCGATATCTGATGCTATACGTTCGGTGCTAGGCGATGGCGCAACTTTGAACAAGCAGGTAAATGAACCTTCATGTAATGTATTCAATCAACCCTTCAATGCAACCCAATTAGCAATAATAACCCTTCAATGCCACAAATATTCGTGGGTATTTCCATAAAGGTTCAAATAAACATGTCTTTAGAGTTACACAATGCGTTGTGTAGGACCTTCCTGAAGATCGAGTGGTTATAATAATCTGTCGCTCGGGGCTATATATGTATAATTGCGTACAATGCAGAGTCATCGTCGTTGCGTCATAGTAATGCATT
The DNA here is from genome assembly GCA_037179545.1 of Sesamia inferens. Classification (NCBI taxonomy): domain Eukaryota; kingdom Metazoa; phylum Arthropoda; class Insecta; order Lepidoptera; family Noctuidae; genus Sesamia; species Sesamia inferens. The sequence goes on along the minus strand of CM073926.1, from coordinate 33,667,107 downwards.
TCTCTTTACTACGTAACGTAAAAGTATATAATGTACACTTGCACATTACTTTAATCTTTTTTCAATGCTTTATTACTTTATAAAATTTTATATTCTTTCATATTGTCTTTGTAAAACTTACGCAGTCTGTAAGGTAGTTAAAGAATTTCTTTGATTTATCTATAAATGTTTAATATATCTTGAGAGAAACATGTATGAAGATTCCCATCTACTTAAGAGGCAATAAAACAACACGTTCTTTTTTTAATATTCTATTTAACGTATTCTATTTTGTTAAAATGTCCTCTCCATGCTGTGTTTCATACTGGTCCGTTTGATAAAACGTGTAGCCGTGAAGTAAAACGAGCTAAATTTGTTATCCTAATTAAAATCGCGGCTTCATTGTGCACTACCAAGTCAATTAAAGCGCGCCTTGCAACACAACTCCCTGTGTAAACAGCACTTCTACTCATAAATACTTCAGTGTCTAGTTTGCATCATGTGAATTATGAAAATGCATTGTCGCGCAATACCTACCGCAGCAACACGTGCCGAAACCAAACTATTGTGCACGAGAAACAGGCTGTCATCACCCGCGGCACTCAATATTCACTATGGGTGATAAAAACATCAGTCACACTCGTAAACTGATCGTCGTTACTATATTTATTATACACAATATGTTAACCTATACATTTGCCACAGTTTGTTAAGTGTTCTGAGCTAAAATCTCATTAGAGATCTTGCTACATTACCTACATTTGGTTCCAGCTCTGCTATTTTTGGCGAGTTTTAGATACCACATTTTTAGTATTATATTCTTTAATTGGAAGATATATTAAAGTTATTCGTAAGATCACTATCTACTAGCACAAGTGCGGATTTCGTGCATTACGCCAATCAATGTGTACATGTATCGAGTCAACAAATCAATAACTATGAACAATAGGGAGCGACGGCCGCGCCGCGGGAAAGTCTCCGGGCACCATGATCGTTTGCGTCTGGTTCCAATTTTTAAAGATTTTCTCTCTTCTTTACTTTTGAAGATATTTTTCCGAAAAATGGTGAAGCGAATTTTGTTCCCATACGGAAAAATAAATATTTGTATGAACTACAGGTAGTTTCAGTCCAGACCTGTAGGCCTAGTATGAGTTTTCATTACGAAATTCGTTCGTCGATATCGAGCGCGTTTGACTCAGCGATTGGCCCGCTTCAAGGTCGTAAGAACTCTCAACCAATGAGAGCGCCAAACGCGCTCGATACCGACGATCGAGTTTCGTATTGAAAACTCATACTAGGCCTACTGGTTGTATTTGTATGTGAGTTAAAATGTTTGAAAATGCACCCATGATTCAGGAGTAATTCTTAGTGTGTGGCGATGTTTCTTCATTTTTTAATCTGTTTTGGTCCTTGTTGTAAAAAAAAATAACTTAGACCTTGTGTCTGCTATCATCTCAGCGGCTTCGTGACTTCGAAAGCTGCTCAGTAATATCGCGTCGCGCTAAACACCGCGGTCGTTTATAAGTGGTGGGTAATGCGTCGCCGACCGCTAATAGATATGAAGAACTGCTTGTTATACACAAACTGAGGGAAACAGGTTACTAGTGTGTTCCAGAACTCGCAGGAAATGTAGTTCCGACGTCTTTTACGTAGTTTCGCATAGCTAAATTCAATCACATCTGCGGTTCAGTTTCAAAACTCTTACATAGCTTGTCTGCCTAATAGTTAGCCAGCTCCGAAATAAGCTATTTGGGTCTATTTTTAGTATTATCTCTAGGGTCAGCTGCCTCTAATAAATCGGTTCCTGCAGATTGATATAAATTGCTGAAAACATACAATAGTAAAGGCAATCCGTTAATTTTCGTATAAGACTTACAACATTCACTCAGTCCCATGGTGACCCTACATATTATCGAGTTTTTCTCGTCCATTCATCGATCATCGCAAAACCTGCGCGGGCGCACAAAGGGACATGTGTGACCATCATTGTGCCGCTAATTATCACTAATTACTTCACAATGGGCAGCAAAAAGTTGTGTGTGATGTAATGAGTCTGTACCGACTCCCCATGGTTCAGACACAGCCAATGTGTGAAGGCCTCGAGGTTTTTGACACTTGAAAGGTTTGACACACTTAACGTAGATACTTAATGGTTTTTCAATACATAAGGACATGTCCGTTCACCGTAATGATGTCAAGCCCCTTATTGGTACTAGGTAATAAAGGAAAATTGTAGTGCTATTTTCAGAAGCTTTATTTGTAGGTGGTTTTGGTGGTGCTGGAGTATTGCCATGTTGTAACATGCGCAACTATACCTTCGAATTGCGTTAATTTCGAAATGCAAGGTATGCAAGTATAAATACTCAGTTATTCTGGTTGTTAAGATTCTTTGGATAAAATGATTACAGATTTTACCATCTTGCGTATGATATGTTGCCAAAATTCTCATTCATACATAATATGCGTACAGTACTTTGTGTAGATCATACGCGTGTCTAACTGTTCGTGACCAAAGTGGCCATAAGTACTCATAAACTCGCTGCGTAACGTACATATGTCGATAAACCTCTCTAAATCCCACAGTTGGTTACATAAACGGTATTTACTGTCTCAGCGACCGTCCATTTTTGCGGCAACTCACCACGGCCCCGCGACTAAACTTATTAATTTTGCGTAACAATTTTAATTGTTATCAAACTCAGTACATCAGCGACATCTTGATGTTCAGACATAACCATAGTGCAGCCCCATCTCTATAATTTTGACATAATGTTACGTTTAATTTGAACAATAAAATAGTTTTCCTATTGTTTTATGCGTTAGATTATGATAATATTGTGTGGTTGGTCTAGTTCCCGTTAGTTTTGTCATCAAATAAAATGTTTGAATGTTGACTAATTCACTTTATATCTCGGATCTTAGTGGCTATTGTGTCAGTTTTTTATTTGTAGTATCTAGTATTGCACCAATGTGTGTTTAGTACAGATGTCTCAGATAAGCGGTTTTTTCTAACTATTTCTTTTAATTAAGTGAACATAATTATTGAAAAATTACTAAGTCTGAAAATCATGTTTTATCAGATTTTTCTTAATTTCTATTCACAATATCACAATGCAGAACAGCGTCAAGAATGTAGGCACACCTATGTACGTGAATTAACACATCCAGTGGAAACGTTTTGTAAGTGGAGGCAAGTGGACTCAATGCAAGTGAAGAGACTCGGGGACCGGTATTTATTTCTTGGAAGTCCGGTCATTTAGTTCGGGAAAGCGTTACGTGTTGATATGAAAGTCACAACATATCAGAAAATGTTCGCAACTTTGATTTATACACAGAATACTGTTGAAATGAACAATATAAGTAACTACTAACTCTTTTACTTAATACTAAATAAAATAAAAGGCTTATACGATTCATGTATGATCGGTCGTGTAAGTCTGTGTCAAGTGTTATTTCGTCTCTGTCAAACTTCATATATTTCGTATTTCGTGTTTATCATCAGATCGGTTATTCGATGCGGCAACAGATACCTTTATATCCAAACTAATATTATAAAGAGAAAAAGGATTTGATTTTTGGCATGTTTGTTTGTTACCCCTCACGCTAAAACGGCAGAAAGGATTTGTATGAAATAACACATGGGTAAACCATGCTACTTCGAGAAAGAGGTGTCTCATCGAATCCAGCTCGGCTGGGCAGCGTTCGGGAAGCTACGCTACATCTTCTCGACGTCCAAGATACCACAGTGTCTCAAGACTAAAGTCTTTGACCTGTGTATGTTGCTAGTGATGACTTACGGAACTGAAACATGGTCGCTCACAATGGGCCTCATACGAAGGCTCTGAGTCACACCAAGGGCAAATGGAAAGAGCTATGCTTGGAGTTTCTCTGCGTGATTGAATCAGAAATGAGGAGATCCACAGGAAGAACCAAAGTCACCGACATAGCTCTTCGAGTCGCTAAAATTAAGTGGCAGTGGGCAGGGCGTCTCTGCAAACGTAGCGTACGATGCCCTTGGGCGAGATGGAGCGACGACAATCAAAAAGGTTGCTGGTAGTGGCAGGCTGATGATGATGATGATGGGCAGGGCACATTGCTCGTAAAACCGATGGCCGATGGGGCAGTAAGGTTCTGGAGTGACGGCCACATACCGGAAGACGCAGCGTAGGGAGGCCCCCAACAAGGTAGAAGCCGATGGATGCGTGCAGCACAAGACCGGTCATCGTGGAACAGTTTGGGGTAGGCCTTTATCCAGCAGTGGACATCCATAGACTGAAGAAGAAGAAGATGATCATGCCCTGGATTACATATTTTATTAGTGGATAGCGGCGGCGGCCGAGTGGTATCTGCCTTATTAGGCGCTTTACTTTGTCTAAATTATTTCCCACTGCTATCAAAATGGTGAAGGAAAACATCGTGAGAAAACCGGTATGTTCTAGAGCCAAAAACTTCGAAGACATGTGACAACTACCAACCCGCACTGGACCAGCGTGGTGGATTAAAGCCCAATCTCTCACCGAGAGGAGACCTGTTTCCCAACAGTGGGAACATTATAGGGTGATTATGTATGTTATGTACTCGTACATATGTATGTTATATATTACTGTCTCGGATATTATATTACATACTTGTTATCCCGATATCCAAAGAGGATCGAAGCCTATACGAGTGAAACCGCGGGACATAATTATTCAATACTAAACGGTACTTCTCTGTCTATACATATACCTAGTATAAGAGTCCGAATTTATAAACTTAATTATTTGAAAATAATTATAATTTTTAGAACTTCTACTTCACTTGCGTTGTGATTTTAACACGTTCCGTTTGTTTGTCAGTTAGTACCACAGGTAGCATATGTCTGGACGCGATTAACTTGCCTGGGTCCGAGCAGCTGTGAGGGCGCGGGTGCGCTCGCGCCGGTTAGCGTCCGCGGCACGTCACCCGATCGCTTTCGGTTTCTACAGTGAGAGTGTACCTACGGCTGCCAATGAATTACGAACACCAAGTGCTACTACACACTGGGTAGCTATTAGGAGCAATGATGGGAATGGCAGAGTGAGGCAGGCTAGACAGCAGAACTGGTGAACTATGAAATGTTTTGCCCATGGGGCGGTGGAGCATGGCGGACTCTTTTAAACATCTATGTATAAATACCGATGTTCACAAACCAATAAATGATTTGATTTGATTTGAATGATGAAACCTACCTACCGGATTTTAGGAAGCTGCAGGTGTACTGCAGCTTCGGTGCCACACTGAAACATGTAATTTCATTTCTGTGACATCTGTCACATCTCGGGTACTATTTAGATTGTAAGAATTAACAGGAATATATTTTATTTGTTACAGGTAAGTGAACAAGGGCCTAATTATTTATCAAGATTGTCTTAATCAACACACGTAAGTAATCAGGATAAAACCACCCGTCAATACACGTCCATTTAACTTTCTTCACAGTCATAATTTATGCAGCATTACGCTGTGTTACAAACAGTAAGGAAACCCACAGGAAAGGTACAATTATGTCCTAAAAAGCGTGCGGTTTGTACCGGTGTGCGGTGTGCGTTGAGCAAGCGTTGCGAATGCGATAAAAAACCGCAGGGAACCGCGTCCGTAGAACATTCAGTCCCACATTGCGCATGCGTCGAATGTTTCGACATTTCTTAGAAAATCATGTTTTGTAGCGAGAGCTATGTTGTTGGCGAAATGTTTGATAACTTCGTTGAATATCATGATGTGAGGAGGCTGGGGCAGTACGGAATATTCTAGGTTTGTGAAAGTTTTTTAAACGTCTAAACCGTTCGGAAACATTGAACAGGACGAGTAAGATGCATTTATTCGCAGTCAAGTTTATTTACACTTTACCACCAACTTTTTCTTATGATACAACTCAGACAGAAAAAAATTCACTTTTGTCAATAAGGATTTTTGGCTCATCGCCTCGGGCGACCCTCAGTAACCACTTCTAGCCCTGGCCATCCGCCAACGGCCATTGGTCAGCCTACGTGTGCCAATCTTAACACCTCAGCCAAAAAACGTCAGATCAAACGTGCTGGTATGTCCAACAAGTTGACAGGCGCGCCTTGTCCGTCAAGTGTTCGGAAACGTAACCAAATCCAAGTACTTTTGCTTGACAACTCTTGCTTGTTATGGCACCCAGGAGACATAAGCTCCCCAACTGTCGCATCAACATACAGCAGTACCTACCATACTCTCACTTGCCTAAAATGGAAATGTTGTTCAGCAGCTTCATTGGATTCTCTTGTTATGGAACCAGAATAAGAACACAATACTAAATAAATATAATATAACATTTTATTACCGGTATCGTTAATATAATCACCGTATAATGTTCCCACAACTCGCACACAAGCCTCCTCTCGGTGGGAGGGAGCGAGCCCAAATCTACCACTCGGTCCCAGTGTGCGCCGGTAGATGTCACATGCCTTCGAAGGTTTTGCCTCTAGGACATGCTGGTTTTCTCACGATGTTTCCTTCAACCTTATGAGAGGAGTGGTGATGTAATTGACTGCCCGGTTAGCGCACTGGTTAAGCTATTGACTGCTGCGCTGCGTGCAATTAATTGTTCCGGGTCTGACTGTTTGTGTATATGACTTTATACGTTTTTAAACGCACCCACGACACACCAGAAATTACAAGTGTGGGGTAACGTTTTAAAAAATAATAACAATATACAAAAAGTAAAGCGCCGGATTGGGTTTGAACCTACGACGTACAACTTTTAAGTGACGGAGATACCACTAGGCCACTGCAAGTCTCCGGTATCGTTTGTATTGTATAAATGACACTACGATCATAACACGTCGCTGAAACTGATATAAACAGGTACCAACAGTGACGCCGTAAATATAAAATCTAATCACTGACCTCAATATTACAACAAACTGATTGGTTCTACTTTTGCCAAAACATTGCTTTTCTATCATAATTCATAAATCACTAAAATTAAATATCACAAAAACGTGATACAACTCCAAAGAGCACGCTAACGGTACGAAACTATTACACTAATGATAGATTTGCTGTAAAACTCATAATCATTCCATCTTGCCGAAAAGCTCTGACCAACTCCAAGCAAATGATTACACACCTTATTGTTCCACACAACGGTTGATAATACACTGGCAGAGTTTCGATTACGTGCGGTGGGTCAGTGCTATTTGATGGATATTAACAAAATGTCAATGATTTGAATAGTATTATTACTATAACTGTTGTCGGGCCGTGTGTTAAATTTTACAAGTTTTTTTTCGAATGAGAACTTGGGTTCGGTGCCATGCGACTGACACGATGTGCTGTGGAGGCCTAGAGATTAAAGATTGATTGGCCTGTTATTTCTACGTGCCAAATACATATTTAAAAATGGCGAAAATCAGCAAACACTTCCGAATAAATCGAATTTAATATTGCAGCATGATAGAGAAAAGCAGAAATTATATTTTATAGCTTCACCAAAAAGCATACCTAATGGGTACTTTCAACGTCCACAAATGTCATAAAACCTAATATTTATTCTAATAAACCGATTACAATCGCGGTTTGACCGTTATTATAGATGACTTATGAACTTTGATTGCGCAAGAGTTGGTTTCGTGGCCAGCATGTGTATTGTTGCCTCAGTATAATCGTTTGCACGTCAATGCTCGTGTTCACAAACTAAGCTTTTAAGCTCAGTGCATGTTGTTCTTGTTTTTCTTTAGCATAAAAGAATTTTTGCAACACTCCAGATAATTACAACATCTACAACAGAGGTTCCTGACTCCTAAAAATTGCAAATATCCGAATCTGCAACCTCCTCCATAAACCACAAATTCAAAGTGGAACTCGCCTGATCGATGTCGCTTCAAAGGTTAATAGTGTAGTTTAAATCTCGATTAAAGTTTTCATAATTTACAAATGTTACACCGGATTCCAGATTTCAGACAATAGACGGATCTTTGTAGAGCAGTGACTAGGGTGCTCTAAAGAACTTGACTTAAATGTTTTCTTAAACGAAGCAGTATGGATTCTTGAACGTTTGACATTACACTGAATAACAATATGAACTAAAGAGTTAGTGTGACCACTGTTAAAAATCCTACGTTTAGACAGAGCTTCAGCAGTATCAGTGTCTGCTCGGTTAGCGAAGTAGTTAAATTATTGACTGCTGAGCTGCGTGTCACGGGTCCGATTCCCGCACGAGACAAATATTTGTATGACCTAGGTACAAGTAGTTGTTCCGAGTCCGAATGTTTATCTATGTGATTTTTATATGTTTGTAAACGCACCCACGATACAGGAGAAAATACAAGTGTGGGGCAACGTTTCATTACATTATGTTTGTTATAATTTAAATAACACAAAACAAAACGGTTCATAGAGCCACAGTCGGATACTGTGAGACATTCGCAGCAGGGCAGCACGCGCTGAGGCCGTCACGACTTTAGTAATGGCGATCACAGAACGTTTTGTAGTTATTAATTTTGATTATATTCATCAGTTCACTATTGCTGTTTAATTAGTTAATTTTATAAAAATTTCTGTCGAATGATTTACCTACTAAAGAGATAGCACTTCGTTCTGGAAGTGTTAGCTCTAAAAGGCTACAAATCACGAGTTGAATATTTATTTGTGAAAAACTGACATGACTTTTAAATAAAAGGACAATGGCGCTTATTCCTTTGTTTACACATCAAACTTCAGTGCATCTTTTTCTTTCCATTAAATTTAAAAAAATTGACAAGCCTAAACTAACATTTATCTTCTTCGGCGCCAATGGCGGTCATCTGTGTCGAAAAAAGAAATAGGGTTATGGATGCTGATCGAATAAAACATTAACCTTAAATAATATACGTTATATTTCCATCCCGTTCACGTTGTTGATGGCACAGAAATAAGAATGTATATTTACAGTTGACGGTAACTGTTCTGCTAATCATCAGCTGCTTACCAGCACACAAGTTACCACTCCTAGTGCTTCATAAGGTAATTATTTCCTGAATTAATTTCTCTGCCATTTTTTGATCAACTCTTTAACTACAGAAAGTTTTCGCTTTACCGCGGGTCTGTACCCGCTACGTGTCCAATCTAGGCTCTGCGCGGGCGCAGCTCGTAGGGCCGTCCCTTTCACCTGCACACGCCTGCAACATTCTAGAACACTAAGCGCTGCGGTTGCACTTCCCATGCACCACTAGTGTGTTAATTAGACTAAACTTTAGGTGCGATGGGCTGAGGGCACTTTATTATAGTTTGGAGGTGAATGCATCTTCAGGAAGAAAAACTTGTAGCGGTACCTACAAACGCCACAGAATGAACGACGCGTCATACTGACGTCACACGAATTCTACATCTCGCAATCAGAGTTTACCGTGCAATTAGCATACATATAACTTGCCAATTTCAACCATTGGGCAAGTGCCCGCCAGACATAACACCCGTCTGGTCGGAGGATCCTCCCTTTTCTATGGAGGATGAGTGAGCTTTACTCCCTGTTCCTCATGCCTCCACAAACTAAATCGATTTTATCACCTAGTGAATTGACCAAAACTTTTTACTCGTAATTAGTCTATACAATATTTTAAAAAAAACCCTGTCTGATCCGTGAAGATCTTGTTAGGTATCGATAACTGATTCTAATAATGCATTCAAAGCTGAGCTAAACTTAAAAAAAATCCTCCTAAAAAAAATTAATATTATTTCGCAAAAAGAAGGTAAATAATACATGTGCGGTAGGCAATAGATGCACGGGCGACGGAGGGCAGGGCTCGCGGCACGTGGTCACATCGCTTATAATAATACAGTCCAAATGGTGTTATCACTTATTTTAAATTAACAAATTTCGGGGAAGTTGGAGTTAATTCGCGGGAAAAAAAGATTATTTCAACATTCATTAGTATTGTTACTATGATGATTATGTAAAATTTAATATTTCATTGGTCATGTATTTACCTAACCTTTATTATCCTTATGGGTCGGACGGGGTTTTCGTTACATATTGTATAATATATAAGGCAGGTTTACAGTGTAGAAAAACGTTCCAAATATTGCAATTCTTCTACTTCTTCTTCTTCTATAGGCTGTGCCTATAGAGATTCACTGCTGCACAAGGACCGGTCATTTTGGAAAGCGTTGAAGGGGGGGGGGGGGGGGGCAAGGCTTTCCACAATGACCGATCTTATGCTGCCCGCATCCATCGGTTTTCCGTGACCTTCACCAGGTCATCGGTTAATTCTTATCGGTATATAATCTCAATATATAGTATAATTCTTATCTACGTATTTTTCTCCTAACTCCTCGTAAACGGCTAAACCGATTTTGATGAAAGGAGAAGTTCAGTTTCTGGAGTTACGAAATCTGTGCATGATGATAGTGAACATAACGTAGGATAGTTACTGCTTATGATATTTTAAATCCTGTAAATCATATAAAGATTCCAATGTCAACGTACTCTAAAAATTAATGAAATGCTTAAAACTTTGTATGTTACGAAAATCAATTAAGATTGCAACTTGATCATTTAAATGTGAATTTAATTTTGAGATAAACGTTTTACTGACATGTTGTAATATCGAATCAACATAATTACAGTGCTGAACTGAATATTAGGACATGACATTAAAAGTAGAGCATGAAGCAATGTGAATGTTGTAAATCATTACAGGCTAGTAGTAGTCTAAAGCTAAGAAAGTACGTAATGAGCGTTCACCACCAAACGTACGTATTTTACTGAAATTAGGCGATTTTAGACCTTTATTATTAGGGGTCTAGAAGTTTCTTTATGGCCAGGTTTTCCCCGAGAGATTTCCTTTGTTATCTTACATGGAAAATATTTTTTTTTTATATAATTATGTAAGTACTTAGATCAAATTGTTTAGATTTGTGGTTTTTGCTGCTTGTATAAATTGCATTAAACTTGAGATGTAAGTCAACAAAAAGCTTAGATTATTTTTCAGTTTTGTTCAGTTAATTGCGGTGATTAAGTATTTCGGGCAATAATTTTCAGCATCTTCAATTTCACGCATCGATAAAGTTTCTGAAACGAATATTTACGAGCATTTTGTCTGGAGACCACCTCCGATAGTAACAATAGTAAACAATAAGGAGCAATAAACTAACAATAATGAGATATTTTGTAGTACGACAACACGCGGCCGCACCTGTGCGGCGGGGGCGGTGCACGGCGGGGGAAGGGGTTCATACAATTATTTCTCACGCGCGCCGTAGCGTACAGACTGACAAAAAGTTACGTCGATACTACATTCTTATCTCGTTTTACGAAAGTTTTAAGTTTTTTGCACTTTGTAGATTGATAGTAGGAGGATTTATGTTACATGTACTGTTGTAGCGACGTTGGCTGGTTCGTCGTCATGTGCCTTTTAGGATTGTCGTGTCTCTGATGTTTATACTTTTAGGTAAATATCTACTGGTGCATGGGTGTACCTAAGGGGGGACAGGGACAGGCGGCAAAATATGTATGAACTCTCCTAAATACTAATCAAAGTATAGACGGGGACTTACACAGGATCATTTGCGTCTATTTGCACTACACACTACACTACAAATAAGTACCTACCTAATATTTAATGTAGATGTTCTTGTGTAGTATGTAAGACAATTGCCCTGACCTTGCCCCCCCTTTTACTAGTGTTAAGTAGACGGCTGGTGGTAATCGCTCACAGACTGCGATCTGGACACATGCCGCTCAATAAGTTTAGATTTCTAATTAAACTGATTAATTCACCAAACTGTGAGGAGTGCGCAACGCTGGAGGATGTTTTTCACTTATTGACGGAATGTGTTAGATTGCAGTCTGAAAGAGAAAAATTGTATAAAGAGTTGGAAGTTAATAGATATGATGATGGTGCTTTCCATCATATATTGTCCACACCTACTTCAGATGCCGCCTATAAAGTTTTTATATTTGTTAAATTAAGATTAAGTTAAGTTTGTTAGGTTAAGGTTTGGTTAAGTTTTTGGGTTAGTTACGATGGGACTGGCATACACATTCGTGTAAAAGTCCCCAAACTAAATAAAAAGTAAAAAAAAATGTGTTTAAGCCCGCCATGTAAAAACACAGTAACAATTACACACTTATCGTTCGTTTTCCGATTGCGTGAATCGTGGAAACACGTAGTTTCCCAATCACGCGAACCAAGTGGGAAACTGGCATTCTAAACTTATCGAGTGTTTTTATTGATAAAACTACACAAAGTTTTAGACCTAATCACGAATGGCGTTCCATTCGTTATTAATAATTTCCAAATACTTGCTTGAAATTCTTTCATGCTACAATTAGGAAAATATACAAAACGAGGTGTTGAGGTAGCCGAAGACAGGATTTTGTGGTCGGTTGATGGCGTTAGGCTCGTCCCTAATTAAATAGGACTTAGACATAATTATCGAAATGTGTACATGCTGTAGGTTCACCCCCGCGTCTGCACTCTCAGGAAAACATAGCCTATACATACATACCTACCTCATTTTCATATATTTTCATAATAAGTTAAAATAGATAAAATCGATATGACTTCAGAAAACTATTCATAGATTCATGGTACCGTCTAAAATTAAATTGTATACTAAAAGTAAAGTGTTCGATGACTTCACCCTAGGTGCTGACCTGTAAAGGAAAGTTGGTATAAAATAGTCGCAAAAAAATAATGGCAACGGAATTAATGGCCAAGTCGATGATTTTAAATCAGTTTGTATTTACATAAGAATGAGAATAATATCGAGAACGCCTTACTTTTTATACAATCGAATAAATTATATTTCGTCAACCGCGAGTTACAACTGATCAGAATTGCAAGAATTTTTATTGACACAACTTGTTTGATACTAATGAAACCGCTTGTTTCGGCCTTTCTTCTCGGAGTAGGCAGATAGGAAACGCCAAACCCATCTAGTTAAAAAAAATATGATTAACTGGTAAAAGTGTTTGTACCATTGCTGTGCTAACCTTACCTCTACTACAAGTATTTGAGTAACCTGTTTATTTGGCAATACTGTACCGACAACAAATAGCAAAGGTCGCATAGTTGGTGGAACCAATCACCAACATTGACCATTATTTGCCATAGTACATGGTGTAACGTGGGAGACTTTGGTGGCCATTATTGCCTTCGTGAGGTCACTCATAGGGAATTAAGTTGTAAAATGTAATTATATTTGGTATTTGATGGATTCAATACACGACGACATGGTTGGTGCAGTGACTGAGCGATCGACTGCTGCAGGTTCGATTCCCGCTCGTAACAAATATTTGTATGACCTACAAGTAGTTGTTTCGGGACTGGCTGTTTCTGTATGTGAGGTTAAATATTTGTAAACACACCCACGATACAGGAGTAAAACCTAGTGTGGAGCAATGTTTAAAAAAAAATAGAGCTATGTAAAGATTATACCTACCCGTTTTAGTGAATTTTGAGATATCAAATAGTCAACGTTTGCAGTCAGAATTTTTATTGACAAATTTCCTGCTTTCAAATGATGTTACGTTCTAGAGCCTGTACATTAAGTACCACATTAGGGTAATAATTTATGTCTTGATAGTAACGTCAATGACAAGTAGATCAACTGCCACTGGTACGATAATATCACTAGTTACTGCTACATCTATTTCTATTTATAATGAAATCTATTTTCTGTTAAGTAATTTATAATGTATACTGTAGTTAAGTCAATGTTTATTTGCATAATATGCATTTCGATAATTATTTGTTTTTTTTTTTTATTTTAGTGTGTAGATATTAGTTATTGACTGTTTTTTCAGCTTCACTTCGGTTAATTCACACTAGTGCATACCTAGGGCCTCACTAGCTGCATGTTAAAAATATCATTAAAGCGTTGTGAAAAAGGGAAAGCGCTATTCATCCTGTACAGCTCCATCTTTGTCTGATACTGGATGGTTTTACTTTTTAACACAACCCGTGTTAAAATCATCACGGTTCCATCACCGGCACCGGTAAGTGGTTTGGTTCAGGGTTAACGTTACCTACGTAGTGTTCACAGTTGTCATTAGACCACGATATTCTAAAGCTAGATGTTCATAGGATACCTGAACATCAGTAACATGACGTCATGACAGTTCCGTGGTGACTTTTGTCCATTTCTATCGATGTCAATATAATAACATAATTCGATATAGCTGCGCCGGCGCACAGTCAATATTCTCGATTGTATCGCTGCGACGGTCGTGTCACTTTCACACAAACTTGTGTCCGCTGGAGAAAGTTATGGATTTTATTGTGTTTTATTGTAATCATATAATATAGTCTTTTATAGACAGTTTCAACAGTTTTGTTCTGTTTTGTATTTTGTTAATAAAACCCATAAAATAACACAAAATGGCGTGAGGTGACAGGTGTCATTTATGACCCCAAAATGCCGGTTAACCTTAAGGAGCAGGTCTATAAGACCATCATTAGACCCTGTTTTTCTGTAAGGCAGTGAGGCGTGGCCTGTGCTTTAGCGACACAAGCAGGAACTGCGTGTCACAGTAATGAATATGCTGCGGTGGATGTGTGGAGTTACGCGGAAAGACCGCATCAGGAACTCTCGCATCCGTAGCAGTGTTCTTGTCCGTGACATAGCAGACAAACTGCAAAAGGGTCGCCTACGCTGGTATGGTCAGTCTTACGAAAACGTTACAAATGTTATGTGGGTAACACATGTTTTGCCATGGCGCCTCCGCCGAGGCGGAACAAGCGAGGTGGACCAAAGAGGTGCTGGCTTGACGTTGTAAGAGATAACATGCGTGCCAATAATCTCACACCACGGGATGCCAAAGATCGTGCGTAATGGAGGAGTAAGTGTAGGAAAGCGGACCCTGGGCTCCAACGCGGAAGCCGCGGATGCAACCGGAATTATACGCTGAGATGATGATGATGATGATAATGATAAAATAAAACAAAAATATTTGAACTGTTCCCGAAATTACATTACGGTCCTAACTTGGATAGAATAGACTAAAATTCAAGGAGATCCTGTATGGCATTGCAAAAACGTTACTCAGTACACATTGACAAACTTGATGCCTCGTCAGAGGAAGGTATTTACTATATAGTATCTGTTTATTGTGTCTTCTAATTTTAATACAACATGCTTTAACAAAGTACCCTCGAATACATTTAGTGGCTCTAGGATTATCGCTAAGTATTTGCAGCGGAATACTTAGTTATCTATACTTATTTAACATTAGTATAGATCATTAATTATGCCGCTTTAAAGAGTTAAAGTTTATGAGGTTGTATGATCTAGTCTCGTGAACTACAGAACTACAAATTTTAAACTCTTTTACTGGTAGAAATCCTCGTTATTTGTGTGTGCCGTAGGCTACATATTCACCCGAAAAAAGTAGGTTTTGCGTCAGATTTCATCATATTTAAAATGTTTCCCGCCCAACAAGGGGGATAATAATCGTCAGTTCAGCCTCAATAGAGATTTAACTTGTAAGTTAGCCTTCTAACTTACAAGTTGAATCTCAACACAAACGTAAATTGAAGACAAACATTCTTGCAGGGTCATGGTATAGTTACAACGCAACGTCATACACACTGAAAGTGACTTTCATCTGGAACTGGTTGCTAACAGATAACAACAGTAACCAGCGCGTGTTGCACAACCCGCGGCTCATGTTGTGTCGTGTTACATGCTGCATGACACCGGTTATCAGTCAGTACGGTTGTGTTGCATAACCTGGTTCCTGTATCCGGCTGTCACGTACATTATAATGATTTAATAGTTAGAGGTATTTAGTCAGATAAATGAATTCTTAATTGAAAGGCATGAGAGAGAAACAATATTTTGGTGATACAGTCTGTGTTTATATAAGCCATAGGTCGTGTTACTTGTTAACATTTGTTTATGATATTGAACCGCCACTTAAGAACTTAAGCAATTATATAAACGCTCTTAATATCTAATGTACACACCATTTCTCCGCGGAAAATTATAAAAGACACGTTATGCATTCTTTAACAACATTTCATCAATAAAAAAGAAACTTATGACAGTAATGACTTAACATCACTCACTAATAAACCGTCGTTAATGCACAATATTAATAAACAAACACTTGGTTCACGGCCATTAACTTGTCGTAAATTACTCGAATCACACTCGGTTTAATTCAGTTTACACAAATACAACAAAGATATCTTTTGAGAGTGAAAGTGTAAAATACAGTTCTTTAGGCATTAATAGACTTTTATAGTGATATGGTAATGTAAGCAAGTCAACGAGTCTGAACATCCGCATTTGCGGCAACAATGTTTCACATGACGGGTACAGGTAACCTTCGCATTAACCTTTTAGATGTAGAAATAAATAAGCGAGATCACGCCTCTCTATGTTTTCTAAACAACTATTTTCCTTTAAATATTTGGTTACGATATCTGGGTAGATATGTGAGTGAGCTCTGAGATTTGATCAACTGTGCTAACATTTGCAATGGATAAACCTACACTCATCTTAAAATTGCATTCAATATTTGAATGACCTACGTCCCGTTGACCAACTATTGCTAGTTTGTCAACGGAGCGTCAGACAATTGCGCAATATGCAATTTCTAAGAACATTTGCGCAGCGCTCGTCAACAAATTCAACCAAAAACATGCTACAAGAGTAATTAATTTGCCTAAATAAGTAAGTGAATTCAACTCACATACCTACACAGTGCATAACTGTGTCTATAGAACCGCATATTCACGTAAATCTGTGCAATATGCAGATGCGTACGATGCGCGGCGTGCGTTGCGTAAACGCAGCCGACTGGCCGACCTTCCACGCAGGTGCACTGCGCAACTCTATTCAACACAATGTAGATACACACAGTAGGATTATTTTTAAAAAATTGAAGGATAGACTTACACCTTGTCCAAGTTTTCAGGACGTGATCAAAGGGTTTGCAGTAACTGGTAATATGTAGCAATTTGATTGCAGTAAAATTGTCTTGCTCGTGTGTTACCTAATAATAACTTCTAGTGTCGGAGTCTATTGTTTGGTGTCATATTCAACCTCCACCATAGAACTGCAGGCTGTTGACTTCTTCAGAATGCCTAATACCATGATTCTGTAGAACCCCCCACATATTACTTTACAAGTCTACTGGATGCTCCACTTTCACCCTGGTCTTCATATTTCAATCTGAGGTATCTTCAAAGTTACACTATTTTATAATATGCCCCTTATTTTTCATTTATCTGTAGTTTTCCGTCACTTGGCACAACTTATTGAAATTAATAAAATTAAGTTGAACTATTTTCCTTTTAACTATCTATCTGTCTCTGACAGATACTTAGTTAAAAGGAGTTACTCTGAGTTACTTTTTATCCTATTGTCCAAATCCTTATGTCACTGTCAGTCTACGTTTAGTTTTAATTTAAATACAAAGATATATTTTAGCTATTAATTCTCGCTAAATACCCTCCAGCGTTTGATGGTTTATTAACAGTTCGCACGTGTTATTGGCAAAATTGTAGTGTCTCTTCCACAAGGGCTATTGATTAAGAGTTGAAGTTACTGCCACAACGACACATACGCCTGAACCTTCTTATAATCTTTTTATGTGTAAATTCTTGAACAAGCTCGAGCATTGCGTTTGCTATATTTGGGCATTCAGTTCAGACATATTAACTATCAATGCAGTCGTTAATGGTTAATATTGATGTAATTATTGGAAATTATCTTGAGATATTTCGCGATAACTGTGAAATATGCTGCTGTCATGAGCAACCTGTCCACAGCTTCGAAGAGCCGCTGTATACCGAAATATTATTTTTACTTTAAGGGTTTTAATTCTTACTGAAAAAGCACGCTGAAAAATCGCTTTTTTACGAAAAAAAAAGAACCGACTTCTTAAAAAAACACAACTAAGTGAAAAATAAATAATTTTAAAAGTCGGTATCTCTTGTATTTTAGTTTTTACCACCGACTTCCGCCTTTCTATTTTAATTTACTTTTTAGTTGCGAAAATATTCGCTCCGTTTAAAATGCTTGTATCTAGTGGCATCCAGACTGGAGGCTGCCACACATGTCTGAAAGCCCAGAGCCTAATAAAAGATCCGTTGACCTTGTTCGCCAGTATGGCTAAATACTGTTAGGGCTACCTCGAAATCGACACAACATCGACAATAGTAGGTACCTAGTAGTCCAACTTATCAGGTGGCACTTAGATCCCTCGGAGAGAATGTAACACTTGTAAGGACGGGTTACACTCAGTCCCAGACAGTATATTCATGCAAGTAACAATGTAACTGTATCTAGTTCGTAAATCTAACCATAACACTGTTTCAAGTCCCGTGGGTGTTACAGTGTCCCGTTAGAGCTACCTCCGCCAGGGGGCGCGCATGATTCATGGTCTCACTCGCACGCAACAAGTCTTCAAGATCACTATCATGTTTATTACAAAAACTGCAACTGCGGGAAAATTGCAACATTCCAAACAAAGTTGACTAAATTATTACGTGGTATAGGAATTTTAATAGAATGTTGTTTTGAATACAATCGTGTGGGATGATTATTTATTGTTTGGTAAATTAATCCTGAGGTTTGCTGAACTTGGCTTGACACTTGGCGTAAACTTATTACTATTTACTTCTAACTATTTAGCTCAAAACAATATTCTATTCCGCCTCGGTCAGTACTAAAGTGTGCCAGTGTTAGGCACAATGGAATACTTTAAATCCGTGTTACTTATGGTTTTACATACAAATTGCCTACTCAATGACTGCACGTACGAGTACGACCTGGAATCTTGTAAAACACTGGAAATTACAATGCTTTGATTGCCACCAAGTACTCGTATGAATCTTCATTGTACATCATTAAAGATAAAGGTATAAAGATTTTAGATTCAACAACATTGAATCTTTCCACCTTGTTTAGAGGTTAACTGCTAACCGTGATGTGTACCAAACAGCCTGAGACTTTCTGCCGTCGAACGGCCGCGTTATATGGCCATCGTCTTCGTCGTTTGGGTTGGAAATATTATTCAACAATCCGTCATCTGTTGTCATTAATCATTAAAGGACAGGTGCTGTTGCATGTCTTTTTCATACAAATTTCCGTTAAGCACAACTTACGAGACCTACTAAAAGAGAAGGCGTGGCGGATCCATGTGAAGACACCACATTGCACGCGCCACACTTTTCTCGGAGCTTTCGTTTGTTAAGAAAAGTAAGCCACACGTTTTAAAACACACAAATTCTTTACAAAAGAATGTCACAAACGCATCGCTAATTACAAGTCTGTGAACGTGGGACAGTAACCCGGTGCCCGGTAACCATCACATTATATTCACCAGCGCATCAATCTTTGACCTTGGCGTTCACTTTCCACATGGTTGCCAGTTGCCGCAAAAGTTAGGCTATCTCACGCTAAAGTGAAAAGAAAGTTCGAGATAGCTAATTTGTGTGTTCGTAGAATATTAATGAGACTCGTTTATTATTTTTGGTTTTTAAATGTTTGTTTGAAGGTTTTTTTTTTAGTAAAAACAATGGGTTTTATAATGTTTATTATTAAAATTATCATTATACTAACAAAGCGAATATTGAGCACGGCTATGAGTTATTTTGATATACCTACAGCGCGTCAATGTCCCTGCCACCCAGTTCATAACTCATTCAGTCACTATAAATAAAGAGAACACAATTATAAGCTAAGTCAGTATTTAGGTGTTAGGACAATCTCCGAAAATTTCATCAACCCCTCAAAGCCAACGAATATTTTTGAAGTAAGGCTTCTACAACACATCATCTAATCCTATCTATGGGATCATTAGGTGTAAACAAATACTAGAACAACAATCGCCGCCCGCGCAGATTACGATCACGCCTCACAATAGACCGGTTGAACGACTAGCGGCGCGTACGCACTTGTCGCAAGGTCTCTCAATGAGAACGAAGAGCTTTCCATAGTGATCTAGAAATTAGAAGGTGTCAACCAACTGAAAATAAAGTAAAGGGTCTTAAGAGACGGACCTTAGACGTCTCTCAGGCTAGCAGTTCCAATCGTGGTCCCAAGAGAGAAATACCCAATAGAATTGTAAGAATACACTTTAGTGGTACTCTAATAGCTATGTGTGAGGAAAATAGAATCGGCGATCTATACTATATAATATGTATACTTAGACAAAAAAAAAAGCATCTACATTCAATAACTGCTATCAATAAATTCATTGTCATTATAAAGGAATGTCAATCTTTCAATCAAGTTCAGGAAATGTCATCTAATCAAAAACACATCGGCTGAATTGTCGGTCTATGCTAGAGCTCTGCATTATCACGAAACATTTATGTAAATCATGTAGAATGATCTGGTCTCATTGGTATGTCTGTAAAGGTATCAAGGAGGATTGGTTTCACTTCGTAGGATACCATGCCATGCAGCTCTATAATCTGTAGTTTATATAAATGCACATGATTGAACTTGGTAAATATGTACATATGTATATGAAAAATGCGTTGTTGATTTCCTTGATAATCGTAAAAGGGATTAAAGCATAATGGTATACGATACATAACTTCATGTAAGTAGGAGAAAATCTATCACAATATATACATATATTACTTATACCTACGTATTAAGGGTGGCAGAACATTCAACGGACACATTGGTTCACATTCCCTTGTTCACAAGCTACACTAAATTTAAGTTCAGTGCACCTCTTTCTTTATATTTTATTAAGGAAGAAAAGATGCACTAAATTAAATTAAATTTAGTTTGTGAACAAGGGAATCGAAGCCACTGTCTGCTCAAACTAGTAAGCGCTAGCTAACGTGAATTTACTTTTTATAATCGAAGTCACTGTCTGCTCAAACTAGTAAGCGCTAGCTAACGTGAATTTACTTTTTATAATCGAAGTCACTGTCTGCTCAAACTAGTAAGCGCTAGCTAACGTGAATTTACTTTTTATAATCGAAGTCACTGTCTGCTCAAACTAGTAAGCGCTAGCTAACGTGAATTTACTTTTTATAATCGAAGCCACTGTCTGCTCAAACTAGTAAGCGCTAGCTAACGTGAATTTACTTTTTATAATCGAAGCCACTGTCTGCTCAAACTAGTAAGCGCTAGCTAACGTGAATTTACTTTTTATAATCGAAGCCACTGTCTGCTCAAACTAGTAAGCGCTAGCTAACGTGAATTTACTTTTTATAATCGAAGCCACTGTCTGCTCAAACTAGTAAGCGCTAGCTAACGTGAATTTACTTTTTATAATCGAAGCCACGCGTGGTGTTACTGTTGAGACCATTCAGTCACTTAACATTTGGTGGTCAGCACCAGATTCCTTAATGGAGTCTGCAGTAAACTGACCCGTAAATTCGGTTTATTCGGAATCACTTCCAGAAACATATACCGAATTAACCTGTATTGCACAAATGGAGGAAGTGCAAAATAATAATTTTATTAATTTTAAGCGTTTCTCTAATTTTAATCGGCTTAGGCGTGCGGTAGCTTACATGCTACAATTTATTGATGCATGTAGACGACGACCAGTTAAAAGCATTTACCTTTCTGAGACCGAATTAAATAACTGCTCAAACTAGTAAGCGCTAGCTAACGTGAATTTACTTTTTATAATCACCATTTTTCAATCATATCTAAAATGTTTATGGAGTCTTGATTTGATAGGACTAAATTCAGGAAAAATCAAATCAAAAATCAAATTTATTAAAACTCCAAATTAATTTACATTAGTTGGTGATTGAAGCCTTCTGTTAAGTAAATAATGCCTGTGTTAGGACACTCTTCCACAGCAGTATACAATTTTTACAAAACCTTATGTATAATCAACATACAAGATTGTGTGCGTGTTTGTGTGTGAAAAAGATGCACTGAAATTAAAATAAGAAAGGAATTGGCGCCATCAACTATCAAAAAGAACGTTGAAAAAATAGAAAAATGTAATAAATACTCCCGCGGACCTTACTTAGATGAGTTACAGAATCTTGTGCTACAACATCCATGATAAGGGGCTCGCATCCAGGATGTCACCTGTATAAGCTGAACGTTTTAAATAGCGGTGTGAGCGGTAGGTCTGAGTGTATTGATAATGTACAAGATATATGTATAACAAATTGCACTACCAAAAGCCGTCAAATAAATGATACGGAATTTACGGAATTTATGGAGTTTCTTGCCCGTTCTTCTCCATAGGTACCTACTTTTTGGAATGGGCGACTAGCTTCACCTTACTGACTGACCGAACTTCTGACAATTCAAAAGTGCCTGTAACTGGTTTATTTGAAATAAATGCTTTGATTTGATTTGATTTGATTTGATACCGACTTATCTAATACACTAATAACCTTCTCGACTTACTAGTATCTTTTAGTCATATTTCTCAATCGCAATTTGAACAGACTCGAACAATCCTTATTAACAAAGGAAAAGATAATCTTTGATATAAACATGGCAGTTGTTAAAGGTATTTCACAATACGTGAAGATAGTTGAAGATACTGTGCCAGATGAGAAGGTGAAGGTTGAGCCAATTATATCAGAGGTAACTGTGCTGAGATGTTTAGCTTGGACAACACTTTGAAAAAATATTCAAATAATCTATTCATTCGATTATTTTTATCATAAAGATCTACATATATTGTGATAAGCATCAATCAAAGTGACAAAATATTATTCATGAATGTAGCTGGTGAATGCTAAATGGTAATCTACTTCAATCTTAATTCTGTTAGTCCCAATGATATTATCAAGTACCTATAGTGAAACATTTCGAAAAGCTCGGAAGCCCCCAGGCTTTTTGACTCTGTTGACAAAAAAGTAAAATATTTTATGAATTCGATGTTGCATTACCTATTGTATTGTTTGTCTGATTCCTATTACTGTTTGCAAATAAAAACCTATTTCTGAAAAATAATTGTAATAATTAAAAACTGACAACAAAAATACATCATGTTGTATGAAAACTTCAACTGTCAACTATCACCGTTCAAGGCCTGCCGGGGATACCGTTGAATTGGGAGGACCCGGTACCCCGGAAAGGCAGATGACGAACGCAGAGGTGGTTTTTTATCCGGAAGAGTCCGGCACACCCCTCCGCGTCCCCGAGCGGAGGATAGTCCATGAGGATTTTTCCATCTTCGGAAAAAAAGGGTACGGCACCCAAAAAAAAAACCGTTGGTCACATTAACACATTCAGAGAGTCCAAGTAAACTCTCCGGACGAGTCGGTGGCACTGAATATGTTAAATTGAAAGCGAATCAGAGCGCGACGTCACAACTTCCAGACGACAGTTTCTAATTATATATCAATACGTCAGACTTTTACATTACTTTCTCAAAAACTGTCAACTAGCCTGATGCTTTTAATTGTGTTATCACCAAACTGATGGCAAAAGTTCATACAACTTTAAATACGGTCTAAGAAGTTTAGTAGTAGTGTAATCAAAACCCACCGTTTTGATTCAACCAATAATTCTTACGTTCATAGGCATGGCAGGAAATTAGAATTGTCAAACTTATACCACAAGACCGCGCCGCGGCTAGAAGCAATCCATATTTTTACAACGCCAACATTTGAGGCCGGCCGCATTCCACTCCTGCCGTTGAAGTTGTCAGAAAAAACATTATCTCAGCGATAACAATCTGTCCGACGAGGAATTAATGCTGCAACACCAGTTATGGCTACCGGCGAGGCTTACTAGTCTATTAAGAGTTGAAAGAAAAGGTAAGTAGATAACCCTGCTTTATCTTAACTTTTATGACTTAATCATTTACATCAACAATTTGGCAGTAGCCTATGTGAAACTACACGTGTTTTACACGTAAAATAACTGGCTGTTTATTGGACAACTAAAACTCTCAACATAGCACCACTTCGGTTAGATTGGGATCGCAAGCTAAATATTTCTCCTGTAAATATCTGGCCTTAATGAACGTATTTTTTTAAACTTTAAAGTTTACCTAAAAATTACTTTAAAAATTGTTCAGAACAAATACGAGATTTTTACAAAACACTGCCTAATGCAATCTTTGCTAGGATATGTACAATATAAATTACAATCTAGATTCTAATCCACCACCACATCGTAGAATAGATGAACGGCATAGTAATCACAACTAAATAATATGTAAAGTATAATTTAAGCAGCATGTAATTTGGGACATGAGAACCCATTTTGCAGCCAAATAAACTGCCAATTGGGTAAACTCCATAGCGAAATCGAAAAATCGATTTCCCGTGGGAGAAATTGTGCGATATGTAGATATTGTCTCAGTGGCGTAATTGTATGATTCCTATGAAAGTAGACCATGTTGTTTTCCTTAAAAAAGGGTGAGGACCTTATGTCAGAAGAGAATGTAAATCAATAGGATACGGCTTGCGACCACCAGTCACGGCGTGAATTATTCAGGGCCCACACTGTGTCACTGGTTTAGGAAGTGCGCCGACACACATAGGTATTATAGACTATTGTTTTAGACGCAAGTCGTAAATGTAGGGTAGATGTTCTTGAGATTACACGGAGTTCACTGATTTGCGATGGTTAAGGAAAATGGAATCTAAATTTGTATATTAGGAATCGGAGGCGGCGTAAGGCGTGGGCGTCGTGGGCGACGTGGGCCACCGCCTACGGCCTCGCGGTACAAGAGGCCACGCGCCTTTAAATATTATAAACTTACATTTAATTGACTGCACTATTATACATCTTTGCCGCCGACGATGAATGCGGGGAATCCCTTGTTTTATTTGTTTACTATCTTTACTAGGATGCCAACAAATCAAATCAAACTTACATTTAATTGACTGCACTATTATACATCTTTGCCGCCGACGATCAATGCGGGGAATCCCTAATTTTATTTGTTTACTATCTTTACTAGGAAGCCAACAAATCAAATCAAACTTACATTTAATTGACTGCACTATTAAATATAAGTTCTTTGCAGCTAAAAATTTAGGTATTATTATTTTTTTTTTTTTTTCAAACATATTCAGCCATAATCAGACAACAACATGGGTTTAAGTGTCGAGCATTATGCTTTGGCGCAATATCCCTTTAAAAATAACCACTAAATCAAAAAATCAGAAACTGTCAACATTTTAAAATATTTTAAAATGATATTTTACCGATGCATAGATCAATTTATTGGTATTGTCATGTTCACGTCCACCTAACAATACGATCTGTAATTTTATATTAATTTTAATCTAATTTGTAGGATTTCTATAATAAGGTCAAGTTTACTCTTCTTCCGACCGTCAACCCTGTTGCCTGTTTGTATAAACGCGGACAGTCGCAACCATTTCTCTTTAACTTAAAGAACGTATTGTGTTTTGCGAGTGTTGTATGCAGGCTGGCGTGTGTTGTGCCCCTGTATACCGGACATTGGGATTATTACTTTGTTCCTTATATTTGTAATTCTGAGCTTCACACGTAATTGAGTGATAGGTAACCGATACTAAGTATAAGGCAAGTAGGGGGTGGTGTATCTCTGAAAGTAGATTATATTCTGATGATTCCTGTACTTATATTTCGGTCTGTAACTATGTATGTTATACACACGTGGTTCCTTAGAAGTCAAATTACATAAATCAACAAGATGCAGATGTCAATGACTTGTAAAAGTATTAAAATGTAGTATTAAAAATTAATTATTATTAGTATTTAGTATTTTTTTTTTTTCAACCTTAGCTTATATTAATTTGTGCAGGCAAAGTATTTTTTAGTTTGGATTTAGTTTTAGATTTGCATAATGCATCATTACGAATTTTAGCACTTGCTATTCTGTCTGTTGGAGATCAAGAAAAGTTTGGTAAAAACAAATGAGCACCACTTAAGCGTTCGTGTTATCCGTATATTATTTAAAAAAGGAATATCGAACTAAAAAATTGAAAATAAACATAATTTAAAAATTAAATAAAATAATTTTAAAATTTTATTTTTCGTAAATATATAATTTATGATAAATTAAATTTTAAAATTATTTTTAACTTTTTAGTTTGATATTATTTAAAAGCATGTTTTTTTAGTTTTTTAAACTATATTTTTGCTTTTTTACTCAATGCGCTATTTCCTTGTTCCAGCTGGGTCGCGTCCCCGCCGCTTGCATGGTGATGCCGCCGCGGTACGCGACACTGCCGTTGCCGCCTGCGACATACGCACCCGGCCCGGTGTACTACCCCGTGCATGACGCTGTTAGTATGCTACTTTCATTAAACTTTCGCGTAAGCCGCAGAAGTCATCAAAAATGATCTGCTAAGAACCGTTTAGAGAAAAATAAACCCAAACGAAAAAAGACAGTTGCTTAAAACCCAGCCGTATTCCTTCACTTGCTTGTACGCCAAGGGCACCAACCCGCGGCCACACCTACGATCAATATGAAATTTTGAGATTCACTTTTGTTTGAAAAGAGGTTCGTGAGATCGTTCGTTCGTACGATCGGCAAAACTCTTCAAATCTATCATTTTACAGCGCGTGCGCCGTCGTAGATCGCCGCGCGCGACCGCAGAGCGTCGTCGTCGGGAAGGACGCGAGCGAGACTCGCAGCTGGCTAGGTCTCTCGAGAGGATCCACCGCAAGAGACGCGCAGACCGCGACCATATCACCGACGCAGACCTCAAGAGAACCTACACCGGTCTTGATAGGTAACTTTTATCATTCACAGAAACGATATAAAACTTAATGAGTATAATTCATAACGGCAAAATGTTTATTCGTCTGATATGGTGGGTACAAAGATGGGTGTTACAAAATAATGATAAGTTCCACACTTCCGCCGTGGCTATACCAATACTGGCAATGTGAACCTAATGTACACGTGGGTGCCTACTGTGATATTTTTTAGAATTAAGCGCAAGCACAGGTCACCCGTACTATCACTACAATTATAAAACAAAGTCACTTTCTCTTTCCCTATGTCCCTTTGTATTATTAAATATTTAAAACTGCGCAACGGATTTTGATGCCGTTTTGTTTAACAGATAGAGTGATTAAAGTAGGTTTATATGTATAATAACATCCATTAAATTGTGGAGAAATACTGTTATTTTTGAGGTTTCTAATGTGATGTCGTAAATAATTACATTTTTTCCCAGTGAACCGCAGGCTAAAGCCTACGAGATTTATCAAAAGAATGTACTAAATATTGTACACATTGAAAAGGTCTACCAAAAAGTCCGCGATGGTATATGTCTATCTCTTATTATCCATATGAGATAGACATATAAAAAATATTATTAATAAAATTTTATTAATTATTAATATTATTCTGGGATATCTCCCAGAATAATATTTTTTGCCATTTACTTTTTACGACAAATACCGGCTAATTTTCGAAGCGATTTTAACCGATACAACATTAATCCTTATCCAATTTAATACCTTAAATAAGTTGTTGATTTAATATAGATCTATGTTGCCCTTTGCAGTATATGATTTAAATGAATATTTTCGAAGATATTACAGATTTAAAAATTGCGGCAAGAGCGGCGGCGGTCCGCTGTTTTTTATACGTTCACAGTTTTCTGTAGTGTATTTATTTAGTATTAGCATTGAACCCGTGCGAAGCTGAGGCGGGTCGCTAGTATCTAATAAATGCTGATTATAACTGAGTTAATATTACAGGGCATATGCGGAACAGTTTATAGCGGTGTGCGATGAGAGCCGGCATGCTGCGGAACAACACGATTCCCTGGCGAGCACGTCCACCAGCGACACCAGCCACTCACATCAGGAGCTGTCCTAACACCCACTATGGCGCTTAATACATTTTACATCCACGAAAATGTATGATACATTTTAAGTCAAAATTAAACTTCCATTCTACATTGATATCTTCATTATGACATGGTTAAGAGGTTCATAAAATAGCGTCAAGTAATTTATTAGGAACATGTAAATGGATCGAATGTTTAGTAAATTTAGTCGGTAAAAGATTTTTAAATACTCTTTGTTTAAGTAGGTACACTAACTGTCTAAGCATATCATACCAAACTTAACAAAAGCTAGATACTTAAGGTCGCAATACGTTATGATACATTGTAAATATTTCCATTCACAATTCGTATTAAGTATTCTACCTATTATCTTCATTTCACTTGCATCAATGGATGGATACAAGACCGTTGTAGATCACAGGGACCAAAAGATTGAGCAAAAAATTATTATCATGGACTTACTAAAAAATTGCATAAATAATGCAATATCTGGTTTACCTAAGTACTTGGTGCAGACGACATCACATGATGTTCGGTACTCGAATGGTCCACCTGAGATATCATTGTCATAGTTACATGTGTGTTGTGTAAAATTTTTTCATTCATTTCATACAATCAAGTTTTTCATTTCATCAATCCAGCTCATGCTTACGGCAAGAAATGGGCCAGTCTTTGAATCAAATGATAGTTATAACTTCATTCTTATTACTTCGTTAGTTAATTTTACTATAACTAAGTAATACATACTAACTAGTAACAATTTGTAAACTTATACACGTATCGTCAAATATCTGTGTTATACTCTACGTTAAGTCTTATTTATCTAGTTTTAAATCGT
Organism: Sesamia inferens; assembly: GCA_037179545.1. Classification (NCBI taxonomy): domain Eukaryota; kingdom Metazoa; phylum Arthropoda; class Insecta; order Lepidoptera; family Noctuidae; genus Sesamia; species Sesamia inferens. The sequence goes on along the minus strand of CM073926.1, from coordinate 33,638,613 downwards.
CTTTATTTGTGAAGATATTTTAATGCACCTTTACACTCTACCAACATTATTTTGAAATGGAGATTACAATTCGAAATTGTGTTTTTTTTCTCATAATTAATGGACAAAAAGAATATAAAGATATCATAAAAATAACTTCACAGATACAATTTAGTTCATATTCCTAGATATAATGTCAAGTATACGTTTGTATATATAATAAAATGAAAGTCTATGTACCTAAACGGTGCCAAATTGCGAACCTACGATTGGTGTAAATATTAACATCTAAATTGTTGCTCAAATTTATTCATATACAATTGTTTTAAAAATATTAGAACAAACGATCTTTGTAATATATGTATGTCATGCTTTTAATATATGTATGACATACTTTGAAACATTAACATTCTGTTTTCGTCTAAGTTAAGCTATTTAATATATTGTTATCTATATTTTTGTTTGTTAGTATCTTTTATCGACTTTTTGTTATCTAATCTCTTTATATAGGTATATTTTTATAATAATATTTATTTTTTCTGTACTTAATTTATTTTAAAATGGCTGACGTCTTTGATTGAGGATTATTCAATATTTACTACAACGTTTGCCTTTGCCGCGTTATGCCTTTTATCATAAAATCAAAAGAAAGGAAAGAATACCTCATGAGGGTCCACCGTGCCGTCAGTTTTTCCGGTGTCCTAACTATACGTAAAAAGCTAGTTCTAATCTCTAAAGATTATTTTATATATAAGATTTTTTTTATATTTCGTTTAATTATTCTACGTAAGCAAATACTTAGAGACTGTAAAATATAACTGTAAATAAAGCTACACTTCTTAATGTATATACTTTAAGCTAGGGATTACAGTGGATAGATGTATTGTGGCTGCTTGTCTATGTTCTACGGCTTGCGAAGGTTATTTATTGTGGAAAGTTACTGATTGGATGACGAGACGAATAAATTTTATTTTTTATATAATAATGCTGTTTTATTTCAACTTAAAACAGAGAAGAGAGTAACATAAATCTGGTAAATATAGGATGGCGCCGGTCAGATCATCAACGCTCGTTTTGAGGCAAAGGCACAAAAACAGCCTGTGTTACTATCTAATAAATTAATATTTTTGTGTTTTAGTTATAGATAAATGGTTGTAATTTATTTGTTGAAGACAGTGGACTTCTCCAATAGTAATGAAACACATGCGGACACTACTACCAGATGTATTGTCGGTATTCCACAGGTTTGAAACTATTGATACCAAGTACTTTTGTTTCGATACCCAGTAAGTATCACAAGATTGATTCAATGCTATAAATACTTGGTATCGAATCAAAAGTATCGAGTACCTACTCATATTTACTAGTATCGGAATATCCCTACTCTTAGCTAGATAAATAAGTGTTCCATAGAACAGGCCTCAAACTGCGTTCGTTCGATTCGTTAGATTCGATCGTTAGATTTTTATGCAGGCGAGGTTTTTGTTTCTGTATAATTTTTTTTTTTTTTTTTATTAGACTGAGCATCGTGTTAAAACTTGCGTTTTAATTTATAAAAAAAACTTTTTACATTACATATGAGTAATGAGATGCCAACAACACATCACAATAAAACACCTATTGAAATTGGTGAACTATGACCCTACGAGCAAATGTGCTGTAGAAACTTTTCGTCGGTTAATTAATAGCTGCCATCCTGTAGAGACAACTCAGTACGATTGACTGCTCAGGGTATACCTTAACTCCGCCTCTTCGCCATAACGTCTGGTGCTAATTCACCTGTAGGCCTAGTATGAGTTTTCAATACGAAACTCGTTCGATCGTATCGAGCGCGTTTGGCGCTCTCATTGGTTAAGAGTTCTTACGACCTTGAAGCGGGCCAATCGCCGAGCCAAACGCGCTCGATACGATCGAACGAGTTTCGTATTGAAAACTCATACTAGGCCTACTGTACCTCGCATGTGTAAACTGTTAAACGAACGCAGCGACCTGGTTGACGTCCACGCTGACTCAATATCGACATTTGTCAGACGTTATAAGTGTATTAGTTCTGTTGAAAATCCAGTCTGCTTAGAATATATGCAATTCCATCAATAAAATTACAAAGAGCATTTAGCATGTGGTGTTTGCCTGTAATTGGTTGTGCAGTTAGATTAAAGTCATTAATTTGTACATATGTATTTCTAATGTGGGAAATATTTGTAGCAGTCTTTGCGAATCTTAATTAATTGAATAAATAAATAAATAGTACCGGGCGACCGAGCTTTGCTCGGCAACTTTTTTTTTGTTAGGTACATCGTGTGTCTTTATATTTTCAAAACCAAAAATTAAAAACCAGCGAATTTTTTAAATAATATTTTTTGACTAATGTTTTTCGATCATACCGACATAATAATAAAAAATATTATTAACTGTTATTTAAATATAAAATTACGAGTGCAATTTAATTTAACATTTTATTATAAATAAGTACTTATAGTTTAACAATCAGTTACATCAGTTATATATTATCATCAATACATACTCGTAGTTTAAGGTCTTAACCTAATACTTCCTTCCATACTATATCATGCCGGGTACGATGCGCCAAATGTTGTCGTGTTGGGAGTTTTGTCGTGGAGGTTCTCCAGATCAATCTCCCTTTGGGGCAGCATTGTTGGTCGTGCTGTTGGGTTTAACATTGTATCACCTTTCTCAACTGCCGTCTTCCTTCCTATTCGCTCAGTTTTCCGGAGTGAATAGGCTCTTAATAACCTTTTTTTTTTTGTACCCTGTGGGAATGCTTTGTTTACGCACCATACCCCGAAGGGCGCGTGTGGGACTCGCCCAGCCGAAGCCGGGAATACCCACTAAACCCGAACAGCGGCACACCGACATCACCTTAGTGGCGGGGTCATGGGAAATAGCAAGCCTGCCGACCAATCCCCCGCCGGCGATTCCCGCCCGAAGGCAGGCCCACAGTGGGCCCTCCATGGGGAGGGGCCCGGCTGGGTACGTCTTCTTGTGCGAGAAGACGCAGCAGCCAAGGGTTTTTTAGCGAGGTGTCCTTCCTCTTAGCCCCACTCGTTTGCCCGGAAGCAAACGGGGCCCCCAGCTCCTCTCAGTGAGGAGACCGGGTTGCCCGACGGTGACCCGGAGTTCGGGTCACGCCAGCCACATGGAGTGGTAGCCGACCCGCCGCACGTGACCGCCGAAGCGGTCCCCACTTCTGGTTTTGGTCCGCGCCGGTAAACCGGTAACCCCCATATCTGGGGGCCGTTCCCCTGTCCGCCACCTGGGGACGCGTCCGATGGCAGGCCAGAAACTGCACACGGAAGGCTCTTAATAACCTAGCGCGCTTTACCATCAACGCTCGCATCACTGCTTACCATCAGGCGGGATTGCGGTCAAGCGCTAGTTTATAATTATTAAAAAAAAAAGCAAATCCGAGCAAAGCTCGGTCGCCCAGGTACTTCATCATTATTAAATCATATTATATGGATGAATTTTGTATTGCCTACTTTGAGCAGGTGCAAGGTATCATAATGTTAGCAATAATAATAATAATAAAGATATATTATGAAGGACGGGACGATTGACGTGTGTCGGGCATGTCACCATCCGGGTGAGCCCATCAAACATATTATCTCTGGTTGCTCTCGTTTGGCTAATGGCGAGTATTTGCACAGGCATAACCAAGTAGCTAGGATTATCCACCAGCAACTTGCTTTGAAATATAAACTTGTGGATTCTGAGGTACCGTATTATAAGTATGTGCCCGAGATTCCAGTTCTTGAAAATGGCCATGTCACGTTATACTGGGATCGGTCTATCATTACTGACAGGATTATTGTTGCAAACAAGCCTGATATAGTAGTGATAGATCGATTAGCGCGCCTCGCAATGATTGTCGATGTTACCATTCCTCATGACGGGAATCTCGTGAAAGCTGAGAAAGAGAAACAAATTAAATATAAATATCTCGACTTAGCGCACGAGGTTGTTGACATGTGGAATGTGAACTCGGCTGTCATTGTATCGATTGTCGTATCGGCCAATGGTTTGATAGCCAAGAGCCTCGACCAACATCTATTGAGGCTCTCGTTAGGTAGTTGGATCAAAGGCCTGATTCAAAAGGCAGTACTCCTCGATACGGCCCGCATCGTGAGGAGGTTCCTGTCTCTGGAGCCCTAACCACCGGTAGCTTGAACCCCGCTCCCGCCATCGGTGGAACACTATTTTTTATATTTTTAAATGTTTTTATATAAATATTTAAAAATGTAGAATAATATGTATGTATAAAGAAATAAAGGGAATAATAATAATATTTCAGTTCGTGTTGTGGCAAGTCTGAAATGTTGACACTGTTGAGAAATTCTGTTGTAAATTCGACTGCTCCTTCAGGCTGATCTTTAAAATGAATGAGCTTCATTGTTTCGACTTCTCCTACACTTTTGTGCGACCCTGGTACTTTGCACCTCCACAAAGTAGGCAAAATAGAAATTCTTCCATGAATTATATATTTACAACAAAAAATATTGTTGTTTTTTATATACAACATTTCTTTCACAATTATTTCGACTTCTACACTTTTGTGCGACCCTGGTACCTTGCATCTCCACAAATTAGGCAAAACATAATTTCTTCCATTGATTTAATAAACGAAAAAGAAAATTCGTTGACGCAGTTTCCAATTATATAAAAAAAAAGAAAAAAATAATAAAATAATAAAATTAAATTAAATAAATTAAATTAAATTTTTATTAAATAAAAAAAAATGTTGTGTTGTATTAAATGTAACACGCTTTTATTTATAAATGGGGACCATGATAAAGAGGGGGGACGAGATTGAATAATTATGTATGGTGAAAAGTTTTAGTGTTAAAATTAAATAAATTTGTACAATATGGAATTATTTTGTCCTAGACGAAGACGCTTATTTGTCGTTAAAGGTTACAATCAAGTTACAAAGTGTTATATTTCTTTTTAGAGTTAATTTATTTTTAACTTTTTAGTTCATTTTATTTTTAACTTTTTAGTTCATTTTATAAACAAATAATAAAAGCTTGTTTTTAAAAAGTTTTTTTTTCTTTAATTTTATTTTTAACTTTTTAGTACCTCTATTTTTAATTCGATAACGGTCCATCCCCCCAGAAGTCCGTTGTAGAGGGATAAGGGCTACAATACAACAGGGTTCGCCCTGGTACCTACCCTGAGGCGCAACGTTAGCGGTATGACATGTTTATACACCCTCATACCATTCAGCCCTCAGCACGTGCTCACCTTGGCATTGGGTCATCCATCCAATCAATCATATATAATTAATATGGGACGAAAGCAAGAGACTCGTCAAGACGAATCAAACGAGACCAAACTCGATGGGGTTGCGTCGTTTAATTACGGAGTTCCTTTTTTTTTTTTTTGTTTGGATGGGAAATCATCAAATGACTTCTCCCGCTCTGGGCGGAGCGGAAGGGTGTGTCAGACTTTTACTGACTAAAACCCACCCGTGTTTCTTCACTTGCCTGTGCGACGGCCAGGGCCGCGGTTTCTTGTTTAACCAACCCGCAACCCTGACCCAGGAGGCATCGGTCTTCGTGGACCCCGTCACGATGTGCTGACATCTCTTTGAGGCGCGCGTGAAACACGACGCGCCGTCGACTCGGGCCTGGTCCTACCGGGCGGCGAGTTGCCCACTGCTCACCGCCCGCAGGCCCGCGCCTCCGGTGGCTGGGAGTTAGGTGTCGTCTCCCGACCAGGGCGTCTACTGCGGCGGCTAGTGGCGTGAAGGCGCTGGGATTCCCGTTACCTCACGCGCTCCGCCTCCTCCTTTGCCAGTATCACTGCTTCGCAGAAGGAGGTGACGGCCTGCCATGCACTCTCGCTCCGGACCATGGCCTGGACCAGGGTCGGACGCGAGAGATCGCCGCCGATCGCCGCTACGAGGACACGGCGGTGCTCTACCCAAGCCGGGCAGACCTCCACCGTATGCTCCACCGTGTCTTCAGGGCGATCCATACAATGGTGACACCCTGGCGTTTCCTCCCGCCTAATACGGAACAGGAACCTCCCGAAACAACCGTGTCCGGTAAGGACCTGCGTCAGGCGGAAGGTGAGGGCGCCGTGGCGCCTCTCTAGCCACTCCTCAAAGAGGGGACTTACCGCCGCTATTGTGGCGTGCCCAGCACTGGGTTGCGACAATCGCACTCTCCATGTCGCCATGAGATCCCGCCGGAGCTCTGTCCGCCGTACCGCGATTTCTCGCGGCAGCGGAGTTATGCCGCGGCGTTTTGCCTCCTCTCGCCACTCCCACATGTGGGCGAGGGCTTTGGCCTCCAGATCCCATGGCGGCAATCCGGCAAGGAGGCCACCTTCCGGCCCCAAAATCAGACCCTGATTACCATATAGTATCAAAGTACTCGTCAAGACTAATCCAATGAGCCCAAACTCGATGGGATTGCGTCGTTTAATTACGGAGTTCCTATGGCCACCTTCCAACTCCAACATCAGACCCTGGTTACCATATAGTATCAAAGTACTCGTCAAGACTAATCCAATGAGCTCAAACTCGATAGGGTTGCATCGTTTAATTACGGAGTTCCTATGGCCACCTTCCGGCTCCATCATCAGACCCTGGTTACCATATAGTATCAAAGTACTTGTCAAGACGAATCTAATGAGCTCAAACTCGATAGGGTTGCATCATTTAATTACGGAGTTCCTATGGCCACCTTCCAGCTCCATCATCAGATCGGCTCTATGTCACAATAACATTGCATTGTCATCCGATTTATACATGCATTCTAAATTTCAGCTCAATCGGAAACCGGGAAGTGGATCAAATTTAAGTTGCAAGATATGATTACAGAACGACAGACAACGGGACAGGTGAAACTAAATAAAAGACTTTTTAGTTTTCACCTGATAAGTTCCTAAGTCGGTTCATCTCATTCAACGTATCACTATTGCAAGGTCGTTTGCCAGTTAATTTCTTACAGTCCAGCTCTTCAATGAGGAGCCCTTCTAATGATTTCACCCTACTTAAGGCCACATATGCTTGACCAGCGGCAAAGACGTCACATTATTTTTTTTTCCAGTTATTCTCAGCAAGCCCTTTCGTTTGATACCCATATTGTAGGAACGAATAAAAGAAAATTATCCGTCATTTTTGGTGTTCCGCTGTATTGGATTAAGAGTGACGTAACATTATTTTTTTCTAGTTATTCTTGGCAAGCCCTTTTATTTGATACCCATATTGTAGGAGTGCATTAAAAATAATTGGTCCGCCATATTGGATACGCCGCCATGTTGGATTTAGAATGACGTCACATTATTTTTTTCTAGTTATTCTTGGCAAGCCCTTTTATTTGATACCCATATTGTAGGAGTGCATTAAAAATAATTTGTCCGCCATATTGTATACGCCGCCATGTTGGATTTAGATTGACGTCACATTATTTTTATCTAGTTATTCTTGGCAAGCCCTTTTATTTGATACCCATATTGTAGGAGTGCATTAAAAATAATTGGTCCGCCATATTGGATACGCCGCCATGTTGGATTTAGAATGACGCCACATTATTTTTCTAGTTATTCTTGGCAAGCCCTTTTATTTGATACCCATATTGTAGGAGTGCATTAAAAATAATTGGTCCGCCATATTGGATACGCCGCCATGTTGGATTTAGAATGACGTCACATTATTTTTCTAGTTATTCTTGGCAAGCCCTTTTATTTGATACCCATATTGTAGGAGTGCATTAAAAATAATTGGTCCACCATATTGGATACGCCGCCATGTTGGATTTAGAATGACGTCACACACTTAATCATGCATTGTCATCCGAACTAAACGTGTATACCAAATTTCAGCTCAATCGGAAACCGGGAAGTGGATCAAATTTAAGTTGCAAGATTTGATTACAGAACGACAGACAACGGGACAGGTGAAAGTAAATAAAAGCTTGTAAAAAGCATTAGACAACGCCATCATTCTTTTTTTTTAAACTTCAAAAAAAAAAAGAAAAACACTATATCGTCAGGGATTTGAACCCGAAGTCTACGAGCTCCGAATCATAGGCCGAAGCCCCTCGGCTATTCGTATCATTAAGGACAGCGGCGAAATTTAGCTTCTTATGAGAAGTTTAGCAATTGTTCAGTGCCTCAAAACACGGAAAAAAGACATTTTCTGAAAATTAAACCTAGCTAGATCGACTTATCGTCCCCGAAGCCCCCTGCACACAAAATTTCATGAAAATCGTAGGAGCCGTTTCCGAGATTCCAATTATATATATATATACAAGAATTGCTCGTTTAAAGGTATAAGATATTATATTAAATAAATATATGTGGGTCATATTAGGTAACTGAAATGTTTTGTATGTAGGTTGTATTACGAAAAATAACGAAAAAAAACGGCTGTCATGTTGCGTCACTCATGTCTTTAACATATTTTTCATAGGGAGATACGCGTGAAAATGTCTATTGGAAAGGTCTCGGAGTTCAAAGTGAGTGATGGTAACTGGGCCACGTACATAGAAAGGCTGGAAAGTTATTTTGTGGTAACTAATACACACATCAAAAGTGTCTAGGGATCAAGCATTTTTATGCGGATTTCTTGAGATTGAGATGTGGCTTTGTAATAAATTTATGATTTTATAAATTTATATGGATCCTTTTTGGTGCATTTCATAATTTGAATCAGGAACTGTGAATCAAATTCGAGTAAAAGATGAAAATCAGCTGTCAATATTTTCCCTATAAAAACATACAACGCATTGAAGACATTATTAGTGCTACTGTTTCCCTACTACTGATTAAAACCAACGTTATTATGGAGCGGCGACGTCATTTAAGCAGGGAAGAAATGCTCAGAGCCGTGGGAATGATAGAAGCTGGTTCCCGGCAACGTACTGTGGCTTTAGCTCTGAATACAAGTCAGTGTTATCAGTCGACTTTGGACACGTTACCGAAGCACTGGTACCGTGGCTGAGCGCCATGGAGGACGGTATCGCTGTACCACACGGAGACAAGACCGATACATTCAAATCTTAACTCGAAGAGCTCCAACAATAACCGCCATGATGTTAGCCGTGAGGCTTCATCACTCTTCAGGGAACTTAATTAGCGACCAAACAGTCAGAAACCGCTTGCATGAAGTGAACCTTCATTCCCGAAGACCGCTACGGGTACCACTTATAGCTATGCACAATCGTAGGATTCGATATCAATGGGCTCTTGAAAACAGAAATTGGGCAGAAGAACCATTGTTCTTCTGTTAAACGAGACTCATCAGAAAAGCACACGAAACGCCATTGCGTTTCGTGTGCTTTTCTGATGAGTCTCGTTTTGGTATGAGACCGGATACAAGACGTATACGACACTGGAGAACCCCTGGACGCCAACAGCGATTAAAATCCTGCCAGGAAGTCCATCCTTATAGTGGTGGAACCATCATGGTATGGGCGGGTATTTGGATCGGCGGAAGAACTGAGTTGATTTGGATCAGAGGCAACCTCAACGCTCAAATTTATGCTGAGACGATTGTATCAGACGTCATCGTTCCTCTACAAGTGCAAATCGGTCCCTTATTTCGGTTAATGCATGACAATGCACGACCGCACACCGCAAGAGTTGTAAGACAGACTCTCGCCGCAGCTAACATCAATGTCCTGCCCTGGCCTGCTCAGTCGCCAGACTTGAACCCGATTGAGCATGCATGGGATATGCTACAGAGAAGAGCTCTGCCGAATATGGAGGGTATCCAGTCGCAAGAAGACCTTTTTTGTTGTTGCAACGAACATGGGCGGCCATTCCACAGCGTGATTTGGATGAACTCATTTTGAGTATGCCAAACCGATGTTCTTGTGTTGTTAGTGTTCGCGGTAGAAACACGGATTATTAATTGTTTAAGTTACCCAATAAAATTTTAGAGAAAACTGTTATTTCAGTCTTTTTTTCGAACTTTTGTGTTAGTGGTTCAAATGTCAAATATCCCTTTATTAGGAAAATGGCAAATTTCTTTATTAATGCAAAGGTGACTTGGTTTATCGTTACTGTGACAAACGAAAACACTTTATTTGATGAATCCTTAAAGAAAATTTTAATTAATATCAATCAGGAGAAAAGTTATTGCAAAAATATATGTTGATCCCTAGACACTTTTGATGTGTGTATGTCGGTAGAAATGAGCAGCTGCGGGGGACAAGGCTTATGAGTTACTGAGCATTTTGACCAGCCCGGTGAAGCCTAATCGGAAAACATACGCGGAAGTGGTACAAATCTTAACAGATCACTTGCAACCAGAAGCGTCTGAAGTTGCGGAACGGTACAGGCTCCGTCAACGTAGACAGTGTGGCGGTGAAGCCATTCATAATTATGTTTCTGAGCTTAAATAGTTGATAAAAATTGCGTTAGACGAAAATTTACGCGATCAGTTTGTTTGCGGTCTGCGATCGGAGATAATAAGGTAGCGACTTTTCGCTGAAGAAAATTTGACTTACAGTTAAAAAAGCACACATGATGGATGCTGCGGAAAGGGATGCGGCGGTCGTAGAACATCTAGGGCCCGGAGAGTATGATAAAGGCGGAAGTACGAGCGCATCTACGCCAGTACACGCGGTCAACTCGGGGCGGGGTCGAAGCAACCATCGCGGGGGCGGACTGCCCCTCGGAACACGCCCGCAGCGGAACTACACTTTATAATGTGAGGCATGTGGTGGTGATCACACCAAGGATGATTGTCGCTACAAGAAGTTTATTTGCGGTCGCTGTAGACGACGTGGCCACCTGCGACGTGTTTGTCCTCAACGAGCTGGGAGTTACAGGTCCGGCAATAATGCGGTTGCTCACGTCCAGATGGAGGGCCGTGGGCCGAACATGTCGGAAAACAGCGCTGTATCTGAGCTTTTAGGGGAGGAAACTTGGACAGCGGAGGAACCGCTACACCAACTGTCGTTAAATGGGTATAAACCGTTGAGTTCACACGTTTTGGTCGATGGAAAGGATTTGTCGATGGAAATCGATACTGGATCGTTAGTTTCATGTATTAGTAAACAAACGTATCAAAGAAAAAACAAAGCTGTCATATTGCGTCACTCATGTCTTTAACATATTTTTCAGTAACTATATATTTTCAAGTTAGTGTGTGTCACAGCGATCTTTTCGGTCTTAAATGACATTGACAGGGGCGCGGCTGGTAAGCATTTATGAAATTGTATTGATAAAAGAAGATGGCGGCGTCAGTTCCGATCTTGTTCACGCGCCAGATGATCATAGAACAACTGCATCTTAACAATTAACTATAATAAACTGTATAGGTTATCATATAGATAATAAAAGAAGTAAGTTCACTATCAATTTTCACGTATTTATTACGTAATGTCTAAACATAAACAAGCTGCAAACAAAATTAAACCTTACTCCCTAGCGATAAGGTTCAGAACTCGTTGTCGCTTAGCGCGGAGACGCGGCCGGGCGCGGCGCTGGGTCGGGCGCTGGTGACGCGCAGTTCGCTCTCTGAGGAACTGCCCAGAGAGTCACCGGCTTCCCCGCTTTCCACCCCTTGACAGAAAAAATGGTTAGAAAATATAGCGTATTTACATTGAACAAACCTAAAAACTTATGAGGTCAAATAAAAAAAAATCGGTTGTCTGTAAAGTCGCTTCACTGACGAGGGTTGAACGTAACAACGTCATAAGAAAATAATAATGAAATGGTTGCATTTTTCAAACCGCAATTATCATTGCTATAAACAATTGACACCACATTCACTTTTCACTGTACTTCATACTTGACGAAAAATATAAATGTATTATTGTATAACAGCGCCGCCACGCGGACGCATTGCTCACTCAAGTAGAGAGACGCTTGTGCCTCTTTGTCACTCGTTCCGCACCCTCGCTTGCACTTCAAGCCTTAAATGGAACGGGTTAACACCGCATGTGTCATGTTTTTTCGTGCGTGCAGCCAAAAAAACACGAAACAGCAGATAACATATGGTTTCCACTCCACATCATGAGCAGGCTCGCCAGGCTCACAGTGATTAGTGGAAGTTGACATTCCCAAATTCCAACTGAGCTTGACTACGAATTTGGCAGCTCGAAAGAAAGCATTTTTATATTTACAACTTGCCTTCAATAAGATCGGCGAATTCATCATCATCAGCGGTGGCCAGCGTGCGGGTCGTCGGACGCGGACGAGCTCGCGACCAACGAGAAGGCATGTCTCCGCCACCTACATTCAAATTAACACTTCAAACTCCACTTCTCTAAATCAAAAGCAATGCCTCGAGGAATGGTCTAGAGTCATTAGCTATGTCAAAAATATACTAATAATCTGCCACTGCTAAATACAAAAATGACTATTTATGAATGAATTAGCAATATAAGCAATGCATGACAAACCAAATGAACTGGCGGCAGACATCATCCTGTGGTCCGAGCTGGTGGCCGGTCCCTTCCCTGCGTTACAAACATTTTAATGGTAACAGGCGCTCATGCTGAAGCTGGCGATGTTAAATGACCTGGTCTTATTCTAATGCTTCTTTACTTGGCTCCAGACAGTGGCCATTTACTACAGAGAGAACGGTGAATATTAGCCTAGTGTTCCGGCTCAAAACTCCACGAAACGCACCCGAATCTAAAATGATTTGGGCTCAGAAGTTTCTAGTTATGGTTCAGTTATGTAAGTTTTATAATTTGACGAAAATCACAATCTTTAGGACATACACTACTCTATTTGGGATAGCATTGTGTAGCGGCGCCTACCATGGGCGTACCCAGGGGGGGGGGGGGGGGGGGCAGCTGATGGAAACCTCACGGAACATGTATGAACTCCCCTAATTACTAATCAAAGTATAAACGGGGACTTATACAGGATCATTTGCTTCTATTTGCACTACACTAGAAATAAGAACCTACCTAATTTTTAATGTAGATGTTCTTGTGTAGTTTGTAAGACAAAATAGCCGGGGATGATTCGACCCAAAAAATCTGCTTCTATGATCTCCTTTGTGTGCGGCCAATGTCTGAAGCCAGAGTTCATCAGTAACAGTAAACACTTACTGGAGATTGATAGGTCACCGAAACCCTGCTTGTCGGAGAAGTCCGAGTCGGACTGCGAGTCGTCCTCGTCGCGGATCTCGTCCAGCGAGTCGCGCACCGCCATGCTGCCGAACGCACGACGAGCCTCCGCCGCCGCTGTGCCTACAGACAAATACAGATGTGAACAGCGAAATGTGCCCAGGTTATTTCAATGAAAAAAGGTATTCTCCAACCAAGCTGGAGATATTGTCGGTATGACGGCTTGCGGCGTATTGCCGTACTTCATTCATCATTTTATTTTAATAATTTAGAATCCTGTACTCGCACACGACTGCACATCAAGCTACTACAATCTGTCACATTTCTTTATTAGATTTTCAACTTTATCCCTAAAGTATAAGGCTCAAGGTTGATTGGCAATATTTGGCAGTTTAGGGTAATTTGATCTGCTATCGTCAGTAGATTATTACCTGCTGTTTTGATTCTCAATCGTGTCTTAGGTCTAGTAGCCGGCCTTGGCTGTTTCACTTCACTCAGGTCCTTGCCGTCATCACTGGAGTCCATGTCATCTAAAAATTATATCGTTTCTACATAAAATTCGTTTCCGAGTGCCTACAGCAACAATAACTACAACTGTAGCATAAATACCAGAGTCGCTAAGTTTCCCTAGTACATCTTCAGCTTCATACTTGTGAATCAGCTGCATTATTGCAGCTTGTTGTTCTTCAGCTGCCTGTAAGAAAATGATCGCTATAATCTAAGAATCAATACGACCTCATCCTAAACCAGCCAAGTAGTTGAAGGTAACATTACGTATTATATACTACCATATTATGACGAAAGTCGTGGTGGCCTAGTGGGTTCAATTGCAGGTCAGGCAAGTACCAATGTAACTTTTCTAAAGTTATATGTATTTTGACCAATAACTGAAGGTGAAGGAAAACATCTTGAGGAAACCTGGACTTTAGGTCTGAAATCGCCAACCCGCATTGAGCAAGCGTGGTGATTACGCTCAATCCTTCTCTGTATGAGAGGAGCCCAGCAGTGGGACAATAAAAAAGTTGATGATGATGATGATAATGATGATGATATTATGACTTGCTCACCTCAGCCTGTGCGCTCTCAAGTACACTAAGTTGATGCTTCAGCGCCTCGACACAGCGATACCGCAACACGTACTGGTCCCACAGCTGTTCTATCTCAATCTCCAGAGCAGTCAGCTCTCCCTGGTAGGCTGGTCTAGAAGTACAAAGACAGCTGCATCTCTTTTTTTCCTCAAGGTAAAAGTTTCGAGAGGATGTTTAAAGAACTTTTTTATGAGAAACTGAATAAGGATTTTTATCGAATACAACCACGTTGTAGCCAATGGCCCTCGTAAAGAAAAGAAGATTATCAGTGAAACACGCAACAGGTTTTAGCTGACAACATGCTATCAGACAGTTCTACGAACTTACTTGATCTTCTGGACAGTGTGCAACCGCTTTTCCGCCCTCATGAGTTCAGCTCTCTTTCTCTCCAGCTTGGCGTCAAGTGCAGCCTCGCTTGCCGCCACGTTGTCAATCTGCTCTCGGGCGGAGGACACCTTGTCAGCGACGGCGTCCAGGGCCCGGCGGAGACTTGCTTCCATTGCAGACATTTCCAAGGGACGAGAAAGCGCTTGCTCGCGTTGTTCCTGTTTTATTTGTCACGGAAAATCCTTTTTTGGACAGATGGAAGTAGAATATACTACATTTTAATGTAGGTATAATCTATACTAATATATAAAGCTGCAGGGTTTGTTTGTTTGAACGCGCTAATCTCAGGAACTACTGGTCCTATTTGAAAAATTCTTTTTGTGTTGGATAACCCATTAATCCAGGAAGGTTTTTAGCATCACGCTGCGACCAATACGAGCGGAGCATAACAAAAAAAAAATGTAGGGATGCTGTAAATTTTGGAATAAAACGTTCAAAAAACTAACTCCATGCGAACAAAGTCGCGAGTGGCCGCTAGTTAATTCTAAAAGCACTTAATGGCAGTCTTCACGGAAACTAATATCATCCAGACTACCTCGAAATAAAAAACTCAATCGTTGAGCAGGCCCCCACCTGGGGCCCTAGTCTGCAATTATAATAGTGTGAGAATGGTTGATCACTGATATCATTATGATCAATTTTGACAAGTTTCGTAATCTACTAACAAAATGGCGTCATTATGGCTGAGTGGTCAATCACTGACACTTCACTCCATATTAATAAATGTTCAAATCGAGTATTCGTTTTTGGAAAATACTACAATAGGCAATACAGTAATGGCATTTCATCACTTTTCCATTAGTCCAATCGCCTCGACTGAGATAATAGATCGATCATTATGAATTTAGCAGATTGCAAATAGCACAATGACAATAGAATCGTGTTGCAATGACAAATTAAAAAAAAATAACATACTAGGGCCCCTGATACAACACTTGTCGGTCGGAGGATCCTTCCTTTTCCATCGAGGATGAGTGAACTTAACACCCTGTTCCTCATGCTTCTCTAATAAATATCAATAAAATTATAAAGGAACGCATGTAAGTAGATAGGAGTAGGTACTATGAACTATATACAAAAGGCCTTGTCCCTGTCCCTTGAGTTTGGTCAGGTATATCACTCACCTTGTTTTCTGACTCTTTAGCCAATAGATCGTAGAGGAAGGCGCCCTGTGCAGTGATATCTGTCGCCAGGGTTCGCGCTTGCTTGATCTCATTCAACTGTAAGACGCAAGTGAGTCAACACAAAAGCACTGAGGCGTAGAAATAACACTAAGTACTTATAACTTTTATTTCCCTCCTCATGTGAGGCGTTCAGTGTTCTTTCATTAGGGTACTGTAGGTACGCGTAGTTATTTATGAAAATTTAATTTAATACATGCAAAAAAGTTAGAGTAACGGAGGATTTTTGAATCAGTAAATTTAGGGGGAAAGTTTATAGCTGAGAAGGTACCTGCGTGAGGCATGCTTAGAGAAAAACCGAAAATATTTTTGATAAATTTCTTATAGAAGTCCACTTTGAAACTTCGATTAAAAGTTATAATATTGAATATTATTACTTGTCTATAGTAAAGGATAAATAGAATA
Organism: Sesamia inferens; assembly: GCA_037179545.1. NCBI lineage: Eukaryota > Metazoa > Arthropoda > Insecta > Lepidoptera > Noctuidae > Sesamia > Sesamia inferens. Next base: position 33,622,512 of record CM073926.1, on the reverse strand, counting down.
ACGGATTTCGTGGATTGATAAAACTACCCAAAAGCGGTTGTTGCGCAAGTAGCTTTGATTGGTAGTACATAAGGTTAAACATCCTCATGTTATGGTCGATGCAACATGTTTTTGGGTTTATTGATGTAAAAGCGGAAATGTTTTCAACAACAAACTGTATTTACTTTTGGATAAAATTTCCCCCTTCTATGTTCCATTGTGCGTGGACCGACATACCGGTGTTGTTCCTTACCCGGCTGCTGAAGTCATAGCTCATAGACGTAGTCTCGCGCTGGTGCTCATCTGTAGCAGGTGTCTCCAGCGCTGACCGCAGCAGGGAGGCCACCTTCATCATCTCGCGTACTGCATAGCCGTCCGCGCCGTACAAACGCTTACCGTTTAGCTTGATGTTGGCCCGAGAGTGCTGGTAGGCACAATAGGGAACTTGCACTTGATTATTTTTTTGGTGCAAAGCAAAGATCTGGGCTTTACTTAAATAATTTTAAAACTCAAATTTAGAAAAATGCTATATTTATTTTAATAACCGCGTGCAAAATATGATTTTTCAAATTTCGCTCCATAACGCCAAGTCACGTGACATGACGTCACTGCATCGATTTTGTTTTATCAAAGGTTATGGTTAGCAGATTATTAAAAGTCTGAATATTAAATTAATCTCATGTGATCTGTGATTAATCTTATAAAACATTAATACGGAACTCCCAAAATGGATTGCCCTTCGACGATTATTTTGTGTTTTTACTTTAAACAAACATCTAAAGTAACATAACCTCAATTCAACTCACCGCGCAAGTTTTTGCCCTTTCATCTCCACACCCGTATAGTTTTTATTTTCCATGAAGAAAAACCTCACCATATCCATGTCTACCTTCGGAAGATTTCTCGAATCTGCTTTAATAAAGCCTATATCCATATTTATTATTTTCGCTAACACCTAAATACAATCCAAAACAATCCGAAATCGATGTAGTGACGTCACTGCTCCCTGATTGGTGTTTCAAATTAAGTTCCATTTCACGTAATTTATACTTAAAATATTAAGTAAAAATAGCATTTTTTTTTCTTATAAACCTTCCAGTTTAGCAATATCATATCTTGTTGAATTTGAATATCAATATAATATCAAATTATAAGTTTAATGCATGTACCCCATTAAGAGTAAAGCCCACAGAATAAGGTTTACACCAGGAGAATTTTAAATTAGAAGTTAATCTGCGCGTATTTAGCATAATACAAACATCCATGGATCTAGTATGAATCTTTTTATCGCAGGGCTTTAAAGATCCATGTCAAAAACTATTTTCACACAGTTTTTAAAATGGCGGCCACGCATGAGGCCTATACAAAATCGATAACTAAATGAATACAGAAAGCATACTAAGATGAAGCATGAGTGGTTCGTTATCTACATAGGTAAAGCACACGTACAAACAGCGAGATGGCGTGCGTGACCAGCGCCACGCGTTGCTCCATGGAGTGTTTGCCGCCCCCTAGCTCTGCATCAGGCTCAACCCTAGCCGCCAGCCAGCGGAGACACTCCTCCATCAGCTCCCAGTTAGGAGTCCTGAAGCTCTCTAGAGATATTGGCTTTGGAAAACCCAGTACCCGCATTGCTTCGCTGAAATCTTCATAAAAAACAAAAATTATAGTCCTACAAAAATACCTATATGCAGGAAACCTATATATGCAGGATACCTATATGTAGGTTTTACTACAAAATCTTTGGGAAGATGGATGGCCCATGTAATTGATGTTTAGAAAACTCATCCCTCTTTCTAACCATCATTACTAACAACCGTATGAGAACTAATAAAAGTATGGCAGAAAATGACAAGTTGCGCTGACTCGAATATACTGAGGTAAGAAAAGAATATGTTAACGATGATGATATGCATGACAAAATACTTACTCCTCAAATCTCTGTAAGACATATTGAAAATATATTTACTTTATAAAATTATTTACAATATTATGACTTGACAATACCAAGGAGTATTAACAACTACTGTTTATTTGTCTTTTTGAGTTACTATGACAACAGCATTGCGACCAAAGAGTATTTAATTATTTTCTATTGTCTTTTGATTTAGTATTTGGCGGCCAGCTTTAAAATATTCTAGAAAGCTTTTGTTGTGTTAAGAATGAAATCTAAATAACAATAATATTAATCTGGATCAAAATAGTAGGAAGGATATACGACAAAAAAATAAGAACACCATTGAAGTTTTAAGTACATTTTATTTACTACCTATATAATTTTATTACCATAAATTATTATTATGAAGTACCTAATAATCATTTTAATATGGCGCTTATGAAGGTGAATGTTTTTAAAACTAAGTTTACATGACCTTCCTTTAATATACTATTGGAATATCATAATTCCAATATTAAATTGGGCACACGAAACATTTATACCTTCATTAATTTTGTATAAATGTTGTTTGACTGTTAAATAATTATCTATTTCGCACAATAATAGTTCCTACGCAATCCTAGTCTGACAAAAGAATCATTAACATAACGTTTGCTCAACAACTTTCATCAGGCGTTTATAAGAAATGACCATAAGGATTTCTACATTTTGTCGCGCAACTTTAATAGGAACTTTGTACAATATAAATATATCTTGTATATAACAAAGGCATCATTAATTTAGTTCGAGACCTGCCTCTTCAATTAATACAACGTAAATAAATACTCAGATTGCTAAAGAACTAGGTATATTAATTACACATAACTATAAAAACAGTCAAACTTTACGGCTGAGCTGAACATTGGAGGAACCAGTCCATGGATCTCACTTTATTTACCTATTTGTATGTATATAATGTACCAGTAACTGAGAATACTTCTTTCATAATAAGTTTTAACACAAAACCCTTTCATGTATGCACTACACAATGTACTGCTAATTAAATATTATCGTTTACAATAATACAATTCTGATGGTAGAATAAAATGAGGTGCACAAACAGTGACAAATATTACTTCATCAGTGTTTCCTCAGAGTTCAGAACAAGTGAAGCCGTGCATGCCCAATTTAATAGAAAAATCATAAGTCTATAGTGGGGGACTGCCTCATCTGACGCTTCAGGGATTCCTCGCGTTTGACTGCGACGCGCATACGTGCTGCTTTCAGATGTCTGAAAAATAATAATAATTATTTAGTAACAAACTATCATACAAATTTTGATTATTTTTGGAGAAGCTCTACTGGTCGCCAAAAAATATATATAGAAAAGTTAGTCATTCAGTAGTTAAAAAAAGTGATAAGTAATATCATTAATCTATAGAAAACTGCAAATTTTAATATCAGACTGACAACATATATAAAAGACCCTAAAAATCCAGCTCCATTTGTAGTTAAAGCAATTTTCTTTTTACCAATTAGACCAAGAAAAACTTTTGTTATACAATAAATGCAGTAGTTGCTAATAAGATGTCAGAAGTCAGAATATTAATCATATCAGTAGTAATGGGTTCCATTTTGACAGTTCAACATTAGAAATTATTCCAAACCAGGTCTAGATTTCTAATTTCACCCAAACCTGTTCCAACACAAGTGTTATTGTTGGTGTGAATGTGAATGAACATTACCTTTGCCTAATTCTCTCAACAGTTTCAGGTTTTGGTTCCCTTTTGGTAGTGGCAGCATCACGAATCATGTGCCGAAGCTTCTGCATGCAGTCAGCCAGATTCAACTGCTGAGACCTGGTGGTGTCCGACCTTATGACCAAGTAGCCTTCTTTTGTTAGTTTGTTACCATGCTGAAATGGAGAACAGAAAAACATTTATTTTCGGTTTCCTGGATATTACACACAGACTGACACTGATAGCTCAGATGTGCCCAGTTACATCAAGTAATTGCAGTAATTGTGTCTCATGTGTATCAATATGTCATCATTCCAGGATATACCCCTCTATTCATAAACGTTGCTTAAAGTTAAGTGACGTGAAAACGTCTAAAATGTTTGTTTAAACAATCACTAATCATTAGATAACTTTAAGCAACGTTTATGAATTAAAAAGGCTTAAGGGTAATGTTGGTCTCCACTAGAAATAATGGATCTTTGGACATCTGGTATATTTTCGGTTTTTTTTTTCATACATGGTGTCCCAAAAATCGACGATAAACCGGAAGCAAGAGATAGACCAAGTCAGACCCCGTGGTTACGAAATAATAGGTATTTTTGTTAAAACCTAAAATTAACACACCCTGTGATGATCATTTCAACCTTGTTGCTACAAGATGTAACATTTTGCTCGGTTTTATTCTGACAACAGAGCCCTGAATAATGCTGCTGTCAATTGTAGGCTTTTATATAAAGTCATCCATTTTAGTTTAGAAAAAAATTGCTTGTTACTACCAACTAAAAATAAATACTTTTCTCAACTTTAACCTAGATTTTTAGGGGTCCAGATTTTTTTGCTTTTTTCTCATAGTTGGAATATATACAGTATGTTAAGAAAACCCTGTCCGACCCGTGAAGGTGTTGTTAGGTATCGATAACTGATTCTACTAATGAATACAAAACCGGACAAAACTTAAAAAAAAAATCCCCCTAAAAAAATAAATATTATTTCGCAAAAAAAAGGTAACTTAATATATGTGCGTTAAGCACCCTTCCGCGGGCGGCGGGCGGCAGGGCACGCGGCACGTGGTCGCATCGCTGTTCGCTCATAATAATACCGGCAGAAGTTAGCGCTTGATCGCAATCCCGCCTGATGGTAAGCAGTGATGCGATCGTTGATGGAAAAGCGAGCTAGTTTATTAAGAGCCTATTTACTCAGAAAAAACTGAACAAATAGGAAGGAAGACGGCAGTTGAGCGAGGTGATGCAATGTTAAACCCAACAACACGACCAACGATGCTGCGCCAAAGGGAGATTGATCTGAAGACCCTCCATGACCAAACTCCCATCACAACAACATTTGGCACATCGTACCCGGCACACATCGCAACACAACTGCTCAGAGCCGTCCTCCGTACAGTAAAAGTAAACGCTACATCCTCTCGAAAGAAGACGTCTAGCGCTTGACCCAACAACATGACCAACGATGCTGCGCCAAAGGGAGATTGATCTGAAGACCCTCCACAACCAAACTCCCAACACAACAACATTAGGCGCATCGCACCCGGCACACATCGCAACACAACTGCTCAGACCCATCCTCCGTACGGCTTCACCAGGCATACATGAACACGACAAATCGCTTGGCGGCAAGGCTTTGTATGTGTCATACCCAGACTGTGAAAAGAAAACTTAGAAAAGAAAATTTTCTAAATAACACTTTTATAATAAATCAGTTTCAACTTAATATACGATTGAGGTAAAATAGTACTTTATTTATTCAATAAAAATTAAATTCTATAATGCCCTCTATATTTTTCATATAAACATTTTGTTAAAAGTTTGACAAGGAGTCGGCACAGGTTATCGTTATCCGATCCCAATGATATTTTTTATTTTGGTTATTAGGGTCATTTAGAAAAACTATAAAGGGCATGCATATTTAAATTCGAAAAAAAAAATCACCCTTATAGGCTGGGACACCCTAATATATACTAAATACCAGTAACTCATCCATAAGGGTTTTAGTTATAAAATCTCTCTTTTAATATTATAAATTAGTGCTTAACCACAATCCCCTCTGATGGTAAGCAGTAATACAGATGTTGATGATAAAGCATGCTACTTTATCCAGACCCTATTCACTCTAGCCTTGAAGACACTTAAATTGCAGTCAGACAGAAAGACCCCCACTGGCAAATTGTTCCAGTCCTGTACCCAGTATAAAAGACGAGGCAAAACCCTTCATCCGGATCATCCTTCAAATCAAAAACAGATCTAATTAATATCTTATTTTGTTCATAACTCGAAATATGATTTTGTTGGATAATGGCCTTATGGCTTGTGGCTGGCAAAATATTTAATGCTGCATTATCTGATTGTTATTAATTTGTGTTACTATTTTAATTTATAAGCTAGTAGGCAGTACAGTTTTTGTCTAATGAAACAAATTATATAAATATAGTTAAGTACTACAATAAAATTAAGTTTTGAAACATACCAGTTCAATCATTTTAGTCCTGATGTCAGGATGCAGCCAGTCTGCCTCACTGGGTTTGAACCTCAAATCAACTTTGGTATGCACCTGCAAATTATTTAACAAAATAATTATTTCACTTTAATTTTCCATAAATTTTTTATACATAAATAGGTAGTTCTTTAGTTCTTGTCTACAGGTCTATAAAAATAAATATAGAAGAAATATAAATCGGTCTTGATATCTTACCTTATTTACATTCTGTCCTCCGGGTCCCGAGCTAGCACTGTATTTTATATCTAGCTTATCGATCGGGATGAACCCAGAAAATTTTTCATTAGCGTCAGCTGATTGCTAGAAATAAAAATAGGTTATCATTAAAACAGCTTATTTTTAATAGAATTAAAAATTAACTGTTCAAAATACTTACAAATGCTGGCGTTGTAAGTTTCAAGGAACTATTCGGATACAAAGTTTCTAAGGAAATAGAACTCTTGTATGCCATAGGCCTCTTCAGCAGAGTTGTGTAGGAAGCTGACTGCACTACTTTGCGCAGACCATTAAAACGTAGCGATGCAAAAGCCATGATTGCTGTTTATAATAACAGGCAAACTACCATTGATTACACAATTATTAGTTCATAATTTACTTTGAAGGTTCAGCTCAACACAACATAACCTCCAAATCACAATTTACATTTTTTTTTTTTATTTAATGACCTGGTTACTAAGACCTTTAGGTTCTATCTTATTTATGACAATTTACAATAATTCAAAACTCAAAGGTAGGGATGCAAAAAATATCGATATATCAAAATATCGATATTTTTTCAGTAAATATATATATATATATATGTATCGGCGATATTTTTTCCCGCGATATATCGATTTTCGATATTTATTTTCAGATATCAAAATCGATATATTTTTAAAGCGCTGCTGTATGCTCATGCGTCACATCACGTATTAACCAATACGATTTCTTAAATTTAGAAAAAGAATAGGTATGCAGTAAACTGTATAAATTTAGTTTCTTTGCTTCAGACACAAACAAAAATAACAGTCTATGCGATACAGGATTTTAGTGCTCTTCTTGGCCCTTTCAAAGAAGCTGTTGAGGAAATAAGTGTTGTAAATTATGTAACGTAAAGCTTAGCTATTCCTCTTAGAAATTTAGTGACCCAAGTTACAGATCAAGCAAATCCATCAACCTCTTTAGGGTTGATTGTAAAAAGTACTACTACTAAAAGTGGAAGACAGACTGGCTTCTTTAGAAAGAAATCCTTTTCTCTCAGTAGCTGCTAGTTTGGACCCTCGTTTTAAGCATATCCACATTACCTCACCAATTGTCGTGTCAAATGCTCCCTATCCAAAATTAGTGCTGAGATTCATGCAGAACATCGGTGTAAAGGACAACTTTCTCCGGATAAAAATCCTGATCAAGCAGCATCAGAGCAAGTAGGTCCTCTATCAGGTCCAGACATGAGAAATTATTAAATCTGAACACAGCTTCGTCAGAGGTAGCAATAGCTGTGTCTCCAATGAACTGTATTTGGACCAACCACTTTTAGAACGAACATTTGATACAATTAAGTTCTGGGTAAATTGTTAACATTTCACGCCGATTCTCTCGGATATGGTTCTAAAATATTTGATTTGTCTAGCTTCTTCAGTATCATCTGAAAGGTACGAGAGGCCGAAGGGCCGAGGACGGGGGGTCCGACGTCCGTCACTAGGGCCGGAGTAGGCGTGTAGAGGCTGTTCCGACACGCCTACCTGATGGAAGGAGGGGAGGAAGAGGGACCCGCCGAGCTCGCGTCGGCGGGTCCCTCCAGTCAAGTCAAGGCCAGTCTCCAGTCAAGGCCTGCCGGGGATGCGGTGAATGGCAAACTAGGCCCCGCACCCCCGGCCATAGGCAAGAAGACAAACGCTCCAGTGGTTTTAGCCGGTGAGAGCCCAGCACACCCTCCATCGACCCCCAGACGGAGGACGGTCTGGTAGAGATTTCCACTGGGTGAAAAAAAAAAAAAAAAAAAAAGGATAAGAGAGACCGGCACACCGTGAGGGTGTGTTCCGCCGTGTCCTCCGCCGCGCCGCAACCATGGCACGACGGTGTCTCCTCTCGTCCTATCCGGTGCAGGTACCTGCCGAAGCAGCCGTGACCAGAGAGTACCTGCACCAGACGGAAGGAGAGGAACCCGTGACGCCTGTCGAGCCAGTCCTTCAGGACCGAACCGATGGCGTCGAGGGTGCGACGGCCAAACACGGCGGAAGCGAGGTCCCGTGTCCAATATTGGACGATGGCGTCCCTCGCCTCCCGCCGGACGGCCTCCCTCTCTTCTGGGGCCGGACGCCCGCCCAGCGCCCTGCGCCCCGCCGTCCACTCGTACACTCTGGCGAGCACCCACGCCTCGAGCTTCCAAGGCGGGGTGCCCGCCAGAGCGCACGCCACTGCGAAGCCTACCGTGCGGTAGGCCCGCGCTGCCCGCTGGGCAATGGCCCTTTGGGGCGCCCGAAGGGCGGTGAAGTTCTCCCTCCTGTGGAGGGAGTCCTCTCAAATTGGGGCCCCATAAAGGGCCATACTCCTCAGTATGCCGGCGTATAACCGCCGGCACCGAGTGCTCGGCCCTCCCATGTTCGGCATGAGCCATGTGAGTGCGTCCGCAGCCTTCAGCAAGCACGTCGACAGCCCGCTAAAGTGCGGGCCGAAGCGCCAACTGCTGTCCAGCATGAGGCCCAGATACTTCATCTGGGCCTCAACCCCGACCCTCAACCCTTCCACAGGCCCGCCGCTAGCTGTTTCTTCGCCCGCGTGCAATAGTAATTATGCCGCCCTACTGAATTTTGTCAAAAAAAGGATAATTAATGCTTTCTCATTATGGTGGGAAAAAAGAAAAAAACAACTTAACAAAGATTAAACATTTATTTTAATTAGGAAGGATATGTAAAACAATATACTCAAATATTTATCTATAAAAATTTAACTCTTCTTGCCTTTATATTTGCGAAATCTTCTATCAACATTCTTGTATCCACACTGTCTAAAATTTTATGTTCATTTGAAACTATAGCTAAACAACTTAATCTTTGCTTTGTTGATCTAAAATAGTTTTTCATCATCATCATCATCATCATTTTAGCCGAAAGACGTCCACTGCTGGACATAGGCCTCCCCCAACGACTTCACGACGACCGATCCTGGGCCTCCCGCATCCAGTGGTTTCCCGCGACCTTCACCAGGTCGTCGGTCCACCTTATCGGGGGCCTACCCACGCTACGTCTTCCAGTGCGTGGTCGCCACTCGAAAACCAGTCGGCCCCATCGGGCATCGGTCCTACGGGCAATGTGTCCAGCCCACTGCCACTTTAGTGCAATTCTTCGGGCTATGTCGGTTACTCTTGTTCTTCTACGGATCTCCTCATTCCTGATTCGATCGCGCAGTGAAACCCCAAGCATAGCCCTCTCCATTGCCCTTTGAGTGACTTTGAGCCTTCTCATAAGGCCCATTGTTAGCGACCACGTCTCAATTCCATAAGTCAACACACACTGGTCGAAGACTTTTGTCTTGAGACACTGCGGTATTTCGGACGAGAAGATTCTACGTAGCTTCCCGAAAGCAGCCCAGCCGAGTTGGATTCGACGATTGACCTCTTTCTCGAAGTTGGACCTTCCTAACTGGATAGTTTGTCCCAGGTACACGTAACTGTCAACAACTTTGAGAACAGAGTCTCCAATCTTTATAGGAGTCGGTACAACATGGGCATTAGACATGACTTTCGTCTTGCCCATGTTCGTTTTAACACCGACTCGCTCGGAGGCTCTGCTGAGGTCTTCGAGCACTGTACTCAGGTCCTCCGCGGTCTCAGCCATGACTACGATATTATTAGCAAACCGAAGGTGTGTCATGTACTCGCCATTGGTGTTGATGCCCAGTCCTTTCCAGTCCAGAACCTTGAAGACATCCTCCAATGCAGCGGTGAACAACTTCGGGGAGATAACATCTCCCTGTCTGACACCACGCTGCAGAGGTATTTTTTTCGAGGTCTGGTCCTGTATTCGGACTGACATGGTGGCGTTTTCGTACAAATCCTTCAGCGCTTCAATATACAGATGGTCTACTTGGCACCGCTGGAGAGACTGCAGTACAGCCCAGGTGTCGATCGAATCAAAGGCTGTTTCGTAGTCCACAAACGCCAAGCAAAGGGGTAGGTTATACTCCTCGGCCTTCTGTATAACCTGCCGCAGCGTATGTATGTGGTCTACTGTGCTGAAGCCCTTTCGGAAATCGGCTTGTTCGGGTGGCTGGAAGTCGTCAAACCTGCAGGCGAGACGATTCGTGAGGACTCTCGAAAACAACTTATAGACATGACTCAGAAGTGAGATGGGTCTGTAGTTTTTCAAAAGGGTGTTGTCACCCTTTTTGAAAAAGAGTACCACCACACTTCTGTGCCATGCTTCTGGCGTTTTTCCCTTGACTATGACGGAATTAAATAACTTCTGAAGGGCCCTAAGGATCGGTTCACCACCCGCCTTCAGTAGCTCTGCCGTTATTCCGTCATCGCTGGCGCCTTGTTGTTTTTAAGCTGTTTCAGAGCCAATCGAATCTCCTGCAGGCTGACGTCCGGGATATCTTCGGTGTAGTGTCGGGTTAATCTTGCTCTAGGGTCTTCAGCAAGATTTAATGTGGGTTTTGTCGTCGAAGTGTAGAGCTGTCCATAAAAATTCTCGACTTCCCTCAAAATTTTTAATTTTGAAAAGGATCTTTTACCAGATGCAACTGAAACCGGAAGTATAAGTAATATTCTTAACACTATTGCTATGTTCGGAAATGTTGATATTAAGTCATTGGTAAGAATATATTGTAATAGGGGTTGTGGATCAATTAACTGATTTTCTGCAAAATGCAACTTTAATGCAATGATTTCATTAAACAAATCAATTCCGTCAATGTCTGATTCACCACTTGAATCATATTTAAGTTTCAGATTTAAATCTTTACAATGTTTGATTAACTCATCATTGGAGTAATTAAATAAGTTATTGCTTAGAAAGCCAAATGCGTCAGTAAACGTTTTTAAATCGTCAAATCTATGCCGGTGATGTGGGTAGTGGGAAGGGGGGTGGGTAGGGTATTATGACAATGACATGAATTACGTGTTGAGTCGCACGATATGCCGCCCCCCTGGACTTGCCGCCCGTGTGCGGTGCACGCTCTGCACGCCCGCTTACGGCGGGCCTGCCCTTCCACATAAATGTGGGCGTCAGGTGGGGGGCGCTGCCGGGGGCAGTGAAAGAACACGGCCTCCGTTTTGTGCAGCGCCACCCTTAAGCCCAGGCGGCGGATCCTTCCCGCCACTAAATATCCGCCCGCTGAAGCCAAACTGGCTGTCTCCCGGAAGGTGCTCCCGCGGGAAGTGAGGAGAGTGTCATCCGCGTAGCAGATGACACTCGTGCCTCGTAAGAGGGTTCCCCACAGAAGCCAGTCATAACCGACGTTCCACAGAAGAGGCCCTAGAACGGACCCCTGAGGAACGCCGGTTTCCACGCCATACCGCTGGACTTGGCCAGCCCCGTCCACGAGGAGGACGGCACGGTCCTCCAAATAGCTGGCCAAGAGGCTCCGCAAGTACAGGGGCACACCGTGGAACCGGAGCGCCTCCAGGATGGTGGAGTGGGGGACGGAGTTGAAGGCGTTGGTAATGTCGAATGACACAGCCAACACTCCATCCCCCACTCCTACCGCCTCTGTCACCTGGCCCTTTAGACGGGCCAGGGCCGCAGGGCGTCCACTGTCGAACGGCCAGCTCGAAAACCGAACTGGGCATCCGACAGGTCCGGTCCCACGTTCCGCAGATGGCGCTTCAGGCGAATCTTCCAAAGAAATGTTTATCCACATTTATTTCTGGTAATAAGATATGCGCTTTCTGCTTTATGTCATCATCATCATCTCAGCGTTTATCCCGGTTGCATCCGTGGCTTTCGCGTTGGAGCCCGGGGTCCGCTTTCCTACTTAATTTCCTCCATTTCGCGCGATCTTTAGCATCCTGTGGTGTGAGATTGTTAGCACGCATGTCATCTCTCACAACGTCAAGCCAGCACCTCTTTGGTCTACCCCGCTTGTTCCGGCCCGGCGGAGGCGCCATGGCAAGACATTTGTGACCCACGTAACATGCCGGTTTTCGTAAGACGTGACCGTACCAACGTAGGCGACCCTCCTGCAGCTTTTCCGCTATGTCACGGACATGAAGACTGCCACGGATGCGGGAGTTCCTGATGCGGTCCTTCCGCGTAACTCCACACATCCACCGCAGCATGTTCATCTCCGTGACACGCAGCTCCTGCTTGTGTGGCTCAAGCACAGGCCACGCCTCGCTGCCATACAGGAGAACAGGTCTAATGATGGTCTTATAGACCTGCCCCTTAAGCTTAACCGGCATTTTGGTGTCACAAATGACACCTGACACCTCACGCCATTTTGCCCAAGCTGCGGAAATGCGTGCCCTGACGTCGCAATCAATGTCGCCGGACGCGTGGAGTACAGACCCCAAGTATTTAAACTGGTCTGTGCACTCGACCATGTCACCGCCTATGCGCACGGACATGGGGTCTGTCGTGTTGCTAGCCATATACACGGTCTTCGCCACATTGAGTTTCAGACCTCCGTTCTCGAGCGAGTCCTTCCACACATTCACACGCCCCACCAACCGATCCCTGTCCGCGTCCGCCAGCGCGATATCGTCAGCATACATAAGCAACCAAGGAGGTTGCTCATGTGAATCCCTGATGCTATCCGACAAGGCGTCTAATATCACGCTGAACAGAAACGGACTAAGAACGGAACCCTGGTGAACTCCGACGGTGACGGGGAAGGGTTTAGTGTCACCAACAGCGGTCCTAACAACGGAATCGGAATTGAGGTACATGTCTCCAATAATGTCAACATAGGCCTCTGGTACCCCTTTGGACCTCAGTGCCCACCAGATCACCCCCCGAGGGACACAGTCGAAGGCCTTCTGCATATCAAGAAAGAGCAAATGCAGAGGCGTGTTCTTCGATCTGTATCTCTCCATGGCGATCCTTAGTGCGAAGATAGGATCCATGGTTCCGTACCCTGGACGAAACCCATATTGACACTCCGAGACAGCACACTCCTGCCGGATCCGGGAGTCCATAATCCTCTCAAGGATCTTCATGGTGTGGGACATGACCTTTATACCACGATAGTTGCCACACTCCTGTACCGAGCCCTTGCCTTTGAAGACTGGAGTAATAATACTCAGTCTCCATTGGGACGGGATTTTGCCGGTCAGGAGCACGGGGTTCAAAAAGCTAGTTAACACGCCCACACCGCGGGGACCCATCGCCTTCCAGGCCTCAATGGGAACTCCATCAGCTCCGACAGCTTTCCGATTTGCCATGCGGCGAAGAGCCGTATGGACTTCCTCAGGCGTTATCGGGGGCACTAATCCAAGATTTGGAGGGAGTTCCGGTGTCTGCACCTCTTGGTGCTGCTTATTCAGCAGCTCGTGGAAGTACGAGCGCCATCTCTCCTTCACCGCGAGGTCTTCGCATAGTAGGTTGCCAACAGGGTCTTTTACGCAGCGGCACTTGGATATATCCTGTGCCGCTTTGACCCTAGAACGTGCCAACTTGTAAATGAGCTTTTGCCCCTCAGACGATTCCAGCTTCTCGTAGAGCGGTTGCAGGTGATCTCGTCTGGCTCTGGCTACAGCTCTTTTAGTGGCACGTTTGGCAACTTTGTATGCGTCGCGATCTTCAGGGGATCCGGTCGCTTGCCACGTTTTGAAGAGGGCTTTCTTCACCTTAGTCTCCCTCTGGACTCTGTCGTCCCACCACCAGGTCTCCTTGTCACGTTTGCGGCCACCCTTGGAGACGCCGAGCACGACCCGCGCCGCCCCAGTGATAGCTGCCTGCCCAACTAACATTTAGGAAGTCGAGTAGACGTTTTGTTGGCGACTTAATGTTATATAATATAGTCGTATAAACGTTATAAGGACGTTTACTCGACCGCATTAGGGCCCATTTTATTCAACTTAAGTCGCTAAGAGTGTCGTGTAATAGTCATATATGGTCCTGTAAAGTCGCATATTAGTCATATTTACGTCGGCGATTTGACTACATGTCGTGTAAGAACAACTGTCGCGACGTGTATTCGACTTCGTGTCGAGTAATGGTTCACAATATGACTTTTATCCAATATAAAGTTGTGTTATTGTCATTTAAAGGTGTGCTTATTTGAACAAATTCTATAACATATCACGTTAATATAATATGGCAGTGTTTTTGACAGCAGAGTTAATATTGTATATTTTCTTTGTTCTTTGAGATGATAAAACTATTTCATCAGTTGTCAAACATTGCGCAATCAAATTTACTGATTAATATGAGGTAAGTTTCTAACAATTTTTTTACACGCTTTTGAAATATTAATGTTTTCACATATTTCTATTAATTTATTATTAATGTGACTGCGTTATACGACAACTACATAACTTCCCGACGTATAACTGCGTGTTCATTCATTCGAGTACGCCATGACAGTTGATTGAGGGATCAATAATAACATAATAAACGCCTAACTAACTTTGTTCAATTAGGATGTATTTGTACTAAGTTAGCTAGGCATTTATATTTTAAGAACCGATTTGCGTGACATACCTATATCTTAGAATACTTTTGTTTTAGGTAAACCCCACAAGGATGTTGAAAAGTTTTTACCAAAGGAAGCAAAAGTGTTGCACGAAAATAATCAGCAGCCAGTTGAAAAGCAATACAATGTCCAGAATGTAGAGCTAGAAAATACACCATAATTTTATATGTTCTATAAGTAAGATTATTAGCTTCATAAGATGTTTCAATCTGGCAAAATACATGAAGGTTTGATTTTGTATAATATTTCATATTTGACATCTATGGTTCAAAAAGCCATTTAAGTTTTTCCAAAAACTAGCAATATTTGAAATCTTTGCTTTATTTCTAATTAATAAGTCTCGTCAAACTTGAAATGTTAATTACTTTTTTGGGAATAATAAAAAAAAATACTTCAATAATTTTTACTGCCTTTTTTATTACCTATTTCTTAAATGTATGAATAACACACTAACCAACTGACACTTTATATCAGTACCTAAACTAATATAGGTATGACTTCAGTTTGCGAAATTTCCTTCTCATATATTTGGATATGAAGATTTACAAAACATCTTTCCTTAAGTTTCAAATCATTTAATTGCTTTAATACAATTTGGGGAATATTAAAATCAATAGCCCCCACTTTTTTTAATGGTCTCTGAAGTCGTCATTGTGGGTGTCTTTATTGACGTTAACTTCATTTTTGGACTATGAATAACTATTTTCAAATTTGGAAAGTGAACAAGAGTCCTGAACTTCGGCAAATGAACTGCGAGATGTACCTACTCGTAGAATTTTGGTTAAATTTACATTTAAATGTGATACGGAACCCTTCACATTTTCTTCACTATCAGTTTGAGTTCTATTACTTTGTATTAAAGGACGTGCTCGAAGCGAATGATACTTGTTTTTAATTCCCCACTTCTTTTAATACTTTTCCACTTTTATCAATCCATTTGTTGTAGCAAACAGTAAATACCTAAATATAATTTCAAAATGATGGAAGTTGTATATAAGGTGATTATAAACCTCTATTATGAGTAATAATTAAATAGCGGTCGCATTAGCATGTTTGTAATACTTTAGGTTGTATAAAGGTTGCTCTCGTAATACTTATTCGACTTATAGGTAGGTATATAATGGTTACAAATACTACGTCTAAACAATTATTATCCGTATAGCAGTTGTTTAAAAGGTAATTATATGACAAAATTGACAGTATTACGTCGTTTATACGATGAAAACGTTTACACGACGAAAAGTTGTATAAGTTAGTTTTATAGAAGTCGTCGTAGACACTACTATATGACGGTTGTATAAAAAGGTCGCAATAACGTCTATACGACATTATTATACAACCAAAAGCGTATATGACTATCGGACACATAATGCACCAGTACACGACTAAGAGTTAACAAAAATACTGTAATATAACTTTAATAAGACTCAAGGTCATATAAATGTTTGATTATATGACAAAAATGTTAGTTGGGTGGATCCTGTTCCAGTGTTCTTGAACTGGTTCCCCATCGGTACCGGCGCACTTGTCGCCAATAACCGCCGCAAAATCCTGGGACCTGTTTTCATCCAGCAGCCACCACCGGATCTGGCGCGGGCAGTGCTCTACATGTCTGCGTTGGGTCTTTACGCAGAGATCCATGACAAGGAGCCGGTGTTGTGCAGTGAGACTCTCACCGGGTATGACTTTGCAGTTGGCTACTTTGCCGATGTGGTGCCTCCTAGTCAGTAGAAAGTCGATCTGGGTAGCACAACGTCCGCTCCGGTAGGTGACAAGGTGCTCCGGTTTCTTTTTGAAGTAGGTGTTCACGATTGCAAGATCAGCGGCCGCACACGTTCGGAGAATATTGTTTCCTTCTGCGTTGCGGCTACCGTATCCAAAGCCACCGTGAACACGATCAAACCCATCACACTTCTCACCCACATGACCGTTCAGATCACCACCCAGAACGACTCCCTGGGACAACGGGATCCCGCGAAGCAATCCTTCGAGCTGGGTCCAGAACAACGTCCTTTCGGCGCACCGCACCCCGCCTGCGGAGCGTAGGCACTTATCAAGTGGGTTACAACCCCATTGACAAGCACCCGCAACGACATCAGCCGATCACTGATGCGATTTACCTCCAAGACGTCATCCTGGAGCTCGCCAGACAACACCACGGCGACCCCATTTCTCCCACTAGGTGCACCCGTGTAGATCAGCTTGTAGCCATTCCCAATAAGCCGGGATCTGCTGCCTTTCCACCGAGTCTCCTGCAGGAACGCCACGGCCACCCTCCGCCTGTGGAGAGTCTCGGCCAGTTCTCTCGCGCGCCCAGTTAGCGTGCCAACATTCCACGACGCGAAACGGATTTTCTTGGTTTGGGCTCGCTTCTTCAGCCGTGTCCGCCTCTGTCACGGTAGCCCTAGCCCACAGGTCACAGAAGTCGGGCGAGGCTCCTGCGCGCCGTTTTGCGGCGGCGCCCTAGCCGTGACATGTGCTCTTATATTTCTGTCCATTGTAGATTGACTTATTTGGCTAATTACAAGTGCGACTGCCGTCTGACCACTAAACCCCGAAGGGAAAGCCGGCGTCAGCGCCCCGTTCGTTGGTCAGCAGGTGCACCGTCTGGCAGGTGGGGTTGACTTGGGTCCCAAAGATGGTGGTGGGACCCCAGAGCACCCGCTTTCTGCTTTATGTGTGATACAAAATAATTTTACATGTGCATTTTGAGAGATGGTTATATTATGAAAATAAAATAAACATACGAGTGGAACTTTCAAACGTCATGGTTGTTTACTTTAATTTATTAAAATATGAATATGCTTTTGTTAGTGATTTTGGCTGTTGCGTCTTAATGTTATTTTAGAAACGTGAGAGGGCGCTACTGAGCGGAACGGGATCCTAATTAAATTATCTGGAGCGTGACTTACGCGAGCTCATTTTATGCCTCATATTTTTCTGGACGGCAACTAAAACTTGCAGTTTGGTTTACTTCAAAAAAATAATACCTACCTATTGAATATTTTAAAATAAATTAAATTGCTGGTGAATTGTGTTTTCAAAACTTTTATTAAATTTACATATCTGATTCTAATCATGTATTGTGGTTGTGATGAAAAACATTGCCTGACTTGGGGCAGCTCTTATAGTTAAGCCGAAGTTAACTGCACTGCTTTTTTGTTCAATGACTGAATATAGAAAAAAAATAATTAATAGACAGGCATACATAATAAATTGCAACTAACCGTTTTTTCTACCACCAGGCCTTTAAACTAAACGACGGCTGTTCATGTAACAGCCTGAATGATATTCGAAAATTTTTACTTTGTCTGTATTGGAACTCTAACCGATCACGTGCGACCGACCCAGATTGCTCTCAGCAAATACTATAGAAAACCCACGGTATTTATAAAACCTACGGTACGGTAACTCTTATGTTTCTATGGTTTCTTTGGTTAGACGACAAGATTGACGCAGTGGCTGAGCGATCGTCTGCTGCGCTGCGTGTCGCGGGTTCGATTCCCGCTCGGAACAAATATTTGTATGGTCCACATTTAGTTGTTCCGGGTCTGGCTGTTTGTGTATGTGACTTTATATGTTTGTAAAGTCAGTTTCAAAAAAAAAATAGTATTTGGTAGCAGTAACTAAGTCAGGATACGCCGATCAAATGTGCTAAGTTAGAACTGTGACCAACCGCCTGCGAGCCGAGAGAGCGCAGCAAGGCGAGCACTGCTTCCAAAGAGCAGGTGGTTCACAAACAGCTAATTAACCAGTTGGCTGCTACATACATATATAAAAAACATACAGCTCCAATTGAGAGCCTCCTTCTATTTTAAAGTTGGTTAAAATTGACATCGTCGTTATCTTTGTTGTAATGGCCAGCCATGTCGATTGTTTATGAGTGGGTTATTATTAGCAATTATCTATCGACTAATGAATGCACGAGGCGTCAAAGAATTTTTTACTAAAGAGATAAGTGTACAGTATAATTATCTACTAATTGATTTAAATTGCCCACACTCACTTAAGCTGGCCTCCTATTTGAAGCATAGCTATAATACAATTATGGTCATCTTTATATTACGTCTCCGGACTCCTCTTAATATAGGTAACAGTTTATTATCAGTATATGTATGTCGGAGATCGTCGATTAATTTTAATAGAAGTTGCTGATTTGATTTACGTAGTAGAGGGGCGAACGCTTGTGACGTCATTTTGTGATAGCGTCACATGGACAGAGTCGCTTTGGATAGTGGGGTTCGTCGAACGGTGACTTTGCATCGAGACGCGGACCAAGGCACATCTCCGAACCGAAACTGTCGGTTTGCCTATTCAAATTGTAATTATGAAGATTGGAGGGTATATCTACACGTCGTGCTTTAATTCAAAACTCACCTACGAAACGGAACCTGTACCACCACACCAAGATGATGTCGACCCTACCGCTCTGCCGTCGCTGTCTGCGACATCAGAAGTGGGATAAAGAACTACACTGCTCACAATCTCGTTATAAATCAAGGAACAGAATAACAGTCACTTTCTGCCAATATTTTTTATAGTACTTGTGTGATTACTTGTGTGGTAGTACTGGCAGTGAGGCTGGAAGTGAACGTCACGTTACGAGGTGCGCTCAATTGCTGACGCAGAACAGATCGCTCCGCGTGATAGTGCGCTGCAGGAGTGCGATACACGAGTGCGCTGCAGGAGTCCGCTGCAGGCGTGCAAGTGCGGTTGTGCTGGCTGTTGCTTGGAGCGCGACAGTGCTGGCTGTTGTTTGGCGAGCGAGGTGCGCTTGCGGAACATGCGAGGTGCGCTTGCGGAACATGCGAGGTGCGCTTGCGGAACATGCAAGGTGTGGTTGCAGAGCGCGGAAGGTGCGCTTACGGAGTGTGCAAGGTGCGCTTGCGGAGCGCGCAAGGTGCGCTTGCGGAGCGCGCAAGGTGCGCTTGCGGAGCGCGCAAGGTGCGCTTGCGGAGCGCGCAAGGTGCGCTTGCGGAGCGCGCAAGGTGCGCTTGCGGAGCGTGCAAGGTGCGCTTGCGGAGCGCGCTTCTAGCTGCTTGGTGAATCACATCAATGGCGTGTGGTGCGGAGTCAGAGCTGCGTGCGCTTTGCAGAACGCCCAAGGTTTCAAGACTTGAGCCTCTACTCTGTAGGCGATGAGAAGATGTCAAAAGACCCAAAACGTTTGTGGTAACTTAATGGAGTTTTATGAGAGCTCCGAGATGTCTGGTGTGCAACGGTTGACAACTGCAAAGTGGCAGGTGTTTGTGGGAAATTGCCATAATCCGGTGAGTCGTACTATTTTTATTCTGATTTCGGTGCTGAATGTTCTCTTGTCAAGCAATCTGTAATTTCATTGGTGTACGTACACACGCGTCAGTATATATACAGTGTACAAGGTTGTGCCAGTGTATTGAGTTCTGAACAATTTCTTTGCGAAATGATATTATGATTTATTTGCAAATTTTATTTCTTGTACTACCCGTATTCTTTGTTATAATGGGCTGAGAAATTTTAAATCAGGGTTTTAAAATTATGATGCCTGGTTTGTCTTTATTTCAAAACTAAAGTTTACTGTGGCGTATAGTTACGAGCTCACTTGAGATTCTGATAGTATGTGTGGCTAGACTATTAAATCTTCTCAAGAGAACAAGCGGTAACGAACATAGAAATGAGTGCTATTTACGAAAAATCTAAATTTGATAGAAGTGAGCTAAAGTAATGAAATTTAATATTGGTGAGTTGTTTGATGGCGATAATGGCGATCGTTACCTATTGAAATCGTTGATTGGAAACAGAACTTATAAGTACCCCACGATCGCATAAGTACGAAAGATTTTTCCAAGTAATGTCTGCTGAGTTAGATTTTCCAAATGTAGAAGATGGTGAGGAGGGTGCCTCCGCCAGCAAATAGAACACGTATCATGGCTATGTGGTCGCGCTGCACGCACTAGTCTGTAGTCGTAACTGCAACCCAGTGAGTGGTTGTTCAGAGCGCGATGGGCAGCTAGTGGTGTGGCGGGGACACTAGTAGGTATGGTCGCACTGCATGCACTAGTCTGTAGTCGTAACTGCAACCCAGTGAGGGGTTGTTCAGAGCGCGATGGGCAGCTAGTGGTGTGGCGGGGACACTAGTAGGTATGGTCGCACTGCATGCACTAGTCTGTAGTCGTAACTGCAACCCAGTGAGGGGTTGTTCAGGGGGCGATGGGCAGCTAGTGGTGTGGCGGGGACCTAGTTAGATATGGTCGCACTGCATGCACTAGTCTGCTGTCGTGACTGAAACTCAGTGAGGAGTTGGTCAGGGCACGATGGGCAGATGGTGGTGTGGTGGGGACCAGGGTCTCGGAGGAGACTATTAGTTGTACGGTCATGTGTTGACCTGGGAGTCGTGGACTCTAGAGTTGGTCGTGTCACATGAGGTGATGACGATATGGGTGTCAACTATGAGTTGTCACTAGCAACTGTGGTAGCTGGGCGATGATGTGTTTTCTTTTTGACAATTATGATTATGATTTTGATTTGATAATTATGAGGCTTGGAGGAACCTTTTGTTTTCTTTTTGAATTTTGATAATTATGAGGCTTGAAGGAAGCTCTTGCGTTTAAGTTGCTAAAATGATTAAGCTAGTTTGGTTTTCTAATAGTCATTGTAACTAAACGTGACGTGTGACGGTCAGGTTGGCCGAGCTCTCAAAAATGCTTCAAAGTCGGTTTTCTGTGTTTTGTTTTAAATTTGTTACAGACATGCACGAGGACGTGCAACGGGAAATATCGAAGTTTGGCCGGAATCGGCGGTTGGCCTCGTGAAGCGGATCCCGGACTCCGGGGCTGAGCGAGCTTCGGATACGACTGGGATTGGCGCTGGGATGATGATGATGAAGATGCACGAGGACGTGCAACTCGTCAGGCTGGCCGTGTCGGAGATCGTCGATTAATTTTAATAGAAGTTGCTGATTTGATTTACGTAGTAGAGGGGCGAACGCTTGTGACGTCATTTTGTGATAGCGTCACATGGACAGAGTCGCTTTGGATAGTGGGGTTCGTCGAACGGTGACTTTGCATCGAGACGCGGACCAAGGCACATCTCCGAACCGAAACTGTCGGTTTGCCTATTCAAATTGTAATTATGAAGATTGGAGGGTATATCTACACGTCGTGCTTTAATTCAAAACTCACCTACGAAACGGAACCTGTACCACCACACCAAGATGATGTCGACCCTACCGCTCTGCCGTCGCTGTCTGCGACATGTATATATAATTGTTTAACAAAATTATTACAGAATTTTGTAAAATAAGGTATAAACGAAATATCCCTAGGCATTGTTGGCGTGTGTATTTCAAGACGCTGGGATAACCCGCAAAATTAAAGTTTTCTTAGGTTTCTACAGGTCGTCATGTCGGGGTTTCGTAATTTTAAGAACGTCCGCAGTCTAAGTCTCAATACGTCACAACTACCTCTAACTTGTCCCATTTTTACATAATATTCAGCCTAGAATATTTCAACTGTTGGGGCACAGTGTCCCGCTCTGTGAGAGGGTGTAGGCCATATTCCACCACGTGGACCCACTCCGGATTTGTAACATTTGTTTGTCAGCGAGATGACAAAGCGACCAGATTTTGAACGTTTGAAAATACCAAATTTCTGCATCTAATGATTATAATAATATAAAATACCCTAGTATGTAAGCTTCTACCTTCGTGCATCGTTGTTAAGCGATGCGTGGATTAATAAAGCCCTTATTTATACTTCCTACACACACACATACTCATCATCAACGGTTTCTCTAGTCCTCTCAACCTGTACCCATAAGTCATAACCCTGGCTTGAAACATCCTTGGTACCCTGGGTCACAGGTCCAAGAGGATGTCCGGAATGACCTAGACTTTGATCAACTCAGGTTGATTGAATGGTAAAAAACTGTTATTCACGGATTTTCCTTCAATTACAGGGGTCGAAAACCATAATTGAATTCTAAAATCTGAGTTTAATGGTTCATAAGGCCAGTAATTATGCGGATCTTTAATCAAAAGCGCAGTGTGCGCACAAAACTCGCGTTACAATATATACGCTACTGCTTTCATCAATTATGATAATGTTGTGCTGAGGAGCGCAGGCAAACGCGACAGCACGCCATCGGCTTTCCTAATTCCGAGGTTTAACGATGCTTGTCATCGTAAATTCGATGTTTATATCGATTATAATTGCATGAGATTTGTCGTCAAGGTGCTAATAAAGGCGAGAAACAAGGAGTAGTCTGCCAGTCACGACTAATATTGGCTTGGATGTTTCTAGATTTCTAATTATTGGCATCGAGAAAAAGTGGGTTATTTTTTATGATAAGTGTAAAATGTAAGTTTATTACTTAGTCATGATTGATTTATTGAGTATCGAACACCGAATGGCATTATAGCTATTACTGATGGGATGTATGAACGTAGATTGAAATGAAAGTATTTTTAACTCTAAGTTAAACCTAATACTGTTACGAGTGTGTGTGAGAACGGGGGTCTGGATGCGGTCTGGCATTAAATATGTGTACAGACGACAGCACACCAAGCTACTACAATCTATCAGATTTCCTCATTAGATTTTCAAGTTTACCTCTAAAGAATTAAGGGTCAAGGTTGATTGGCAATATTCTAACAGTTTTGGGTAGCTTGACCTGCTGTCGTCTGTACTAAAATTAGCTACTGAAATTATAGAATTTCGTTAACATTAGCTTGCCATAACAACACATACACAAACCATTAGGTAGGTACTCCTGGAGTCGTATAATGGACCCGATTCCCTTGTTCGCAAACTAAACTAATTTTAAACTTAGTCCATCTTTTCTCTTTCTGAAGATGAAATATTAGTTCAGTCCTGTCAAATTATGATAATCCATAGACAATTATAGAATAGACAGTTTAGAAGTGATTAAAAACATGGGTTCAAAAAGTACGTCATTTTAACTTGGCCTATTTTGACAGGACTAAAATAATCCTTTTCTTAAAATGGGAATAGACGCCGACATTCCTGTTGTGGTAGGTTATATTCAAAAATTTATTTTACCGAACCGCGCGCAAGCGCAAGCTAGGTGTATACATAGGAAATTCTTTTCTTTATATTTCCTCTTTTTTTAAAATAAGGTTGCCCCAGACTAGAAATTTCTCCTGTATCGCGGGAGAATTTACAAATATTTAATCTCACATACACAAACAGCCAGACCCGGAACAACTACCTGTAAGCTATACAAATATTTGTTCCGTACAGGATTCGAACCCCCGACACACAGAGCAGCAGTCAATCACTCAGTCACTGCGCCAACCGTGTTATATAGGTGAACGAGTTATAACAAATACAATTAATTTAAACGTTATATTTGTAAGGCATCTCTCCGCTTTAGAAACATAGAAACATTTCTATGAATCGTATATTAAGTCAAAATGAAAGCGCATAATGAAATTAAAATGGTGAACATTAAACATTCTTAATTAAATCACTCACATACCGAAATTGCGGCGTCTTCACGCTCTTGTTATTTGGCCTACAATAAACAGCAAATAACTTGACCCCTGAAAATGTACTAACCACCCCCTGTGTCGTCCTCATACAGTGTGGTATCTGGAGGAGAGCAAGACCAAGCAACGTTGGTGTTGTAATTACTGAGAAACGAGAACATTTTACAAGTTTAACGGGAGAAGTAGCAAGTAGCAGTGATAATTGGCGTCTGATGAAGACGTTGTGTGTGTCCCGCTACGCTTTCGGTAGTATTTATTACTTATTTTGTAACTCGCAAATGAGATCGGCGGCATTGTTCGGTAATGAACTGCATTTTTATATGGAGTTTTTATTTAATACAACTGTTACTTTATCTGTCGGCTGTTATGGAGACGCGTGTGGTTAAACTGAACCGATTCCAGTTTAACCACTTGCGTCTCCAATGTCGACGAAGTCCGACGACCAACGTCAAAGAACGGTCCATTAACCACAAAAAATCGCCACTTTTTGGGCGTGAGCTTATTTCATGAACAGCATCTGATGTAGACTTTGTAGGAGACTTAAGTCATGAACTCAAGACAGGAATTCCACAGAATCAATTACGAAGAACCTTATTAACTCCACAGTTTAATCAAGGTACCAAGCAGTGTCGTCCAGTTTTCATCAGCTCCTAAAGCTTTGATAGTGCTCGTTGTAGTGTGGCATTTTAAAACCAGTTCAAATTTTCGCAGGCTTAAAGAACATTGTGCAATTGGCCCTATAACATATGTAGGTCAGTAATCAAGTGACGGTAACACATCAACAATCGACCAATTGTCAAATATTATATGTAAGTATATACATATATTCATTAGGTAATTAAAACTTATTTTTGGATTTTGAAAGTATAGCCATTGATATAATTTCTTGTCTGGTTACGTAAGTTGGCTTCTATTCACGAACCAAAAAACTATACCTAAGAGTTTTAGATCATCATGTACAGACGTCAGTAAACTGTCTTATTTATTTTCCAACTTATCTCTAAAGCATTTGGTTTAAATTTGATTGAGAAAAATTTACAGACTCGGGTAGCTTGACCTGTGGGCCTAGTATGAGTTTTCAATACGAAACTCGCTCGACGATATCGAGCGCGTTTGGCGCTCTCATTGGTTGAGAGTTCTTACGACCTTGAAGCGGGCCAATCGCTGAGTCAAACGCGCTCGATATTGACGATCGAGTTTCGTATTGAAAACTCATACTAGGCCTACAGATGACTTTGAAATCTGTACCGTATATTTAAAAAAATACATATGCGCGAAAATAATGAAATTTGTTCACCTCCCCAAGAATGCACGGTGTTGGTTTAGTAGATATTTGGTTGTGGACCTATAAGTGATCGAATGGTGTCGATATTGTTAGACACTTGGTGTCTTTTATCTTCTTTGAATCAACGTATTTATGAGCCAAGTCTCAGCAAATGATAATTATGCATCAACAAGCATGGGAATGACAAAACAATGTCTTTCAAAGAAACCCCTCATAAAAGATTCAACAGGGATGATATACCCGTACTTATTCAAAATCTCTTCATTGTTTCACGCCAAACAAGTCGGAAAGCAGTGATCTGAAAAATCTGCCAACAGGCTGCAGCATGATGGACGCCAATTACAGACAGCCGATGACACACGAATGATATCCACCGCGCCATGCTGGATGAAACAATAACAGGTTGCGTAATTAGTGCCTTTCTCTGACTACAATTACTTATTGTTCTGCATCAAGACCTATGGCGTTTAATTGTTGACATTTGCATGATCATGGCATTAAATATGGTTTTACAGTTATATTTAGTGGGTCTATCACGAACTGTAGACGTCGAGCATGCCATTACAACTTGACGGTTAGTAGAGAAAGGCGAAGTATTGATAACTTGTATACTGACCGCAATCCCGTCTGATAGTAAGCAGTGATGCAATAGGAATGTTTCCTGGGTAAAAAAAATATTCTATTTAGTCCGTCATTCAGATTATAGAAAAATATCGGATACGTATATTTTGTTTTATCAAATCAATAAAAATTGACAAATATAAAAGGCATCAAAGATCAGGAGTGGTGGCTGGTGACGTCACTGCCCGCTAAAAAGTGTAGCGTGTAGTGACGTCACGCGAGTTTTCAACGCACTGTGTCGTCTTCATTTTTTGTTTATATGAAAAAAGAAAAAATACATGTCTAGTATTTTTTGGAAATCTGATTGACGGATTAATTAGTTTTTTTTTAGTCAACTACCCTATTGTTGATGGTAAAGTGCGCTAGTTAATTGAGTTTATTCCCATAAAAAACTTAGTGAATAGGAAGGAAGACGGCAGTTGAGCGAGGTGATGCAATGTTAAACCCAACAACACGACCAACGATGCTGCGCCAGAGGGAGATTGGTCTGAAGACTCTCCACGACCAAACTCCCGACACAACAACATTTGGCGCATCGTACCAGGCACACATCGCAACACAACTGCTCAGACCCGTCCTCTGTACGGGTAAGGGTGGAAACTCGCCGTACGACGGGTCGTCCGATGATGGAACGGAGATGGGAGAATTAAATCATGCAATTCCCTTGCACACTCACCAGAATGCATCCTATTTAAGACCGAAAGGCTGACTACTCTACGCCTGTGCTCCAGGCTTTGGAGACCGTTTCGAGTTAAGTCTGGGTCGCCAATCAGCCTCTTCGCACGCCTCTCCACTGAATCCAAAGTGGTAAGGTGACATTTCGCAGCACCAGCCCAAATGTGGCTGCAGTACTCCGCACACGATCGGACCTGTGCTTTGTACAAAATTAGAAGCTGCCTTGGTCCTTCACGATGACGCCTAGTTTTCTGGCAGCCTCCCTGGCTTTGGACTCAATGAACCGCCCAAAGTTAAGGTTCGAGGAAATCTCAACTCCCAAAAGCTGAAGGCGGTCGGTGCACTAGGAGCCAAGGTGAACGGGCTCCTTTTGGCGGTGAAAAGACACGCCTGTATTTTGGCGGCATTGAATGCTACAAGATTGGCATTGGCGGCAGGTATCTCTCCACAACTGTGCTGTCATCTGCATTCCCATAGATACCGGGCATCAGCAGATCGTTAATATGTAGCAGGAACAGAGTTCCAGAGAGAACAGACCCCTGAGGAACACCGGCATTGGTCGACATGGGCTCAGATGAGCATCCGTCGACAACAACTCGGAGGGACCGTTCAGTCAGGAAGTCTTTTACCCAGCCAGTCAGGCCAGCGGAAATGCCGTACGCTGGAAGCTTACTCAAAAGGCCAGCGTGCCATACCCGGTCGAAGGCCTTCGAGACATCAAGGGAGACGACAATCGCTTCCTCATTTTTCTCGAGGGCCTCGCCCCACAAGTGAGTGGCATACACTAGTAGTGGTCCCCAGTTGACCGATTGCGTCGAAAACTGTACTGTCGGTCACTGAGGAGATCGTTACCTTCCAGGTAAGCCAAGAGGCGCGAGTTCAATACTCGCTCCATAATCTTGCAGAGTATGGAGGTTATTGAAATCGGCCGATAGTTGGTAGGATCGGCACGATTACCCTTTTTGGGCACGGGCTGCACATTGGCAAGCTTCCAGGACTTGGGCACTATACCAGTCCTAAATGAGGGGCGATACAGGCGCGTCAATACAGGAGACAACTCGGGAGCACAAGCCTTAAGAACAATCGCTGGTATACCATCTGGACCACTAGCCTTATTCACGTCCAGACGACACAATACTCTCAGAACCTCCTTGTTTCTAATGCGAACCTCCGGCATTGAAGTACCGCAATGAGGTAAATTAGGTGGAGTAGCACTGCCAGTGTCAAGACGCGAACTATGGGCAAAGAGAGATGCAAAGAGACCTGCTTTCTCTCTCGCCGTCCCTACCTGCTCATTTGCTACCGGAAGGGTGCGCAGAGAGCTTGTTACCAATATGAGTAATACAATTTGTAATATCCGTAGGTTTGTCAATATACAGCCAGCAGAAGTCATTGCTGTGGGCCACCCGGCTTTCCAGAATTGAACATATTGCTTATATTTCTCTCCACCACCAAGATCACCACAATACCTAGATTTTGATGTCTAACACAGCTTTCATCAGGCCGTCTCGGTTCACCTTCTACTAACTTTAACAGGATTGCAAGATTGCGTTCAAAACATGAACACCGTTGTAAAAAAAAGGCGTCGCCCTCATTAAGATTACTGGCAAGCGGCTGGCCATAAACACTCACTTAGCAGCTACGTCAGCCTCAGAGCTGCGTCTGCGTGCTATCCGGCGATCTTTCCGCTCAGCCACGTGGCGATACTATCGCACGCGTTAAATTAACGCATTGCACTAGAAATCGCCGGATTACACGCGATTTGTATAGGTTATATGTTCGTAAAATTAATTTATTTTATCTTTATGGAGTTGGGTAAGTGGGGCAGCAGTGTGTGGGGTTTACTTGAGGCTCTGGCTTCAGATACTGAATCCCTAAGAATAGTTAAAAAATAGTGTAATAAGTTAAGTCGTCTCAACTTACTTGGTAAAAAAGAATGCAAAACCGTATAGAGCAAGTTCTTTTTTACTTAGTTTAAGTATAATACTTACATATTATTCTATTATCCTGAACGTAACTTCTTTTAAATAAAAAAAGCATTGATTGCTTTTTAAAATTTTTGTTTTTTTTTTTTTGAATTTTTGATAAATTACCACCGAAAATCCTACATGTTGGATTTTCGGTGGTAATTTTTAATTAGACAGGTTGTGTAGGTACACAACCTGTCTAATTTATAAAAATTGGGAATCCATTTTCTATCCATCCATTTTCACCAGTATCGGGAGTAGGGACAGGCATGTGAGGCATGAACTATAAAATAGTCGGAATCCGCCCGTTTTTAGGATTCCGTACTTATAATGTCATTTCAATATAACAAATAGCACATTTTTTTAACTCTTAAGTGGAGACTCTTATTGTGACGGACGAGAAACTACGGAACCCTAAACTGAGCGCGGCCCGAGACGCTCTTGGTCGGCTTTTTTTAAAAGGTTTTACTTGAATTTTTTTAACAATTATTTATTTAAGAACATAAAACCCGGTCCTAAAAGTTTCAATGGTCATTTCTCGGATTCTGCTAATGAGTGCGCGACCAATTAAATAATATAAACCATTAATTACGATTTAGAAAAAAGTGCGATGTTTGAAATACGAAGACGGTTGGTGACGGGACCATAGAGCATGAACGCGACAATTGATGGCCGATCGTCTTTGATTTATATCGCGACGCGTGTGGATGAGGAATTAATGATCCAAGTTACGAAGCATCCCAAGAATCTGCACCTGGAGAGATTTTTTTAATCATTTAGTATTTTTTATTACTAGTCCCCATTGCTTTGGGTGCTGGATAGCTATGCATATAACTAATTGCTGGTAATAACTTATATTGTAAAGCAGTGGTCGGCAATCCGCAGCCCGGGACCCTGTTTCTTGCGGCCCGCGACTGTATTGTAAAATAAACTACAAATCTAAAAGTGATAAAATGAAAGATATTTCATTGTATTAAAATATTTTAAATTTTATCATTTTTAGAATGCAAACTGTAAAATCAGTATAGTGACAGATTTAGCGACTTAGAAAAATTTTCTAGTGGAATGAAGATTTTTGCAAATCCTTTTTCGTGTGACATTGAGGATGTACAGAGTCATTTACAAATTGATCTTCAATCTAAAGACATTCTCAAAAGCTCATTTTATGATATCAATGATCCTGTTAAGTTCTATGGCAGCTTGCCAACTGATTTTGACGATTTGAAAAGGTTTGCTTAAAAGTTTACTACAATTTTTGGCAGTACTTACCTACTTATGCGAGCAAACATTTTCTATCCTCAATTATAGAAAAAATAAATATGCTTCACGACTTACAGATGAGCACTTGAAAGCCATTCTTAGAATTTCAAAGACAGTTCAATACAATAAAAATTTGATGTACAAAAAATAACCACTCAAATACAGCCTCAGACGTCACACTGAAGGCATAAGTATAAGTTCACATTTGTTTTTTATCTTTCCTTATTTAATTTCCATTTATTATTGCTTTGTCGTTAGCATAATGGAAAATAAAAAAGTTTGGGATTTTAATATCACTATTATAAGTATCTCTAGTATCATATCACTTAGTAGTTAAGTAGTGTTCAGTGTGGGAGTTCTTTTCACTCATTTGAAAAGTATGTATGTCCGCACAGTATTATTGTGTGTGCAATAAAGAATATTAATTGAAATTCCTGTTATCAAAATTATGTAAAAGCGCGGCCCGCCTCTACCTCATTTTGTCGCCATGAGGCCCGTAACTGTTAAAAGTTTGCCGACCGCTGTAGTAAAGCATATAAAAGTTATGAAACCACAAGGTGTAACAGTGGCTAAGGTATGAGAAATTAGAGACTAAAGCTAACTCTCTCTCTCTCTGTTTCTTTCAATTCGCATGCTCATAGCTCATTAATCGATCCAATTAATTTCATTGATGTGATATGATGATCCCTGGCCGCTTTTAATGACTAAAACCCACCCGTGATTCTTCGCTTGGCTGCGCGACGGCTAGGACCACGGTTTCTTTTTTAACCAACCTGCAACCCTGACCCAGGAGGCATCGGTCTTCGTGGACCCCGCCACGATGTGCTGACATCTCTTTGAGGCGCGCGTGAAACATAACGCGCCGTCGACTCGGGCCTGGCGATTACCGGCCGGCGAGCTGCCCACTATAATCACCGCCTGCAGGCCCGCGCCTAGGGTAGCCGGGAGCTTGATGTTGTCTCTCGACCAGGGCGTCTCCTGCGGCGGCTAGTCGCGTGCGGGCACTGGGATTCCCGCTCCCTCACGCGCTCCGCCTCCTCCTTTGCCAGCTTCACTGCTTCGCAGAAAGAGGCGACGGGCTGCCATGCACTCTCGCTCCGGACCATGGCCTGGAACATGGTAGGACGTGAGAGATCGCCACCACGAGGACACGGCGGTACTCTACCCAAGCCGGACAGACCTCCACCATATGCTCCACCGTGTCCTCAGAGCGATCCACACAATGGTGACACCCTGGCGTTTCCCTCCCCCGCCTTATCAGGAACAGGAACCTCCCGAAAGAACTGTGTCAGGTGAGGACCTGCGTCAGGCGTGGCGCCTCTCTAGCCGCTCCTCAAAGAGGGGACTTATCGGCGGCGAATGACCCCTACAGTTGCAATAGGTACAGTTCTTTATGATTACGTACAAGCTTTTCCAAGATGAATAAAGTTTAATGAAATTAAAATGTGTTCATGAAACGAAAAAGAGTAACCTTCAAACTTTAAAGACATTAAAAGAAACCGTACACGTGTGTCAAATCCATGCTGCCATTAAAGCTTACGTTGTGTGTTACGACTCTGTTACAAAGATGAACACTGAAGAGGGCGGATCACTCAGCAGTCGGCGTCAGCCCAAATCATAATGTCCTCCATCCAACCTTCAAAAGCCTTTAGCAAAGCGTTGAAATCTAATCCTCGCTCGTTAGCCAAATATTTTGCACATCAAACTAGGGTTGTAACGGAGGTCTTTTTAGCGGAGGCGGATGAGGAGGCGACAAGTCTCACCTCCGCGGATGCGGAGGTTAATGAAGGCGGAGGCGGAGCTGAAAGTAGATATAGAAAATATTGAAATTTATGGTTACTTAATTAAAACAAAATTTTTATTTTAAATACGTACATTTATAGTAGAACAATTAGTAAAAAAATATTACTAATGAAAATTAAGGAGACACAAATTGTATTTGCCACATTCCCGTCTCGCACAAGTTGATTCTTGACCATTTCGCGCTCAAACGCGGCCGGACGGTTGTCGAGCGTCCCATCTTGCGCGTTGTTTATTTTATAAATACGTAAATAAACCTCAGTTATAACTCCGCAGAAATTGTGCGGAGTCGGACAAGATACGATTACTTGCGGAACTTCAGCAGTAAGGGAAGCGGAGGCGAAGCTCCGATACAACCCTACATCAAACCAGTCAAGCCACTGCTCGTCACCACAATATCCTCCCATGTTTCCTCATAACATAGTAGTAAGCTAATTGCATGAGGCAGTCTGATGCTTGCCATAACTCAGCACGCTCCACCGAGCCTATGTCCGCGGTGATGCCAGATATGCTTCAATGGACTCCTAATGGTTTGTTACGGAGGAATATGGAGTTATTGCACGACTTGTTACAAGTTATTGTTCCTTGTGCTAGGTACTTATTACTTACCTTGTTGGGCATGCAAATTGATCCTTGGAAACAATTGTATCCTTCATTAGGTCCTCAGCATATTGAATCCTGCTCACCTACTTAAGTGTCAATTTCTCGAATAATAATTATTATTCAACTAATAATACAATGTTGAGCGACAGCCGTTTACCGTGGATGTGACGCATGTTCACTCAACTATTTCTTATTTTTTGTGTTTTTGTAAACTTTTGCGTCATGATTACCACAAACAAATGTTTATTCTTTCTTTCTTTATTTCATAAACACAAGTCACTTCATTTTGCGATAATACTCGTTTGAAGAAGCCGCCCTAGAAGCCTCATACAGTGTCAGAGCTCCTAAAGCAATTTATCGTTGGTGCGGCTCTTTTTAATAGTTTCTACAATTAGCTATGCTAAGATTAGATCTGAAGAATGGATCTTCAAGCACTTATGCACATACTTTTTCAGAATTACCACTCACAGTTAATGATAAACACGTGTAATTGTTTCGCAGACCACAGCCGGCGCTGCGGAAGCAGTTTCCCATAATATGGAATACATAATTAGACACAAGTTAATGTCTAAGTTGCAGATGACCGCGGTCATTCCCGCTAGCTTACCGCTACGGCTCGCACCTGTTAACAGGACCTCCGTTTAGCTCTAGACACCGTTTTGCTTGGCTGACTTTAAGTTAGGCCATAACGAAGTAAATAAATATTAAGTTTCTTGCAAGCTGTGACGGGGCAAACGTTAATTGCTGACTTTATCAGTAGCAATGGGTTTCATTTTGATAGGTCAACAACATTGCAATATTTCCGTTGTTAACCAGACACATTTTTCTACCATATGGAGCAATGGATTAGTAATATGCTTCAAAATTATTCAAATTGATAGTAATAGTCCGCTACGCAATCGACATGCTGGTAGATAACCTGACGTATTGTTAACGTGCTGGTAGATAGCCTGACGTATTGTTAACGTGCTGGTAGATAGCCTGACGTATTGTTAACGTGCTGGTAGATAGCCTGACGTATTGTTAACGTGCTGGTAGATAGCCTGACGTATTGTTAACGTGCTGGTAGATAGCCTGACGTATTGTTAACGTGCTGGTAGATAGCCTGACATATTGTTAACGTGCTGGTAGATAGCCTGACGTGTTGTTAACGTGCTGGTAGATAGCCTGACGTGTTGTTAACGTGCTGGTAGATAGCCTGACGTATTGTTAACGTGCTGGTAGATAGCCTGACGTGTTGTTAACGTGCTGGTAGATAGCCTGACGTATTGTTAACGTGCTGGTAGATAGCCTGACGTGTTGTTAACGTGCTGGTAGATAGCCTGACGTGTTGTTAACGTGCTGGTAGATAGCCTGACGTCTTGTTAACGCGCTGGTAGATAGCCTGACGTATTGTTAACGTGCTGGTAGATAGCCTGACGTGTTGTTAACGTGCTGGTAGATAGCCTGACGTATTGTTAACGAACAACTATATTACAATTGAAATCAGTAAGTTGTTCTCCGAGTGGACACTGATGTCTAACAACTATTCTATTTAAGTATAAATTATACCATAAAAACGCCATTATATAGATAATATGGTGCCGATTCTGTTGTCACAAATTTCGCTAAACTAAACTATAAATCGCTAAAATTTAGTTTATTCCTGTCAAACGACGTTTCCTATTCTGAAATAGATTAAACTGACACATCTTAACTATATTTTAGTTTGACATCTCTAAAATCATTTTAGTTACTCAACTTAGCGAAACTTGCTATTTCGCTATTCTGAATTTGACGTTTTTCACCTAAAATTAAAGCTGTCAAACTAAATCTAGCTATTTTTAATCGCGTTTAAAAAGATGTGGAATAAAATTAGTTGTCATGAACTAAAATTTACAAAGCACATTTCTCTGCTAATTCTTGAGTTCGGAGGCCTACTTAGAGTTGCCGTGAATTATTATGGAAGCTTATGTGGCTGTAGCTATTGTCGATTCGGTAGAAAGGTAAATAATAATATTATTGTTATTATACAATACAATACAAAAATTATTTGTGAAAACATATAGAGATTATTGCACTGAACATCTAATTAGCTTTGTACTACTTACTACATTATGATTTTTAAAAGATAATTGTAGATAAATCGACTTAGAGATTTTATGAAATAAAGAAGAACTATTTTTTTTAGAAACCATCAAGAAAGAATTCGGTTGGAAAGATTGCGGGACAATTCCGTAACCCATTCCATATAGCTGAAGAAAAATTCAAAAAAATTTTTAGACTCCCTAGATCTGGGACACTTTATTTGGTGGATGTGTTAAGGAATCCTCAGTTGGATGAAGGATTTATCCCCAAACACATAAAGGTTAGAACAGTATTGTTTTGTTAAAGGTTCCTTTCTCTTGTATTCTTTCTTATCAGATAGTAACACGCTACAAGTAGGGTGTGTAGTAATTACTTATAATATTTACTACTTATTGTAACATATCTATTGTAGTCATTACTTAGTATGTATCTGTATAATAATAAAATTTCATATTCAGATACTAGCTGCACTCAATCTGTTTGCCCAAGGCAGTTATCAAACAGCTGTTGGGCAAGACAACATACTTGGGGTTAGCCAGCCATCAGTGAGCAGGTGCCTAGCTCTAACAGCAGGGGAAATTTTAAAAACTTTATCGCCTCGTTACTTGAGATTTCCCATGACCCGTGAGGAAAAAGAAGCAGCTAAGACTGAGTAAGTTTTGAGTAACAATTTATTATTTTGAGTTTAAAAAAAAAAATGTTAAGAGTCAGAGTTTAATGTTAAAACGGCTTATTTAAACTCTTTTCTGTCAAATTTGAAGAAAACTGAAAAGAATAAGTAATAAATATTTATTTTGAGGATCTTCAAAACTTAGAACTGCCCCACTCTTATTCATGCAACACTTTGCTTGTTTCAGTTTTCAAGACCTATATAATATGCCCAACACATTAGGTGCAGTGGATGGGACCCATGTTGCCATAGCAAAACCTCCACTCAGTCACCCTATTGCGCCTGGCAACCTATTTTATAATAGAAAGGGTTATTATAGCATCAACTGCCAACTTGTGAGTATAAATAATTTTTTTGTTAAGACTCTCTTGAAACCTTAATAAAAACTAAAAAACTTTTTAGATATGCAGTGCGAGGGGCAAGATTATTGGCTTCAATCCAAATTTCCCTGGCTCCACCCATGATGCTGCAATTTGGAGGGCATCTAAAATAAACAGAGTCCTGAGAAATGACTTTGTGCGTGGGGAAAGATCCCAGTGGCTTTTAGGTAGGTCACCACAAGTAAACTTTTTTACTTACTGGGTATGTCTATCAGCTAAGTACATTATAAAGTTTTATTTATTATAGGAGATAAGGGATACCCGCTACAGCCATGGCTCATGACCCCTATTATGGGCCCAGCAACTGAAGCAGAGGCTGCTTACAATGAGTGCCATACAAGAGCAAGAAATGTGGTGGAAATGTGTAATGGGCGCCTGAAAAATAAATTTAGATGTCTGCATAGGATATGATATATACCAGCCAGAAAACGCAGCTAAAATGATATTGGCATGTTGCACCTTGTACAATATGTTTTTGGATTCATTTGATGGTAACTATACTTAGTTTACTCTCTTTGTTTTATTTACATTTGAAAAATAACAAATCTAAAGTAAGTGTATTTTTACAGATGAAGAAGAAATTGATGTGACTGAGGAAAGTGAGGAGAGTCAGACTGTGGAGGAAGTTAGCACAGATTTTCTTGACGAAGCAAGGGAAATTCGGCAATCATTAATTATAAATCACTTTAATTAAACACCTTTTTTTTAAAAAATACTTTACTTTTTTTTTAATTACAAATATCCTTAAACCTAAACAAAATATAAACAATCAACAAAATATAACAATCAACAAATATAGAAAACTTAAAAATAAACATGCCAGGGATGCCAGAAGAGTGAATGGCAGCTGCTAAAATTTCAGCTGCCTGTACAATACTCTCCCGAAGTAATCTACTATTCTCATTCAGTGCTTGTACCAAATTGTGGTGCACTGGGGGGCGGGGAGTCCTCTGCAATCTTCGACGCCGGGTAATCCGACTTCTCAAATCCGGCAGTGGAACTGCAGGAGACCCACTACCAGTTTCCACAGGCTGCTCTTCCAGTACAGGCTGTAGAGAGGGCGACATACTTGGATGGGCAGGCGATGTGGGTAGTGAGGGTGAGATAGGTATTCCCTGAAATAAAAAAGAAAACAGCAATTGAATTTCACAGTCATGAGCTTGACGACTCTAACAAAACAGATAACTAATGGTTTTGTTTATTTTGGTACTCAATAATAACAGTCTTAGTAATGTTTAAATCCATAAAAATACCATGAGTGCTAAAATAAATTACCATTTCCAAAGAGGCGAAACCATCAACAGCAGCGGACCCAATGACATCAAAAATTTTATTCTCAATATCACTGAGATCTGGCCCTGCCGGTCCTCCACCTGTGGCCCTGATGGAGTCTCTTATTTTTCTCGCCTTTGTTTTTACCTTTGCCACCCATATATTCCAAATCTGTTGAAATTAAATTAGTTAAGAACACAATGAAAATTATGCAATCCAATTAAAGTTTTATCAGATAAAAATCACTTACATGATGCCACTGCTCTACAGTCCTGCTGCAGCCCAGTTGGTTCAGCTCGCTACTGAGGTTAGCCTAAAAAGCCATAACCTCGGGATCAGCTTGATTTTCTAAAAAAAAGACGGTTGTATTAGACCTAAATTGATATCTAATAGGTATATTAATGTAACAACAAATGTCAATGAAACCTGTAATTAATTTTAATGCACTCAAATTTTCTGCGGTTTATGAAATGGCTATGAATTTATCAATAAAATAACAAGTTCGTATGTATTTCCTACCTCGGGCCATTAGTGGATTTGTATGAAGCCGTTCTACGAGCAGTTCCTGCTGCCTTTTTGTGGCTCGTTTCCTTGATGATGACAGCATCATAAGAATAATATTTATATCTAAGAAAACTTAATAATTAAAATAAAACTAAAATTGCTAAATGAAATGGCGGATCGTCAAAACAAAACAAACAGGCTCGGATCATCGGATGTCTTGGATAGGGCTTTCCTTCGACTACGAGTATACGAAAAACCGGTATTTTCTTTTTGAAAATCACTATTTAATTCTTATATTAGCTCTATAACACTGAAATAAATAATACAAAAATCATGTTATCCGAACCATTTCTTTAAATGCTGCAGTTTGTTGATTTGAAAAACTTAAAGGCTTTTTTTCTTATTGAAAATCGAAAAATGGATCCGCCGAAGCTCTAAATCGTTTTCGGTTACAACCCTAGCAGGATTACATTGGCCACAGATAATAAAAATAGTAATAGGTTTTGGATTTTAATTTACTTAAATATAAACAACAATATAGTTTTATAGCGTGTTTATAATCCTTATAAATCATTTAAATAATTTTTGATAAACAATTCAAGATAGTTTGATTTTAGTCATGTTTTTTTTTGCATTTCAGATCATTTGCTTCACTTTCATTCATTTTTTATTTATATTTCCAAGAAATCTTGGTCTATGGTTTATTCAACTTAGCGATTGTCAAACTCAATTTTAGAGATGTCAAATTGCTTTTTAAAATTAGAGAATCTTCTTTGCAGAATAGCTATTTAGATACACTAAACTAAAAATTAGAAATTTTAGTGATAGTTTAGTTTAGTTGGGTGTACAACAGAATCGGCACCAATATCGATCAAGAATACTTTTAATTATTTTTCCTCAGTAGGC
Organism: Sesamia inferens; assembly: GCA_037179545.1. NCBI lineage: Eukaryota > Metazoa > Arthropoda > Insecta > Lepidoptera > Noctuidae > Sesamia > Sesamia inferens. Next base: position 33,584,294 of record CM073926.1, on the reverse strand, counting down.
TTAGCTACATAAATAGTTCTATGTAGGTAATACGGTTGTCCTACTTGGTTATCACGAAGAACAAGGAAAACGCGACCTCTAAACAGGAATTTAACATTAAAAAGCCATATAATTCCTATGAATAGTTATGAATTACTTCAACAACGATGTCACGCAGGTTTGGAGTGGGTTAGGCACTCATTACTATGCCTGACCTCAGTCTAGCGGGCAAGCCGGGGAGTGTCGGATTTAACTAGGTGTGACCTGCGATTGTGCTCGTAATGTCACATTCTACTGCAAGGCACGGAAAGTAAATGGGTACATTTTTACAATATGGTCAGGAATTTTTGACGTAAAACAGCTTTATGAAGAATGATGTTGTTGCGGTCCCAAAGAGAAAAAGAAGCATGACTGACATACAGATAGATAGAAGTACCTAACTGTTTCCTTTCATAAATTCCTAAGCTTTGTGCCTTGTGTTACAGTGACGATCAGGAGGTTTAGGTACGGGTACGGCGTTACCTAAACCGCCAACGAAGAGTCGGGCAAAATATTTCTTTATTTATTCTTTCGCACATGAATTTTACAGAGGCGGACTTAATGTCTTAGGCATTCTCTGCCAATCAACCACAGGTGGTGAAGAGATTAGATGGCAGATGCTATAGTTGAACAAATTATAAAGGAAAAAAAGATCTTAACACTATTTAAATAAATACTTAAATGAACTACCTATATGCATATATATCTACATACTATTACCAAAATAATACATATACATACAAAACTAAAAATTTGGCCCTAATTGTTGCGAAAATAACTCAACATGCAAATCGACTGGCGGCCATCCTGATATCAAGAGGAAGCGCATTCCACAGAAGAATGGATTGAATATGAAATGAAGAGTGGACAAAGTCAGACGTATGTGATCCTTCACATACGTCTGACTTTGTCCACTCTTCTTTTCTTTGCTCGTCTCTCTTTGACTGGGAAGGAGTCAGAGTAAGAGAATATTGTTAGAAGATCGCAGATTCCTAGTGTGTGAAGAACATAAATATTTGAAGTGGGTCTCAAGATAAGAAGGGGAAGTGGGTGCACAAATTTCTTGAATTTCTTCAAATATGAGTCACCAAAGGAGTTATGTTATCAGAATCGTCGGATATATTATGTACTTAGTTGAAGTGAATTAAAAAACTCATGTATATTTCGTAATTCGTATGAAGTTTATTTGAATTAATATGAAAAAAACAGCTATTTTTCCAAATTAAATCTTTTAATGCAGTCATCAATGGTTTAGGATATTTTGTCAATATTTCGTATATAAATGAAGTGTGTACTTTCTCTTAGTTATTAGTTGCCTAGAATAAACATAATATGTAGGTAGATCTGTAATCTCTCAACTAGGGGACTCTGCCTTATGTAGTTACATACATAGGTACGTGCTATACTTATCCACCGTCCACGAGGGTAAAACAGTGAGAGAGATTGCTTTCAGAAAGTCTACACAAATGCAAATAGGTCCTTTGGTATTGACTACTTTTCAAAACTGTCTTCCGTGAAATAACCATTTTGCAATATACTAAAGCTTACAGAAATGAATCTACTTGTAATTTCTAATCTTTACGTGTAGTCATTGGCATGATCCCAAAATAAATTGGCATTTCAGGTCGACACTTCCAACAAAAGATGCCGTGAAACCGATTTCAAGACCTTAAAATAATTTACTTTTTGGCTTTAATTAGACACGCACGATTGCTATACCAAATTTAAAAAAAAAAAACATTGCGTGGATTTTAGGCGCTAGTGACGTGACTAAAACAAAACAAATAATTTTAGTTTTGGTTAGTGAACGGGACTTATAAGAACGTGATTATTAAAAGCTGCGGGTACAAAATGCAACTACTACTACACAAGTTTCAGAAAACTATTGATCAATACGATTTGTTTACACATGATCAAACATGCTGATTACAGCTGTGGTTAGCCAACTGAAATAACATTCAATCAAAACATTTGACGGTGGAAATGCGCATGTCAACTAAATTGTGTTTCAAGACATACCATATCCGATCTTGTCAGTAGCGGGCATAGATCTAATTGTAGGCAATGGTATTTGTACGTATTTGCTGGCCGATGGTCAGACTCAGGCGGTTATAGTTTTTCAGGAGGTTACTAACTGTATTTGATGGGCTTTGTAATTTTGCAGAAGTGGCTTCTGTCAGCACTAAATTCTAATGTATTAAGATCTCACATAAATAGAAGAAATTCTAAAACAGCTGTGAAAGCTTACTTTATTTTTTTTTTAACTCTCTAATCGCGATTTTTTATAGTTTTAGTGAGTTTATAAACCGTTAATAGCATAATTACTGTACACGAATCTTCTTATTTTATCATTATTAATTATATCATTAAAACCAGAATAATCATGAGCCTTTTTAAACTTTCACGGGCAAAATCTAAGTAATAAAGCTGTGTAACTATTGGTTGACAACAGTCACTTAAAGTCAGACTGGATTCTTATTGGAGCAATTTCTAACGGTGCTTCCGCAGCTACATTCACTCGCGTCCCTGCCGCCGCACGCCGAGCGCCATCTTCAAGCCGGTCAGTCCGCCGCGAACTACCGTGGGGGTAACTTTGTTGTTGTAACGATTTATGTATTTAATCAGCACCAGACCAAACTGTACCGGTATACACTATTATACATATAAATTAACTATTATAATTAAAAATCAGTGTCAAGTTAATTGATGAAGTGCTAGACTGAACTGCTATTCGCGAATATAGTGCAACCTGTGATTTGATCTCGCGATCTCCGTGGCTGCATTTCTTTGGTGGTGTGAGTTTGCTGAAGTGTAAAAAGGTAAGTTTTTATGTTATTATCGGTAGAATGTGCCGGTCGGATGGACGAGCCCGGCTAAGCAGCCGGGCGCGCCGCTGGGGGAGCGAGCGACTCCCGCGAATCGATTGTCCCGCCATGGGATGGGTAGGTATAGCTAAGTACAACGTACAGGACCGGGAGTTCTAGGGCTGCGCACTCACACCCTCGCTCTGTCGTGCCCGCAGCTCACTGTATTGTCGTTTCATGTGGTGATCTTGAACTACAACAGCCTGCTAGACACGGGCACACGGCGCGCCGGTTTTGTTATGTGTATGAATTATTTATAAACATTCTTCTTTATATCGTTGTTGTTTTTTCAGCTGCACTTAGGTGGGCAAAGTTATCTACGTGGATGAACTCTAGAATGTTACGATTTGATGATTCATGCTACCCGCATCTTAGTATTATAATATCTTTATTGGAATGGCAATTGAAAATCTTAAAGGCTGTTATATTTTTCTAATTTTTTAATCAAAAACAAGAGCACTTAATATGCTTAGCTTAGTTCTAAACTTGAACCACAGAGTACATTATACTATAGACTTGAAGAACCTTCGTACAAGCCGAATGCTAAGTCAGCTCTAAAAGCCGAGATGCAATGACACAACAAAAAGCCGAATACAATAGGAACTGCGTTTCTTAGAACCAAACGATATGGAAATAATGAGCCAAGTGCGAGTCGGAATCGCACGTTGGTTCCATACCTCGACCAGGAGAATTAAAACGCAGTTATTCATGTTAGAAATATTAATGTCCCCCTGACTGAGACTGAACTGAATATTGGTAACGTATATTCCTCCCTGATCTGTATTTTTCCTGATTCATCATCATCAACATCACCCTTTTTATCGTCCCCCTGCTGGACATAGGTCTCCTCTCATACAGATTAATTCCTGATTAATTAAGTTAATATTCCGTAGACTATTTCGGATGGCCTGGCAACACGCGCCTATTTGGTCATGATTTATCTGAATACCTAATATCTATTATACAAATATATATATAAAAAAAAAACCTAATCGGTTCTTCCGTTCGGGAGCTACCATGCCACAAACACGTCAAACTTGTAATAACACAACGTCGTTTTTGCGTCGGTGGTTAAAAAATAATTGTGTCAGGTATCTAATTGAGTCTACAAGCATGGACAGGCATAGTGCACACGTTTCAACCCCTAAGACCACTAACCTTGCTATTATAAATGGGAAAATGAATTTGTTTCGTCCATTGGTCGCTTTGAAAACCTAAAACTTAAGAGACAATACTAGAACCAAATCGAATGCCGTCTGATACATGCAGAATAACAGCGAATAAAAAATGCTATTTAAAACAGTTGAACATACAAAAAAAAAATATCAATAAGCTCTCTCATTCTCTAAAGTCTAAGGAATGATAATATTCGATTATCATTCCTTAGACTGAGGCAAGAACTGTTATTATCTGAACGCAAAATTCAGTAAGTCCGTATTACAGAACGTTACTTTCTGAACGCAAAATTCAGTAGGTCCGTATTACAGAACGTTACTCAAGACTCAAGTGCGGGTTCGGTTCCAGGTCAGGCAAGTACCAATGTAACTTTTCTAAAGTTATATGTACTTTCTAAGTATATCTTGGACACCAGTGATTGAAGGTGAAGGAAAACATCTTGAGGAAAGCTGGACTTTATAAATCTGAAATTAAGTCTGAAATCGCCAACCCGCATTAGGCAAGCGTGGTGATTACGCTCAATCCATCTCTGGCTTCTCTATATGAGAGGAGACCTGTGCCCAGCAGTGGGATGATAAAAGGTTGATGATGATGATATTAGTTCTACATATACTTTCTTTTGAATTAAGTATTTATAGTTATTGCCAACAACATTGCGCTTCGGTTATTGTATTCAATCTCTGCCATTTGCATAAATAATTTCAACCATTAAAATATCATCTCCCCTGCACTTTGTCCTACCAAGCCCAATAGAGAATATTCAGATCGGAATGTTACCTGATGTAAAAGAAAATAAGCGATATTAGTCAATATCGTTTATTGTAATCCAATGCATAATGTTTTATAGTAATATTGGATTGAATGAGTAACAAACTGTTACGAAGATCGATGCAATAGGTAGGACTTAGTTTGGATTGAAAAATACTTGAAACGTGTCCTAGTGCCAGACGAGAAACTAAAAGTTCATTTCTTTAAGTTTTCTTCTAGAGCTTCATACATATGACCACTACTTAAAAAAGATAAGTCGCTGCGGCCAAATATACAGTATGTTACGAAAACCCTGTCCGACCCATAAGGATAATAGAGGTTAGGTAAACACATGACCAAATATAATATAAAATTTTACGTATTCATCATAGTACCAATACAAATGAATTTTGAAATAATCTTTTTTTCCAACGAATTAATTCCAATTTCCCCGAAATTTGGTAATTTTTAAAAAGTGACAACACCGGTATTATTATGAGCGAATAGCGATGCGGCCACGTGCCGCGTGTCCTGCCGCCCGCCCCCCGCGGTCGGCAGGCGAAGAGTGGTCAACGCACATTTAATAAGTTACCTCCTTTTGCGAAATAATATTTATTTTTTTTAGGGGGATTTTTTTTTTAAGTAAAGCCCGGTTTTGTATGCATTAGTAGAATCAGTTATCGATACCTAACAACACCTTCACGGGTCGGACAGGGTTTTCGTAACATACTGTAGATTATGTGAAATGACTAATAAATAACTTAGTGATGATAAATAACTTCGTCCTTCTCTCTTTAGTTAAAATGCTGAAGAGTGTACGATAAATATAGGCTCGATTCGTTTTCTCTAAAATTCTGAACCCCTTTGTTATGCCAGGGCTTCTAGAGTAGAATCACAGATGACCCTCGAGTGTACATTCTGTCATCATGACCTAAAAATCAATCGTCACCCAATATAGGACATGAGATCTTCCTCGTAAATACCGACCAATCTAAATTCTAAATATCTACGGAGCAATCAAACTTGTCATCTTCAAGAATCCTAATGATCTCTTACTGAAACGCAACATTTCTGCTGACGTGAATACAACGTCTCTACAACGCCAAAACAAAGGTGGCACATTTTTATTAAATTACCTTTGCGTGTACACAAATTATTTGAACGGACACGAAATGGCTGACGAGACTAATAAATAGCCAGAGAAATTGAGCTCGGATCTGGCCTGTGTGATTTACGGGCGTCGAGCGCACGCGCAGAATCAGACCGCGGCGCGTGAGCATGTCCTCCTGCGTTGTATCAAGTGTCCATCTGACTTGTTCACACCTCATCAACTATCGCCTGTCGTCTTACATTCGATGTGACAGTTAACAATAGTTTTCATGTCTACAACCAAACAATTAAGTGATTACAAAATGCGTGTTAACTGCTCCAATTAATTAGAAACAGTAATTACTGGTAAATCCAATTTCTTGGTGCTAGTTACGATTAGATTTATTGTCAAGTTGAGTTATTAGATTAAGGAAAGCATGTTATGTGAAACTGATCGTGACTATAATACCAGGTAATACTAATACCACACTTAATAGCTGATTTTAAGTACATCACAAACTGTAGACTGTCCCACTCAAAGAGCTTTCTCCGTGAAAGATACACAGGTAGCAAATAAATATAGAATGAATTTCAAAGTAATTTGTTCTTGACTTTCAACATGGAGCCGCACTACGTTTGTGAGTTCTGTGCTCCACGTCTAGTTAGAATCAATAGAGAATACGAAGTTAAGTCTAGACGCCTTTTATTTAATACAAGTTCCGTTCACAGATGCTTTCTCTTTAGAACATAAAAATGCAAAACATTTTGGTTTAATAAAATTTGAGGAATTACTTTTAAAATCAACTAAAAATATGCATTTTAAATCTTCTTAGAAGATTAAAAGATAAGTCTAAAATTAATGACTGTTATACTCATATATTATGTTAATGTAAATCTGCAAAATCACATAGTGTAGCGAAATCAGAAGTGAGTTCGACAGGAAAAAATCTTCTCGCGATCTGAGCTTGTGCTCTTAAAAATTATGCTTTGTAACCGTACGAGTCATCACCTCAACTATATTATTTGCATGGAGAAAGTAACGTAACAATTTAAAATAAATGTTTAATACTTAAGAATGTGTTCGAACATCATTGCTATACTTTCCCAAATCCGTGATAGACACGGCATCGCGCCGACTTTCCAACGGGCGTCGATGTTATCTGTTTCATAAAAATGAGGCTCATTTAGCTCGAGCAACAGATATGTGGCCATTTCAGTAATTAAGTGCGCTTTGGTTTTAATTATTCTGTAACGCGGACACCGGAACGTGTATCCGAACGTAGCCGCCATGCTTCACGTTCTTAATTCCAAATTCTGAATTTTTAAAATTGCTTTCAGTCTTGTGTGAATGGCCTGTGTTACACAGATAAACTTTTAATTATAATGAAATAGCAAAATAGATTTAATTCCTTCTTTACGATTTATCTCTCTCTCTCTCTCTCTCACTCTCAGAGTGCGTTATTTGCTGTTAATAAAGTTAAAGAAGACATGCACATTGCACGTTAAGAAACGTATTCCGTCTACAGCACAATGACTTACATTCCCGTATCAGTTAGTTTGTTTGTTTGGCCTATAAGGTTCCGATATCCAAATTATTTGTTTAGTGTTTTCATCTCGACTTTTTCCCACCGCGTCTGACTTATGTATATCTGCCGATAGCCTGTCGGCACTATCAGTTCATCTATTACGTCGGTTATTAGCATTTTCGAGAGCCTTTCGTGGCGATATAGTCCGATATTTATCCACTGGTGGATAGTATCACCAATGAGGTTAGCTTATCTCTAGCTTTTGGGGATTTTCGCGGATGATTCAATGGTGTCGCTTAATAGGATTATTCATTATCTAGATAGTATTGACTGACTTTAAACATACGATTTAACTAGGCTTATTCTGTTATATCAAATATCTACGTATACAATTTGTTTTAGACATCACTTAACTCCATCAGTTAAAAATAATTTACACAACAAAATAAAGCGGCTTGTCTGGTTTCGATCCCATCGATAATACGAGTCACAAACAACGACACTAAGATACCGTTAACCCCCTGGCGCACAGGCAAATGAAGGAATACGGATGAGGTTTAGTCAGTATAAATCTGACACGCACTACCGCTCTGCCCAGAGCGGAAGAGGTCATTTTATGCTATCCCATCCAAAGAGGGGGGCCTTGCCATGAAAAAATTGCTTTAGTTAGATGAACTCAATTTAAAAACACTCTGAGACCCTTTATTACAAGTTTTCATTATTCAATAACGTCACTATTATCACATTATATTTTAATAAAGTCGTATTTGGGCGCCGAATTTCCTCTGCTCATCCATAAGCGAATGTGAAGCATGCGATGGCGTGGTTGTCGCGCTGCCAGGCGACAATGGCCCATGATTACAGCCAGACATCCGTCCATTGTTGTCACGTCACTTGCTTATGCGAGCACGTATTCGTGGTGACATGTTCTGTACGGGGACCATGTTAAAATTGTGAACAGAATTTAAAAATATGCATTTAGTACCGAAGAACAACGTTTTTTTTGTCATCTCCCTGTCTGTCGGCTGTAATTGCATACCCACACTATTACTATCATTTTGAAGTACATATACTGTAAAGTGTAAACCCATTGCTCCATATGTTGGAAGAATGTATTTATAACGCAATAAATGTTGTTGATCTGACAAAATAAAACCCAATAAATGTTAATTTAAATGAATTAATTTCTAAAGCACAAATGATGTTTCTGTTATATTATAACAAATACTAAAACAATTTTTTTAAATTTTATTATTTGTAATGGTATCCCTTACCACCCACCTTAGCCTGTTGTTTTTGTCACCCATTTAAACGTGTTATTTCACTACTTGATGCTTCAGTGTACTGGCCGTTTAACTTGGAATTGATTTATGTTCATTATTTTGTAACCAACCAATTTCCTGTCCGAGAACGTTCTTAATAATTTATTTGCAGTAAGTATGGATACAATGGTCCCGATTCCCGATCCCGGTTGGATGCCCGGATGGGATGTCCCGATCCCGGTTGATAAATTAAACTAAATTTAAGTTCAGTTCATCTATTTCATTAAGAAAAGGACAGAAGATAAAATGTTAGTTTAGATCTATCAAATTAGTCCGCGCCTGACGTAAATTGACGTATTTTTGGTCGCCATGTTTATAATCGAGCCTAAACTGTCTATGGAATACCTTAATTTGACAGGATTAAACTAAACTGTTCTTAATGAAATAGAAAGAAAAGGATGCACATAACTTAAAATTAGTTTAGTTTATGAACAAGAGAATCAGCGCTAAATTTATGTTGATTGTGTAAGAAATTGAATCCATTCATAGATACACCATTCCACCGATTTAGGTAGTTAACATTTCATGATTATACTATACATATAGGATTGCTTTTAGACTCCAGTGTTTAATAGGATTAATTCTTAAGGAAATACTCCATCTATTCATACCATTAAATGATCTTAAAATTGAGACAACATCTTCGTTTATTATCCCAAAGTCCGTTTATGTCTTTAAAATTATATTCGCAAATTGAAGATAGCCTTCGTGTTGTCTACAAATATTCATCATAAAATTGCAAATCACTAACAGTAAGATCCATTTCAGAGAAGATCGCATCTGCCAATGCACATACCAGAGAAACACTAATTGTTTTAAGAATAGAGGCTATATTTGTGTAACAAGGAGTGCTGTGTACTTGGCTATTGACTCAAGTGAGACGCGTCGCGATCACACTTGTGTTGTGCATTTTTGGTATCGTATCTTCCCGTTTAGTCACTAATGAAGTGTTGGAAATCGTCGTTAATTAATGCACGAGGAAGATTCTGATGTGTATATGTAGAAGAACAATTGGAATTGTAGTGCAGTTATATATACAGTATGTTACGAAAACCCTGTCCGACCCGTGAAGGTGTTGTTAGGTATCGATAACTGATTCTACTAATGCATACAAAACCGGGCTTTACTTAAAAAAAAAATCCCCCTAAAAAAAATAAATATTATTTCGCAAAAGGAGGTAACTTATTAAATGTGCGTTGACCACTCTTCGCCTGCCGACCGCGGGGGGCGGGCGGCAGGACACGCGGCACGTGGCCGCATCGCTATTCGCTCATAATAATACCGGTGTTGTCACTTTTTAAAAATTACCAAATTTCGGGGAAATTGGAATTAATTCGTTGGAAAAAAAGATTATTTCAAAATTCATTTGTATTGGTACTATGATGAATACGTAAAATTTTATATTATATTTGGTCATGTGTTTACCTAACCTCTATTATCCTTATGGGTCGGACAGGGTTTTCGTAACATACTGTATAGCAGGAATTTACGGTGACGACTTAACCAGGTTCTGAATTTAAAACAGTTAGGTTCTTTGTTTAAAAAAAAAACGGTTGGAGTCTTTAATAGCAATATAACTTTTTAAATTAACTTTCAAATACTTTTGTCGACTGCGTCGTTTAGTAGGAAAAAAACTAGACAACCTTTGTAGATTCTCCAGTGATAAATAGTTTTTATGTGTCTACATAAAAATATATCGAATTTTAAGAAAATAAGCGATATTCATAATATAAATACCAGAACAATCTTGCTGTACATCACAGTCATGTCTCCACAGAGTAGGCAACTCGTTCATGGGTCAATGTATACACTTCCCATAGACATTCGAAGCTTACCCATTAAACGATTTAAAAACTATAGAAATGCCAAACTTTGCAAAAAGGGGAACTTATTATAAAATCACAGATTATTTAGAAGACAAAAAGCTTGGGACTGAGCGTCTCTCTCTGCTAAGCATTGTTACTAAGCAATATGCGTAATTATAACGTAAATTATTGTAAACGTTTTCATTTTTAATGTCTGGACTTGAAAGAAGATGATGATCCCTGAGTTTGTTTCGGCTATTTCATCTCGGAGGTACTTAGTCAGTTAGGATATGCCGGCTTCACCTAGTTAAAAAAAAAACATGACGCGTGTAAAAGTGATCAGTGATCCTCTACTTATAAAGGATTTCATTTCATTACTTCATCTGTATTTTTATCTAAGCTTAATTAAATATAAAATACGGGCAGGTCATCCGAGAATCGTGACGAATTCTTCATTCGCAGGGTTTAAAATCAATCCAACCCAGATAATAGGTCAGTCTGCGTCTGCGAAGAAATCTTTTAGTGTTTTAGTTATAATTTAAATACAAAGATATATTTTTACTATTAATTCTCGCTAAATACCCTCCAGCGTTTGATGGTTCATTAATAGTTCGCACGTGTTATTGGCAAAATTGTGGTGTCTCTTCCACAAGGGCCAAGGATCAAGAGTTGAAGTTGAACCCAGATAATAACAATACTTTATCTGGATAATCGCAATAGAATTTCTAAAAAGTATAACAAAACGTTACAACTGGCAACACTGATTGGTGCAATGGAGATTAATTTTAGCACAGACGATGGCCCTGGATTGTGTGGTTTTCTTTTTACGGATGCCATCTTGTATGCTCTTGTATGCTTATTTAATGCACCAGAGAAGTGTTGCACGATATCGACAGAATTGGTCTTTGTATCTAATAAAGCAAGCTATAATTATAATTTATGAATTGGTAATGGAATTTTAGGGTATAATAAGAAAGCGTTTTTGTATTTTTTTATTTACGGAACTATGTCATTAATTCCTTTTCCAACAGGAAGAACACTTCCATTGATTAGAATGCACTAAGTATCAGAAAAGAATAAGGCTTATCGAATTGCATAGACAAAATTGTTTGTATTAAAATATCCATTGACAATTTGCAGAACAAGCCACCCACCACTTCCTACTGTCATTGAAATGTTCTGCATCAACCCTTCGAGCAACACAGGGAAGTTCCAAGATTCCCTGTGTTGCTCGAAGGTCGTACCACATGACCAAGCAAAGGAAAAAAACACAAAACACTTGTGTCTCCCCAATCTCCCGTCTTCGTGTGTCCACAATGCTAGCCGTGTAGTATGAATGCCTTCATTGTAATGCACAACTTGCCTGTGGCATATGTGACGGGAACGAGATGGGATAGGACATGCTTTTAAATGTTGCACTAAGGAAAAAATATCAAGGCATTTTTAATAACTAAAGAGCGTATCTGAAATTCCCAATAGATTCGTTATTTAAAAGATTGTTTTTTGTATGTTGTTCGTTTCGTACCGATAGAATCAACCCAAATTTCACTATGGTGGTGGTACCGTACTAATTGCGGTACGGTTTTGGATAACTTATAATATTCGTTTTATTAGAACAATACATTGCAAATTATAAAATGATTCAGCAGAGTTACCTGCTAAACTTTGGTCAAGAAAATTAAAATATCCTTAGAAGCTACAATTACATTAATTTGAAGAAACGAAATTACAAATCACAACTAAACAAATAGTCATATCAGCGCAACAAGCAGCTAATGAACTATTGTGGCCCGGTATGCCATAAATGTCCATATTTTATGTGACAGACACAGTTTACGACCTTCGTGACCGTCGCTTTATGATGATAATCGTCACGGAACATGGTTGACCTTTCAAACCGCTCTGGTTTCGTTCAAAAACTTCCACATTTTTCGGAACTAGCGAAAGTTTGTCATAAATCGTATCCGCAGTTTCACTTATTAATCTATTAAATATCGGGTATTTTATAAACTATTTTATGGATGGGGCTGAGTGTAATTAATTAAGTAGATATAAATTGTTTTTCTAAATTTAGTGGCCTGAGTTTATCAAACCTTTGTAGTAAGGTTTGATCGTATTTAGATTGAGGCGCTAGGTACTGTAGTGTAGCAAAGTTTGTTCAAACCACTTGGCAACAGCACTCTCCCCCTCGAATATAGAAAGGTATTGATGTTTACGCTTTCCAAGTCATAGACATATAATTATAAAAATTAACATCAACATGACTCATAAAAAGTTATCACCATAATTACGTGTGTAAGGAAGTGCAACAAAACAATAGAAGTACACTTTCCGTTTTGAAAAATAAACCTCGTTTTAATGCGGCTGGTGTACATAAACGCGTGTCGATTCTGTTTCGGTTAGGTCACGAAGCATCCGATGTCAAGGTCACGGGCGCATGCGTGCCGCACCGCGTCTGCCGCAGTATCGAACATTTTATTTTTAAAAGTTCGAACGCAGCTGCAGCCTGCAGCACATGAGTATTTTTATTATTATACTGGCAGATACATTTATTTGGAGTTAGTTATATGCAGTTTTGGGCATGACATTCTGAACGTTTTAAAATTACTTGCGAACGCGCATGTCAAATGTCGATGACTCCGAGATTGTATACTCTGCAGTATAAAATCTTCTTTCTTATATCTATGGTATCTATCTATACTCGTCCGTCTAAACATCTAAGTTAAATTTAATAGTCCAATTATCTTATTGTTTTCCTTGTATGTAGAACAAAATTTTTGTATGCATGCGGAGTTTACCTATAAATGTTACATTTTTACCTCACATGTTACCTTAAAGTAAAGCGCAGTTGTAGCCTGCGAAGCTCAATTTTGATATCTGTTTTTTTTTTTACAATAATTGTAGGTCAGTCTCAGACCGACACTGTCAGGTTGTATTTTGATAAGAACAAATATAGTCTCTGATTAGTTCTTACATTACAAATCTGACTAAGAATGATGTATTAATGATTGATATAATTTTAGAATATGAGACAACTTCGCGTTACTAAAAAATTTAATTAATTATTTTTCTCATATTACTTTCACAGTGGTATCCATGGTTAATTATTTTTATCTTACTACATACTTTCATAGTGATGGATATTTCAAACCAAAAAGTAAAAGTCATACTATTCACTGCCAGCCGATAAATAAAAATTGTTAATGTGAAACTAGCCATCAATTTACGTTATATTATATCTCTAACCTCACTAGACAGGCGCTACGGTGACACGAAACGCTTTTTTTTTCGATCCGGAGCAGAGTGAGGTATTAGGCATATAAAATCAATTTGGTTAGGTAAAGCGCTTCACCTTTGGACCTTTTTGTCGTCCCTTCCTCCCTCACCTGTCATGTTGAACTAAGACCCTAGGGCTAGGCAATCCTCAACCTTTGCTTTAACATCAATGGTAACAACAGCACTAATATTTCAATAAAAATCTCAACTTCCCCTAAAACTTTAAAACTACCACAACAACATGGCGTCTGTCATCACATCACTCATCAGCTGTAATTTGTCGACACACGCCCGGAGCAGTTACGTTTAACGTTAATTAGACAAGCAACTTGTTTGTTTATATTACTTATAATTTATACTTGATTTTTTGGAATGCTTAGCTGTGATTTGTTTTCGGTTCTATTTGTAGATTTGAACATTTTTGAGGTTATTTGAAATATTAAGGTGAAAACTGCTGGAAATAGTCGCACTTGCGTGTATTTGGATGGACCAATTATAGTTTTAGTCTGAAGTCTGGTCACTAACGGTTCCGAACCAGTACGATTGAACGGTACTTTGCTTCATTTTTATCTAATTTTTATTCACAAGTAAAAGGCAAAGACCAGCAACTGTCGTAATTATCCAGAAATATGTTTTGCTAGATTACCACGTTGTTTTTTGGTTCTGTGTGTAACAAGCGAGACGGCATCTGTTGTCACGCGCCGCTTGCTCTAGGTTCTGCGCCCGCGCTGGTCACTTGACCGGATTTTGTTCTTATGTAGTTACAAATGGGCAAACATTAGTCATGTACTGCTAATGCTTTCCTTAGTATAAAACTATAAAGCTCCTTTTAAGAAGGAAAAACATTAGCTCGTTTCTTGCGAGCGATCATGATAAAATACGATACGATGGTTGCTTACTTTCTTTAATCGTTGCCTCCACTTTTCTAAATACTTCACTTATTTCTGGTTATATTTTGCATAGACTACCCAAGTTAGTGAAACAGTAGACCTTTGATTATGCAATGCATCAAATTGTTATTAACTATTTAATTTTACATATCTATGTACGAAGTGCATCTTTTCTACGTTCATCCGCTGAGTGATCCGAACCGGGTCGTCGAACCGTGCTAACGGCGCTTCACATTCGCGTGGTCCCCTTTACACTCCACACGCAAAGGGACAACAAACACATTGCTAACACATCAGCTAACAAGCTAAGTCCAATGTTAAGCATGGAAATTGAAATCGATACATTTTTAAGCAGAATTATGTGCTCCCCAAAAGCAGGTTGGTGACCGCGGAGCGGTGACACTGGTGACCCTGCTCTGGGATCCGTTGGTTACGTCACACGTGGTGTTTCAATGTTTCCTTTCTAATTTATTTAATCGACCTGGAATGTTCCTACTACTGGGACACAGGCCTACGCTCGACGACAGGGATAATAATCATATAAAGCCAAATGACCAAAGCAAAAAAAAATAAAAAATTTCTGATTAAAATCGGTGTAGTACGTACTAAAAACACTGCTGTCATAAATAAATTAATAAAATGAAGTTGTTAAACAACTTTTATTATTTTATAAATGGATACGGAAACGATCAGACAAAAATTATTTATGATAATGACGATTTTCTTGCATCTCAAAGAAAGTCCATCTACAAACCAATGGCACGTACTTTTACTATTTTTCGTTTGTAACCGAAGACACCTAGTTTTGAAAGGTAATTAAAATAGCGAGATCGCAAGTAGGTTAGAGATGCAAACATGATTCACATAGCAGTTAAATACTGAACACAAAGAGTTCCGACTTTCACTGCTTCTCTTTGAGATAAATTCTTGCCACTCGGCGTTCATCATTAATATTTAAATATTCGAAAACTTACCATAAAATACTTGAGAAATACCTCTACAAATATGTGCCTTCCGTATAATGACAGCTTATTAATAAATCTTGTTTTATTTTTGGCTAACATGGTGTCCAAAAATAAATAAGTAAATTTATACAGTATGTTGAGAAAACCCTGTCCGACCCATAAGGATAATAAAGGTTAGGTAAACACATGACCAAATATAATATAAAATTTTACGTAATCATCATAGTACCAATAGAAATGAATTTTGAAATAATCTTTTTTTCCCGCGAATTAATTCCAATTTCCCCGAAATTTGGTAGTTTTTAAAAAGTGACAACACCGGTATTATTATGAGCGAATAGCGTTGCGACCACGTGCCGCGTGCCCCCCACGGGCGGCAGGCGAAGGGAGGTTAACGCGCATTTATTAAGTTACCTCTTTTTACGAAATAATATTTATTTTTTTAGGGGATTTTTTTTTTAAGTTTAGCCCGGTTTTGTATGCATTAGTAGAATCAGTTATCGATACCTAACAACACCTTCACGGGTCGGACAGGGTTTTCTTAACATACTGTATTTTACTAAACAAAAAGTCTAGTCCTCAAAAGCTTAAAACTTCTGATCTCAGTACGGAGAGAAGTGAAAGGAGAATAGTGAATTATTTCCTTTCAGTGAGGCATCACAGGCTCACAATAAATAAAGTAATAAAATGTAGAAGCAAATATCTGCAAAACTTTTCCGCCGTCTGGTTGGGATCCGTTCTATTCTGTAGCCGTCTACGCGTCTGATGATCTGATCAACAGTTCCCAGCGGGCTTTTGTACACAATATGACGTTATCTTGACGTGGTCTTCCGTTCCACATCGTGGTCCTGAGTTCCATTCTGTTATGTCAGGGATAGTCCTGATGAGGGTCCTGGCAGTGTATTTTCAAATTATAATAAAACTACTTACAAAATGGATGCATACATGTTGTGTGGTGTGTTAGTACATGGTTATAAAAAAAAACGGGTTGTATTTTTGCCTCCACTTCTTTGCATTTCATTAATTAGTATAATTAGTGTTAGTTCATGTGACATGAATACTTCCGTACACTAAGTAATTGATTGAAGCACTTATGTACATATTCAATAATTAGTACTATCAATTAATATTTTTTTTTTTAGAAAATCCTTAATTGCTCGGCTTCAAAAAATGTTTTTTTTTTTTTGTTTAGTAGGCGGAGATAAACGAGTTATTTTGGACTAAATCAGTGCATTTGGCATTAATGCAAGTAGCTCAATAAAACTTTTTTTTGTTTATAACAAACACGTTTTTCTTTAAAAACCAGGTGAATAACTGTATCTACCTTGTTAAGTGTCAAAGGATTTTTTAAGTGGTAATCAAGAATTATGTTCCCAGAAAGCCACTCATTCATACTGTCTACAGTCGTTTTATTATTCAGAATTTTTATTTGTTTTCTCCGAATGTTTTATGTGATAATTAGGTAAACAAGTTCTGTTGATGGTATAAAGTTCAATCTCACATAGCTCAATGAACATTGTACAAATTTCTTCCTTAGAAATAGCTTAGAAAATAACTGAAATTATAATCAATACATTTATTTATGGAGTCTGATTGAGGTTTAATATTATCAAGTTCTCTCAAGGCTCAGTTTTCTAAGTATATCTTGGGCACCAATGACTAATTACAAGCTGAAGGAAAACATCTTGAGGGAACCTGGACTTTTAAGTTTGAAATCGCCAACCCGCATTGAGGAAGCGTTGTGTTTACGCTCAAACCTTCTCTGTATGAGAGGAGACCTGTGCCCAGCAGTGATTAAAACCCGATAAAAGGTTGATTATGGGGCTCAGTGGTCCGTATTACAGTATTATTTATCTCAAACAACTGATCAAATTAGCCGTTTAGCCGCCTGACTTCGCTCTCTCTGTTTGCACGCTTTTAACCTAACCCAACCCAATTGGATTTCTAACCTAACCCAATTGGATTTGGATGGGATACCCTGAATTAGTTTTTCCAACGAATCCGGTTCGCAAGTGATTGGTTACAGTTTCAAACTAAACAATATTTTTTTTGAAACGGCCGTCGGTAGTGTAGAAATATCGATAACGGTAATTGTTGAGTAGGCGAAAAGCTCAGCCGCTCAACGAGCAACTTCAGACAATAATTGAACGGCATCTGCAAATGCCGTATTTTCTGTACAGATTACACTCCGGTATGACTCGTAAGCCAAACGAGTTTGCCGATGGTTTAATGTAAGCTCTGCATGGAATTTATACTTGATATTTATCGCTACTTACTCTTCAAATAAGAATTAACAAAGGATACAGATCTGTAGTTCAGTGGGTGGGACACCAGTTGTTTTTAGCGGCAACTGAGCTATGGAAGGATTTGAAATTTCGCGTTTATTTATCCAATAAATCAGAATATTTTAAAAAATAAACATGGAATAAATAACAGCCACTTTCAATCTTGTACATTCAGTGATCTTCCGACCACGTCAGTAAGCTAAGCTTTACGCAGCTGAATTTTAGGCTGAACATCTTTCGACTTTTTGTCATCGATACGCTCTGATAAAAAAATAATAAAAACAAGATTTCGAAGCCATCATTTCATTACAATATTTATGAAGTATACTTTAGTAGCAAATATACATTTTACATTATTTCATTAAGATTAGTTTCGGTTATTTGGTTGCAAACTATGTGTCTATGGTACAAGCATAGTGAACTTGTAAGAAAGTGAAGTTGAACTTGTCTTTGCCAGGCATAGGCATGGCAACCTCACAGCCTTGCACTTTGTTTATTTATACTATGCTGATTTATGTACTGGCAAGTTTACGCGGCCGAAGACCTTTGAGCCGAGCTTCGCGCTTGATTGATAAGCTTATTTATAAATCATGAATCATTTATTGACAAGCTTTGAGTTCAACAACATTTTATTATGTACCAAGCCGATTTCTGAACGGAAACATGTTCGAAATCTGGAAGGTGTTAGTTCCAACAAAGTTTAGTTTTCGTTTCATTAAATTTTTATGATTTTATGGTCTTGTATTAAATAAATATCTACTAGGTAACCGAATTAATTAATTAAAAAGAGGTAGCCACCAGGAAAGTGTTGAAATATACTTTATGTATGTTGTTGTAAAATGTTAATTTAATTGGGTTTTTGCTAATTTTCCTCCAAATACATGTTATAAAATATTAGTAAAGATTTATTATTTTAAAAAAAAAGATCAAGTCAGGTCGGGTTCTTGCACGAAGGGTTCTGTACCATTATATTCATATAAAAAAAAATCTGTTTGCAGTTTATCGTGGCAATGGAAATACATCATTTAGTACATTTTGACAGACTCGCTGAACCCTAAAAACACTTAGTATGAAGAGTAAAGGACGCTAATAATTCAAAGAATTGTGAATATTCGTTCGGGTTCGGTTCAGTACAAGAACTTATAAATAAAATAATATGTAGGTATTTTAATAGCAAGTGGATAAGTTCCTTACTATTTAAGAATAATTAAGTTACTTACAATACTATAATTTACTTTTATATTACAAGTGCGTTTCATTTGTGCAAGTGTGATACAAGATACAATACAACGCCATTTTTGCCAAAACGCGGGAAGGGTCATTGAACTGACTGCGGCGGTGAGCCTCCTGCAGAGAAGTGCTAATTTATTTACTTAAATATCGTTATTAGGTCAACCATATGTAAATTATTTACGGAATAATTCATTTGATGGTTACTTTATTTAGATTTTAACCCAAACAAAAATGTATGTATAATAAATAATAGTCTCGTTTTTGACAGGAAAATAAACCAGCCGATATAGGTATCTTTGCCAATTAATTTTAAAACCCCGTTGTGTTTATTTTGGATTGCCTTCTCTTCACTATCGTAATCTTTTTGAGTATGACTTTGATGTATGTATCATAAAGTTATTCTTAACCGGACCCTAATCGGACTCGCGCAAGAAGAGTTCAGTACTATTATTATCTATGTATACAAAATAAAAAAAAAAAATGTTTTAGTATTTGGTGTTATAGCGGCAACAGAAATTCATCGTTTGTGAAAATTTGAACTGTCATTGAATAAATACGTAATAATTTATGTTCACTTCATCTTCGTCTTTTTATTTTATTAGGAAAAGGATAGAAAATAAAATGTTAGACCTATTAAATTAGTCCCCTAACGACGTATTTTTGGTCGCCATGTTTATAAATAATCCCGTCTAAGGTCGTCTGTCTATAGGATATCTTAATTTGACAGGATTCAACTAAAATGTTATCTTCTATTCTTTTGTTATTAATCTACTTCAAAAAGGAGGAGGTTACTCAATTCGACCGTATGTGCTTTTTTTTTATAATGTTCGCGGATAACTTCGTCGTGTATGAACCGATTTTGATCATTCTTTTTTGTTGGAATGAAGATATTTCCAAGGTGTTCCCATGATAAGGACATCGGGGTCTGATGATGGAAGACCAGAGAAATCAAGGGCAACTTTCAAAAATCGTAGGGGCGACTAGTGCATTTCTTAGTATTTTCATTAAGTATTTTAAAGCACTACAATTCTGGTCTGGAGTAGATCTGATGATGAAGTCGAGAGAAAATCAAAGGAACTCTTTAACAATTCATAGTAGCTACCTTGTGTTTGGGCTTGATTAAATTTTTATTGATAAGAACTTTAAACTTAGATGGATTGTGACTGTACTCCTCAACGGTTTACAGTAGCTACTTTGTGTTTAGACTTAATTCATTTATATTGATGAGAACTTTGCACCCATTGGGTTAAAATAATGGTCTGCAGTAAATCTGATGATAAAGACCATAGACAGTCGAGGGAATTCTTTAAAATTGCGGATAAAAATTAAAGTAAATAAAATTACGTCGTATTTCGAAAGTCGGTGTCTCTGGATTTTGTATAATCGTTTTTGACACCGACTTCCGAAATTAATTATTTTTCACTGTGTAGTGGTTTTTGGAAGTCGGTTGTATTTTTTGAAATATAAAGAAAAAGACAAAATGAACTTACAATTAATTTAGTTTGTGTACAAGATAATGTGGGATGACATACACTATGGGATGATAAAGCTATTTTTATAACACTATCACGATTTTTACGCTCAACTAAAATCCATCACAGGATGGATGGTGATACCACGGCTGTTAGTCTCGTGACGTCACGACTAAGTTATCTGGATTCGATGTTATCAGAGTGGTTCACAGGCGTTTTTCACAGCTTATCTTTACCGTTTCTTGTGATGACGACAGCTGAGCTGTCTTGTAGCTCGCAAACAGAAATGTCACAATTAAAAGTAATAAAAACAAGATAGTGACATTAATATACACATTTTTCCATTTTAAATTTTAATTTGAATATTGCTTCCAAATTAAAGAGAAACAAACAAAATTTATAAAAAGTATGCGAAGGTTTAAGATGGTGACTGCGACTTAACAATTTTATAAAGTAATATTATAATTTAATAGTATATTTTATTGTAGGTTTAAATCAGATTAAATTACGCATATTACATTTAATTCTAACATACCTTTACCTAAGTCTAGCTTCTAATTCCGAAGCTCTCCAATGTGGTAAACATTCAAACACACAAACAGCACCATGTATGTTTGTTCATTAATTTAGAATCCATTAAAAAGATTACTAACCACGAAAAACACACGCGGAAACCATGGGGTTAACTCATTGTTTATCATAATATCACCATCCATCAGAAACTTGTGACAAATTACCATAGCATGAAACGTTTTGAGTTTCAAACAAAAGCTTGATGAACTTTCACCAATTACCGGCGGTAGAGGAACAATAATGTTACCTGGTAGCTGTTGCTGAGGAGCGGTGGTGCGGTGGTGCGGAACCTCGCTATAGTTCTTCATAAACACCATTACTATAACAGTTTTAGTCTTAGACATCGGAAAAAATTGTATCAGGAACTGTTTTTCTTAAGATTTATAATTGATTCGGCGGTAATCGCTACGTTTACGGTGACTAGATTTACCTGAAGTAATCTGCCTTCATTGGTTCAATCTCTAAAACCAAGTTTGTCATATGGAAAGATATTGTTGACACCAAGGTAGGCTGTGGTCCATCGTGCACAGCCTCTTACATCATTCTAGGGAAGAGGAATGTCTTCCTTGGATTGACTTTGACTGAAAGCCACAACAAATCAATAATAGGGCTCAGTTCTGCTGTTTGGTTTAGCTCTAACAACCAATTTTCTGTGTTTTGCTATATGTATACATATAGTATCTGTACAACACGGGGCCATTTTGGTATTTTGGTTTTTAGGGTTCCGTAAAACAGCAGGTAATTGCGTAACATACTCTCTGTAGTAATGGGTTTCACTTTGACAGTTCAACAACATTCATTGCGCTCTTTACGTTGTTGAGCAGACACGTTATCGAACAAACGGAAACCATTTCGAAGTATAGTGCTAATCCAGCAATAGATTAGCAATATACTTCGAAATAGTTTCAACTGGTAATAATAGTGTGTTACATAATTAGGATGCGGGGCCCTATTACTAAAGACTCCACATCTCTCAGTCAGCAGGCTGTGCCGGTTTTTAAACATAAACCTTAATGAGTAATACATTCCCAAGAATCGTGTCTTTTTGTAAAGCCACACGACTACTTGCGGCAGGCGACCTCAAACCATCTTCGTATACACTCGAATAGTACCTAACACTTATATGTAGTAGATGTAGGTTGTCATGTCAGTCTGTGAGTCACCTAGCGATGCTCAGGATAGTGTTACAGCACGCGGCTGCGGTCATGTCTTGTCTCAAGTTTATTTCGCTTTGCGCACAATCGATAGAATGAAAGGAGATATGATACTGCTTGGAGAGAACTCACAATTTGTGGATCATTGTGTGTTTAATGATCTGTATAAAGTTTCTGTGTTATGTCTGGTTTAACATAATTTAAATGTTTTCATAACTTTTCAATCTTGATTGGAGACGACTGCAAGGCAAGTGTACATTCAAAATCTAAACAAAAGTTATCTGACAGCTAATTTGAGCTAAAACCAAAAGTTCCATTTTATGATACAAAATATGATGTCACGGCAAGTTCCTATAAACAGGCAAATAATGATTGTCGTATTTACATTTCACCAAAGGTCCTAATAATGGATAGGAGTGCCAACGTATACTAAACATATAACAATACCTATAACCTAGCCCTGTATCCAGCCATCAGTGAGGATTTGTAACTATGAAGTAATTTATTTGCGCGTGATTTTAATTGAGTCACTGATATTAACATCCTATTATTCTTGATATTGCCTATCTGTTGTAGAAATATTTTATATCAGTCTGAATTTCAATATTATTTGGAGCACAGTTTACTAACGACGATTTACAGTTAGACATAGCAGCATCAACATAATCAGATATTATGTTGATGCTGCTATGTCTATTTGTAAATTCTAACTTCAGAAAAGCGTTTCATAATCCGACCTAGCCGGACAGAACACAAATCTACGTATTCATCATGTTTTATCTAAAATACAAAAAATACGACTAAAACATGTTCTCGACATAAAGTGAATTAAACTGAATTCGCGATTTATTTACGCGTTTATGTGAACAAATATGAGTTTATGATTCAAAATTCTTACCTGTTTGTGGTTATATTATAATTGTATTTATAGAAAAATAAGTTTAATTCGAACACAATAAAGCTCAGTTTCCCCTACAACTTAATATGATTCGGATATTTCTTTTAAACTTGAAAATATCAATTTGACACAACAGTTTGAGTAGTTGGTATTTGTAACTGCAATATCTGTAATCTTGAACAAACACGATGTTATTGTTTACACAGATATTGGGCTGTCACAATATTTAGGCAAGTACTGCAATCACATAACCACATAAATTACTATCTAACATCAAATAGTCCAGTCTTTCTTTATATAGGAAAGTAGCGTTGTTGTCGTGAAGTGTCTTGTTCCCTTTGGTCCCCTGGAACTTATAGACAAACAAACCAACTTAGCTTTATTATTATTAAATCAATATTAATAAAACTGAACCACCAAACAGGATACACCTCTTGAAACAAATGTCCCACTGGCGTGAACATATGTACCATCATAGCTTCTCTCATAGAGACTTATTACCTGTCTTTTATTTTATTCTACATATGTCAGAACGATGGCCACTCCTGGGCACACCTTGACATCGCCAGCCTATTTATCTCACATGATGATGGATGTCATTGTAATTACGCTCGGATGGATGCCGCCAAAACAATCGCCAGTATGTAAATGATGTTCCGACGGGAGATAAGTGGTATTGTTTATTTTATGACCTTGTGTTTTAAGACCAGAATTCGCCAGTATTCTTTCAGTCTATTTATCTAAATCTGCAGTCATGACAGTTATTTTATTATCCATACTATTTTGGAGACTAATTACCTTTCGTTTTATGTTCAATCCAAACTTCCATCAGGACTGCTGATGGAACCAACCCAATGACCATGACTAACCTAACTGCGACAAAATGAGTACTCCCTAATCCATTTCCATTCAATTTCAATTAATAATGAAGCAACTAACAAGTCCCTCCATAATCACAACAATCGCATCTTCATTCAGTGCGCCGCGCCTGTGCGTGTGCGCAGTTCGCTAGTAACATTATACGGACGAGGTGCGGTGGCTTTGACCTAGTGGGACCTTGGGCACCTTGGGCACCACCGTGACGGTGCGTCCTGCCAGCCTGTAGCCGTTAAAAGCCGAGATAATTTTTAGTTGTATGGTTGAAGGATTTAATTACTATTGTGAGAATACAAAGCCGTTATTTGGATAAAAATTACCGATGATGCTATTGATGTGGCAATTTTCATTTTGCTCTAGGTGCGTTGTCCCACTCCTGAGCTTCTTTGCAATAATATCTAGAAGAAGTAGGTGTGCCTGCAAAAGCAATGAACTTATTATTTATTCCAGTTTGAGACAGAAACCTGATGTTTATTGGCCCTTAACCTCATATCACACCAGTTGCTTGAAGTTACATGTACTTTGATTTGTTCGTTCCTTCCCGAGCGTTATTTTCTAGACATCTTGTACGTGTTGGAGCAGTTTTTAAGATACCTACGAGCTTTCTCACGAAAAGTTCTTGAATTCATTTTACTTGGTAAATGTAGGATATAAAAACTTACTGAGGGAGGAAATGCACATCACTTTGTAACAAAACAAGTTAAATATATTTACTGAAGTGATCAATTTCAGATCATAACTCTCTATACTTCATTTGCGAGAGTTTTCTAACTTATCTCTTTTTGAAAAAAAGATTGTTTTTAGAGTACACTTTGCAATAAAAGTACTCTCTGAATTATTATAATCAACTTATATTCCACCTGTTATACTTAAATCGGCGGAACTTTACCTATAAATCTTCCGAATGTATGAGGCTTTAAATTGACTAGATTATTTATTTTTTACGTGATCTACTAGTGTTTATTTTAAAAACCTAAATGAAACGCTGGTGGTCACTACCTGGAACGCTTTACATTTTACTTTGAGCCTCCTAAATCTGAAATGTTTCCTAATCCGGCTATACGTTGTGGTTACTAGATCTGTGGTTTTTTCGACTTCAAAGCACTAAAATTGGCATAGATTTGAAAAGAACGACATGTAAAATTCAAAATTCCTTTTTAATATATTTTAATACTTATCTACGACATTAAATCAATCAACTTACAATTGTGTCAAGCTCGAATCTTTTTTTTTATATCTCAGAAGATCCATCCATCCATTTTTACAGCCTCACGTGGCAGTTCATACTTGTAGCTGTGCTATCGTGCAAATTATAAGGATTGCATTGATTGTTTCTAAATCCAATAAATTCCGTAACTTGCTTTTAACCACATTCAACAAACTAAAAACATGTGCACTAGGCACTAAAAATTTTTGATGCGCACTGACCATACCAAAAATGCACTAGATTTAGTGCCGAAAGCACTAAAATGGCAACACTGGCGCCGATTCTGTTGTTCACAAACTAAACTAATTTTAAGTTATGTGCTTCTTTTTCTTTCCATTTCGTTAAGAAAAGGACAGAAGATAAAATGTCAGTTTAGACCTGTCAAATTAGTGCACTTCTGACGTAAACTGGCTTATTTTTAGTCGTCATGTTTATAATCGCGTCTAAACTGTTTATGGAATATCTGAATTTGACAGGTTTAAATTAAAATGTTATCTTCTATCCTTTTTTTAACGAAATGGAAAGAAAAAGATGCACATAACTTAAAATTAGTTTAGTTTCTGAACAACAGAATTGGCGCCACTGTTAGCAGCGGCAGCAGGCTGTTTATTTTTTATTTTGTCGAGTTATAATGGCTCCCACCAAAATACGTAGTTATTGTATTTGTTTGTCATTCATTTGTCGATACTCATGAGTTATGAATATTATCTTTCTTGTTTTTTTTGTTTTTGTAAATTTTCGTTATTTAGTTGTGGTGTCATTTGATTTTATTTTGTTATACATTATTTTTCGAGTTATTTTAAATTTTCTATTAACTGTATAAAATTTAAGGTTGTGTATCTCTGTTTCTATGAACCTCCTTTGTCTAAATCTACTCAAATTGATTATAAGTAAATTAAGACGCTTTTATTTCCCTCTAAAACATCGCCTAAGTAGAAAATTTGTAAATCTCCTAATCAACCATCCACAAACGGAATTAAATATCCAACCGAAGTAATACGGAAGCGGATCGGTCAGTTAATCAGAATTACTGTTAATCTCGGCAAATGGTCAGTAAAATAGTCGTTAAATGGGCCAACTGCTCGTCTAGACTGTGCAAATGACCCTACCGATAGAAACTATGAATCAGATAGGCAACGTAACAGGACAGCTTGGCGGATGTCAGGGGGTAAAGCTGCCTGACTAACGGCACGGCATGACAACCTGACTTGTTTCGAGGGTTATATGTATACATTAGGATTAATGTACACAAGCCAGCATTGCAATTTATCTTTCTTTTATAGTTTTTAACTTTATCGCTTAAGCATTAAAGTTAAACGGTAAAAAACATATTTATTTATTTATCTTTAAAAACTTAATATAGTTTCAGGTAGCTTGACCTGCTATAGTCTGTACTTTGTACTGACGATCGTTCGTGTCCAGCAGTTTCAGATACTGTTAATTCCACGATTATTCTTGAGCAGTTTTGATTTTTTCAGTTCTTACTTGTGCGACTAAATGCTAACAAATAAGGCACTCCCATGCTTCCGACCACTCTGCCGGCTATTGTCTCCAAAACAAATGAGCTGCCAGACAGCTATGACATGGACGATTTTAGCTTTATTTGCGTCCTGCGAGTTGAATGAATTCATTCCTCAAGGGTTTCGCGCCCGTCATCTTTTATATCAGCGGACAGAAGATTACATTCAGACTACAGTTAGAAGTACTTTTACAATGGGCAGGCCATTATCGTTTTAGGATTTTATATAATGTGTTATATTGTCAGTCACCATAAATACTCGAAACCTAACTTCCGAATTGTTAGAAAATTACTAGTGCGTTTTTATAGATTTGGCTACACAATATTCACCCACGAAGACCATTAGATATTCGTTTTCCTTTTTATTTAATACTCTGTCTCTCACCACCACCATTTCTTCCACAGACTATAAACAATGAACGGCCACAGCAACGGCGACATGAACAGTGCAGGTGACATCATCACCCAGAACCAGCAGCGTGGTTGGTGGACCATTGGGCTCATCAACTCGCGCTACCGCTACCTCACGGCTGAGACCTTCGGCTTCAAGATCAACGCTAATGGCACCAGCCTCAAGAAAAAGCAGATATGGACTTTGGAGCCTGCTTCTGGAAACGCTAATGATAGTGAGTATATTTGCATTGTTACCATCAGTTATACTCTGTTTCTAAGACTCCCACTTAAGCACCTAATTGATTCGGCAAAGATCGAAGAAACTGCGAATGCCTATTTTCAAAAATGGACGCAAAAAAGGGACTGCATTTCTCATTACTATCAGAAGTTACAATGAAAATCGACCAATAGATTCCTTTATCCAGAAAATAATAACTGAGCAGTATCTGTATTTAAGTATCGATAACAGTTAAAATATAAATTTCGTAAAATCCCGGTGGTCTTATCTACGCAGTAAGCCAGTGTTTGGGGAGCTGGTCTGAAATCCCTAACGCCTCAAGTTTCAAAGCGTACAATCCCGATATAATTTACCTCTTACCGAAAGCGTCGAACCTTGAATCCAGAAAAAGATAGAACAGGGTTTTGGTAGATAACCCCGAATTGTGTTGTTATGGCCATCAGGAAAGATTATCTGATATTATTGGAATCTTTCCACTTAACGTTCTGTGAAGATGTAGATGGGCAATTCCGAGCTATCGATTCTGTATAACAAGCTCTGTCAGTCTTGCTATATTATGAGGGATCTTAGCAATTTGCAATCTTGCTCGTGAAATTGTAATTCGTTACGTGTTTCGGTTAACGAGGCATCTTCCAAGGAAGGCATGTTTTATGGTGTATTAAAGATAGAATTTTGATCGCCTACTGAATCGATTTATGGATAATTTGTGCTTGGGTTTTGAAATGTTGTCCAAAGATTCATCATTGTTTCTTGTATACGACATTATCGTCTTCTAATTTGCTGTCAATATTAAGATCTACTATATTTTGGATCCCATACATATGTTGTGATATGGTTATATTAGCCGTTCAATTCACTTTCCGTTCAATCACTGCGTTTTATAAAAAAAATGTTTGTTTTTGAGTTTATTTTAAAATTAATTGAAGCATATAAAAATATTAAACCCAGACAGTGACTCCAGTTTCCATTCGCGTTAACGAACTTCACTCATGCGTTCATCAATGACTTCATTATAGCTGGTTTCTATCACAACAGTTTGTTCACTACCCAGCTTGCTGGTCCATCATTTAGCTCATATTAGCCCATCGAGTCACAATTCCTGTACTTACGGTCTCAGTCACAGTAAACTGTGAAATGGCATAAATCAGTCGTACTCTTCGACGTTAACAATCTTTATAATTCTTTTTTCATGTGCGGCCGAGCATTGAACTTAGTCGTTAACAATATCATTAGTAATCCTTAAACAATCCATGATTCAATTCAATTCCTGTCTCCCTGTGTACATGTATGTATGGCTTAACACCGCTAACGACTTATAACTGCTAGTAAGGAAAAGCCTAGGCTCTGAAAACTTAATTATTTTAAAAGTGTTTATAGAATAATGCGTATAGTTTTAGATTCAATTAGAAACATTAAGGCACAGGCAACTTTTCTCAGCTGTTTGTGTAATTATAATTGAACTAATTGGAATGCATTTGACCTTGTTACCTTTGTGATCAAGCGAACGTGCCTTGAATATTTTCCCTGATTTTAATCACAATCTTCATGCTTTATAATTATACCGGTTGCATATTAAACATCATACCTAAATACTAAATATAATTTGTGTGACAAAAACGTTGGTATGTTGTCATAGTGCCATTTTTGTCGCGCTCCCCTCATTCACTAATTGTCGCAAAAAGTCCCCTGCACCGAACCCTTAATTACATCGGTGTGCATAGGGCATGCCGCAGGAGATACGGACGACAGAGGAGGGTTTAAAACAATTGTTCTAAAATGGGATTGTATTGCAAAATTTAAAAAAAAAGTCGTAATAAGAAGTACGATTTAAGACATGCACCATAGATGCTGTTGTATAACTCCACCGATTTTAAACTCCTTACACTCTTTTACTCAAAACCGGTTTTCATGTATAGTTCTTCATTCATAATCCACAACCAATTGACAAGCCGTGCTCACTTCGAGTCACAAGCACCGAATGATACAGTTGGCAAAAGAATTAAAAATTCAATATTATATGTGGAAATGTTTCAGTAATCATATAGTACCTACTATAATTTCAGTATCGTATCATTAACAATCGCTTCCAGTTTCTGTTCAAACCTCACTTTAATTCTGTACGGAATAACATGATTGTACGTTATCCCCCCGCCCCACGGATTTCTAAATTACGATCCAATCAGAGGGTTGCTCCCCCGCTGTCAATTTTCAAGGTCTAACAGCTGTGAACCTACCCTCACCTGATCGATGTCATATCCCTCAGGTGAGCTTTCGACAACATTATTTACTTGTCCGATTATCAACTGCAGCTGTTTGACTATTGACCATGGTTTATTATCTTTTGCTGAATCCAAAAATACGCTCTAAACTACTATTTATTGGGTACTTCTTACATTTAATATTTATATGAAGGAGTCTTGTTTGAACGATGTACCTCTACAATTATTGATTGATGCTGGCGAGGTAATCTGTAAATACTATCATGAACCACGGTACATAAACTTTATTGTATGGTAGATTCTGTTCACGGTGTTGACGAGTCTGACGGTTCTCCCAGTAAGCAAATCATCAATATCACCATTTTTTTGAAACAGCTATTGACTGTTACATCTCAATACATACTCCGCACATCAAAAACCGTTCGTGTACGGTACCATCCCAACCGGGACAGATGCAATAGACCCCGATCGCTGACGGAGTAGCGGCACGATTAATCTCTGTTATCTAGCCCCAGCTTAGATCGAAACTTTCTACTTCTACAGTTAAGTGTCTGAACAAAGTTCTGCTACAAGTATTTGGGTTGTAGCTAGCTAATCGTATTTAGAAGAGAAGCTTAGTGTTCATAGCACCTAATGGAATATTGTCCTCGTTTAAGTACAGTATAAATTAATATTGGTCTTGTATTGTTAACGGGCTGGTGTTCGCAAACCCATTATGCACGTCCAAGCGAGTATTTTGCCTACGGTTTTCTTGGTACATACATAATACATATGTATTACAACATATCGACCCATTCTCGATACATTATCTTGATCGAAATCATTATATGCTTAGGCATCCATTTTATTGATAAATACTCGTATGTCGTCGTACATAATGCTTCTTGACACATCTATAACAATATAATATCAAATCCTTCAAATAAATCGTGTGCTACCGTTTTAAGTCCATTGCATCCATTTTTCCCGAAAGAATTACTTGTTTGTAGTCTTGGTCTCTAATGAAATTAAATTAAAACTAATCTAAACTAAGAAATATTATTTCTTGTCCAGGCATGATCTACCTGCGCTCGCACTTGGACAAGTACTTGGCTGTGGATTCCTTCGGAAACGTCACCTGCGAGTCTGAGGAGAAGGAGCCTGGCAGCAAGTTCCATATTAGGTAAGGAGTCACTCTTTTTTTTATTGACGTGACAACGTCTTAAATTAGGTTGCGGCTGGGAGTCACTTATGAAAAAGTGTAACGCTCGGTAACGTTACGATGAGTCACCGATGTTTTAGTAAACAAAATATATTTCTATAGTTAAAATTTGTGCAATTCTTATTTTCATTCAATTCCTTGTTCCTATTGTGCAATTTAATTATATTCATATCAATAAATATTCTACCGAGAAAAAGACGTTGTCACGTAAAATCTTCGCCCGTAAAACCGACTTTACAGGCAACCATTTTTTTTTATTTGATTGAAGATGTTATCGCCAAAATATATTTTTTGGACAAATCTTTGGATTTCAACCTGCCTTTCGTTTTAGATAGAACCAAATTGATTTTTTTTATTAGATGGAAACTACTTCAACAGTAAAAAAGTGTCAGTTATATAATGATAGTTGCACTTTCTGTGCATAAAATATCTCTCACGTCGTAAGCAAAGCGGGTAGAATATTTTTCAACATAATCGATCATGCCACGGATGATCTTAGTATCGAAAAGTATTTCGTGACCCCATTCTCTCCGCTGCTATTAATTTGGAATTTAAGTCTGTCACTTTGGATGCCATTTTGTTATACAGAACTCTCTTTCATCAACACTAAAACTTTGAAGTGTTTAGTTACATTTGGAACCCCTTATAATTTTAAGGTACTTAACTGCAACTCCCTCAATAAGGTTTTCGACCCCTTTGTGGCGTCGCAACCCACACGTTGAAAATCACTATTCCAAGAGAGTGAAGGACATGCTCATTTAAAAAAACAGTCATGTTTAAATTTCCCAAACTGAATGTAATTTAACAACTTCCAAACATTTCTGACAGAGTTTATTAAAATTCATCAAGTTATGTCGACGGTTTGCGATGTGTTTTGAGAAGAACCGACACAAAATACCCAGGATTTTGTTAAAAAATTGGCTTAAAAATCTTTATTAGGCGAAAAAATCGTGCCTATTCAGTTAAAATCCAAATAGATATCATATCCCTTTCCAAAGACTTCTTATTTATTTTAGGGACTTTAATGACCTGACTTAGTAATGACTTAATTAAAAGAATTGTGACTCAACATGTATGCTATTATAATTGTTGTTTTTTTTTTAAGAAAATGTCACCGATCAAACACCTGACACAAAAAAACAAACTGAGCACAAATCAAACCAGTTCAAACAACCTTATCGCCTTGATGTTTCTAAGACGCCACACAGGCGGAGTCCCCCCGCATACTAATGCTAATCTCCCTGACTCACCGGAACCGGGGAGTTTGTGCCGGTGATATTTTACCTTTTTTATAGTCTACGATATTTGCTTTATTACCAAACGATTTGTGGCGATACCTTCACAGAGCCTTGATGATGTGTGGTGCACTTGCCGAATGATAAATAATTCACTAGTTTCTTCGAGATCGTGGAGGTCGGAAATTGTGGTTATTCCGAGGAAACGAACTACAGGGATGAAAATATCCTTCGTTCTTAATCTCATGATCATGAGCTACTTATGTGCCAATCGATCAGCCATGAAACGGTAACAGACACATCGCTTTTAACTTTCGCATTTATAATATTTGTATGGATTTACATTTTTATTTTGCTTAAAGAGACAGACATTGAAGTTATGCGATGAGATAAAAGATTACTGCTTATCATTTCACTCACATTTTGGGATCGTCCGCCGTTTGATAACAAGTTGCACGTGGGAATTTCGTTCGGAAATTCGTTGTTATGGATGGGTCTATAGTAGTTACTAGTTTGACGACAGCCTCCGTGGCGTAGCGGTAGCGAACTCGGCCCTGCGCAAGGAGGCGCGGCTTCGATCCCCGCGCATTGCAAATATTTGTACGCATGAATACGAATATTTGCATTGGTCTGGTCGTGCCTCGGAAAGCACGTTAAGCCGTTGGTCCCGGTTGCCATACGAACATCTAATGGCAGTCGTTACGGGTTGTTGGAGCCCTCAAAAGTCCAACAATTGGTCTAGCTGCAATGCTTCGATATCCCCTTCAGGTTGTGGAGGTCAGGCTGCAGTCGCTTCACGGAAAATGTCGAAGTTTCGCCAAAAAATCAGCAGTTAGACTGGTAAAGCGCACCCCAGACTCCAGAGCTGGAAAAGGGCTGCGGATGCGACTGGGATTAACGCTGAGATGATGAGTTTGACTTACAAATTAGCTAATGACCGATACCTACAATTTACGTACCGTTGTTGATCAAAACGATAATAAAGCAAACACCGGACAGCTTTGCATAGTAGACCCTCCCATAAGGAAATAATTATCACGGGGAAAATTAGCTTACGAATATTTATACATATATTGCCCAGTTTGATAATACAAGCGTGCTATGGTAAGAAAAATATAATATATAATAAATATAATAAGTGTTTATAGGAATCGAGCATAAGAGATGATTGAAAACAAAATGTTCCTTGTGTCTCTACAGGGATTCCATTTACAAGTTAATGTCAGCAACATTAAATATATTTAATTAATAAGTAAGACAATTTGTTTTTAGTCAACGTATTTTTAGTCGCCATGTTTATAATCGCGTCTAAAATGTCTATGGAGTATCTTAATTTGACAGGATTAAATTAAAATGTTATCTTCTATCCTTTTCTTAATGAAATGAAAAGAAAAAGATGCATATAACTTAAAATTAGTTTAGTTTGTGAACAACAGAATCGGCGCCGTTGTCAAATTATAATAATTGATGTTCCGGGATTGTAAATAAGGAATGACGCCATTTTGTTCAGAGTACTTTCAGAAGAAAACAAATCCTGACTCACATTGCTCGGAGCTTTCCAAATAAAAGGGATGAAACGTGACTCAAGCCCATGACTCAGGCGTCACAAATAACTTAAGAATTGTTTGTTGGCGAACTTTCAGATCCTGGCGAGATATCCCATGTCTTGATCCACTGTGTTCACTGCGTTAGAGTGGATTTTAAAAGAGAATTCAATATTGCTACTTACTGTAACTTCAAGTATTTATTTGGCCTCTTCCATCTTTGCTGTCTTAAGCTTGGATCGTGTTATGATGGAGTTGAAAGTTCTCCTACATTATGTCGTTATATTTAACGACATAACCAAACTCTCACTCATCGGAACATTAAAAAAGCTTCACACAACATTTTAATGCAGTTCTGAAGCACATTGGCTACCGGGGCTGGCGGAGGTAACCCCAAAATTATTGATCTTTCAATACAACACACACTGAGCGCTTAGAGGGGAGTGACTGAGTGAGCGAGGGTGCAGACGAGACGACCCCTAAGGACATTCAACCTAAATATATAGCAATAAAGTTTATATTTGTCTGTAAATTTTAAGATTGTGTGAAGGTTGGTAAAAGCGCGTGCCAAAATAACGTCTTTAAATTGTTTTGAAGAGTCTTCAGAATTGTTATGGAAATTATTATTATGTTAGCACTGTTGACTTAGGATGTCGGCTGGGCAAGTCCCACACACGCCCTTCGGGGTATGGTGCGTAAAGGCATTTCCACAGAGTCAAGAGAAAAAAAAAAAAAAAAGAAAAAAAAAGGATGACATTTTAAGGATAAGCTGCAGATATGCAAACTAAGTAAAATATTGATTTAACTGCAGAGAATTATAAAATCTGTTTGTCGAAATAAGTTCCGTAATTTATGCTGAGTTGTCCCTGCTAATAATAGCTTTTTCAATCTCCGAGTCGAATAGACGCATTGTATGATGCAGCAGAATATAACTTAATATCCTAAAACTTGTCTCAAGTTTTGCATGTCATGATTATCGTTTTCTACTCTATAATTTTAATGACGACTATGCTTATAGCTTCGTGTACAACCAAATATCTACCTACCTACCTACGTGCAACAGTGACACTCTCAGTGTTACAGTCAGCCGCAGTAAGGTATCCACCACCTTTATCCCATTTGCGAGTAATTTCTCCGACATTTACCTCGTTCGCTCTTCAACGTGCAAAACCTCAAGTCCCCGATGCTTTCAAACAGCCTGGCATTTATTTTGATCGTCGCTTTCAACTGTTTGTGTTCCGATGCAAATGTAAAATGTTTCATGCTCAAGCATTCGTTTGAATTAATACCTTTCTTTACCCATTGACATTTTAGTGGCCATTCGAGTGCTTTGTTAACGTGAAAGCAAAAGTTCCTCATAATAATAGAGGTGCAGTCACTCTTATAGTCCAATGGGAAACTGTAAACGGTAACCCGACACGACCGCGGGATGTATACAATAATAAGTAATTAATTAGAGCATGTTAAATAAATGTCAAATATCTACATTCACGAATAAAAAGTTATTTTTCACTTTGTAGTGTTTTTTATTCTTTTTAAAGTTACTTGTTTTTGTATAAACATGTTTTTATTTTACACTTCTTAATTATAAAATATCTGGCTGCATCCGGTCAGACTCTGACCTCAACATATTTGGGAAAAGGTTAGCATATAGCTTGGCAAAAAAGTTTAGAAACAACATTCCAACATCATCAGTCAACATTCCAAAAAATAATGACGTTTCTTAATAACCAAAGTTTATTAGTTGTTTCTAATTAAAATTAGAGTATATTTATGTTTAATTACTTTATTTTCGATGAATAAAACTATTTTTAATTAATAGTGGATCCGAACAGCACAGTGGCGCTCCTATTATTTTCCGCTCGTGTTTGCCAAGCTGTACGACGCTATTTCGTTTACTTGAATTTTTACATGTAATTTTGGTTTAAAAATCGAGTAATTGAACCGATTTTGATAAAATTTCTTTAGAACCGAATTGAAATTATATCCTTCCAAATAAAAAAGAATCATTGAAATCGATTGGCGTGATATTGAATTATTCGTCCATTTGCCATTCACATTAAGAATATATTGTGGAAATTTAAAGACTTTTTTTATGAATGCCTGTGTCGGAACGGGACCAAAGTGAAATGGATCCAGAACAAACCTACCAAATTCAATAAAAAAAAAATTCCTTCAACAGTCAAAAGATCTAAGGTAACGAACATTAAAAAAACAGTCGAATTGAGAACGTCCTCCGTTTTTTGAAGTCTGTTAAAATTCGAAAACGCATGCGATGTTAATCTTGTGTGAGCTCGACGACCGGGATGAAATATATAAATTTTCAATTATTTCAGTTGAGTATTTCGTTAAACACATAAATGTTGGATATTTAAATCTGCATTGTTTAAAGTAGGCCACACTAAAGGTGACTCGGCCAGATCT
Organism: Sesamia inferens; assembly: GCA_037179545.1. NCBI lineage: Eukaryota > Metazoa > Arthropoda > Insecta > Lepidoptera > Noctuidae > Sesamia > Sesamia inferens. The sequence goes on along the minus strand of CM073926.1, from coordinate 33,548,145 downwards.
AGACTGAATAATTTAGAAGCCATAAAACTGAGGCTATTCAGGCTGACTCCGCAGCGATCTTGTATGTGCGTTATGCAGTTCATATTATAAATGTGTCGTGTGCTAATATCAGTACAGTAAAGATACTAAAATGTTACGCGGAGAAATTTAAACACTACTGAAATATCGGGCATTCATGTCTGTTGCAATTGGAACAAGTTCTAAGTTCTAGTTACTGTTTTTTAACTAAGTAGTAATATTCCTCTCTGTTAACTCGAGGACACACGGCGTAGTGTCACTACTAATTTCTTTTCGTTCTGGATCTAATAGACAACATGTGAACACACATTGGCAGTAAAACAAAAGAGTCGTCGCTCTTCCCCTAGTCTTAAAATAAAGTAGTTAATTAAAATGCACCTGTGTTGAATTTTAATTAACTATTGTACGATGGCCCGTGGTTCCATCCCTAATGTATTGTGGATGCGTATTTTGTAATAATAGTTATTTGCTTATTACATTGCCGAACATTTTGTGGCAATAATTGAATAATTTTCGTACCGATCGAAAAGTTTACCACATTTAGGTGTGTTCAAATCCCGGATGAGATGTTTGTATCTCATCCAGGATTTGTACAGGTTATCTGTCCTCAACAATTCTAAACACTCTGCTTTCATCGCCCGATAAGTCTTTGTTCATACCACTAAGTAAATAATTGCACGGTATTCCTAATTGACGACCGTCTCGGTTTGAGAAGCCATTCCAGCCACCCATTGTTGGAAAGAAAATAACTCTAGATTGTAAAGGAATATAGCATCTACTTCGCATGGTATAAAGCTGGGATTTATCTGGGAAGGTATTTTATAATTTGTTATTTTAAAGAGTATGGATCGCTTACATACTCATTTCGTGGAATCAAAATGTAAATAAGAGTTTTTCATTGATAAGCGACGTTAAAATATATTCTAGCAGACTAGCGTTCTTTTGTATTATGAATACGAACGTATCACTGTAAAACCAATTGACTTTTATTTTATGTAATATACAAACTGCTCAAAACGTTTTTTTTTTTTTTTTAATTATAAACTAGTGCTTGATCGCAATCCCGCCTGATGGTAAGCAGAGATGCAATCGTTGGTGGTAAAGCGCGCTAGTTTATTAAGCGCCACTCAAAAAAACTGAAGTGAATAGAAAGGAAGACTGCAGTTGAGCGAGGTGATGCAATCTTAAACCCAACAACACAAACAACGATGTTGCTTCAGAGGGAGATTGATCTGAAGACCCTCCACGACCAAACTCCTGACACAAGAACATATGACGCATCGTACTCTGCACACATCGCACAACAACAACTGCTCAGACCCGTCCTTCGTACGACTTCACCAGATTCTTCTAAAACCGGTACCTGTACAGACATCATGCCGGAATACGACAAATCGCTGGGCGGCAAGACTTCGTCTGGTGGAGGCAACTTCTGCCGGCAGCCGATGTTATTGAAAATCCGTACATCTTGAGATAGTATATAACCTTTGCAATCAGCACCTCGTAGATTGTTCTTGATGTACGGAAGTTGCTACAACGAATCCCTTAATTTCACCATCAGGTCTTTTTATGAAAGATGATCTTCAATAATGGTTTTCTCTCCCTGTCCAGTGTATCAGATGACAACAGCGGTCGCTGGGCGCTCCGCAACGTGGAACGCGGCTACTTCCTGGGCTCCAGCTCGGATAAGCTCACCTGCACCGCCAAGGTCCCCGGCGACGCTGAGCTCTGGCACGTACACCTGGCTGCCAGGCCCCAGGTAAATACTCATCAACATCATTCTGCTGGAAGTTCATTACTGGACTTTAAAGGAGGCTTTGTCGGCACAAGTGGTGCTGTAAGTCCCACATTGATCGGATAGCCATTTTAACGCCACGATCAGCACCCTTATAATGCTATTTACTATTACGATCAATTTGAAGCCTTTTGAAGCACATTGGTATTCCGTTGTTCCATGTGTTGTTGTTGTGTGTTGTTCAATGTGTCTACTCAACAACGTAACGTAATGAATATTGTTGAACCGTCAATATGATACCTGTTGCGCCTGCTAGTGTGTAATACAATTAATAAGAAATATAATATACACTTTCGTAAAGATCCTAAAGTAAAATAAGAAAATACTGTAATGAATTTCACTAGAAACGAAACTACCTAGACGGTTGACTAGACAAAATAGTCCGAGGTGTTGGTCAATGGCTTGCCGAATATATAAAATCAACACTATTGCTGCTATTGCTAATCTGTCAAAAGGGTGTTTTTAAATAACACGTTATATGAAATGGAATAGGATTTAAAGCTTTGCTTTTAATATACCTTAATCTTCGTTCAAAAATATTAGTTATCATCCGTTATGAAAAATAGGTTGTTTTAATTTATGTTAAGTCTCCAAGTAATTTTTCATTTTAAGACTACCAATAAAATCTAGTTTAATCAAGAAAACCATAATATAACTTAGTTAATTTGAAAACAGTAAGTATACTGTCATATCCCGGCCTAGTTTCTCAGACTTATAATCAATGTAATATAATCTGGATGACATCATCATCAACCTTTTTTATCGTCCCACTGCTGGGCACAGGTCTCCTCTCATACAGAGAAGGATTGAGCGTAGTCACCACGCTTGCTCAATGCGGGTTGGCGATTTCAGACTTAAAGTCCAGGTTTCCTCAAGAAGTTTTCCTTCACCTTCAATCATTGGTGTCTAAGATATATTTAGAAAGTATATATAACTTTAGAAAAGTTGCATTGGTACTTGCCTGACCTGGTATCGAACCCGCGCACTCATACTTGAAAGGCTGGTGTTTTAACCACTAGGCCACCACGACTTACACGATCTGGATGACATAGTATAGGTGAAATGTGCTGAATTGATTCCGTGCCGTATCGTCGATCTCCGGCTCGGCCCGTTTACTCAGGGAAGTGCACTTGTGTGAGTGAGCTATCACTTGGTGAGCTTGCTGTTATAAGATTAACAGATGCACCCTCAGTACAACCGTTTATGCAATGGCTGCGTTGGAAGGATGATAAAATGACAGTCGTGGTAGGGATGTTGTTATTTATATTTGAGAATGAGCTGCACCCCGTGTTTTCACATAAGTTTTGATACCGTTGAAATATCACTTAAAAAGGTACCTATCGTATGTGTTGTTAATCCTGGTAATAACCTCAGGTGCTTAATTTGTCTAATTTCATCCAAATCCGTACAGTAGTTTTCGCGTGAAAGAGATTTAAACATCCAACCATACAAAACTTTCGAGTTTATAATTTAATTTTTCCGTTTTAATAACATTTTTTTTATTTTCGATTCATTGAGTTTCTTCTTATAATTATTGAAAGTGTCAGTGTATTACTTTCCTTTTAATATTTTGCATCTCTCGCTGTGTTGTTACAATTTAGGGTATTATAATTTATACTAATTTGTTATGAAATGAATATGTGAACCACGAGCCACTCTCAAATAATCTTGTACAATAACATATCAACTGGAACTATGGTTGGAATTTCATTTCATTTCAACTGTTTTGTTTATCCCATGTTCATAAGAGTTAAATTGATTTATTATTTAAATTAACCAATTTAATTATTGCTATCCATAGACGATTAAACAGTATCATCTACGATCAAAAGTCGGTTAATTTTTTACACGACTACCCAAAAAAGGAACATTATGTTTTCCAGATTCATGTGTATGTGTGTTTCTTTATTCAACCAGAACTTCTAAAATCTAAATGCAGTTTTCGATGTGTATCGTTGCTCCAACTGTGTCTTAATGTGTGAGAATATAAAGGCCAAAAATATAAGTCCATACTTATTGAACCTCCCTTTCAGGTGAATCTCCGCTCGATCGGACGCAAGCGCTTCGCGCACCTGTCGGAGTCCCTGGACGAGATCCACGTGGACGCCAACGTACCGTGGGGCGAGGACACGCTGTTCACGCTGGAGTTCCGCGCCGACGAGGGCGGCAAGTACGCGCTGCACACCTGTAACAACAAGTACTTGAGCGCCGGCGGGAAGGTGAGCGATGGCATTTGATTTACCGAACAGTCTGCGACGCTGTGGTTTGTGTCAAACGGTGCATCACAAACGGGCCTTCTTCCGTCGGGAGATTCCGCGATGTATCGTATTTGGTACAAAACTTTTTAAACAGAACATCCCAAATTTCAGGTTTCACCCGCGTAAGTTTATGTTTTTTATATGCTCTACTCCTATTGGTCGCAGCGTGATGTTATATAGCCTAAATCCTTCCTGGATGAATGGGCTATCCAACGCAAAAATAATTTTTCAAATCTGGCCAGTAGTTCCTGAGATTAGCGCGTTCAAACAAACAAGCAAACTCTTCAGCGTTATAATTAGTATAGATTTGGATCAAAAACTGCCTCACCGAGAGCTAAGCTTTCATCGATAAAAAGATTAACTGCTCGTAAATGACGAAGCAAATCAAGAAAATGTTTTGCAGATTATAAGTTCACGCCATTGCTTTACGTACTGCGATCCGACAATCTAGCAGTTCTATACTCATTCCCAGATAAGTTGAAAAAGCGAGGATTGAATAAAAGTGCATATTCACCATTAAAACTATTTGTAAATAACTTACATGTTATTTATCTCATCATCAGAGCACAGGGATGAATATATGAGTAGGAATTTTAATGTATTATACAAGTCGCTGACACGGCAGTCGGAGAACAAAGCGTTCGGGAACTAAACACTTGTCAATAAGTTATTTGTAGCGGCAAATTGCGTACGCGCATTAAGTTAAACAGGGTTGTCACGTACGAAATATTAAACTTAATGTGCTATTGATCTTAAAAAAAATACTTAGACGAGAAAACAACCAATCATCACTGTATACAACATGATCAAAACATTAGTAAGTTAATTATTTAGATTACTACAATTACTTATTTCAAGTTAACAACTTGAAGTAATCTAAAGATTAAGTTTACGAGCTAATAATTTTTAAAATCGCCCGCATTTGGTTGTACTGATCATCGATGTAATCAAGTTAACATCCCTGATGACATCCCAGTTAGCTGATTTTGCAAACAATGGCGCTGCGGCCGGAGCTTCACAAGCCCGCGCTTGTGGGAACCCTCCACGCTGACGTACGGCGCATGCGTGAGACCCTCGCAACTTATGGACTAATAGCGAAAACGTCAAATTGTTTGAACATAAACTGCTGAACGTTACTTAATGATGCCAATGTCGTAAAACAGTATGGAGTTGTAACCAAACTAGGCTTCAATGAATTCCTATTACCGTGCTCAGTATGGAGGTTCCATTATGCAAAATGGGATGGCTGTTTAGGTCTTTTGTGAGCAGCGTTCATGAATGCCTTATGCTTTATCTTCTTAGAAGCCATTGACCGAACCGTTTGCTATGCTGATTGTAACTTAAAAATTTTGATTGTACCATTTCAATGGTGAAAGGCTTCTGTAACATACAATAAATATTTCTTTTTACCGGCTCGTCAGTTGGTAGCGTGATCTGTTCTGTACAATAGCAGGCACTCAACTGATGGTGATCGTTGTATAGCCGTCAGCGCATCAAGCAAACCGACACTGTCAAATTTTCCCAATCAACTTTGAACCTCATACTTTAGCGATATAGTAGAAATATATTAAAGAAATTTTGACAGATCGTAGTAACTCGAAAGTGCTGGCGACTGCACAGACGCTTGGTTATATTTGTTACCACACAAGAGTATGGCGTTCCTCTCCACAATATGGTCTGTCCTCCAGTTGCAAGAGCAGTGCTCGTCGACGTGCCTGTTCAGCGCGGAGTACCACGCGGGCGCGCTGGCGCTGCGGGACGGCGCGGGCGCGTACCTGGCGCCCATCGGCTCCAAGGCCGTGCTGAAGACGCGCTCCACCGCCGTCACCCGCGACGAGCTGTTCTCGCTCGAGGACAGTCTGCCGCAGGCCGCCTTCGTCGCCGCGCTCAACGAGAAGTACGTGTCCGTTAAACAAGGTGAGCTTTTACTATCATTATAGCAGCATGAGACAATACACAACATAACACAAGTGTGGGGGAGACGTATGCTATAGCTTAACAAAAGCATTTGCTATCGTAAATTATCACACAGATTACCGGAGGTAAGGATGACATTCATCAATAAGTCGTTGTTTTTCTGATTAATCTGTTTAGTAAATCATACAAGTATGTATATTGTAGGAAGCGAAACTCCAATGACTTCTTAATCAAATACGGATGGATAATATCGCTCAAACGCTCATAAAAATATAATAGGCACTTCCTTTGTCTGTGCAGTATTCCTTCCTAGTTCTACTTTGTTGTGCCCTAGTGAAAGTGAACAGCTCGCTACCCGGGATATCATTAGTCATTACATCTGCTTCCTACTGTCATTAAAATTTGAAGCTACAATTGGACGTAGTTATGCAAAATGGATCCAACCCACAAAAACTGTTTTTTGAGTTACTGTCTGTTTGAATAAATGTCTAAAATCTACACATCAACTTTAGTATATTTAAAACATATCAAAGCTGCAAAAAGTACAAGAAAATGCCAATTATTTCAAAGGAAATCAAATCTTCTGTCATGTTATTTTAATATATAAATTTTACTTCAAACTCTATTTTCTCAAAAGCATCTTTGCTGGCTGGATCTGGATCCTTTTTTACATAACTACGTCCTAGTTTTCTTGATCTACTTTCATGTCAAGATGAAAAGATATTGTCTGTAATTTGTTAATGATTTTAACTTTCAAAAAGGGGCAGAATTTTTTCGGAAATAACAGTTAAATTGCATCCCTATAGGAGGCAATTCTGCTTAACGTAACTTTTCTAAACCATGCTTTACTTAGCCCTTGTTCTTGGATATCTATGAGAAAGTCCACATGAACAGAACCCGCCGATAGTGACATCGCATCTCGTCAGCACCTCAGCCTCACGATGACGCGCGCGAATTGTTCCATCGTTCACAGAAGCGTTCTGTTGTGAGAGGTGTGCCAATACTCGAGGAGTGGAGAGAGACCGTTGACCTTTATTGTTAGGAGTCGCTGTGTTTGCATACTTACTGACTTGTCAGCATGCCGCATGCATGAGTTCTAGATGGCTCACATCAAGTGCGTGCGTTAAAGATAAAATTATGTTACGTACAAATTAAACATTTTTATGAATCGTCGATTCATACGTCCATTCATATACATAATTTGATTAACGGTAAGTAGTGATTAGCGAATAGTTAACCACACATTTATGACCGTTAAATGTCTATTAATATTAATGATCGTTTATAAATAAACTCCTTTGAAGAGTCTTCAAAGTTAGTAGTTTGTGGCACACGCGGAACTCTGAAACTCGTTGTCAATATGGTCAAACGCTAGAATCTCTTTGAGAGATCAATTTTACAGAAGTGTACATAGTTTGTGTAGCAGTGGTACTGACTAGAAATACACTCGTTGCAAGGCCGGGCTATAAGGAAGCCACATTGCTCAGATCTCGTCAGCGGGCGAGCCGGCAGCAGGCGGTCAGGATCGTTGAGAAGCTAACGGTGAGTCGAGCGCGACCCGGCCTCACCTCACGTACATTATACGATCCATCGCAACATAGCTACAAAAGCTCAAGTGCTCTCTGAACATTGAACAAAAGAATCGATATCCCAGAAAAAGTGTTAGTTGTAAAAGCAGTCTTTCCACAGATAAATCAATGACTGGGACGATACTACATAGAAAGATCGATGATTTTAGGATGACTTTTAGTTTATCTAACAGCAGTATGTATATAAAGTATAAGACCTCTGACATGAACTTAAATCTCAAAGGAAGGCAGCACGACCCGCTAATAAAGACGCCATACTATGCAGAGTCACGCTAACTGTGCACTTATCATGAACGACAGTGTATGGAAGGTACACTGTAGGCAAAGCTGTATGTGTAGTTATAAGAACCAGCGTGGTGTTAATGAAGAAAACTCTTTATGCACAGTCACGGTAACCTCGAGGCGAGGGGGCGTGCTATGGAAAAAATAATTCAAATTATATGTGCATTTTTTATCTATTTTTTTAAAGAAAAATTGGAATTACTAGGATTTTTTCCTGTATCGTGGGTGTGTTTACAAACATTTAATCTGACATACACAAACAGTGAGATTCGGAACAACTACCAGTAGGCCTTACAAATATTTGTTCCGTGTAGAGATCGAACCCGCGACACGCAGCGCAGTAGTTGAAAACACAACTGCACTGAACTTTAGATTGTGAAGAAATTAATCGGCGCCACTGTTAACTGTTAGTAATTTCAACAAATTCAAACCGCGGCATTCAAATCAAAGTTACTTTTATTGTAAACTAACTGCTATTTCGGCAAATAACGGTTTGTGAACAGATTCATTCACGTAAGTGGAACAGTTTTTATGCCGAGCTGAATCACGACCATCACAATTTTGAAGTCTAAGATGGCAGATATTGAATGTCCAATCACGGTGAAGTTTTTGATATTAAACAGTTTCTAGTGAACGTTTGTGCACCTCCAAATAATTACAGATGATGAGTATTTTTTATCTATGGCACTTTGCCTGGTCAAACCAATCTATTGGTTTTTTTAAATGACACTACAAAGTAGGCGAAATCTTGATCCTTGTACAAAGGGATTATGAAACTCTTTTACTTTCGTAATGATTGCCTCGTGATGTGTGTGGCACGTTCAGTCACGAGCTAAATTTTACTTGTATACACTCAGTTTTATTTAAATGCGATAATTATACTCCTTTCTTTATATTTGATTGCAATTTTATGTAGTTACAAACAGTTTCTCATATTCGAACACATAGGTTTATGCAATGTGTCGTATGTATTCGCAGTTGAAAGTTGTCAAGTATTGACATTAAATATCTTAAAATCTTGATTGACATAATGGAACTCGTGACAGTTGACATCGGTGTTCTTTTATGACTCCACTGCCTTACTCCACTCCATTTTTGACATTGGCAGAATAGTCGACATCGTCTTCTTGTTTTTACATAAGAGCCAACTCCTCACCAGCTAACTTTTAGTCTATTCCTGCACACGTTGTGGCGTTGTGCACAGTCCTTGTCACGATCTAGACCTTATTGTCGGCGCACGTATCTCTCAGTCACGAGCTACGACTATCGACTTACCGACAGCTGGTATACATATTTACTCAGATCAGTAGCTTGAGGCAGCTAACATAGTTATACCTATGGTGTTTTTATATATTTACTCAGATCAGTAGCTTGAGGCAGCTAACATAGTTATACCTATGGTGTTTTTATAGACTCTGGTTTGAAAAAAAAATATTATATGTTCTTGCTAGGTACTGTGATAAACTGGGTTCTCTTTAGTAAGCGTAAAATGTTCAAAATGATTGTTCTCCTTTCGATGAGCGTTGCCAGGCAAGACTGAATGTGTATTGACAAAGGTGTACAGAATGTTTTTAAACATCAAACATGTTCGTGTGAATGGTTTACATTGCCCCAAAAGAAACTTCGATCGAATTTCTTCAATAAGATTATAATATCAGGTTTTGATCTGTTTTTATAATTAAGTTATGTTTAACTTTTACCAGTAAATATAAATTACCGTTTTCAAATCTAGAGTTAAGCGTAACGGTGACGCACAGTGACAGATGGTTGGTGAACCAGTCCGCGTTACTAATTACATCTAACATCATTTACATTTAAGATCGCCTCCTCGAAGGTGCAAAGACCGCGTAATTAAGATGCTAAATTATAATAAATTTCTCGTTAACCGTCGCGTGATATATTGGGCGTATCATGTTCTCCATTTTATTGTTCAGAATTAAAAATATAATTATGCTCTAGCGCACGCATGCAGATTACTTAAATCTACATAAGATGTAGCGCTAGATATTGTATCAAAACTTTCCACGACTCTTTCTAGTATTTTTATTGTATTGTGCTAATCTTGGTTATTATTCCAATCTTGCCGGAGTTAGCTTGAAACGTAAAGTGTAGCAGGTCGTTTTTGTTGATCACACGTCTGGCGACTTAACCGTCCACACAGAGATCTTTTACACGAAGAAAAACGCTTGCTTGGATAACTTCCGTTCAAAAGCAGAGCAGGCAATTAAGAGGTATTCAGCAACGTCAAATTGTCAACGGAATTGGCTGATAGTGCGCGCGCGCAGCAATGCTGCGCAAAAAACGCGCGCCGCGCCGCGCCGTGCTTTCTAACGTTTCTAGTGCACGGATGCCTGCACACTGCACACTGTCGTGTGATCGCCACATCACTAAACTTTATAGTAGATATTAATTAAAATGCTCCAAGTAGCGCTGTAACGGGTTTCCACATAAAATGGTTATTTTTGTGGTATTTCTTATTTCATTTAATTTGGTCGGTAGTTTAGCTACTTCGTTTAATTTTGAGGTGATTACTTAGCTGTGATAGTTACTTTATGGCTATAAAAATCAGTTTAGTATTATACTATTTCAAAATTAAAAGCAATTACTTCGAGTTATTAATAATTCTCTTTTAATTGCCTTAACAATATGAAGAAAAAAAAAATAAGTTCAAGCGTGTTCAAGATTCTACAAAAACAAGAACTTTGTGTGCATGATACGCAGTGGTAGGTTTATTGTTGTTTTATCTCCGAAATTGGTTGTAAATATTATATCTAGATAGTAACATCCTTACCCTTTCCAGCCCATAAACCGAGCACATCGCGTCTATTTCAGTCTAGCCACGCTGTGTGGCATGCAGCTCTCACACATCGTTAATTACACACCCCCATGTATACGGTATTTCTACTTACTGTGCAAGAAACAACCCTAGTTCTCCCAGAAATGTTTTAGTTTGCCTAGTACCGCAAAACTTTATGGTAGTTTTCGAGAAAACTCCTATCACCAGTCAGAAGGCCTAGTATGAGTTTTCAATACGAAACTCAATCGTCAATATCGAGCGCGTTTGGCGCTCTCATTTGCTGAGAGTTCTTACGACCTTGAAGCGGGCCAATCGCTGAGTCAAACGCGCTCGATATCGACGAATGAGTTTCGTAATGAAAACTTATACTAGGCCTACAGGTAGCGCGCGGATAACGCGTACAGTAATGTGCGGCTTTGGCGCGGGCGCGGCTGTGTTACACGCTTCACCACCTGTCATGAACACGGATAGAATGTTTTAGAGCTTGTTATTGAAAGAAATATTTGTTCCAGTGGGTCGAAGGAGCCACTCTTTGCAATTCCTTTCAAAGCCTCTTTCGTTTCTCTCATACTGACCCATGCTGAAGCTATACTAGAAAGTTTAATATTTTAAGTAAGTATTTATCACATGGAGGTAACCCGTAATGGTATATGTAGGTACGAAGAAGTTTTTTTTTAGATAAGTTTATTAATTTAATCATGACCATAGCATGTTCTTTACAACGTTCTCTGCTAACGATCACGAACCGACTGACTGAACAGACGGGGACTTCACAAAGTTGTCAAGTTAGGTACATTTAGCGTTGGCTTGCATACATACGGGTGTATCTGACATCGTAACGCAAACTTCACGAAAAGGCTGACCGCATGCCACTAATAAAAGTCACTTATGTCGTTAATGAGAGATTACAGAAATAACAGTGAATAAAAAAAGTGTCGGCTCGGATTTAAACGTTGTAAGCGTGCTGCCGTGCGGGTTTGTAGGTATGACGTTGATTCCTGATGTGAACTCTATTAAATCAGCTAATAGGATAGTCTTTCGAGTTTTGTTTACATTGCGCTTTTTTGTGTAATTAGCGAATTAATTAATTTTTACTTTAAAATCTTATTGGTATATCAATTATAAACGGTCTAAAGTGAGAAAACCTGCATTTTTTTTTTCAAAATCAACAAAAAGACGACGAAAATGTCCACCACTAGGGGTTCAGAATCATGTACTGGATCTATGGTACTCGTTTGTGCATCGGTGTCAGATACACCCTTTCAGGAGCACATAGACCTATGCCCATAAATACTCGTTTGAACTTAAAAGGTTGGAGTTATCAAGAATTTGCCCATCTCCGCAGGATCCTCATGTTCGCTGTTCTTGACTACGATATTTTCTCAAATTTTACTTAAATCAGATAAATCGAATTTAGTAGAATATCCCCTGAGCCCGTGCCGAGAGCCGCTAGCGGTACGGTACGCGCACGCTGCTAGCAGGGCTGCCGAGCGAAGCAAGTAAATTAGCGCTTGAAATGGCCTTTTGAGAGAAAAGTTGGTACTTCACAGTAAAGTCTCTTCGCGGGAAAATGGGAAGGATTTACAACAAAAAATCACAATATGAAATGGATGGACGGAATACCTGTCTAAACTCAAAAATCAACAAAATTATTTTGACAGGGGCGTTACGGTATGTGTTCGATTGGATCATATGTTATGTAAGCAAATCAATACCCATGTGATAATGACTTTGGTTACGGGAACAGTTCAATGGGAATTGAAGCATTTATCATATAACTGCATCTCGACAAGCGAATCAATGAACCACAACTAGTAACCATTGTTGTTGAACCGTTATTTTAGTAATCAACACTTCACTGTGATTCGTGTTTATTGTCTATAGCTCAATATGATCAATTTAATATACAACCTTATTTTATGTTTATTCGACACCTGAATATAATTTGTTCAGAATATGCAACTGAATCGTTTCCAATCATTTTTACACCAAGTTATATTTATTCGGTTTATGTCTATTCATTTCATACTATTGTAAATTTTTGTTGTATCCTTCCCATTTTTAGGCGAAGAGATCTTCACTGACAAGGTGTCTGACATTTTCTATTAGACTTTACTGTCAACTATCAACTTTTCTTTCAAAAGACCATTTCATTAACCGCTGAGTTACTTGGTTCTCCCATGATCTGCCTAAGATTACCTATGTCTGAAGTTTGTGACCAATTTATTTCAAGGTTTCCTTGTAAAGTAGTCTGATTGGAAACACCGAGATAATCTAGTATTAAAAATAAAATTATCATTTCATGGTCAACTTTGGCCGCGGGTCAGAGCTCTGAACTCACGTAGTCAATAAATAGAAAAGGTAGACTAGACGCTTGCTATCTAAAACCACAGACTAATTATTAAGCTTTTTATATTGATTATAAACTAGTGCTTGACCGCAAATCCGCCTGATGGTAAGCAGTGGTGTAAAACGCGCTAGTTTATTAAGAGACTATTCACTCTAGCCTTGAAGACACGTAAATTGTAGTCTTACGAAAACACCGCGGCGTGCAAATTGTTCCAGCCCCTCGATGTACATAAAAGACGAATACATTTAGACAAACATGTAATCAACTAATCACGTAGCTTGCAATTCTACCACCCCTGTTGTTGGTGGTCGTTGCGCACGATTGCCTCTCAGTCGCGCGGCAAATCTTTAACTCACACCGGCGGACTGATACTCTTGCGCCGCTTCCTGGCTTTAACTTGTACATTACTTTGGACTTTATGTTCTAACGATAAGTATCCGGAAGTTAAGACTCAGAAATTGCTGTGTTGTTAAAATATCTTCAGCAATGGCAACCAATTTTAAGAAAGCTTCTGTGAGCATCATTCATCTTTAGTTTCAAACAGCACATACTCGTACATATAAGGCATTGTTGAACGTCAACATGTACAAAAAATAGAACTGACTCTAGTTGCCTCTTCTAAAAGGAATTTTCAGAAAAAAAAAAATTTAAATAAATAAGTAATACCTAATAACAATACCCAGGTAAATGTGGTTAAGGGTATACGTTTTATATGTGAGGGGGTTGACAGAAGCAAATCTGTTAATATACATATGTATTGCAATATTATAATGTAACTCAGTCTCTCCATAAGAAAGTGGTTTAATCCAAATAACAATCCAAAGTTATAAATAACTTCGCTTTCAGTTTTAGTCATATTCTGAATTAGCCAAGCTAATGTAATTTCCAACTGTCTCCGGTAGCATAACAAGTCCACCAATTCATTATTATGCACCACTCAATTACGATCTCTATTCACCCCTCGCGGCACATGTGTAGCGTTATTGTACTTACATAGTCCTGTGTCCCAGGGGAGTGAACTTAAACGATACTTCACTTGGGTATATCCCAGGGGACTGTGTGCTGCAGTGCTGTGTTTACTGATGAGACTAATACATTATGATAATTTTAAACAATATCTAGCGTAACCAGAATCAGCCTATAACGTCTCCACTGCTAAAACACAAGCCATTCCTCATCTTCGGGAGTGAATAAGGCTGCTGGTCGTAATAGAAAGAGGTGTCTCGCCGAAACCAGCTCGGCTGGGCAGCGTTCGGGAAACTGTGTGGTGCCAGTGATATCCTACGGAACTGAAACGTGGTCGCTCACAATGGGCCTCATCCGAAGGCTCAAAGTCACACAAAGGTCGAATCAGAAATGAGGAGATCCGCAGAAAAAACAAAGTCAACGACGTATGTAGCTCTTCGAGTCGCTAAAATTAAGTGGCAGTGGGTGGGGGGCACATTGTTCGTAGAACCAATGGTAAGGTCCTGGAGTGGCGGTCACGTACCGTAAGACGAAACGTATGGAGGCCCCCAACAAGGTGGACCGATGACTTGGTGAAAGTCGTGGGGAGCCGATGGATACGGGCAGCACAAGACCGGTCATTATGGAAAGCCTTGGGGGAGGCCTTTGTCCAGCAGTGGACATCTATAGACTGAAGACGAAGAAGCTCGTAATGGTTTCCTCACGACGTTTTCCTTTAAAGTTTTGATAGCAGTTGTGTGAAACCTTTTTTAAGTAGTTGTTGTTACAGCGGCAACAGAAATATTGTTAGTGTCCGACTATCAATATTTCTGTTGCTGGTATAACAACAGACAGACCTGCAAGCAGACTAACACTTCTATCCTTTGTATTCGTCCCGTGCTACATGTCGCCTAAGTCCTCTACTTTCTTTTCTTTTCTTTTGTTTACCGACGCTCTCTGGTCCTTACACTCTCGAGTGCCTGACAAACACCAACAGGCGGTCAGTTGTGAGTTGTCCGGGCCACTTGACTGTAGAGAGGGGCCCAGAATGGTCGAGTCGATTAGTTCGGTTAAAAACGAAGAGGTGTTTTCCTGACAGAGTGGAGTTGTGTTTGTATTTAACGTGATAAGATTATATTTTAAGTCTGGTAACATACACACCAGGCTATTTAAATAAAAACAGACACAATGTTTTATTTACCAGAACACCCGGCCAAGTACGAGTCGGACTCGGGTACGAAGGGCGGAACCCTTAGATATCTATCCAAAAAATAAACATTTATGCGTATGTTCTATGTGACGGGTTTGGTTTCCGCACGTAGTCCTTCCTACCCTGTTTTTATTATTTATAAAAAAAATCCTTCTTCTATGATTAACTGTCTAGCTATCACGGTTGATGATATACAACCTGCTGACAGGCAGTGGACTCTTAGACATATTGTCCAATCTTTTACCTTTTGATACAGAATCCCAAAAACACCACGAACGACATTACGCGACAGTGACGCGTAGGCGTGTCCAATCTGTGTGTAGTAGAACTAGGAAGTAGTAAGTATATTAGTGCAAATTTAGATTTTGACAAATTATTGGTGAACTTGAAACTTACAAAGACGTTAGCCAGCACAGCACGATCAAGATATTAAAAAAATCTTTTGGTATACTAAAAGCTAACAGTTATTTTCCATTGTTTCCAGGTGTTGACGTGACAGCCAACCAGGATGAGATCTCTTCCCACGAAACGTTCCAGCTGGAGTTCGACTGGGCCACGAAACGCTGGTACATCCGCACCATGCAGGACCGCTACTGGACGCTCGAGACCGGCGGCGGCATACAGGCCTCCGGTGACAACAAGTATGATCCACCACAAACCTGACCTTTTGAAAATAAAAGTTTCTAAAATTCAAAAATCAAAATAAAATTTAGATTATTCATAATTGGGTTGGTCTGACTAAGCAATCATTATCATTCAGTAGATTTAGCGTGAAAGAGTGACAAACATATGCGCATGTTCATGTCCATTCATCCTTCAAATATCAATCCTTCCTTCCATCCATCCATCTTTCTGTAAGCTTTCGCATCTGACACACCGCTTCCCATCGCCAGGTCGTCGAACGCCCTGTTCGAGCTGGAGTGGCAGGGCGATGGCGCCGTGGCCTTCCGCGCCAACAACGGCAAGTACCTGATGACCAAACGCTCGGGACACCTGTACGCCAACGCAGACGCCATCGACGACAACTGCAAATATTACTTCTATCTCATCAACAGGTCAGTTCCAATGGGTTACATGACTAACTACAAACCCTGAAATTTGTTCTCGCGTTGATAAATATTTCATAGTGGTATCGGGCGCGACTAAAAAATTGTAGGTCGTAGGTTCAAACCTTGTTAGGCGGGTTACTTTGTGTAAATCATTTTATCACCACACCTCTAAAACTGTAAAGGAAAATATCGTGAGGAAATCAGCATGTCCTAGAGACAAAAAACTTTGAAAACATGTGACATCTACCAACGTACAGTGGGCGGGCGTAGTAGATCATGGCCCTCTCCACGAGAGGAGGCCTGTTGATTATGTACATATATATTTATACAATATATAACTGTACAATATGTTACTGTACAGTATGTTATGTGGCATGTACTCATCAATACCAAAACAGAGATGATAGGACCTACCTACAGTAACCACTGGCTGGCAAAACACAAAATCGTGTGGAAAAGAGAGACGAAAGGACTTTGCCCTGCCTAGGCAACATACAGTCTGTGAGCGCTAGTTTATAATTAATTAATTTAAAAAAAAAAGCTAGTGCTTGACTGCAATCCCGCCTGATGGTAACCAGTGATGCAATCTTTGATGGTAAAGAGCGCGCTAGCTTATTAAGCCTATTCACTAAAAAAAAACTGAGTGAATAAGAAGGGAGACGGCAGTTGAGCGAGGTGATGCAATGTTAAACCCAACAACGCGACCAACGATGCTGCGCCAGAGGGAGATTGATCTGAAGACCCTCCACGGCCAAACTACCGCCGCAACAACATTTGGCGCATCGTACCCGGCACACATCGCAACACAACTTCTCAGACCCGTCCTACGTACGACTTCACCAGATTCTTCTGAAACCGGTACCTGTACAGAACATATTTTTGGTACCTATTCCGACCCCTGACTACACTACTGTCACTCAGAATCTCTTAATGTTAAGTCTAAATCTTTGGCAACTATATTCATTTATTTTGATCAGTTGCTAAGTAAAGTATTGAATTACAGGCCTATCCTGGTGCTGAAGTGTGAGCAGGGCTTCGTGGGGCCCAAGGGCGTGCGGCTAGAGTGCAACAAGGCCAACTACGAGACCATACAAGTCATCCGCGGTCCCAAAGGCGCTGTTTACTTCAAGGGTAAGTTACATCTCAAGACATAATAAAATTCTTCGATTCCCTTGTCCGATTAAGGCCAACCCGCGCCGCAGCTGAGCCAGTAAATAAAAATTCCTGACTATGACCTCTGAGTTTGTTTCAGATCTTTCTTTTCAGAGCTAGTACTAGAAAATGTCATGGTCATCAAATCGAATTAATAAAAATTTAGATCCAGCCGTCCCTTGCTGTTCTCTCCAGCGACGACCTAAGCTGAGCTTAGTATCCTACAGGGGGTGCTTTGTGCTTTAGCGTGTTGTCGCTTAATTTTTAAGTGCCCTTGGCTGGAGGCTTTAAATTCATTTAAGGTAGCGACACTATAGTCCGGTTAAGTAAACACGACCACTCAAGTTCACCTAAGAGATTCCAATATCAACTTGTGTTGGTTGAACTAACATGTCAGTACCATTTTTTTTTGTACTTCAGTATGTAGTTAGGACATATATCTGTCATTGTTAAGGCACTCGAGTACACCTATAGGTCCTTACTTTTTAAACTTACGCATAGCATTTCGCTCATAACTAGAGTTTTACCGAATTTGGCCCTGTCGGTTGAGACCAGTTTCAGTTCCAACGTTAACTTTTCGTACATTGTAACCTCCTGATTCCAGGACAAAACGGCAAATACTGGCACGCAGACAGCGAGTCGGTGCAGTGCGACGCGGACAGTCCGCAAGGGTTCCACCTCGAGCTGCGCGAGCCCACGCGCCTCGCCATCCGCGCCGCCCAGGGGGGACACTACCTCGCCGCCGCCAAGAACGGGAACTTCCGTCTCGCCGGACCCGACCTCAGCGCCGCCACGCACTGGGAGTACTAGGCGCACCGACATCTACCGCGAGATCCTTTTTCACACCATCATCGTCATCCTGCCGACGAAACTCACCAGTCTAATGTTCGGTTTTGTACAACTATCAATTTGTCCTAAACTGTTTAAGATATGGTTCTGTGACTACAGATTGGCCTACGTTGGCTCATTTACAAGCCTTTAGTTCGGGCAGGCAGTCATCATCTTCTCATCACTTCATCATCAATCATGTTCAAAAGGATCTCTCATACAAATCCTACTCGCAATACTCTTCCATTATCATTCACGTGTTGTACACGACACAGCTCTCGCTGCAGATTGGCGTGGGACTTAAATTTATATCGAGAATGTCAATACTGAGGGCGCGCGCTTTTACTGACGCCATTTTAATTTCCTTTAGCCGCCATCTTGTTGAAGCGTGGCGGCGACGAACGACCCAATCAGCCAATTCTAAGACGGAATCTGCTGCCAATGGTTTATACTAAATTATAATAAAATGGGAATGTTAGTCAATGCACCTGCATTGATGATACACATTTCGTACTAAAAAAAAAAAAAAAAATTAAATTGCGTCACTCCAAGGCGCCGCCCTGTTTTGCATTTAGTACGATTAAGATGATGTATCGTGCGACGGAGCGCGAATGTGATCGTAATGAGAATATCGCTTCATGTTATTATTGTATTCATAGATTATTTTTCTTATAACTAGATCTGCCGTCACGTTGCTTATGTCGAATTATTTTTGTATTAAAATATTTTTGTGAACGTCACTCGTATCGCTTGAATTATTTATTCTAGATTGTATGGTATATAAATTAGTATGGAAGACATTATTCTGAAATTTTTCGAAAAATATTTAATGAATATTGTAGTGTCTAGTCGATGGTTTTTATACAATTTTTTATCAGGCCCCAGTACTGTACTACCGTCGTATCCTGTAGGTTAGTGAACGTTAACATCGTGAGACTGATGCCTACAAACAGCACATAACTGCATTAACACTGTACCGTAATTAATTTAAGTTAAAACAGGGATTGACGCAATACCAGACGAGTGCCCGAGGCGCCGCCCTGCCTCACCATGTACCGATACATTGCTCAATGTATAGTCTGACAACATTAACTCTGCACGACTACCAATCATAACTCTTGTGGTCTGTGCTACGACACAATGAGTGCAATTCACTAATTAAGTATTAATCATAATAAACCCACAAATAAGTTGATTATCTCATCTGTTAGAAGTTGTGCATAGTTAATTTGACAGACCCAAATGCTTTCTACACAATGGCGATCTTTGCGCAAACCAACTGAATTAGATCGTAAACTTGCGACTTTTAGTCGTGGGCAGTCGCGACTAATCGCCGGTGTGTAGGTGTATTTTGCACCGAGTCTGGCTTCTAATTAAAGAACATAAGGTAGGTAAGTTATTGTAAGGTATCACGTTAGGGTAAGCTTGATCCGCTTCCAACTATATAATCGTCCATTCCATGCTTTTAGAATTACGACATGGGATTAAAAACCATTTTTATAATATTTTACATGAAAACTGAGATTTTTGTAACTGGTGCATAGTCTGTATATACACGATTTCCAATGGGTACAGGTCTGTACTTACGATAACTCTTGGGAATCGTGGTCCTTTTATATTGAACAAAACAAGAAATAAGTTTCTTTTTTCATCAAGGGTATTTTCCAATGCTGATTCTGAAATATTTGTACGATAACGTCTTTGTAAACTATTAATGAATAAATTATAATCATATTGTAAGACTGTGTTTTATTTACATGTATTTTTGCACAATACGTTTCTTCTTCCTCGTAAATTATTCAGCTTCAAGTTTAATCAAAAGCATGGTAGACGAAAGCACATCAAGCTATTACATTCTGTCAGATTTTTTTATCTGATTTTCATCTTTATCTGTAAAGCATTAAGGCTCTGTATTGATTGGGAATATCTGACAGTTTCGGGTAGCTTGACCTGCAGTCGTCGGTCCTTACTTACGAGTATAGAGTGGATTATTGATTGACGGCGAAAAAAATTTAAATTATAAATGAAAAGTAATTAGTCAAAACGATGAGCGAGAAGTTACAAGTATTAAGAATACCGTATCAATACGGAATTTGCTTGGATTACCTCGCTTGTGTACCGCGGCAAATGATTACCTTGCTTGTGTACCGCGGCAAATGATTACCTCGCTTGTGTTCCGCGGCAAATGATTACCTCGCTTGTGTACCGCGGCAAATGATTACCTTGCTTGTGTACCGCGGCAAATGATTACCTCGCTTGTGTACCGCGGCAAATGATTACCTCGCTTGTGTACCGCGGCAAATGATTACCTCGCTTGTGTACCGCGGCAAATGATTACCTCGCTTGTGTACCGCGGCAAATGATTACCTCGCTTGTGTACCGTGGCAAATGCCCACAAGAACCGTGCTCACAATGCGTAAACCAATGTGCACTCTACGAGCACATTGGTAATTGGTTTGCGGTTTTCTTGGCCGGTTTCTCTATATTTCCATAAGTAAAAAGTTTTTTTTTACTGTAAATGGTTTACCGAAACCATTTTTTATTATTATTATTAAAATAAACATGATTTTGAGACTGCTTAGTAATCAGCCATGACTTGTTTCAATCAAGGGAGCATTCAAGTATTACGTATCGTAATTTGGGGGTCTTTGTATTATTTAAACAACGCGTTATGTAACATTTTTTTATTTTAATAAAAAACTAAGAAATTACATCTTCCAAATCGATAACCCCTTTAGTTTATGTTTTACGGGGTATCCCTGGATTGTATTGTACGTTATTTTATTTTTGTTTACCTAAGTTAGCAACCCTTTTATGATTTAGGGGGAATCTCTCGATTATATAGTAGGTGCGTACCAGTGACCTCTCTATAATTAGTACGTACTTTTATTTTTTACATTTGGAGCTTACCTCGACGACAAAGGAATGTCTATTGATTAAGATTTGGCAAAACGTAATTTTCAGCACAGAGGATAGTCACTAGCCAAGGTTAGCTGAGCAAACTCAACACACAATACTCAAATAGTAATTTTGAGTCAAATGAAAATTTATACCTACTTACGAAGTTTCGACGGAATATAGAAAGCCTGAAGATAGCTTCCAAGATCCAGCAGAACCTATACTAGCGTGGTATAGCGTTCATGTCCGTGAATCGCAATATTTACCTCGACCAAGAGCAAGTGAGAAAATGGATACTTTCTTGCCACCAGCCTGCCCAATCCTTCAAACCCTGTTACGTAAAGTTTAGGAAGTTGAGAGTTGGGGGATATAGACAAACGTTACAGTGCAAGAAACTTACTGGTAAAACTGGAGGCCACACCTGAATTAAGCCTGGGAGGGGGAGGTCTCTTTAGGGAGCTCCATGAGAACGGCTCCCGTCATGGATCTCCTGACTTTACCTGGCCCTACCCCAAGCTCCGTGAGGCTGATGGCCGCCCTCGCCTTCCTGAGGACGTTTACGTACGTGGCGCCCTCCCTTACGGCCTCTGGCTTGAGGGCCACCAGCACGGCGGGCCTCTTCGGCGCCTTGGGTGCCTTCTTTGGGGCCGCCGATTTGGGCCCCTTTGGTTTCTGGCCTGAAGTGGGAGCGGGAGCAGGGGCAGCAGTGGCCTTCTTGCCCTTACGGACCACCGTGGCCCACAACTCCCTCTCCAGGACCAGAGGCTGCACCTCCCTGAAGCCTCTAGCGACCTGCTCCAGGGCGCCTTTTGGCTCGAGGGCAGGGGCCTCTGCCCTTACGAGCCCGCTCGGTCTCTTCGCCTTGCTTGGCCTGCTCGGGTCCTTTGCCTTAGCCGGCCTGGCCTTCTTGGACAGGTTAGCCGGCGGTATGAGTGATGCCGGCTGAGCTGCCCCCCCCCACTCTGTCTTTCTCTCGCTGGGGGCTGGCTCTGTCGCCTGTCGGCCGCCAGGGAGGGACGGTGGGACTTCGCCGGCAATAGGCGGCCATCCTTTTCGAGGCCCTCCAGTCGCGCGCTGATGATCCCCCCAAAATGGTACATCAGCTCGCGCTGAAGGACCTCCATGCCCCGGGCAAAATCGTCCCGCGTTATGCACTTCTTTTTAGAGCGAGGGCTCTCTCTTTCCGAGAAAGCCCTACGCATAGCGGCCACCTCCATCTGTAGGGCCGACAGCTGCCCCTGCAGGCGCTTGTTGTCCGCCCTCAGCCTTTGAACCTCCTCGTCCTCTTTCCGGGAGGCCAGGGATCTAACCGCTTCGAGCATTTTGCCCGATGCATCCCTGATCTCCCGGATGCACGTCCCCTTCAGGTTCTTGGACTTCTTAATAACCCTCTCGATGACTGCCGCCCCTTCCTCAGCACTCGATTGGAGGTCTAGGGGTGCAGCCACAGAGGGGCAAGTCCCTCCGTCTCGTCCCGCTGGATGGAATCGTCCTCGGAGGCCGTTAGTGTGGACTCCGAGTCCGAAGGCCCATTCTTCAAGAATTTTCTGGCCTGGGAGAGCCCCACCGAATGTTGGGACCAGCCCCTGCCACTTGCCAGCACCCTTCCTCAGGATCTTGGGAGCCGATTTACCCGGATTTCCGGACCCAGCTCCCTCACCTTCCGATGCACTGTTCGCCCAGTGCTTCCGCGAGGAACCGCTCCGGGCCGAAAGTGCATCACATCCTATTTCGCTTGGCGGCGTGATCACAGATCATTGCCCGGTGGCGCATTTCGCATCCGTGTCACTCCTTTCCGTCCCGTTCCCAAACATATGGCTTACCGAGTCCAGTAATGGTTGCCTGTTGTCGTGGTCTTTTTTGTTTGTGTCCGTCCGTTTGTTTTGTTTTTGTTTGATATTTTTTTCCATATAGTTCCCACGAGTAGTAGCGTCATAAAGTCCATCTGGGCAGAGCGTCGTACCGGTCAAATAAGCCTATATACTGTAGGGGGCGGCAGGTACCTACAGTGGGGAGCTCTAACGACTGGACATCCTCCAGCCATTCATCCTCTCGCCGAGCCTCCAAAACTTAGGATTAGATTGCACTTTCGACGGTTATTAGTCCGTCAGGTTCGCAATAACCTAAAACGGAATATGCCGCACGTGGTTCGGCCGTTTTATAGAGGTATCCCCTCGTGGCCCGGACAAATGCCCCGACAGCCCCCGGCCCCCTAAGGGATTACGGTGTACGAGGGTTTTTTATAGTGGTTTTCCTTCCACGCGATCCGGGCAAATACCCCGACGATCCCCGGTCCCCGAAGGGATTACGGTATACCCCAGCATGCAGTCACTTTGACTCTGCTAAACAGAGTGGAAGCGGATGCATGCGGACCCCTATAGGCCAGATTCCCAACAACGACCATCATAGATGATCGGTGACTGATACCATGGCCCTTCCCCGTGTGAAGATTAGCCGCCAGGCCCAAGAGTCCACCAGAACGCGGTGGGCAGTTGGGGCTGGCGTTGCCCAGGGTGCGCCACGTGGACGCTCTTCGACTGCACCCCAAACTTCTAAAATATTAATAAATGACAACAAAAAATGTATGTAATTAGCTTCTAACTTGTTAAGTACGTTTAAAATGTAACTCATCCCTTAGTAATTGATCGTCAAAATTTTGCTAAAAATTTCATCAAATAGTCGGTAGGTATAACGGCCACTAAATACTAACAAAAGCTATTGAGGAGAGACAATATAAGACTTTATTTTTGAAAAATCAGAACAGAATAATTGAACTTGAACGTACCACCTTTCTGCCCTCACAGTCGTTCTGGTGGTCATAATAAAAACTAACCTAACCACCTTTCTGCCCTCACAGACGTTCTGGATGGTCATAAAAAAGAAACTAACCTAACCACCTTTCTGTCCTCACAGTTGTTCTGAGTGATCATAAAAAAAAACTAACCTATCCTTACCACCTTTCTGCCCTCACAGTAGTTCTGGGTGGTCATAACAAAAATTAACTTGAACCTAACCACGTAAAATGAAATACTTATACACGTGAACAACTCAACTCGTCGTCACATGAATCGAATGGTGCTCTCAGATTGGTGCAAATAACCGGTCGCTGTCGTTTCGCGTACTTACTCGCGCTAAATAATACAGTGGCTATTTTCACGATAAAAGAATATGATGTGTTATTTTACATGCTAAGTTATATGCACTTGCATGATATAAAATCCGTGGCCGAGTTAGTACATTTGGTGGCAATATATGAATAAGAAGAACAAGTCACATTAATTGTTGATCTTTACTTGACGCTTTCTATAGAATATTTAGTGGGCGTTGTAAAAAAGACGAATTAGTTTATTAGAGGCTATGTCATTTTCCCGTTGCTTAGTTATAAAATGGAGTTTAATCACGTGTCCAATAAATAATTTTGTGGCTTGACTTTATAATTTCCCTTAATATTGTATCGTATAACTTTTTTTTTTGCCCCAAATAAATATTTTTACGGTTTCGCAGTTTTTTCTATTGGTACGAAATGCATACTAATGTTTCTGTACTATGAACATACAAGAATGTAGTATTCTTACACATGTCTAGAAACAAGTTCCTAGGTCAAGAATATGCTTATTGTAATACACAATAAGCATATTCTTGACATAGGAAGTCATTTTTGAAATGGAAGTTATAGTTAAAACCAGTGTTTAAATAAAACACACAGATGTATTGAAAAACTTATATATTTTAATTAAATAGTTACATTAATCTTTACAGTTTCTCCCTAGCTAGTGACACGTTAGCATCGATATATTTAATGGTCAGAAATAATATTAAAAATAATAATTTATCTAAATAACGGATAAACAATAACCAAATCAACCTGATACTTAATAAGCGAAAAAAAAACAAACGCTAAGTATGTTGCCAGCGTGAAAAAATATTGGAATAACTGTAGTATTCATTATCAAAGGGATTTATCGTAACTATTATTCATATAAATGCGATTATTTATCTGGCAAGGGATTGTTTTTGTGTCGCGCCTGGCAACTCAGTTAGCGTGTAAACTAATTGTATAAAATAATTTATCTAATACGTTGAATACTACAATGATGAGGATAGCAAATTATAACATACATATTGATAGTTCAGCTCAATAATATAAACTGGAATTATTTGTATGTTAAAAACTCATTCTGATTGGACGTAGCGTAGTGTATATAAACCCAATACGAATTGAAACTCAAATGAAAATGTATACAAACCACTACATCCCAGTATTACCAAAAAAGGCTTACTGTGCTCTCAACTCTGTATGTTTCTAAACAACACATTTAATTCAAATTATCGAAGTAACATGTAATATTAAGGCTGTGTGAATACAACCTTAATATTACATTACCAAACGGGCTGGCACTGGACGGTCGGCCGTTGATGTTGTTTTTCGTACATTTTCATAACCGACGGCCGCATCCGTTTGGTGTGAGCGCTGCCTTGGTTCGGTTATTTACTCCAATTCAAATAACACATAAAAATGTATTACTTACTAATTAATGTACCCATTAGTTGTCCTTTCGAAAAGCATTCAAGTGTTGAAACAAGAACTTGTAAAGTTAGAACTTGAAACAAAATGCAACATTAGTTTTAACATAAGCAGAGCTCATGAGTTAGCTCTTGGAGCTAATCTTGTGAATTTAGAACATCTAAATTAAAAGTACGGACAGATATCGTTGGCCAAGAGTGTAATTAAGAAAAGGCTTCTCACCTAGAGGCTCAAATCGTTAGTTTATGTTAGCATGTTGGACAAAGTTATATTACTAAGGATGACTTATGTAGTAGGCTGTCCACTGACCAGGTTTCCACAGCCAGCTCCTCAACACTGTCCCGAACAACTATCGCCGGACCCTTATGTTAATGACTACGAGAAGACCAGCAAAGTACCCCCATGACAGTGAATACAAGAGAAGGGGGGAGAAGAGAAATGGAGGGCGAAATACAATACAATTACTGTTATACAAAACTTTACTAAGGCACGAATAACAACTTGTCACCTTAGTCGTTGCGACAATGTCTCGTCTGAATTTCACAGAATGATATTTTCTATATATTGCTTGTTTAGTTAGGAAGAACTAAGTTCAGAGTAAAGAGAATGCTTCAGTGTATCTCATCGAAACTCTTGAAAACAGCTCGATGTGTGAGAGCTGTAAACATCTGGTACATGTGGTCCAGTACAATCACTCTGTGAAACTCTCCGAGCACCTTAACAAACCCTAACACGCAAAGTGTTTGGGGCCTGAGAACTGACGATGCCCATAGCCAATGATGAACACCTTTTTACATTAATTTATGTTATTTTTAATTATATTTATTGCCATCGCCTAATTGTTTTAAGTATTACATTGTTATTGAGATTTTGAATTTGATATTTATGTCAAGCACATGTGACGAGTTATTAGCTACGAACATCGGCACAGTTCACGTTCAACTTACATTCGCCGGTGCACAAGTATCCGAGGATATTGTAGTGGCAACGAATACAGGCAGTATCCGAAGCCGCTTCCAAACTCTCTAGAGTACTCTAGACTATTGGCGCTACTTTTCTAGGCTACGGTCTACTCTCCTGTATGTTTGTGTGTGCACTCTACAGTCATACAGACTAGCCCAGGACTTTATCCAGAATCGCCAGTTAACATGTTGATAATTATATAGGTATACATTAAAAGTATTATTTTATTACTTGTAAAGTTCATAATATATGAATACCTCTGTAAGACATATTTCTAACATTCGGTTCTTACAATACATGATGAAAGCAACAAAACACTATTATTTTATTAAATTATAATTTTATTCAATTTGAATCTGTACAATATCAAAACAAGAATTAATCAGACATTTGTACAATATAAAATTACGGATACTTTTTTAAAGTTTATATTAATTTATGATATTTGCACGCACAAACACACAGAATTGTTTATATATAATCACGACAGCTCACAGCATTATCCAGTCTATTAATAAAAACATTTCATTTTACATTATCATACTGCGTCTGTAGTTATTGGGTATCGACACATCGACACTAACAAAGCATTTCTTTTGCAAAATAAGTAAAACATTCTGTTTCTGATACATTTTATTAAATATTATATTATTTTTTTTTTAATATCATCATTCATTTTATACATTTTTTTAAACAAAATCCTTTTTGTAATATTTTTTTTTCTTTTACAATAAAATCACGTCGAGTGCGTCGACACCCGAGTCCTCTACCTACCACCATATTGAGTCCGTATTATAGAAGAACATAATATTTCTCATGATTATACCACACACCGTTTTTATAAATTAGTTATTACATCGAATACAATTTATTAATATACATAATTTTATTGGTAATCAAACTCTGTCATATATAGGGTAAATAAAAGAAACGAAAACACTAGTTGTGTGACAAACAAGCGCAGACTGAGGAATAAACTATCGTTCGTTACAACTAGACGACGCAATGTGGGCCGGTGACGTCACGGGTTCACACGACACGACCGGCTCGAGTTCACACGCGCGAACAGTCTATCATTTGGTCAAGTACACGTAGTCGTGGAAGTAGAACAGTTTGTATGGGCGGGCGTCCTGCGGCCCGGCGGACAGGGGCCCGGGGCCCGGGGACTCATCGGCCGGGGCCCCGGGCCGCACGGGCCGCGAGTACGGGGTGGGCCGGACGCCGCGCTCCCGCCATGCCCCGCGTTACCTTGTACCCTGCAAATAAACAACTGCTATTACAATTAGAAATTTATGAAATGCATAGCATACTGATTGAGTGCCCGTGGCAGTCACAGTCTGATAATTTGAAGCTGAACACAAAGTCTAAACGAGCATATTTTCAGATCGAAAAGGAAGGCTGAAGAAGAAGATCTCCAAGCTGAAGGTCACCAAAATCAAGTCATTTATTCAAATTTGGCTGCAAAAAAGCTCATTTTTCAAAACTTTCTTCTTTAGTATTTAGCTGGCAGGAAGGAGTGGTGCCACAAACTCCAGCGGCACAGTTGTCTGTTCAGTTAGAATAATTACCTGTGTGGTGAGCGGCTAGGAGAGGAAGGGATTGGGTGTTTGTCGAGTGTGCGGCGGAGACCACGGCGAGGTGGAGCGCGGGGCCGGCACCGGAGGCACAGGGGCCCACGGATCTGCCCCATTGCCCATTGGGGCCTGTCCTCCAGGGGCCAGACCGCCGGGGGTCAGACCCAGGGGCGCGGCCGCCGGCGCGCCGAATGAAGGGGATGCCGTGCCGAAGTCGAGGCCCGTTAGACCCATTTGCTGTTGTTTCAGCTCGTTCATTGTTAGCCGTGCCTGAAATATGGAATATTAGTATATTTTAAATATATTAATATAGGACATCTT
This sequence comes from Sesamia inferens, assembly GCA_037179545.1. NCBI lineage: Eukaryota > Metazoa > Arthropoda > Insecta > Lepidoptera > Noctuidae > Sesamia > Sesamia inferens. The sequence continues at coordinate 33,519,674 of CM073926.1, read as the reverse complement.
TAGCTGTCATATTTCGTCAATTTGATTTATAAAAAAATATCTTCTTCTTCTTCTTCAGCCTATGGATGTCCACTGCTGGACAAAGGCCTCCCCCAAGGCTTTCCACGCTGACCGGTCTTGTGCTGCCCGCATCCATCGGCTTCCCGCGACCTTCACCAGGTCATCGGTCCACCTTGTTGGGGGCCTCCCTACGCTGCGTCTTCCAGTACGTGGTCGCCACTCCAGAACCTTACCGCCCCATCGGCCATCGTTTCTACGAGCAATGTGCCCTGCCCACTGCCACGTAAGTTTAGCAACTTGCAGAGCTATGTCGGTGACTTTGGTTCTTCTGCGGATCTCCTCATTTCTGATTCGATCACGCAGAGAAACTCCGAGCATAGCTCTTTCCATTGCCCTTTGCGTGACTCTGAGCCTTCGTATGAGGCCCATTGTGAGCGACCACGTTTCAGTTCCGTAAGTCATCACTGGCAACACACACTGGTCAAAGACTTTAGTCTTGAGACACTGTGGTATCTTGGACGACGAGAAGATGTAGCTTCCCGAACGCTGCCCAGCCGAGCTGGATTCGACGAGACACCTCTTTCTCGAAGTTGGACCTACCTAGTTGGACTGTTTGTCCCAGGTATATACACTCGTCAACAACTTCGAGTGCAGAGCAACCACTAGTTGGTAATTGGAGTGGGTGCGACATGAGAGTTCGACATGATCTTCGTCTTATCCATGTTCATCTTTAGACCCACTTGTTGGGAAGCTCTGCTGAGACCATTGAGCATTTTGCCCAAGTCTTCCAGGGTCTCAGCCATGACCACGATATCATCTGCAAAACGGAGATTAGTGATGTACTCGCCATTGATGTTGATGCCAAGTCCTCTCCAGTCCAGGAGCTTGAAGACATCTTCCAACGCAGCAGTGAACAATTTAGGAGATATGACATCTCCTTGTCTCACTCCACGCTGGAGTTGGATCGGTTTCGAGTCCTGATCCTGGAGACGGACTGACATGGTGGCGTTTTTGTACAAACACTTTATCACCTCAATGTATCGATGGTCAATTTGGCACCGCTGGAGAGACTGTAGCACCGCCCAAGTCTCGATCGAATCGAAGGCCTTCTCATAGTCCACAAACGCCAAGCATAGTGGTTTGTTATACTCCTCGGACTTCTGTATAACTTGCCGCAGCGTATGTATGTGGTCTATGGTGCTAAAGTCTTTTCGGAAGCCTGCTTGTTCGGGAGGCTGGAAGTCGTCGAACCTGCGAGCGAGACGATTCGTGATGACCCTAGAAAACAGCTTATAGACATGGCTCAGGAGGGATATTGGTCTGTAGTTTTTCAGGAGGGTATTGTCACCTTTTTTGAAAAACAACACCACCACGCTCCTGTGCCACGCCTTAGGCGTTTCGCCTTTAATAATGACGGAATTAAATAGCTTCTGAAGCGCTTTAAGAACCGGTTTGCCACCCGCTTTCAGAAGCTCAGCCGTAATTCCATCATCTCCAGCCGCCTTATCGTTCTTGAGCTGTTTCAGGGCCATACTAATCTCGTACAGGCTGATGGCCGGGATATCGTCGGTGTAGTGTCGGATTATTCTGGCTCTAGGATCATTAGCCAGGCTTACAACAGGTGCGTGTGTTGATGTGTATAACTCTCCGTAGAATTTCTCAATCTCACCCAAAATCTCGGGCTTGGAAGTGACGATCCTACCATCCCCAGTCTTCAGCTTCGCAAGTAGGCTCTGTCCAACAGACAAATCTCGGGCGAACACTTTGGAGCCTTTGTTCCGCTCGATAGCCTCTTTAATACAATTTGTATTAAATTGGCGTATATCGCGAGTCAGAGACTTTGAGATTTGTTTGTTAAGGCCTCTGATACGCGAAGCGTCATCAGGGGATTTTAAGACCACCTCCCGTCTTTCTTCCATTAGCCGACGGGTGGGACCGGAGATCTTCTTCTGTCCTTTTGAACGGAGGGTTTTGTAAAACTTGAACCCTTCCGTTTGGAGAGTTACCACAAACCTGTTGTTATAATCGTCCACATCTACGCATTCACCGAGGCATTCGAAGCGATTTTGCAGTTCGATCTGAAAGCTTTCGGGGTTTTGGAGTTGGGTTGACGCTGGACGGAGCGTAGACTTCATAAGTTGAGAGCGTTCGAGCCTAATGTTGAGGTTCAAGATGCCTCTAACAATACGGTGGTCACTCCCGGTTTTAATCGCATGGATCATGGAGACATCATTGAACACTTGCCTTCTCGTTGACATTATGAAGTCTATCTCGTTTTTGGTCTGACCATCGGGGCTAATCTAGGTCCACTTGCGGTGAAATGGTTTCTTGAAAAAAGAATTCATCACAAAGAGTCCTTCCTTTTCCATGAAATCCATTAGCATCTGACCTCGGGGATTCCGATTTCCAACTCCAAATTGCCCCACTTTCGTTTCGTCCGCCTCTCGCATGCCCAGTTTTGCGTTAAAGTCCCCCATGACAACAGTGTAGTGGGTTTTGGAGGAATGTACGGCTCTACTGACGTCCTCATACATAGCCTCCACCTCATCGTCGGAGTGTTTAGATTTCGGAGCGTTAACCTGTATAACCTTTAACGAATATCGTTTGGTTATTCTGAGTACAAGGTACGCCACCCGAGTCGAAAAGCTCCCGACTTTAACAACGTTGTTCACGAGGGACTTGTGGACAATAAACCCGACGTCACCCTGGGACAGCTGGTCGCCTTCCCGGAAATAGAGCAGGTTGCCAGACTTCAGGATTATCGAGTCCTCTCCCTGTCTTCGGAATATGTCCTCTCCCTGAATTCGGAATATCAAAAAAAAATATGATACCAAATAATTACACAAGGTATTTTCTACATTCTGTATAACTAAAATAGTGTTCATCATCATTCATCATCATTTCAGCCGAAAGACGTCCACTGCTGGACATAGGCCTCCCCCAAGGTTCTCCACGACGACCGGTTCTGCGCCTCCCGCATCCAGCGGTTTCCCGCGACCTTCACCAGGTCGTCGGGGGCCTACCCACGCTACGTCTTCCGGTGCGTGGTCGCCACTCGAGAACCCGTCGGCCCCATCGGGCATCGGTCCTACGGGCAATGTGTCCAGCCCATTGCCACTTCAGTGTTGCAATTCTTCGGGCTATGTCGGTTACTCTCGTTCTTCTGCGGATCTCCTCATTCCTGATTCGATCGCGCAGTGAAACCCCGAGCATAGCCCTCTCCATTGCCCTTTGAGCGACTTTGAGCCTTCTTATAAGGCCCATTGTTAGCGACCACGTCTCAATTCCATAAGTCATCACTGGCAACACACACTGGTCGAAGACTTTTGTCTTGAGACACTGCGGTATTTCGGACGAGAAGATTCTACGTAGCTTCCCGAAAGCAGCCCAGCCGAGTTGGATTCGACGATTGACCTCTTTCTCGAAGTTGGACCTTCCTAACTGGATAGTTTGTCCCAGGTACACGTAGCTGTCAACAACTTCGAGAACAGAGTCTCCAATCTTTATAGGAGTCGGTACAACATGGGCATTAGACATGACTTTCGTCTTGCCCATGTTCATTTTAAGACCGACTCGCTTGGAGGCCCTACTGAGGTCTTCGAGCATTGTACTCAGGTCCTCCGCGGTCTCAGCCATGACTACGATATCATCAGCAAACCGAAGGTGTGTCATGTACTCGCCATTGATGTTGATGCCCAGTCCTTTCCAGTCCAGAACCTTGAAGACATCCTCCAATGCAGCGGTGAACAGTTTCGGAGAGATAACATCTCCCTGTCTGACACCACGCTGCAGAGGTATTGGTTTCGAGGTCTGGTCCTGTATTCGGACTGACATGGTGGCGTTTTCGTACAAACCCTTCAGCGCTTCAATATATCGATAGTCTACTTGGCACCGCTGGAGAGACTGCAGTACAGCCCAGGTCTCGATCGAATCAAAGGCTTTTTCGTAGTCCACAAACGCCAAGCAAAGGGGTAGGTTATACTCCTCGGCCTTCTGTATAACCTGCCGCAGCGTATGTATGTGGTCTACTGTGCTGTAGCCTTTTCGGAAACCGGCTTGTTCGGGCGGCTGGAAGTCGTCAAACCTGCAGGCGAGACGATTTGTGAGGACTCTTGAAAACAACTTATAGACATGACTCAGAAGTGAGACGGGTCTGTAGTTTTTCAAAAGGGTGTTGCCACCCTTTTTGAAAAAGAGTACCACCACACTTCTGTGCCATGCCTGTGGCGTTTTTCCCTTATCTATGACGGAATTAAATAACTTCTGAAGGGCCCTAAGGATCGGTTCACCACCCGCCTTCAGTAGCTCTGCCGTTATTCCGTCATCGCCTGGCGCCTTGTTGTTTTTAAGCTGTTTCAGAGCCAATCGAATCTCCTGCAGGCTGACGTCCGGGATATCTTCAGTGTAGTGTCGGGTTAATCTTGCTCTAGGTTCTTCAGCAAGATTTAATGCGGGTCTTGTCGTTGAAGTGTAGAGCTGTCCATAGAAATTCTCGACTTCCCTCAAAAGCTCGGGCCCGGACGTTAAGATCTTGCCGTCGTCAGTCTTCAGCTTGCTTAGCCGGCTATTCCCAATAGTCAGATCTCTAGCGAAAACTAGAGCCTCTGTTTCGCTCTATAGCCTCCGTTATACGCTCGGTATTATACCGACGTAGGTCGCACTTCAGAGACTTTGCGATCTGCTTATTGAGCTGCCGGTATCTGCAAGCATCACTTGACGAACGCAAAATCATCTCACGTCTGTCCTCCATGAGCTCGAGAGTGTAGTCCGAGAGCTTTTTAGTTCTATTTGTACGGCGGGTCCTAAAATACTTAGTCCCGACCGTACGGACAGCTTCTACAAACCCGTCATTATATTCGTCCACGTCGCCACTTAGGCATTCGAAGCGATTTTGGAGCTCGAGCTGGAAACCCTCGGAGTTGTGGATCTGAATGGGTGCTGGCCGGAGCGTGGACTTCATCAGGCGAGATCTTTCGGACACTATGTTCAGATTCAATGTGCCTCTGACCATACGGTGATCGCTGCCGCATTTGAGCGAGTTGATCACTGAGACATCATTGAATATGTGCCTTTTTGTCGTCAAAATGAAGTCTATCTCATTCTTAGTGACCCCGTCGGGACTGATCCAAGTCCACTTTCGCTGTTCACGCTTTTTGAAGAAGGAGTTCATCATAAAGAGTCCCTCCTTCTCCATGAAGCCAGCTAACATGTGGCCTCGGTGGTTCCGACGCCCAAATCCAAAATTTCCCAGTCCGAGCTCTTCACCACTCCGTTTACCAAGTTTAGCGTTGAAGTCCCCCATGATAACGCTGTAGTGAGTTTTAGAGCTATGTATGGCTTTAGAGATGTCCCCATACATAGTCTCTACTTCATCGTCGGAGTGTGTCGAGGTCGGGGCGTATACCTGAATGACCTTCAGCGAATACCGTTTGGTTATTCTGAGTATCAGGAACGCCACCAAATAGTGTTACAATAGTCTAACGAATATAAACTTTTCCCATAAACAATGTTCTAAATTGTCTGGAAGCTTAAAAGAGGTATGGCAGATTTTTAGTTCAAGGTTTTAAGAGCGTCTTAAAAACTCGTAACAACCAAAAAATATAAAATATTTTAATATGATTTTCGATAACTTTTTCATATTTAGTTAAAGCCGGGTTATAAAGTAATTAATTAAAAATAGATATTATGTAAATTGCTTTTCCGGAGTGGCCATTTTTTATTATAAAAGGTTGCCAGACTAAATAATTATTGTTTGCAATGTAAAATCTCTAATATTTTCTGTAGATTTAAGATTTAAATTGTTTACCATTGTGCCTAGTACATTTAATGCTGATTAATGAATCAAGTACTGAGTCAAAAACCCTTTTTAACGGATAAATTGGATGGGTGCTGGCTAAAAATACTTCCATCCAGAGCTGTAAAAAAAAATAATGTGACGTTTCGTTTTGTTTTGAACGGTTTTCAATCAAAAAAAAAATCATAGCTCACTTGCGCCCGCGCTAGTTGTGTTTTCGTCGTTTTCGCTGCTTTCCTGTTTTCTTTATTGTTTTTGACCCGGATTGCCTAAGGACTTTTGTTTTCGCTTGTAATTATACGACTCGGACTGTTTATGGACTGTGATATTGCCTCTCTGTGACTTGTGCGTGCTTAAGGATTCCGATTCTGCCCTGTTTCTTGTTTGTTTACCCGGTTTTAAAGCCAAAATGAGTGGTCGAGGTCGTGGCCACGGCAGAGCCTGTATGACTACACGCATTTTGTGTGTTAACTGTAATATATGCATGAATACATTACGCCGTTATTCGGGCATAGACTTGAATCCCCGCGTCACCGCCTTGCTCGCAAGTTGGATCTACCCAAAAGAAGTAAGTACCTATTTTTTACTTTTATTTTACATTAGTATTTTTGATTGCAGTGTATGTGTAATTCAACCACACTTTGTACCACGGCAATATGCATAAAAAATGATGAGATGTTTTACATACAAAAATAAAACATGCTGACCGACGGCATTTATTATATTTTTGTAAAACACTTCATGGTATCATAGGTAGATTTATAATGTTGTATGTCCTATGGGCTTGTTGCCTGTTGAAAATGAACATTAAAATAAAGCCCTTGAGTAATATTTATCATTAATTTGTAAAGTAGAAAATGGAATCTGTGAAACTATTTGAAAATGAAGTGGACATTATATCGTAGTTACTCAGTGTCAAAAAGTCCAGTTTATCGGGTTTGAAAATCAATTAATGTCCCAGAGATTTTATTTTTCTACTATACAGAAGAAACTTGTACAGTAAAAAAATAAAGCATAACATTAACTTATAATAATAAAAACCACAATTGCTCATTCTTGTCAGTGAACATAAATTGTTTATCAGTGTATGTATTTAATAATCTTGTTATTTTTTAATATGTGTATAAAAAGTATTTAGATCTGGTTGTCTTATTCAAATATCTAGTTATTTAATTGGAGATTTTCTCTTTCAGATGAATGAGACTGATTATATTTGTGAAGCATGCAGAGATATTTTGATGGCCGCAGTGAATATCAATTTACAACAAGACATTTCTACTAATGATGGAGAACAAGCTGAACCAAGTCAGAGAGGTCACATTCTTGTTTGTCTCATCTGTGGCAGCTCAATTGCACGAAGGCAAAGCGACAAAATACTAAGAGACAATCCTACTGAACTGCAGCAGTCCATGATTGATATCATCAAGAACAGGGTAGCACCACGGCAGGTAAATTGATTGCAGTTACTGCACAGTTTTTGTCCCATTGTGTATAAGAATCTGTCGTAGTTTGACATCTACTAACTATTAGTGAGAGTGCATTACCTGTCTGAATAGCTATGGAAATAAATAAATATTTTGTTGGTCCTGCAACAGAATATTTATTTATTTTTATAGCCATTCAGACAGCCAAGCAAAGGACCTCAGTCTGTTGCAGGACCAACAAAATATTTATTTATTTATTTCTATAGCCATTCAGACAACCTCAATGTAGGTCTCGGGTTCAATCAGTCAGGTCTTGATGGAAAATGAATATATATTTATAAGTAATATATATATGTCTGTGTGTATAATTGTAAACTGTGTAATGAATGAGTGAACATTAATCGTGAAAATATTTATTTTGATTGTAATAAATTATTAATAATAATAAATAACAATTATTTAAAAATAAAACATTTTCAGGTAATGACTTCAGATAGGGTGTGCCATGCATGTTGGTTGCGAACTCAGAGAGAAGTACGGAGAATGCATCGAGCTGAAAGTGAAAGGATCCAACAACCTGCATCAGATATCATAGATCAAGAAGAGTCTTTAGAAGTAAATGAAGCAGGACCTCACAATGTGGAAGAAGAACCCATCACACAAAATATAGTAATACCTGGTTACAAAAGAGCTGCAAACAGCAACAAACGGTGTGTTTTTCCCAATTGCCCTTGTACAACACTAAGAAGCATATCTGATCAGTTTCGGGCAATATTGGTTAAGGATTACAAATTCTACATACCTAATTTAGCACGTGTATGTGATGACCATTTACACAGTAATTTGTGGGAAACCCTTTATGAAGCGGAAAACTCAATTTCGTCTTTTAGTACGGATCAAATAGCACATGTTTTTTCATTTGTAAATTCTTTTAATGTATCCTTAGGTTTTGAAAATCCACTAGAAATGGATGATCCGATGTTTTTTTATTGGTTTGGATACACAAAAGATAAATTCCGCACATTATTAAATGAAGTGCCTCGTTTAAATGAAATACGAAGAGGAAGATTAGGTTTAGCCATATTACTACTAAAAATGAGAACTGGAGATCCAGATACCAGAATATCTTCTTTAATTGGAATGCCACGACGAACAATGGAGACACTCATTAATAATGTGCGCGAAATACTTGTGCAAGATTTTGTACCAATGAATTTAGGTATAAATCATTTATCAAGAGAGCAGTTGCGCCAGCACTCACTTTTAATCCCTGAAGGTCTATATGGGAATGGGAATAATGCCATAGTTATCTGTGACGGTACTTACATTTATATACATAAAAGTTCAAACTATATGTTCCAAAAACAAACTTATTCATTACATAAGTACCGTAACTTAATTAAGCCATTTTTAATAGTAGCTTGCGATGGGTATATTGTTGATGTTTTAGGCCCATACAAGGCAACTACATCAGATGCTGATATTATGACTAGCCTCTTTTCAGAAGGATCTGCTCTAAGATCGTATTTTTTAGAAGATGATGTGTTCATTTTAGATCGTGGCTTCAGAGATAGTATTAATTTATTAGAAGGATGTGGGTACAGAACCTGTATGCCAGATTCAATTCTAGAAGGCGAACACCAATTAACTACAATTCAAGCTAATGAGAGTCGCTGTGTGACACTATGTAGATGGGTAGTAGAGGCAGTAAATGGTCATTTTAAAACTAATTTTAAGCTGTTTAGACAAGAATATTTTCATTTAGCTCTACCCAATATGTTACAATTTTTTTCCATTGCAGCGGCACTATTAAATAGATTTGGTGTTCGCTTCCAGGACAACGATTATGCAAATGAAATATTAGAAATAATTAGAGAAAGAAAAGCTCTTGAAAATAATCTGGCACATATGGTTAATGAATTAAATATGAATCGACGCACATCCTTATTTCAAAGTATTACTGCTGATAGGAATAATGTTTTGTATTTTCCAGTATTGGAATATAGGGATTTAATACTATTTGCATTAGGAACTTACCAAATAAAGCAAGCTCGATCGTATTATGGCGAGCATATACGATTTCATGGGGGGTACAGAATTGAAGTCAGTAGAGATCAAATAGAATCATCTGAACACAATCTTAGAGGCAGTGATGACGCTATTTAAATAAGAGGCAGAATAAAATCCAGACACGTAAGTCGGAAACAATATTATGTTTACGTTTTGATCGAAAATAATATACCTGGACGAGCAGGAATTAGTGAATATTGCTGTAGTTGCCTCGTAGGTCGGCGTACCCTGGGATGTTGCGCTCATGTAATGACCATTGTTTGGTATTTAGGATGGGCCAGACATCAACAAAATATATCTGCGCCTGCTGCTTTTTTAGATGATGTTATAGTTATGGAGGAAGATTAAGATTAAAATATTGTAAAAACAAATCTTGTTTTTTTTTTTTTAACTATTTTCCTTACCTTATTCATACGCATTAAGAGGCTATAAGAGGCCCAAGTGCTGCCCCCATTTTAAATGAATTGTTTTAAGTTTTAAATTGCTGTATTTGTAAAGCCTAGCTAGACCAACTGCCTCTGTGGTAGAGTAATTTAAGCATTTGCCTTGTGCCTGGAGGTCGTGGGTTCGATCCCCGCGGGAAGTATACGTTGTTGTTTCCAAACTGGAAACCAGAACAACCAGGTGATTCAGGCCTATAGTGTCCTAGTCAGTTTGGCTAGGACACTAGAGGCCTGAATCACCTGGTAGTTCTGGTCTACCCTTTAGGTTACGGAGATCAGACGGCAGTCGTTCTGTATAAAAGCTAAGTATGCATCCAGGAATGCGCCAAAATGAAGAAGATTGGTAAAGCCTTGCCTTCAAATTATACATTACTATTTATTGTAGGAATGAAGAGTTTTTGCCAAAAACTGCCACTTGGCGAAAACGTCTACCATCACAAAGAATCCCGTAATATACCTAGGTACATATATTAGTTTAAAGGATATTTGATCACTGATATCTCATAATATCCACTCAATAGCCTTCTCTATCTATCTCTCTTTCACTACGCGCAAAGAAAGGAGTTCAAGAGATTAGGTGGTCATCAATCCTCGTTGGACCCATATCCCAGGTTGCTTAACCTGTTAAATCATTAATAATCTTAACTACTTGGCGTAATTATCATTCTGCCACCTAGCTATTTCAATTTAAGAATACTAATAAAAGATTGTTTAATGATACAACGGACAAAACATTGACCAATAATAACATAACCTACAAAACTTCTAAGCATAATAACTCAAAAACTCGGCCTCCTAAAATAGCGATTTTTTTTTCTTTTGAAACAGTAATACATGCTCTTTCAAACAAGGTATATTTCATACATAGACGCTTACTTTATTTATTAACTAAAATGATGTATGGAAAGCTGCCATACCTCTTTACCACAAGGCCATCTTCGTGAGCGTAAAAATGAGATATCTTTGTTATTTATATTATGTTAGTAATATTCGATCTCTGATCGTAAAGACACCAACTGACCGGCTGCGGCGGCGCGAACATGGGCGCGAAGGGATTGGGCGGCGTCGGCGCCGCGCCCGGAGCTGTCGCCAGCAGCCGCTCCAGGTTCACCAGCGACGAGTTCTCTCCGAGGAACGACGACGGGGACTTCTTGGTGCCGCCCACGGTGCCTGCCGGCGGGGACGACGGTTTGGCTGTTAAGTTGTCGCCTGGAAGTGAGACAATACTGTTTACAAATACCTCGTACAATATCAATATTTAGACAACATTTCTCAAACTAAATTCTCGCGTCACTATCAAGTCTAATGCAATCGTTAAAACCGTTAGATGTTTTTTAAGGTTCCTTAAAACTCGTCGACGTGACCCTTACTCATAAAATTACTCAAATGCAGCACACGTCCATGATGTCCTATGGCATCTACTAACTCATATAAAACTGATTTCAAGTTTGATGAGTACGGTCTTACCTAATGCAGTGAGGTCGAAGGGGTCTGACTCAGCGTTGTTGTTGTGGTTGGTGCGCGGCCGCTGTGACAACGCGTCGAACTGCTCCAGTTCTGACGAGGACGGAGATGATAGCACAGACACAGGAGACTTGCTCTGGAAGCAAATTTATCATGTCAATATATTGCAGAACCTAGATGTGTGTCTGTCTATATGTGGGCCTATACTCCTATGGTTTGGGTAGTTAACTAAAGGTAAACAAAAACCACGTGTCTTAGTTAAATTGTACTCTTGAATTTAACAACGTTATTAATAGATTGCCTGCCTATGGTACTCAGGAATAGTGTAGCTTTATATTACTGAAGGAATGTTGCCATCGGACCAGTATTTACAGAGATTAGCTATTACAAACATAACACACAAACAGCTTTACTCAACACCACATGTTAATTTTGATATCCCATAACTCTATTCTACTAGCTGCGCCCCGAGCTTTCACGCACATAAATTTCGATCCTGTGGGTAAAAGTATCCAGTATCCGTTAATCCTAGTTACAAACCACCACCTGTCTCCCAAATTGGCATGCAAATACTGGACTGATTATTCGAGTTTTGTGTGAAAGAACAAACATCCATCTATTCATCCATACCAGATTTCGCATTTATAATATTATTAGTAAAAAAAAATCACTAGTAATAAAATATGTGTTCCAAAAATGCTTAGTTACAAAGACTTAAGATATGTGTGTTATCCAAGGTACAGTGAACAAAATTTATAATTACCGTTAATAAATACTGTAACATTGTGATATTTTATTAAGTGTGATTTCCATTCATAATCGTGGTTTTATTGAATTAATTTATATGAAAAATAAAAACAAAGAAAATGAGAAAAGGAGGGGAGAATTAGGACTATTATAGTCCACCACGTTTCGCCAGAGCCGAGTTCGTTGGTCAGCAGGGTGCACCACAGGTAAGTGTAGTTGAATTGGATCAGAAAATGACATTTGAAAAACAATTCATTTGCCAGCTGATCCTTTGATATTATATTCATACCATACAAAGACATTAAAATTATATTTACAATAGACAGGACATCACGAACAAAATCGTAAGCCAATACTTCTGACAAATTGGTTAAATGTCCCTCAGTCTAGTGTGGTACTCCTGCGCGTCAAGACGTAATTTGTGTCCACCAAGAATAAATATTTTCTAAGGAAATATGCCATGTTGCGCTTTGCGTTACTGTACATCTCGTTATGGTAAAAGACTGCACCTAACTTCGTATTATTTTCGTATGAATTATTTATATTTACTCTGTAATTAAAATTTAAAAAAATTCCTAAATAGTGCTAGAAACTTTTCTATTATTGTAATAAGCGCCCTCTATTGTTGAGTAGTTTTACTATTTTCTTGTAGAGATGTAGTAATGTTGTTTATCGATGTAGTTATCGATAATTTTTATAAAATTGAAAACATATTGCTATATTTTATTGACATTTAAAATATAGCTAAATAAACTTAAAATATTTCTATTTTTCAAGTTTATTTGTTGTTAACTCTATTTGAACATAATCATGTCATATTAATGAACAAAATTTAATGAATAAGTACTATTCATTCACCTAGGTTTTTGTTATTTTAGATTTCCGAATAAAAATAATGTTGTACGTGAAAAGTGGAAACGATTTGTTCAGATAGTCCGTAGAGAAGAAAATTGGCTTCCGTCTGCTTCGTTGAAATTATGCTCGAAGCATTTTAAAAAAGAAGATATTTACTTTGGAAAGTCCGGTCGATCTTTAAAAAAAGGATCGGTACCTTGTACTAGATATGAAATAGTAACTTCGGTAATTTTCCACTTAACCGTACAAATTGAGATAATATTTACGGTTAAGTGGATAAGTACATAAATTACATAACTTATTTATAATGAAACATGTTCATGATATATGTAGGTACTGTAGGTAGGTATATGTAGTACAATGATTGCGAGCTACTTTGTGATTTTTTACCTTAAAATTAGAGAAAAGATGTTCAAAATTTCATTCAGACGTTAGTTTCGTCGAGTTAAAGTCGGGGTACATAGACCAACTACGGCTGGCGTAGCTTAACTTGGTCGATTGACCTGTGCAGCTACAATAGGGACGTTTCCTGAGTTAAAAAAAAATATTCTATTTAGTCCGTAATTCAGATTATAGAAAAATATTGGATACCTATATTTCGTTTTATCAAATCAATAAAAATTGACAAATATAAAAAGCATCAAAGATCAGGAGTAGTGGATGGTGACGTCACTGGCCGCACACGAGTTTTCAACGCGCTGCGTCGTTTTCATTTTTTGTTTATATGAAAAAAGGACAAATACGTGTCTAGTATTTTTGGGAAATCTGACTGACGGACTAATTAGTTTTTTTCAGTCAAATACTCTATTATTTATATACGACCCTCTCACTGTTTTGCAACTTATATTTAAATTAAAAAACTTTCAGCAACTGGTTATGTTATGTTATAACAAGATGCGAACGAAAAGATTTTTTTAGTTTTTTTGTTAATAAGAAAAATATATTTTTGTTATTACTAAAATTATTGCCGATCAAACACAAGTTTTCAAGTTTAGTATAGATTAATGCGGGCACGACTTACATTTTCATAATTTCAGGATTATTACATAAACCCAGAAGTTACTCGAATTGCTACACCAGTCAATGTTGAAATTTCAGACTGAGTCTATCTTCGACACTCCAAGAATAATTGCACTGAAGGCACAAGTTGAAAAGTTACAAAAACAAAAAGTGCATCATCAGGCTAAAATTAAGAAAATATATAACAAAAAAGATATTTAAAGCGTAAAACGCTTTATCACTATCCTTTTTGTTATGTAGTTTCTTAATTGTTTTGTTATGTAGTTTTGAATCGAACTTAAAGGATTTCGTTGACCACATAGAAAAAAGTTTAACGTCCAAAAAAATATGGCAAACACTTTTAAAGCTGCAGCAAAAATGCAAGCCATATTTGATAGACTCAATAGAAATGCCACTAAGACAAAATTATCCCGTCATAAATTTTGACCGTCTCTTCGTAAATTTGCTCTAACCCTTCATTATTACTTTCCTGCCGCTTACAATTATGCCAGAAAATGTTACAATAAGGTTTTCCCACACGTTAGAACATTACGCAGATAACAGTAAATCAGCCCCGACTCATGAATCGATCTTCACCATTATTGATCCATGGCAAAGCGAGACCTCAAACAGCACGAGAAAACATTTTGACCCTTTAGGAACTGCAATTGAAAACCCTTCGTCGCCCTCCTTATTTGCCAGACCTTGCTCCAGTGGACTACCATTTTTGTCGTGATTTGGACAATTATTTGCGTGACAAGAAGTTTTCTTCCCAGGAGGCAGTTCTGTTTTCACACAGTTTGTACGGTCTAGATCCTCAGAGTTCTATCGCAAAAGCATATATGACCTTCCTATTAGAAGGCAGCAATGTATAAATAATAATGGTAACTATTTTGATTAAATGAATAAGTTAAAAATTAAAAAAATAAACAATTAAGATTTTCAGTACAAATCAGCAATTTTAAACTTTAGCGCCTATTATATTAAAATAATTATATAAATAAACAACTGTAAACATTGAAATTACCTATAAATTTTCTGCTTCTTAATTTTTTTGTTTCAAACTATCAAAATGCGAAAACTTCTTTAAATATTATCGATAACTTTAAATCGAAATGATACAAACTCTACTACAGTTTTTAGTATTGCTATTTAAAAATATTTGCAAACAAACGTGTAAAAAGAATACAGTAGAATCCCGATTATCCGGATCAATTGAAACCAGGGGTATTCCGTATAATCGAAAATCCGGATAATCGATTTCAAAGCAAATCAAACAATATTAAAACTTTAATATATTTTTTATTATGTAACGGATTTTACATGTGTCATTTAGAAAATACGATATATAAAAAACGAGCTTAACGATAGATAATGAATTACATAATATCTTTATGTAATTTAGAATTTTGATTGGAAATAACTTGTTATTAATCTTTGACGTAATGAATCACATCTTTGCATTGCGGCCAAGTCCCTGATGCGCTTCAGTTGTAGCAACTGTATAGGATCCGATTCGTCCTATCTTTCAAGCCACTTAAAAGCCACATCTAGAGCTTCAAAAGCTTCTGCGTGAGATGGTACATTCTTCTCCAGTTTCAGTTTCTTCTTCATCTTCTCTCTCGTTACTGTTCAAATCCTCAATGATTTCTTCATCAGTTAAGATTTGGAATCCAGGGTCTTCACCATCGCAGTTCATCCACTCCTTAATGCTCTCTTCATCGCACCCTTCACCAATGCTAAGAATTTTCATTGCTTCTGTTATTTCTTTAATATCGTCGTGCAGATCAATTGAAGAATTAGATAGAGTTTAATTTTAATAATTTATTCCACGCCCTTTTTAATGTTTGCGATTCCACAGAGTTCCACGCTTCTACTAGCATATAACAACAATCTTTTAATCAATCTTAGTATTAAAAAGACACAAAATAGAAATTCGGGAGATTAGGGTGCGAAACTAGCCACTAAAAACTAATTTTCGCCACTAAAAGGGGGGCCTAAACCACCAGTTTTACTGGAAAATCCACCAAGTTGGCAACACTGACCAACACTATCCCGCAAACAAATGAAGAAACTTGTCGTAACATGTCGCGTTACACCGTCAAAATATTTTAAATTGACAAGTAGAGCCGAGACGACTGAGTCCGGATAATCGGATGTCCGGATAATCGATGTTCGGATAATCGGGATTCTACTGTAATTTTGCTAAAAACAAAATGCAAACAAAAATTGCAAAACAAAATACGCTTTATGGCCTAAAAGGTTTATTATACTAAAAATCGCAATAAACTGAGTATTATACTAATTCGTAAGCAAAACATATATAAATTACCAATAGACGCTGTCACGGAAAATGAATAGTAGCGAATAAAATTCTAAAACAGTTTTTGATGTTTGTACAAGACTAGTCTCACTTAATTTGTTTACTTTTCAATATTTATTTACCCGATTTGAATTATACTAGGGTATTAAATCGGATCTGGCAACATAGACCACACTAGCCACCTACCGGGCAATAGCTGAATATATTTTATATAAACTTTTTCATTTTTACTATTTTGATGTCTCCAATTGTCGATCTAATTTTGCTATATTGTACTAGATGGCGGAACTGAGACATGGGATTACAGTTTTTCTATGCCATTTTGACACATGCCCTCTCTATTTATCTTAAATCTCTTTGATACCATAGAATTATGGGATATTAAAAAAACCGGCCAAGTGCGTGTCGAAATCGAGCATGTTGGGTTCCATACCATTTATTAACAAATTATCTATAAAAATCCTCGCTTTAAAATATTTATTTTATTCTGTTTTTTAGTATTTGTTACTATAGCAATAATAATAATACTTTTAATTGTTAACACAGGTAATAGAGATACAGTTCTTGTTTTTGATGAGCAGAGCGCTATGTTACGCCAGTAGGGCAGTAGGTGTACAAATATACATGCAAATCTAGACTATTTATTATTCCTGTCATAACTAATTAAGGCATCATTAAAATGTAAAAAAATCTACGTCAAAATAATTATGATGTCAAAAAAAAATATCAAAGTAATGAAAAAAAAAAAAGAAAAATTAATTGCGATTCTACATTAATTCGTCATTAAGGTACAGAAATACATCAACAGTCTCACGGTCCACGAGATACACCGCCTGGTGACACACAGACAGATGTGGAGTCGACAGTAATACGGTAATACTAGGTTTAGCTTTACTACGACAATTTCATTTTTATCTTACCCTTGCGTCGTCAAATATACCAAAATCCAACTGCGAAGACTTACATAACAAAATAATGTTCAAATTAGTATAATGTAGATTTAAAACAAAGTACACTACTTCTTAAGCTAAACAAAAAAAAAAAAAAAAAAACCAAGTGACTTCGTAATCGTGACTTTTTATTTTTAAGAGTACTTACGTTTATTCCTGCGACAGGGGCCCAGGGGTCGGGGGGTGCGGCCGCAGGGGCCCAGGGGTCTTTCGCTGGACTACCTACAGCTGACCACGCGTCTGACGATGTTTCCTGTACATATAAGAAATTAATTTTAAACAAAATTACGTATATTCTTAAAACTTTAGATATAAAACAAATTAGCATGTGTAGCACAAAGCATTATTCCCCTTATTCATAAACGTTGCTTAAAGTTAACTAGTGATTAGAGATTGTTTAACCATACATTTTAGATGTTTGCACGTCACTTAAATTTAATCATCGTTTATGAATAAACCCCTTAAACACTGTGGTGTTTATTCATAAATGATGATTAAAAGTGACGTTAAAAGGTCAAAATGTATGGTTAAGAATCGCTAACCACTAGTTAACTTTAAGTAACGTTTATAAATAAAGTGGTATGTTTTTATGTGAATACTTCAAAACCTTCAAATAATATAACTACCTATATAGTGTGTTCAAGAAACAACTCACTTATTAGAACATTGTTCAAACCTACGATCTATAACTTGTAAGTCGCTGCCGATACCGATAGCCCACCGCTACTGTCCTAATACACTATTTCTATCAATTTGAATCATTTTGATGCTTATTAATTTATTTTAATTATGTTGAAAGGTCAAATAATAGCGCGTTACGTAATTACCTGCAATTCCTGTTAAACCAAATTCATGTTACCAACATAGCATACCACACAAGTCAAGCTTTACTCAGATAACTTCCTTTAAACATCTTACCATCGGCTCGGCAAATATACCAAATTCATGTTACCAACATAGCATACCACACAAGTCAAGCTTTACTCAGATAACTTCCTTTAAACATCTTACCATCGGCTCGGCAAATATACCAAATTCCAACTGCATAGAGTTGTAGAACAAAAAAAAACAACAAAGGTTCGATTATTGGATTATACATTTGAACAAATAACATAAACTCGTACGATATGAACGAGTAGCACTTGTTTTTTAAAACACATACATAACATTATTGTTCAAAATGACGACTTTTAAAATTACAATCAACTAACAACTATAGATAGTTCAATCCACGAAGACGCGCCCCACCAATTTTAGGTTGAGGGGATCGCGGGGCGCGGGGAGTTTTCTCCGAGCGTCAGTCACGGACCGTCAGTGGTTCGATGCACACAAGTAGTACAACCTGTATTTCAAAAATCCAGACTCGACACGAAAGTTGCTCTACTTTATATTTTTTTTAAATGTCGAAAAAATCTCAGCGTGTTGTACTTAAAAGCCAGGTATGTAAATTATTGTTACGAAACACATAAAATAATAAAAGAAAAGTAGTTTAATTCAAAATTAAATTTTACTAACTAGACTTCATTTTATATTTAAAAGTAAGACTAATGTTATTTCTTTTTATTTTTTTTTTAATTGTAGGCAAGAGAAATTATTTCTAAAGTTTACGATTTCATGAAAAAAGAAGCAAGTCAAAATTTTGCAGAAAAACTCACTGATGCTCGATGGAGAACCGCACAGGCTGTTGGAATATCTGAAAGCACAGTGACTAGAATTCTACGCGAAAGAAAGGCTTATACTGAGACAATAAAGCAAACTACAGTATCTACTATGGAGTCTAATATAACTATGGAGACGGATGCGATAGTTTCTGTAGTCCAAAGTGAAGAGCGTACAACAGAGCCGACTACGGAAATGGATATTGATTCTAAAAATGAAGCGAGTACGTCGCATTCGAATTTAGCAGGCAGAAGTGCTTCTATTTTTACATCACCTATGAAGAAGAGAAGGGTAAGACCACGAAAAATTAATTTAGACAAATTTGATATTGGTGTAGTCCGAAGAACTATCCAAAACTGCCATAAAGAACATCATCAATTTCCAACATTATCACGACTTAATACTATTTTGAAAGACCGTATACAATTTAATGGATGTAGAACCACCCTAAGAACATTGTTACTTAAGCTTGGTTATAAATGGAGAAAAACTGAGAATAATAGGAAGGTCCTAACCGAAAAACATGATATTCAAATGTTAAGATTGAAATATTTAAAACAGGTAAAATCTTTTCGTAATGCAGGTAGACCTATAGTGTACACAGATGAATCATATATTCATACCAACCACGTGCAAAAAAAATCTTGGGCCGACAAAGGCTCTAAAACAGCAATGAAACAAAATTTAACAAAGGGTGTGCGCATAATTATAGTACATGCCGGAAGTGATGAGGGTTTCGTACCAAATGCGTTGTTAACGTACAGAGCAGAGATCAAATCCGGAGACTACCACGATAATATGAACTCGGATAATTACTTAAAGTGGCTTAAGGAGAAACTAATACCAAATCTCCCAAATGATGCCGTGGTAGTCTTGGATAATGCAGCCTATCACAATACTAGTTCGGAAAAAATACCCACATCCAACTCCAACAAATTAGACATGCAAACTTGGCTGAATGCAAAAAATATCCATTTTGTACCAACCTACAAAAAGCCTGAACTTTATGACCTTATATTAAAAAACAAAGAAAACTTCCGCAAGTACAGAGTTGACGAATTATTAAAGGAATATGGATTCACAGTGCTTCGGCTGCCTCCTTACCACCCAGAGTTAAATCCAATCGAAAACATTTGGGGTATTGTAAAAAACGACGTTGTTAGCCGCAATATCAATCAAAACTACACTTCGATTATGCCCATTTTAAATGAAGCATTTGATCGAGTAAATAAAGATGTCTGGTTCAATACTTGTCAGCACGTGGAAAAAATAGAAGACGAATACATGAGACACTGTGATCTTGATTTCAATTTTATTATAAATGTCAGTGATACTTCAGAATCTGAATCAGACATTTCTGAAACGAGTGATTGACGATTTTTATTTCAATAAAAAAAGTTCCATAAAACTTTTTCACGTATTTCATTTATGTCTCTAATTACCTCCTATTATTATATAAAAATGGTATTATAATCGTATATTAAATAATAATCACATAAAATATCCACACCTCAATTTTCCTTGCAGTCGGGTAAAGAGTATAAAATTGAAGTAGAGCATCTTTCACTTTGACCATGACACTCTCTCCTGATTAGTCAATTTATTGTAGTGTGGGTGTGCACTCATAGATAATTATTGTGTACGGATAACACTCAAACATTGACGGAAGCTTGCACACATACAGTATGTTAAGAAAACCCTGTCCGACCCATAAGGATAATAAAGGTTAGGTAAACACATGACCAAATATAATATAAAATTTTAAGTATTTATCGTAGTACCAATACAAATGAATTTTGAAATAATCTTTTTTTCCCGCGAATTAATTCCAATTTCCCCGAAATTTGGTAATTTTTAAAAAGTGACAACACCGGTATTATTATGAGCGAATAGCGATGCGACCACGTGCTGCGTGTCCTGCCGCCCGGCCCCCGCGGGCGGCAGGCGAAGGGTGGTCAACGCACATTTATTAAGTTACCTCCTTTTGCGAAATAATATTTATTTTTTTTAGGGGGATTTTTTTTTTTAAGTTTAACCCGGTTTTGTATGCATTAGTAGAATCAGTTATCGATACCTAACAACACCTTCACGGGTCGGACAGGGTTTTCTTAACATACTGTATACTATAAACGGTTAGGAGAAATAGTGGGGCGCGTCTTCGTGGATTGAACTATCTATACCTATATTTTTTATGGGAAATAAGTTGATTTCAGAGCATTATTCAAAATGCATTAAACATATTTGCAGTTGGCGAAAACTTTATTTTCTATGAATTAAAGTTACTTTTCCATAAACCCTTATATTTTTAATTTTTTGCGAATATGGCGCAAACGGAGATTCTTCTTCTTCTTTTTAAGCTTATAGATGTCCACTGCTGGACAAAGGCCTCCTCCAAGGCTTTCCACGATAACCGGTCTTGTGCTGGGCTCGACCTTCACCAGGTCATCGGTCCACCTTGTTGAGGGCCTCCCTATGCTTCGTTTTCCGGTATGTGGCCGCCACTCCAGAACCTTACTGTCCCATCGGCCATAGGTTCTATTTAAAATTAAGTGGCAGTGAGTAGGGCCACTGCCACTTAATTTTAGCGACTCGAAGAACTATCAGAAATATATATAGATTAAGCTATGAAAATAATTGTATGATATTTACCTGTCGTGGTTGTTCGTGACCTCCCCAGGCGTCGACCATGGGAGGTGCCGAGCCAGCGACGGGACTGCTGAGGTTCACGTCCAACAGGTCCAGCAGGTGTGACTGTTGCTGCGAGGACTGGCCCTTCTTAGGTGGCGGCAGACCGTCTGTCGTCCTGTGCAACATTGAACAGACTTACTTGTCATGTATTGTAGGTTTTGATAAAGTAATAATTTATTGATTAACTTCAATGTGGATACATTCTCTATGAGGTCTACTTGATATACGGTATATGTATTTGCAAATTGGCATTGGAGAATTAAAACAAAAGACGGTATGAGTTAAAGAGTGTCAAGTCAAATGGAGGAGTAGTTGAGCTTCAAAAGATATCTGTCGAGTAAAAATGATATCTTGTAATTTTAAGAATGTTCACATTCTGATCTGTCTCATCTGTCAAAAATATATTTCCCTACATTTTATATCTATTTGTCGTCGACATGAGACAGACTAGATTTTAAGGGTCTGACCACAAAGTTTTTCTCTATACAAACATATTCCGCTGTTTTCTTCGTGGATAATGCTTTTAGAGATAATGCTTTTTTAAGTTTTTTTTCCTAGTTTTACACCGTGATTATACGTGCCCTTATCATTTGTTTTTTTCCGAAACTGAATTAATTAAAGAAATACGATACTTCAAAATCGAAAAAAAAAAAACATTTTTACCGATAAGTGATAAGTTTGTGACAAAAATAAAATAATAGAAGCATAGGTAAACTTTTCCTCTAAATTTTGATATAAATGAAATGAAAACAGCGGAATACGAAACGTCCTGTGGTCAACGTTTTTGTAGGTAAAATCAGCCTGAGCTGCATCTGTCCTTTTCGTACTTTACAGGGAGAGGTTGGAGGTAGCGCGACGGCAATAGTTTCTTCAAATACCTATTTTCCAAATTCCTCGGCACTAAAGTCCCCTCTTAAACACTTGTTTGACGCGTGTCTAATGTCAGAGTTACACCTAAGTCCATAAATATTGTGTTTATCCTGAAACTACTGCTAAACACTGTTTTGTGGTATTAATGTGAGCGTTTTAAATTACGAGAATCGGCATTTTGATAAACCAATACAAAAAAAATTGTGTCCGACCGAATGTTCGGTTTCAATTTCGTTGTCGGTTGTGCTTCGGTTTAGTTTTGATTTCGGCGGCAAACTTGCCGAAACTACGATCGACACCGAATGTGCCTCCGGGTTCTCGCGCTGTGATGAATAAAATGGGAACTAATGTCGTGATTCACGTGTTTGTTTGCTGTTTCTTTTTTTTTGTTGTGGACGTGGTGGAGAATTTAGTGATTGAGAACCTACCCACTGAAATAAATACTTACTAAAAATAATAATTGTATTGTGGGTATTTTTGAAGCGCAACTAATATTTTTTCTTAAAGATTCCTATGTTGATAATTAATAAATGAAAATGTCGATCACTGTTTCTTTTTGTAATTTGAAGAGAAAACAAAAACGATCGAGTCATTATAATATAACGTTTTCTTTATTTTTCCCTCAAAATATAATCCTTGTAGGAAGTTTCGGTTTCGGCTGAACAGAGACCGTTGTCGAAATTCATTTTCGGTTTCGGTCGGACACTAAAAAATACCGGATCTTTGTGGTTCTTTTTATTTTGAGCTGAAACTACTTCAAGACATACTCTTTACGACTTCGAACATTCTATGTGGAATTCTAGAAGTTTCGAGGCTTTAGGGTTGTACTACTACTCAATAACTAGTACTAGTGACGTGTTCGGCACTGACTGTATTACATTCGGTCTCAGACACTCCATGCAACCGTAGAACCAACACCGCGGGGACGAGTCTGTAGGGGCCGACCAGGTGGGGCCATTGCTTGGAACCATCGTTGACCAGTTCGAACCAGCGCTCCGAGTCACATTCAGCCCGTTGGGAGCAGTCGTGCCTGTCCCCGAGCAGATGATGCAGGAGGTGGGGGCGACATGGGGCCACACGAGCGGCGTGCTGATGTCCTCGGTGCTGTAGTGTGGAGCGGATGGCGCGCGACGCTTGCATGCGTGGAGGTAAGCTTCTAGTCTAGAGATAGGATTAAGATGAAGTAGGAAGTATTAGGTGGAATGGATTGTAATAGGTCGGAAAGTTGGAAAAGGAAATAAGATTGGACGAGGCTGTCCGTCATCTCTAGGTAATTATCCGCGACGGATGGCCCGTAGTGCGAAGTAGAGCTCTCTGGGATTTCTGCACATCTTCCTCGGGCGTTTTACAAACGCAGCGAACAGCCTTAGGTATGTGATATTGTTGATCACTCAAGAGGAAGTTTAATTTGTACTAGTTTAGGTAGGTAAAGGTAAACAAAAATACCACAGACTTAGTTAACTGTTAACCGACTATAGGTAATACATACCAGTCACTTTAATTTTTATTTTAGCAACATTAAAATTCGTTAATAACGTTGCTAAATTGAGGAGTAATACTAACAGTTGTACTCCTACCAAACTTTAGTCGATTAACTAAGTTAAGAGGTTTTTTTGTTTACTTTTAATTAAGTACCCACACCGACGGACCCAGCTCCCCTTGCTTCGAGTGTATCGTCCCACCAGTGGTTCCTATCGCTACTCACTGGAAGTCCTGCTGCGACTGGCTGATGGCGAGCTGTAGCCGCACGTCGTCGGAGCGTCGCCGCCTCTCCTCCCTCTCGGCCTCTTCACGAGACATGGCGAGTGCAAGCTGCAGCTGCAGTTCCTCTTCCCCGGCCGTCAGTGGTCGCGCTAGTTCGGCTTCCCGACCGCCACCTGACCACTCCGCTGAATCTCCGCTTAGCTGGAATTGAACGAGATAATATTTCATAAAGTGCTGTCTATATTTGGTCAGACGGCCAGACCAAAAAGACACAGTCGTTCATAACTCTCGAACGCGTATTCCACAAAGCTTAAAGACTAAAACCTTCTATGCATTCAAGGTCGCTCAGCGAGTTATGGAGCGAGGTATGCTTGGAATCGCTCTGGGGGATCGAATCCGGAACGAGATGAGTCACAGAAAAAGCTATCTACAGCGGCGATGGGCAGCACACATTAGCCATAGAACGGATGACCGTTCGAAAAGAATGTCGTGAAATAGATGCCTAGTGGACCAGTGGATTGTTGTAGGTTGAATACGATGATTTTAATTTACAAACAGCTGTCAATCACTTCCAAACCTCAGTACAGCACTTCTTCCACGTCTCACCCCATACCGTTCGAACGTGCGCACGTTCGTTCTACTGCTAGGAAGAAAGATATTTCGCCTCTCGAATGACGTTGACACGGGCCGATATTGGTAACATTTGCGCAATTGTTTTGTAAAATGTACTACAAGAAAATACAAGATGGCGGCCAATTAGTTCCAATTTCAGCCACGCGACAAACGGACCTTGTAGCGCTATAGAAGTGAATTAGTACAAAGTGCTCACCGCAGGGTAGGTGGGACTGGACGTAGCGTCTAGTGCACCGTCACTGCCGAACTGGAAGGGACACAACGGGTGGGTTAGGAAACGTGATATGATATAAAGTTTAGAGACATTTAATAAAAGAAGGCGTTATTTAACAAAACTAAATGATAATGGGCGAGATAAAGTGATCATTTGCGACATATTCGCACAAAAATGTACAGACGACAGCACATAAAGTTACTACAATCTGTCAGATTTTTGTATTAAATTTTCAACTTTATATCTAAAGCATTAAGGCTCAAGGTTGATTGGGAATATTAAACAGTTTCGGGTAGCTTTAGTTCCTACAGAATAAAGGTCAGCTAACGCTACAATTTCAAACATTTTTACAGTGCCAGTCACCTGAAATCAACTTAAACGTCATAGAAATAAAGCTGAAATTTGTTGCAAATGAATTAGAGTGATTGTGGTAACCCCTCGCCCCAGTTAATAGGTTCTTGCAATGTTAAAGGAAAATCGAGAAGTGGAAAAAACATACAGAATATGTGGTTTCAATTAATATAACTTAATCGCCACCATGTATTAAAGGCAATCCAAATCAGTTTTAGACCATTTCTACAGTACCCGCCCCTGAAATATATTAGTGCACTCACCGCAGGGTAGCTAGGACTGCTGGGCGTGTCCAAGGCGCCGTCGCTGCCGAAAGCACTTGCACTCTGCGCAAACCGTTGTTTCGCCTTCAAAGCTCGTGCTCGCTCGTTCTTTAGCCTCTCTTCGTCTTTCAACAGGTTTACTAACGATTTCGCCTTTTCACGGACATTGAGACCTGGAACAGATTTTTATTTAATTAAAATATAGTTTTTAATATACAAATGTATCTATACGAACACTATAATAAAGAAGAAAAACTTGTGAGGTTAGGGGTTAATCTTGAGATCTACCGCACCGATTTTGAAAATTCTTTTACCAATAGTACGCCACGTTATCGCGAGTGTCACCGGCTATATTTTAACCCCAAAAAATGAAAAGACTGTCTCGTGGTAGTCGGATTTCATCATAAGTTTCAAAATATCTGAAAGTCACTTGATGGTATGCAGCAGTTTCGCCCTGTTGGGCGCGCGAAACGAAACGCGTTTCTGCCCGTTAGTAATAGTTTCGTGTTATAAGCTTTAAGGAAGTAGTTTTGCTTAATGAAGTGGGATATAGTAAGATAAGCATCCCATCAGGACTTGATGTAAGTAGAAAAGTGGGTGGTGGTTGTGGTAAAAAATGAGGAATTTTCTGGAAAAATGGAGATGTTAAACACAGTGGGGATTAGACTTTTATAATGAGCTATGAACCTGTATGTATGCCGCTTTGCTACTTTATATAACTCACCGGGCGCTTCGTTACAGAACAATTGACTCAAAAACAATGACAATACGTGTGGAATGAATGTCACAGCTAAACTGTTACGTAATCCGAGCAGACCTCAAACATCCACAGATGTGTGATCTGTTTCAGGGATAGTGAACTTATGGACTTTCCTACAATTTATAAAACTCGTAAAAAAAATAACCAAAATATATTTAGTAAATATTTTAAATACATTCTTTACGACATTATGCGTCGATGATTTGATTTTTGAACAGAGTTAAATTTAAAGTATAAAAGGGTTGATCTTCTTTAATTCCATTTTTTTATGTATGTTTTTTCCCAAACACACTACCACGCACTAAACCACAAATAATGGCCAGTCGAATATGACACGTCAAGCAAAATAAAATACCTAGTTTTCAGTTTACTTAGATATTTTTAATATGACATTCTTTACGTGCATCTAATGAGCATCACCATTTACAGTAATATCTTGTTCTGTCACAATAAGTCAATCGATTAGATAAATAGTACGGTCAAACACAGGTTCACAATCCCTGTCCTTATCACAGCGATAGATAACGCAACGCCTACAAATCTTACTAATATTGTATCTGTTATGAAATCGAATATTGTATTTCGATAAACACCAGCCTCTCAAGTATGAGTGTGCGGGTTCGATTCCAGGTCAGGCAAGTACCAATGTAACTTTTCTAAGTATATCTTGGACACCAATGACTGATATCATATTGTAATGAAGAAAAACATCTTGAGGAAACCATACACATAGCTATGCTACATCGCTGTTGATAAGTTTCGTAAGTCATTAGACTCATTAGCATGGCTTCGGGGCCGCTAGCAACAGATGACGTAACAACAAAGCACACGGCTTGGTGTCCTAAAATTATGCTAAACGGATTTGGGAGTAGGAGGAATATGGACTAAAGAGCTGACAGGACACTTGGCGAAGGCCAAGGAATGGGTTTTGTATCTTACCGATTTTTAAAAAAAATATAAATAGGTTTCATATGCATTTAGTACACAGACACTTCCAGTTTATTAAGTGGAGATTTTTCAATCAACAAATAATTTTTATTCGTGGTATAACATTGAAGTTTAACAGTGTTTGTACATACAAAGATTTGTCAAAAACTCTAATTATTCCTTCAATAACATTACCTGATGTTAGAAAAGTCTGACATTACTTTTATGTCATGTGACTTTTTAAATGACCAAAGAACTAACCGAGTTTTTGGCGGGAAAGTTAAGATGAGTGTCACGCTAATTTTTCATTGGACTTTTAAAATTATTTATAATGTTGTATACTAAATATATGTGCGTGATTTATGTAGTAAAAAGTACATTGAGCAAATAATCCATAAAGAACATTGAAATATCGCAGCATAGTAGCCACATCATGACTTTGCCTCAAATCTGCCTCGTAGACGGTTCACGCGGCCGTTCAATATGAATTAAAATACATTATGTCTACTCAAACAAAACAAAATACTCGAAAATAGCAATACGTAAGCGCGTCATGCCAAATGAAGAAAAAAAAGTACTCACCCTGGTCTTTCCCCTCTTCCATATACTGGAAGTCCTTCAACGTGTGTATCGCAAAAATATTCTCTTTGCACTGCATGGCGACCTTCTCACTGCCGGTCTTTATGAGGTACTCCATAAGGACCAGCGCTTTGTACACGTGTCGCCAGTTCTTGCCGTGGTCGTTGAGCCGCTTCCAGATCATCTGCATGATCTCTGTGAAGGCCATCACGTTGTACGTGAGGTCGGCGATCTCCGCCATCAATGTGCTTGAAGGGCCCCATGGATCGTTTGATGTTGCCTCGCGCACTTTTACCTGGAAAAGAGAAATTACAAGATAATTCACAGATTCCTCTCCCCTCTCTTTGACCTAAGGCTCGACCATTCTGCCAACGTGTAAAAAGTATTGGAAAAGTAATACCTAGAGCATTATTAAAAAAAAAAAAAATTAATTGAAAACATTGATGACAAAGGTAGGTCTTGTGGGGTAAGTACCAATTGTAGGATATTGTGTTTAAATAGATATGCCGTACCTGGGCATCGGAATAGTTGTGCGCGAGGTTTTTAATATTTCTCCTTAGCCCTGCCACGTTTACTTGCATTTCGTCCCGGCCGCGGGGCATCTGAAACACAAACATAACTAATTAGTAAAGTGAATACAAAGCTTACTATGAAAACTGCTAACAGAAAAATTATCATTCGCAAATTAAATAAAATTACGGAAAAAATAATAAAATGGTTTTTATAATAAGATATAAATCTACGTAGTGTACAGGGTCATTAGTAAAGTACTGAATGAATTGACGTGCATTTGCAGCACAGGAAGATCTCAGATATCACCAAGATGACACTAGTCCATACTCTGATTTTCTCGATATTTTTGTATGGAGCCGAGTCATGGAGAATAATAGCATAGAAGAGGTAAAAGATACTCTAGAGATGTGGTTCCGTAGAAGAATGCTGCGAATTCCCTGGATAGCAAAGCGCAAAAACATATTCATCCTGGAGAAACTGCGGATAAAAGAGGCCCTCGACAGTCTACTATAAGAGGATTCTCGTATACTTCGGTCATATTGCTGGCCAAGTATAGAGGGAATAGAGGGAAAATACCAAGCGGACGGTCACCTAGTAACTAGAGTATCAATTGCAATAAATCGTGTGAAACATCATAAGACAGGCAACAGACACCTTTCAAGAACACGCTCTTCAGTAATGAAGTGGACGAAAAAAGTATATCTCAAATTATATACGTAAATTTTTGGAATAATTATTCATATCAAGGTTCGGGTCTGGTCGCCCAGTGGCAGCAACATAACCAATTGTAAATTATAGGTTTGAAACCAGACTGGCGTTGTGTAGTCCTGTCAAATTAAGATACTCCAAAGAAGATTTAGATGTGATTGAGAAAAACACGGCTACTAAAATACGTTAATTTACGTCAGGATCTGACTTATTTGTCGGAACAAAATGAAATTTATCTGCTGCCAATTTCGTCTCTTCGTGTGTTATCTTAATGAAACAGAAATAAAAAGATGTAGTGAACTGGCATCATAGTCTAAGATATTGTTTGCACTTTTTAATGTTGACCTTATACTAAAACAAAGAGATTGTTTATCAAAGACTGATAACTTGATAAGCGCTAACAGTTTATCGTGCAAAATATTTGTGGCACTGATAAAGTTATTCACGAACAATATTTCGTAAATAATAAACAACACATCAATAACGGTTATCTCTTAATCTTTATTAATAATTTATATTTTATAAAAATAAAATAAAAAGTCTTTACTAGTGTAAAGTCAATCTAAACTTCATTAGGATTCAAATTAGATATTTCAACAAACCTTTTCAGTCTCTTCTACCGATTTTGACTTCTATTCCAAAGCAGTTGATTACCAGTATTCTACCTGGAGTGACTTGTGACCTCCACAACCCAATAACTGGGTAAGTGGTAACGATATTCCTTAGCAAAACTGATGTCAGACTTTAGAGGTTTTGACAACCCCTAACGACTGCCAAAGATCTCGCATGACTACCAACGGCTTATCGTGCTTTCCGAAGCAGGCCGGAGTCTCGATAATGTAATGGTTAGTCACCTATCCATGAATGTAGCTTAACCTTCGCTCGACCCGAGCGGTTGTTATAGGTCATGAGCCGCTCTATTTATTATACGACCTCAGTATAAGGTTTTTTAAATGCAATCTTGAATCGCTAGCTAATAGGTAAAAAGTTAAGACTTGAAAATAGATCTACGCCAATGAAGACTTCTTTATTATATTCGAGTTTGAGAAAATGTGTTGTTAAGAAATGAATGTTCAATTAATCCTCAAATGCAACGTTCCGCTAAAAATGATCCTCAGTCTATGTAATAAAAAAAAAGAATGTTAGAATTCCCGATTCGATACTAGAGTTATTTCAAGACCATAAAAAAATATGAACAAATACTTCAAATTGTGTCATAAACTAGAGGGGCAATCATCGATACTTATACACTAGATTCACAATCAGCGTAACAAAATGGTTGAACTGAACAAGAGCACAACGCAGCACTTGGGTGCTTCTTTCATTTAATACTTACTTTATAATTCTGACTTTAATGCATGCGTGTAAGGTTGAATTTGGTCTGATGTTTGATGTACTGCTTTGTGGATAAGAACTTTATACAGTGCACTTAAGGCTGATTTTAAATTAATGTATATTTATTTTGTCCACTTTAGACTGCTTAATACTTGTAGCCATTTTTGATAAGAGTTTGCATCTAGTGTATAAGTGAGCGACGGGGGCCATACTCGTAATTTTATCTGTCAAAAAATACCTACTAAGAAATTATAAGTTGACTTTAGCAAATGAGATTACAACGAGATTTTGAACGCTTTAAATTGATGCACTTTTCAGGCCTTCGTCAAATAATTTTTTACGTGTTATTTTTTTTTTTTTGTTCCTGGCGACGTACCCCTTTGCTTGAGCCCAAACTAAGTCTATTGGGTTGAGCTCACAGTGATAGGGAGCAGACGGAGGATTGTGACACCGTATTCAGCGGCCAATTCTTCCACAGCATAGCATTCGTAATTAGTTTTTTGTAACTTTACTAGTTCCATTAATTGAGCCTTTATCATTGCAGTTTGATAATTAATTTGTTTGTCATCCAACCACTGAATAATATCAGCCTTCCGTCAGTTTGAAGTGGGAATACACTCTACTTTTCTCCGAATTCATTTCTTCATGATAGTCCATACTATTTTTATTCGATGCAAAAATAAGTTTAAATTACGAGAGTTGACTGTATACAGCGTGGAATTTTAATGGTTGATTTCCCGCAGCGAAACGGTTTTGTCTTAGTAATACAATCGTTTCATCAATAAATAAAATTTTAGAAACATAAACTGGCAGATTTAACATAGTGATAAAAAAAAATAGAAAGTGAGCACAAACCAATAGTAAACTTCTGATAATCCACAGCTGAATGGCGCGGGACCATTGACCCGCGTGTTTGAACTATTATCCATTCATAATTTTACAGGCTTAGGATTTTCATAAATACTTTTGAGCTGCAATTTACTGCACACGAAAATAAAATTATAATCTAAGATAATTGTTTGTAATTTTTGCGCGCAGACTATGTCGTATCACTAGAGTCGAGAGCTTATTATGGTTTGAACATTAAATGCATTGCTTTCCATTGGGGCGGTTTCATGCCCATTCCGAGTAGTACCTACAACATGTAGGTAGCGTAACTAACTTTTCTCACTTTTTCGAGTTGATGATTTTTTTTTAAATTATTTTTTATTATTTTATAACACAAAAATGTTTAATTTTGTCTTTTACTCTATTTATCGAAAGTACTCCTTAAAGCAAATTGTTGTGCCGCGGGAAAACAACCATTAAAATTCCAGCGTGTATAAGTATACATATAATGAAACGTCAAGGGCAGCTTAAGACTTTTTTGGCCAGAATGTGATATCGAAAAGAGGGGACATTAACTAGCCGCCTCGTAGCTCGGATCTAACCCCAATGGATATTTTCTTTAGGGATATCTTAAGGCTAAAGTTTACGACACCAACCCAGTTGACGATTTAAAGGATCGTATTCGCACAGAAATCCAAAACAACACAACAAAAACATGTAAAGCTTTTATCGAAAATTTCCGCTCTAGATTGCAGTAATCCCAGAAAAATGAATTGATGATGAGATTTAAATTGTTTGCATATGGATTATATGATTTTTAAGAAATAAATTCCGCTTTTGTATTCTATCGAAAACAATAAACAGTTTTAATCTACCTACTGTAATTATTGTTCTTATCATTATTTCAAATATAAATGGACTTTTGGTTCATTTTTATTTATATACATATACGCAATTTGAATTTGGATAAAAAAAATGCAATTTCGACTAACTTTTATTTATAAAACCTGCAACACTGGAATTGTCATTTTTCTGACTCGAATTAAAAATCATAGTGGTAGAATTGGCTTTCAGGAAGAAAACAGACGAATACGTCAATGCACGATGAACGCCAACGACCAGGCGACCACGTTTCTTAATAAGAACTCTTAAAAAATTAAATGGTTTATTTCTTGTTTTATCAACGCAATAAAACAAACTGCAGCACTTGATTTGCTATGATCTGAGATAAACGCCACAGGCTTCCATATAAAGATTTGCAATTCGTATTTATTTACACGGTCAGCAGGAAAACTTGATATTATTGAAGTAATTCAAGGAAAACTGTGCGCCGAGTCGTGTTATGAGAAATAACCACATAGGTATATGTTTCTGAAATTTACATGTTTATTTTAGGGTTCCGTCCCTATAATCTAGATTCTCCATACGTTTGTCTGTCATCAGGCTGTATAATGAACCATGATAGCTAGTTGAAATTTTCACATCATTTAGATTTTTCAACTGTCTCGCTAGCTGTTACTATTTCCGTTGTCCTCTTGTTTCCGTTGTGTTTATAACAACAAATACTAAAAGTAGTATTTAGTAAAATTTAATTTAATATAAAATTGTAATTATTGTTGCAGGGATATGTCCAGTTGCTTATTATTATGCCAGCTTTTGGTTTTTTGTTCAGGTCGTATGTTCAGAAACATCTTTATTTCATTCTTGTTTGCAAAACAGTTGTCATTTCAACTCTCTTCTTATCGTGTCAACAATTATAATTAATTAAATATGTCGACTATAAGGACATTGTCATCATTTTACAGGTTTCATACAGGTAAAAGCGCGACCCTATTAATAAGACTCCACCGTCTGTCTGTCACCAGATAAAGGAGCTCATGTTGTCTGTAAATCATTCTCTATGACCTATGTAACTAAATATTAAGTGAGATAGACGACGATTTACATAGAAACGAAAATAACCTAGCTCATGAGGCGCCTGACAGACCACGTAGAAGATGGCAGGACGGTGGATAGGTTTCGTCAAAACTGGAAGGAGGATGCATGGACTCACAAATATGGAAGAAGTGGAGGGTGGCCTTTGCCCAGGAGTGGGGCAACGTAGGCAAGTTAAAAAAACTAAGTAGCAAGCATATAGCCACCAACAAGTTCTACTCGTCGACATAAATCTATAACAAAGTGGTTCGTCCTACTGTATTTCAAATGACAAAGCACATAGCCTACAATCTCTGTAAACAAACAAGTTACAGATCTAAATAACACATGTATGTTTCAGTCAATACACCGCGGACAGTGACACGGCAGCCATCTAATTGACTTTCAACTATTTACGAGCGCGCACTAATTGGATATAAACCGGCGTGACACAGACTATTTCAAATAGACGTACAGTCAACAAACATTTGGTTTACTGGCAAAAATATTTACCTATATTGATGATGGTTGTATGATGTGATGAAACAACGCCAAATGAAAAGAGTATGCTAAAAACATCTAGACAAGATTATGGAAAAATAATCTGAAAGCCTCATTTTCATCATGTGTATAATTGACTACTCAACAGTTGCAAGTTCTCTGCCTGCACAAAGTGTACATCTATGTCGTGTACCTACATACTATTCCTATGTGTATACGTGGCGCTTGAGTCTCGTGATCGCACTTAAATGATCAGTGATTGTATAATGAATATTGTTAATAAAACTTCCATCTTTATCGTAACGAAACGTTTACTATTAAACTTTGAATATCCTATAATAAATAATTGGAACTCCGAAGGCAGACAAGTAATCTTTGATGAATAATAGTACGACTAACACAAAAGGATGCTGAATATCGTCATATTCCGGGCCACGTTTTACAAAACTCGTGAAAAGATTTTTTCTATCCTTTGACGAGTTTGATCAAAAAAACAATGTTTTCAATGTCCTTGATGTGACTACTATAATTATTTTCCTACCAACTGTATACATTTTGGTACGCAATAAGAATTGTGATTTCTTGTAGCCCGGCTACTTCTTAAAAATTTGAACATTAATTAAGAAAGCTACTTAAGAGTGACAAGGAATATCTTTCCCAAAGCGCTAAACTTGGCAGGACATTGGTCCTTGTTCCCGAGCGTCAGAGGACCAATATTTACTCTTTATACTCAACAATGGCTGTTATTTTGGACGCTATGCGTCGTAAACATGTGACGCTTTGGTACAATATATTTTTATCTGCGGCGATTGACCCGACGTACAAAGACATTTTGGTTAATATTTGTTTTGAAGACTTGCTTGAATTACCGCGATAATATCTTGACAAGCACGTTAGTGCCCCTGGAATTAACCTGCGCCATGACATACGTTATAGCCAGGAAATTTTGGAAATAGTGTTTTTATGATTTTTTTTAAGTAAATAAAAATCTGAAATTCATTCATTCAGTGACAGGGAACGCATCGTCTAAACCAGGGTTTCCCAACCTTATTTTCGTCGAGCCTCCCCGCATTAAAAATAACATTTTTCATGCCCCCCCATTTTGCAGTAGGTACGTCTTGAAACGGTGTCCGAGTGATGGTGTTTACTTAACACATTTAGTTAATTTTTTCTTTCGAAAACTCAAACGTCTCGCGCCCCCCTTGA
Organism: Sesamia inferens; assembly: GCA_037179545.1. Taxonomy (NCBI): domain Eukaryota; kingdom Metazoa; phylum Arthropoda; class Insecta; order Lepidoptera; family Noctuidae; genus Sesamia; species Sesamia inferens. The sequence goes on along the minus strand of CM073926.1, from coordinate 33,484,952 downwards.
CATCCCTCTACGCCCCACCAGGGGGGCACGCCCCCCTGGTTGGGAAGTCCTGGTCTAAACAGTTCCTTGTAGAACGAAGACGAACACTAAGGGAAGATTTTGGATAATTCATACCCTAAAGCCCCTTAAAAACCCCCAATACCCTTTTTATCCCCCATGTAACCCAATGCAGGATAAAAGTGTGTTTGAAAATTCGACTTTTTTGTTTTGGCAATTGATAATCCTATCGGGGATATGGGTTTTCAGACACAGCAATATTTCTTCGGATTGTTAGCGGCTATATCTTAGGAGAAGTTCTGCCGAGGAAGTCTTTGGTATAATTTACGGGTTAAAAAATCACTTTTTTAAACAAAGGAGTGTAAGCATGAAATTTGAATAGACTATTTTTGTCAATATCAGTGTTGTGACCATGTTTGATAATTCCTGAATAGGTTCATAATAAACTAGTGGGCTTTACTTTCTACGATCGCATCATTGCTTAACATAAGGCTGGATAGTTTATAACCTTTAAAAAGCCAGATGATAAAAGAACCAATAGATAATAAAGTATTTACGTTTAAAGTTTAAGCGAACTTTATAAATAAACCCCTTAGTACAGACGCCAAGCACATCAAATTACTACAATCTGTCAAATTCCTGTAAAAGATTTTATACTTTATCACTAAAGTTTTAAGATTAAAAATTGATTGGAAAAAGTCGTTAGTTCCAGGCAGATTGACCTACTAGCATCATACCTACGTCATGACAGTGAGGAGTGAGAAAATCAAGCTGCTGCCTAATACAGTATCGGTAGCAATAGGTTAAATTTTTCAAATGTAAGAGCAATTGATCCTTCAAAATGATCCAAATGGAGGTTTCATTGTATTTTTCTTTATAACTCGAGTTTAAATTATCTTTTAATAGTATGTGGTCGTGTATCTACGATAAAGAAACGTAATTTTCTTTCAAATGGTAAAGAGGGATTTTTAAACCATCTAATATTAATATCATAATAATGTTAGAATGTCACGACATACAAGAATGAATATACGACACAAAAGTGAAGCAATTATGCTGTGACTTGTTATCTGTTATCAAACCTGCTAGTTTCTGACGCAAATCAACGAAGGTTTATCTGTTGATAACACTACATTAGCACCTATATATTTAATAATATACTACGCCATGTATAGGAGACATTAGTCATCAAGTTACGAAAACATTTAACTAGTATATTTTTGAGATAATCTGTAAAAACCATGGGAATTACTTCTACAACTATTTCTCTGAAAATTTATTCCTATTGGCATTAAATTATAGAAATTCCTATGTGTATCTAAGCATCACTGCTTCGCAGAAGGAGGTGACGGCCTGTCCTGCACCATCGCTCCAGACCATGGCTTAGACCAGGGCCGGACGCACAGAGATTGTTTCTGATATCTATGGCCGAACGCGAGAGATAGCCGCCTCGAGGACACGGCGGTGCTCCGCCCAAACCGAGAAGACCTCCACCGCTTCAATATGTCACCAGGGCGATCCGCACAGTGGTGACACCTTGGCGTTTCCTCTCGCCTTATCCGAAACAGGAACCTATCGAAACAGCCATGTCGGGTGAGGACCTGCATCAGGCGGAAGGTGAGGGCACAGTGACGCCTCTCTAGCCACTCCTCCGGAGGAGAAGAGGGGACTTACCACCGCTACTGTGGCGTGCCCAGAACTGGGTTGCGACAATTCCACTCTGCGTGTCGCCATGAGATCCCACCGGAGCTCTGCCGCCGTACCGCGATATCTCGCGGCAGCGGAGTTATGCTTCGGCGTTTTGCTTCCTCTCTCGACACCCACATGTGGGCGAGGGCTTTGGCCTTCAGATCCCATGGCAACCGCGCATCCACCTTGTAAGTCGTCACTTCTCAATACCAAAAACTCATCCAAGAATTTCAAGTCCCATCATACTCTTTATGTAAAACAGCCCTTGAATGGGCCGGAAAAGCGACGTGCTGTTCAACAACATTACGTGGAACGTGATTAATTTACAATGTATAGACTTTTGCGTTTTTTCATTCAAAACATGATGATTATATTATTTCATTATTCAAGATCACATTTACGTTGTTCTTTTTACTTGTTATCCTTTTTCTGACGCTGATGCTGGGCATTCCAATTATTTATATTGTTTCTCAATTCGCACCTTCGGCGCAACAAAGTCACAACAAAGCATTTTTTTTTGCATGTTTTTCTTCAAAAAGTGTAGTAGCATAAGTATGAAATCTTTATAAACTTGATGGTTTATTTAGTATGTCATAGTTTTACGTTAAATTCTTGTATTTCATAGCCAAAAAAATCCTAATAAAAGACATAAGAAAAAGAAGTGTCCAGAATTGTGACTTTATTGCACCCAGAGACATCAGAAATGTGTGATTGCACCGAAGATGCAAATTATATGAAACTAAATTACACTCAAAGCAAGCGGATATAACGTCCTATCCTAACTGCATAACACAGTATCATTCGAAATTCTGTTAATTTTGAAGGATATTACTAATCCAATGCTTCATAACATAAAGCATATTGTTACGAATGCACCTTATGTCGATGGCATAAGGTTCAATATCGCGTGACATGCAGTGTGTAACTTTTAAGCCCTATAACTCGAGACCTAGGCATTTTTTATACTAAAAACGCATTGCTAAACCTAGGGTGACCTATCGAATGGTACAGGTTTCATCAATATTGTTAACAAAATATCGACATTTTCCAGAAATTCGTCCCCGGAAAGTATCTGTAGGTACCTACTGAAAGTACTCGAAACTATGCGCTATTGTTATTAATTCTAGACAGATCTGGAATGTTCGATCAGCTGACCTGTATAAAGCGCCGTGACGCCAGCCCGCAGTCAGTCTGCATTGACTAGCGAAGAGGACACTGAACAAGCGACAACCCAACGAGAACTTTAAGGACTACGTGAAGTAATCTGTAGTGTCATTGTGTGTGTACGACGCGGACTTCGTGGACGTAAGGGAAGACTTGCAGTGTGACATCAGCTACGTTCTACTTGTCATTGCCTACGATCTTCTGTATCTTCGTTGCCAATAAACATCGTAACCCTTACCCGGCTTTTTAGGACCCCTAGCCCGTAACAGTATTATGTTCTACAAATCTGTTTGGTCAACAACGTATGTGACCCAACAGATACTATTGAACTATCAAAATGAAAGTTGACATTCATTTTGATTTTTGCTACTGTTAGTAAGTTACGTAAATACCACACAGGACCACTAGCATGTCACGTAAATAAAACATGATGTGTTACATAAGTCCGAGTCATTATGGAATGTAAAATAAAACTGTGTCAAAGTCAAAATGAGGCGCATCAGGTTCAACACTGTCATGTGGATGTAGACGGTGTCCAGAATAACTGAATGGCGAAATTATAGTATAAGACTTTGTGAAATGTCAAATTAAGCGTGGCAAAAATATCATCATCATCATTTCAGCCGAAAGACGTCCACCGATGGACATAGGCCTCCCCCAAGGTTCTGCACGACGAGCGGTCCTGAGCCTCCCGCATCCAGCTGTTTCCCGCGACCTTCACCAGGTCGTCGGTCCACCTTGTCGGGGGCCTACCCACGCTGCGTCTTCCGGTGCGTGGTCGCCACTCGAGAACCCGTCGGCCCCATCGGGCATCGGTCCTACAAGCAATGTGCCCGGCCCACTGCCATTCTAGTGTCGCAATTCTTCGGGCTATGTTGGCTGCTCTCGTTCTTCTGCGGATCTTCTCATTCCTGATTCGATCGCGCATTGAAACACCAAGCATAGCCCTCTCCATTGCCCTTTGAGTGACTTTGAGCCTTCTTATAATGCCCATTATTAGCGACCACGTCTCAATTCCATACGTCATCACTGGCAACACACACTGGTCGAAGACTTTTGTCTTGAGACACTGCGGTATTTCGGATTCTACGTAGCTTCCCGAAAGCAGCCCAGCCGAGTTGGAATCGACAATTGACCTCTTTCTCGAAGTTAGACCTTCCTAACTGGATAGTTTGTCCCAGGTATACGTAGCTGTCAACAACTTCGAGAACAGAGTTTCCAATCTTTATAGGAGTCGGTACAACATGGGCATTAGACATGACTTTCGTCTTGTCTATGTTCATTTTAAGACCGACTCGCTCGGAGGCTCTACTGAGGTCTTCGAGCATTGTACTCAGGTCCTCCGCGGTCTCAGCCATGACTAAGATATCATCAGCAAAGGTGTGTAATGTACTCGCCATTGATGTTGATGCCCAGTTCTTCCCTGTCCAGAACCTTAAAGGTATCCTCCAGTGCAACGGTGAACAGTTTCGGGGAGATAACATCTCCCTGTCTGACACCACGCTGCAGAGGTATTGGTTTCGAGGTTTGGTCCTGTATTCGAACTAACATGGTGGCGTTTTCGTAGAAACCCTTCAGCGCTTCAATATACCGATAGTCTACTTGGCACCGCAGGAAAGACTGCAGTACAGCCCAGGTCTCGATCGAATCAAAGGCTTTTTCGTAGTCCACAAACGCTAAGCAAAGGGGTAGGTTATACTCCTCGGCCTTCTGTATAACCTGCCGCAGCGTAAAATATACAAAATATACCCAGCGCCAACTTCAAAGTCCCTGTTACCGATTTATTATTTTGATGCTATTTATCCAAATTCAAATTCATTTAGACAAATACGCCAAATATAAAAGTTTAATAAAGTACAAGGAGGTAGGGTCAGAACTTATAAATCTCGCCATTTTCAGAAAAACCGTTCAATAAATCTACTGGCATATATCATGTCAAATCTAAAGGCTCCCACAGAAAGGCGAGGCGAAACTTAGACGGTAGGTACAATTGAGAGAAAAATGAAATTAAAATTGTGCTACTCGAATGCATCGCGCCTGTCTGCGAGAACTTTAATGGTGACGATTGACCAAATCAATCACAAAAATTTTCACGACATTTGACAACTGAATAGCTTGATATCGCTTCCAGAATTAGGGCAGCCTAAGGTGAAAAGAAGCAAGCAAAAAAAAAAAAAAAAGAAAATTCAATAAACTGACTTTTATCTATAACTTACTTTGATGTGCAATCGTGTTGTTTTTTGTTTAAATTTTAGACAAAAACAGCCAAGATTGCGTGGTTAGTCGCCTTTTCTGCCGACAATAAATACATACAGATATACATACAACAACTTATTATGTTAGTACATGCATTGTTTTTTCTGTAGAAACTGTGAATTTTATCAATGTTTTTAAAATAAATATTAATTTGTTCTTATTCAATATGCAACAGTTTCCTCCAATATTGCTTTCTTCAAAAATATTTAAAATATAATATTATAAACAAATGGTTATTTATATTTCTAATAAACATTTCAGAAATTATGAACAATCTATTGTGTACATAAAAGTATGCATGTTTGATCGTATTGATCAATCGTTTCATTCAAACACAATTGTATTGTTTTTAACAATAATTTCTGTCAATACTCAGCTTTGAATTGTACTCATTAGAAAAATAAAATTTATATATAGTAGCAACAGTGTCTTAATTTATAAAAAACACACACTTATTACTAATTATTTCTTAAAAAGTATGCATGCATAAAGAGAAAAATAAAACAGTGCAATATCGTTTTTTATACATTACATACACCAATAGAATTTAATTAATCAGAGCGGTACACTAATGTCTTTTTTTTTTGTAAATAGTTTCCTATTTCATCAATGATAAAAAAAAAAAACAAAAATGTAAGATTCGCATTCAGAAGTTCCCACCTTGGCTATGCGATCACTTCCACTACAAAAGTGCAGTTCTTTATTGAATTTCAGATCCTGTTCGTCATAACAAAAACACGATATTGCACTTTCACTTGTCGCAAAGGTAATTTGTTAGTAAGCGGATAAAACACACACAAACTACGTTTCAACTTTAAATTAACTTTACAAATCTAGTCTACTACACTGGAAAATTACATTTACAATTAAACTCTATGGAGTTTTAATTTAACTATGCTATCACTTTTATTTCACTAATTACTTTGATGGCTACACTACAGCTACACATCAAAGAGGAATAACGACAAAGAGTAGTGTATTAGAGCAGACGCGACCGACGCGTCACGCGGCGCGCACGGCTCGGCATTGTCTAGGCGAGTTGAAATGTGCCCGTTAGTGTGCCCGCACATGACTCAACATGTCAATAATTACGGGGAAAGAACGCACAGAGACTTAAGAAAAACAATATCACAAAATTGACAGAATAGGCATTGGTGACTTTATTTTCTATTTACCCTTACAAATTTTCACACTTACAGACATGTTCTTTCCAGAATTAATATTTCAGCATTAACAGTAGGCTACGTACGACTAAATTACGTCAGTTTTGGTTGCCCTTATTTCAATCATCATCAATCATTACACAAACAAGAAAATCGCTCTACAAATACACAAAAACAAACATCAGTAACTAATTCTAACTGAAATAGCAAACTCGTGTCAACTTATTTGTGTCATCGCAATTCGTCACCTGTAAGATTGTAATTAGATATCAATGTCAACAGGCAGTCGTTATGTGCGTGTTGGTTCGTATACCGGGGCACTAACAAAGAGGGTAGGTTAAAGAACAAGGTGGGAGGAAGCACTACGGGCGGGTAAAACACTGGCTATATGAAATGTTATGTGTTCTATTCGGAAGACTGTGAAATTTAATCGTTTGCAAATACGCTAGTGAAAAATTATTAAAATTTCAGAACTTATATGGAGTAAAGAGACGGGACATAATTATTAGATTTAGAACAAATACACCATAGCAGTGCAACTTGGGGTCAAGTTGGTGATAGGTTGCCTCACCAGGAAGAGCTTTTTAATCGTTGGAACAATGGGCATCAATCTAATTAATAGATATAGTGCACAGCAGCTTCAACTGTGGACGATTAGCATCAAAGCTTTGGCTCTTAGAAAGAGACTCTTACTACGCTTGGAAAATTTTGTGCGGATAGGTCGAGAATAAATAAGGGTCGATTTTTTCTTTTAAGGTGGGTAATCATCAAATGACCCACCCTGGCCGGAGCATGACTTTTACTAACTAGAAACCACCCCTGTTTCTTCAGTTGCCTGTGCGCCAGGGCCACGAATAAAGGTCGCCTTTCTTTCAGAAGTCAGTAGTTGCAATATAGTCAGGTAAGCACGTCTATTTGTACACAGAGACAATCAATGTTTACAGCTATAAGGCTCGCGTCATTCGTTATCTGATAAGGCCTTCTACAGAGATTTTTATAGCTGCAAATAAAGTTCCAGATGCAGGTATTAATATTATACATATAATTAAGCTACAATTCTGAGAAACAGAATATAGGGATCCTCGGCTTGCTTGGAATGGAGCAGAAACATTTATAATCTACAAAGTGACGATGAGTTTTGGAATCTACTGTCAATCTTTCTGCTAACGTAATTCTTTCATTATATATCAGTACTAAACTACCAATTTCGAATAAGGCCAGATGTAAGGTGCCTGAATAAATATTCATATTACCATCATTATTTACCACTCCGTAATCGTATTACTATAGGATACTATAGTCTAAAGGTTAAAACATTTATCAGGCTTCTGTCTGCTCTTTATCGTATTTCAAAGAATATGTATGATTTCTTGGGTTTGCAGGCCATTTTTTGTTTGACAAACATTGGTTGAGTTTCCACAATACAATAAAACTTTGCCATCAAGCCGTACTAATGCTAAAGATTTAACAATAAGTCGAGTTTGGAGGACGAAATAACAAATTACTTATTTACGGTTGAATGTAGTCACCGGACATCGTCACGTGCAGAAGCAATACGTTGGCTAATATTACCTACCTGGTTGGGCCAATATTGGCAATATTATAGCGGTATGGTATTGGTAATATTTGCAGAGTTAGAACGGTTTAAGGTGGTACAGCAAACCCTTTTTCAGTTGCAAATTTTACTACGGATATTGCGTACAATTAAATACCAATTTTGGTCTTGAGTCCTGCGATATTAAAAAAAAAGAAAAGAAAGAGTTCCCCCAAAAAGCTGGGGATCTGCTTCGTATTCAGATTCCAAAGACGTTAATACTGATAGGATAAAACTGCTAAGCCACAGATGATGATGACGATGAGATAGTTAAAACTAGAAACTCACCCAAAATCAAAATCCAACCGAATACCTATACCAAAATATGAATAAATTCGCTCTGCACGCTTCTAACTGTATTTTTGACACAGCAGAATGTTCTTCTACGCTACTCGCCACTAACTCCTATGTTGATGGTCATAAGGCAGAGTTTTATACGATTTTGGTCGTAAAAAGTGTATTGATAGTAATGATAGCGCACGCCTGGCCGTGGACCGAGTCGTTCATTGAACTTATGATTTAGCCATGGTTTAGATTTGCATGTGTGATTTACAATGACTCTCTCTGTTTCGATGCTGAGATTGGGAACCTGATGAGTTGTTGGTAGCATAAACTATGATATTGAGAGATTTTTTGTCTATAAGAGCTACTGACATTGAAGGAAATTTACGCTTCTGGATACTTATTCATCATCATCATCATCTCAGCATTTAGTCCCGGTTACAAGCGCGGCTTTCGCGTTGGGGCCCGAGGTCCGCTTGCCTATTTCTGGAGACTTACTGACAGACTTAAAGTACCTATGCTCTAAGCCTGTCAGTGAAGACACGTGTCCGTCGAAAAGTAGATCGACACCTTGGTGTGAACCTTAACAGCCGATTAATTATTTTTATGGGAAGGGCAAAAACACATTGCTACATAGATGGGACAATTAAAAATCCACTATTAATTCTTAGTTCGGCCCAACCTAATCTTATGTTCATATGTGGAAATAAACTTAAAAATGCGGATTTCATGCTTAGGGAAACTTATTTTTCTGTACTTATAAATAAACAAAGGAACTAGTCTCACCATGGATAATCAATAGCAACACCATAATAACACATTATTCATATGGCACAGAAGAAGCGAGGAAGGAAACGTCACGATCACGTGCTGTGATCGGTAATTGACAAATACATTATTGATGGAAGTTTACTGTTGAGCTCTAGCGTAGCTTTAATATGTCACGAAATAGATTATACGAAGTCGTTATATCCTACATACATACATACAAGTGACTAAATGGTGACTGACAAACGACACCTGTTGAAAATCCATAAAATCGAAAATTAACCAATATTCCACTAGAATATCCCGTACGTACAGATTTATTTACCGAATTTTCAGTTAGCTGTTAAGATGCCAATACATATGCATAAATAGAATAGAATCCTATTTTAGAAACACATCGTAAGCAAATATTAGACAAAATAGTGACCGGAATGACAAGTTGAGAGACGTCGAAATGACGTAGTGGTGACATTGTGACGATACTTTTATGCTCTAACACAAATACAATACAGAAGTTCAATACACAATCATTTCAGGTCACAAGAGTCAAAGGACCAATAAAATCTTGAAAGGAATAGAAAGGTATTTACTTTTTACTAACAGGTCCGTGAAATTGGAGTTTCCATCTAATTACTTTCTAAATACAGTAAATAATGTCCATATCGAATAAACAGCTTTTTAGCGCTGGTTAAATATTATCAGTATCATTGGGATGACGAATTTTTATGGAGTCACATTATCCAATTCTAGTTAATCACCAGCAGAGACCTAAGAGCAATTCACGGAGACTTTGCATACAGAGAGAAAAAAATCGTAGCACCAGCAATAGGGTAGCAGTCAATGCCTTTTAACCCATACCGGAAATCCACGTAACCTCGTGTACACTACATGACGTATAATACAAAACCAATGGTATCTCGAATCGCGATTTTTATTTAATTCCATGTCAATGTATGGATGACCTTGTTGACGCGCAGGCAGTGGAACTTCTATGTGTGATTGTGTATTACAGGTGGAACTCCTGCGCCTGTCGAGGTCGCTGACCGGTGTATCCTATCGGTGCGGGGATTGTTTCCGACGTTGAATATGAATGAATTGTGTTATCACAATTTCTGTCTTTAGACTAGTTATTAATTATAAGTTCTGGTATTTTCGTGTTTTTACGTACCGAAGAAATCAAAACAAAATTAATATTATAGGAGAAACCTTAGCCAAGCCTTCAGCAGCGAAAAAATAAGGGTCCAAAAATATCGTTTCAAGAAAACATAATTGGTCTGATTTAACATACTTCACATAAACACTTATGAAACGTCAGAAACTAGGTACACGGTTCCAATTGGTCATTTCCTATGGAGAAGAGACGGCAAGGAACGCCACACTCGGAAGTGACGCACCATATCTAGAAAGCTACTCAGTGATAGGCCATAACATCAGCAGCCGGCAGAAGTTACCACCCACCAGACGAAGCCTTATCGCCAAGCGATTTGTCGTGTTCCGGCATGATGTCTGGTGAAGCCGTACGGAGGATGGGTCTGAGCAGTTGTGTTGCGATGCCATCTTCCTTCCTATTCGCTCAATTTTTCTAAGTGAATAGGCTCTTAATAAACTAGCGCGCTTTACCATCAACGATTGCATCACTGCTTACCATTAGGCGGGATTGCGGTCAAGTGCTAGTTTATAATTATTAAAAAAAAAGCTTTAAAATTGTTGGGCAAACCATCACAAAATTTCCGCGTTAAAATGTTTACGTAAACATGTTTTGGGCGTACCATTTTAATCTAATTTTGTTTAGTGCCGGTGAAGAAAGAAAACATTAGTTTTTCGGCATTTATCGCCCCACGCACGTCAAAATCAGCTGATCAGAATGGGCAGCCAGTCTGTAGAATAAAAAGGCTAGAGAATGAATTGATATAATTACCATCTATTTGAACTTCTTTCAGTTGCAACAACGATGACCATGGATAAGCCAACGTATATTATGAATAGGAGCTTTACCTTCCTTTAAGTCAGTACGAAAATTTCAAACTACATATAAAATGCAACATTATGGTACAGTTTACTTGTTTCACTATCTCATTATCTTCTACCGCGCTGACGTCAGACGTGTCACCTCCTTGGTTTATGGTGTATGAAAGCTCTGCTACAATCTCGACAATTTGTTTTCTTTCTAAGATTAACATCGTTAGAATAGTTGCATCAGCATTTACATATTTCTGTGATTACATCACGGAGCTGAGGCTAAATTAATTCAGGTTCAAAATGTTGAACTGGCAAAATCATCCTAGTATGAACCGACGCGACGGCGCGCTATTGAGATGCTATTGAGAGCTATTTTTTTTTTTGTTGTTACTTTTATTAACATACGGTTCTATAAAATTTAAATCCGGGGCATAATTCTTTTGTTACCATACGGTTCCATAAAATTCAAATCCGGGGCATAATTTTTTGGTCTTTTTATCCAGCAGGGCCACAAAATAATGCACCAGATTTGTACTAAATAAATATGCATAATAAGACGGAAATAATCAGTCTGGCAGTAATCAAAGAAAGAACATATGTTTGGGTGATTCATGTTGGTTCTTCAGTTAGAAAGAAAGAAAAACTGAATGAGGCCATTTAGCTTCACCAAGTCTATTATGAGAAAAGAAAATGTTTTTTCAATTAGCATGTTGGTTTGCATTGTTTGGCTTGAAGACTCCTTTTAAGCAAGGAAAATATGCTTGTATAATTACAGAATAAAAAAGATATATTTAGAAAAGAACATGAAAGTAGATTTGAATAATAAAGTAAAAGAAAAAAAGGCACACTTAACTTGAGTGTAGTGTGAGGCATACATAATTATGTATGTGTGGAGAGTGAAGATGTATTTGTGATTTGATTTAAAAGAGAATAACAATAACGAACTATCATAAATACTAGATGTGGTGGGATATGATGGCTAACTTTTTTTATGTAAAACAAATTATTATGATGAGTAAGGGACCGCGCTTGACCATGACTGTGCGGTTTGTTCGGACTCGAATCTCCAACACGTAAACCATGCGTCATATTTCTTTGAAAATTTATGAGTCCTGTTGTTTACATATCGCTGGAGAAGACGGATGTTACTATAGATAACAAATACGTATTTCATCAAGCAATATTGCTTAATTAAGTAATATTGAATTGGATCGTGAAGTAAGTCACAAAACCAGTCCGAATAAAAGCTAAAACTTTTACAAAAACAACAGTATAAAGTGTTAGTTAAACTCTTTTGTTAAAAAAAATATTAGCCTTCCAGATAGTTAATTTGGCCTTAACACTATTAGGTATTTGTTTTTTGCATTAATTTGTTTCTGATCTTATTTGCTAATGCAGCTTTTAACTAATTTATGAATTACAAATTATGTATTTGTTAATTTTGAGAAGGCTCGTCTAGTGGGAAGCACCTATCGTTTAATGTCTTATCTGCAGAAAAAGTAGTGGACCGCAACATTACTACTTAAAGCTATGTACATAAGGTTAACCTTATGTAATAAGTTATAATTGGTTAGACAGCACATCGTGTCACCCTTTGTAAAATCTTAATTTTTATGTTTTGTAATTTATATGGTGTACATAATAAAGTGTATTTCTATTCTATAAAATATGCTAAGAATAGCTTCTAAGCAAAGATTACCTTATAGTGAAGTCCACTATACAAAAATGACTTCCTAAAACGCGGTACAGCAGCAGACCTCACAATAAACTACCAAACACGAGTAGAGGTAAAAATACTGAACTTATGAGGTCTGATCTCTGAAAGAGTAATATTGATGACGTCACATTTTCCGCACCGCCATTGTTTTTTGGCAGAATGTCGGACTACCCACAATTATTGCGAATCGGTCGCATAGGGTTGGTCAGCGGCCAAGGGTGCCAAGATTGAGGTCATACAATGTGGGGCAAGGTGATGCGTTGCATAAGATGGTAATATTACGTGCACAGGTGCATTTTTATGAGATTGGGTCATGGTAACAGTACCATGACCTTGTGAACTTGTGCTTGTAAGACCACGACGATGAGATCAGAGGCGGCGAGATGAGCCGACGACATTGTTGCAGTCGCGGGCAAATTGTGGATAAGACCTATGCCTTACAGAGGGTAAAGACGGACTGGAGAAGATAATGACGTCTGGCAGTAGCCCTATTTTATGGTAAAAGGTAACCTCTGCTTTAAAATTGCCGTACTTTTAAAGTTATTCCCACCTCCCAAGTAATTGTATTGTTCTCGCTAACGAGGTGGAAGATGGAAAAGATAAGATTGCCTGTAATCTCATCTACACTTTTAAATGCAACAGTTATGCTGTGTGGCCTTGTAAGCCTGGCTAATGATCCTAGAGCCAGACTAACCCGACACTACACCGACGATATCCCGGACGTCAGCCTGTACGAGATTAGTATGGCCCTGAAACAGCTCAAGAACGATAAGGCGGCTGGAGATGATGGAATTCCGGCTGAACTTCTGAAAGCGGGTGGTAAACCGGATCTTAAAGCGCTTCAGAAGCTATTTAATTCCGTCATTATTAAAGGCTAAACGCCTAAGGCGTGGGACAGGAGCGTGGTGGTGTTATTTTTCAAAAAAGGTGACAATACCCTCCTGAAAAACTATAGACCGATATCCCTCCTGAGCCATGTCTATAAGCTGTTTCCTAGGGTCATCACGAATCGTCTCGCTTGCAGGTTCGACGACTTCCAGCCTCCCGAACATGCAGGCTTCCGAAAAGGCTTTAGCACCATAGACCACATACATACGCTGCGGCAAGTTATACAGAAGTCCGAGGAGTATAACAAACAACTATGCTTGGCGTTTGTGGACTATGAGAAGGCCTTCGACTCGATCGAGACTAGGGCGGTGCTATAGTCTCTCCAGCGGTGCCAAATTGACCATCGATACATTGAGGTGATAAAGTGTTTGTACAAAAACGCCACCATGTCAGTCCGTCTTCAGGATCAGGACTCGAAACCGATCAAACTCCAGCGTGGAGTAAGACAAGGAGATGTCATAAATCTCCTAAATTCTTCACTGCTGCGTTGGAAGATGTCTTCAAGCTCCTGGACTGGAGAGGACTTTGCATCAACATCAACGGCGAGTACATTACTAATCTCCGTTTTGCAGATGATATCGTGGTCATGGCTGAGACCCTGGAAGACTTGGGCAAAATGCTTAATCACCTCAGCAGAGCTTCCCAACAAGTGGGTCTAAAGATGAACACGGATAAGACGAAGATCATGTCGAGCTCTCATGTCGCACCCACTCCAATTCTAGTTGGTTGCTCTGCACTCGAAGTTCTTGACGAGATACCTGGGACAAACAGTCCAACTAGGTAGGTCCAACTTCGAGAAAGAGGTGTCTCGTCGAATCCAGCTCGGCTGGGCAGCGTTCGGGAAGCTACGATACATCTTCTCGTCGTCCAAGATACCACAGTGTCTCAAGACCAAAGTCTTTGACCAGTGTGTGTTGCCAGTGATGACTTACGGAACTGAAACGTGGTCGCTCACAATGGGCCTCATACGAAGGCTCAGAGTCACACAAAGGGCAATGGAAAGAGCTATGCTCGGAGTTTCTCAGTGTGATCGTATCAGAAATGAGGAGATCCGCAGAAAAACCAAAGTCACCGACATAGCTCTGCGAGTCTGAAGTGGCAGTGGGCAGGGCACATTGCTCGTAGAACCGATGGCCGATGGGGCAGCAAGGTTCTGGAGTGGCGGCCACGTGCTGGAAGGGAGGCCCCCTACAAGGTGGACCGATGACCTGGTGAAGGTCGCGGGAAGCTGATGGATGCGGGCAGCACAAGACCGGTCAGCGTGGAAAGCCTTGAGGGAGGCCTTTGTCCAGCAGTGGACATCCATAGGCTGAAGAAGAAGAAGATGCTGTGTGGCGGGAGGGTATTAAGAATTTTAGGGACAAGGGGGTAAGAACCATTTGAGTGAATTAATGAATAAAATCAACGAGTCAGTTGATACGTTTGCTCAACATAAATACCAGTTTGGTAGTTTCAAAAGTATACAAAATTCCCGAGCGTATATCGCAGTTGACATTACCATACTACAGGTTCACTTTGTGAAAGTGCCCGGTAAAATTCTCAGCTCACTCTCTCAAGGCGATGACATTGTCAATTCTGTCGTAACCTTCATAATGGGTTTCACATCGAACCCCTACGACCACCATCGTCTATAAATAGCCTCGATGGCCTGCTGATCGATACAGTACGTAAAAGCATACACAATCAGCAACGCAAGGCTATGGTGTAGCCATCGACCTTGGCCGGAACGTCTTGTGTCTACATACTTCTTGTTTTTATTATATCAAGTGAGACTATATTCTAATTGTTATGACAACACTAGACTAAGCATTTAAGTTTAATCTACTATCTTCTCACTCTTTAAAGAACTAGCCAATATGGCAAAAAACAGTCTAATAATAAGTTTCCTGCTCAGACTTTAGGTCGCCTAGCGAAGCAAAAAGATACTCCTTAAACACACAGGTTAAGTCTAACGGCCACGGGCCTTACACCAGTCAAACAGAGTGTGTCGGCAAAAACCAACGGCTATAAAACTGTACACTGTGAACTGAACTACTCTATCGTATGGCAAAAGCAACTACACGTGTTGAATTGTACTACATGAATTTGGCAACAAACTCTCCGGCACTCTTCTCAGCAAAAACTCATGGAGCGTTTTGGACGCTGTACTTCGTAACGTCTAATTCTCAGAACAATTAAAATAATGATTTTGATTCCTTACGGATCCTAGTATAGTTTTATAGAACGCGCATCAGCTGATATAATCAGTTTAAGCCGTACTGAACAAGGTCTGCATCCGGTCTATGCTATGCTATGTTGCTAACCAGACGACCTTGTGCGTCATGCATCCTATGTTATTCTACTGATGCTAATTACGTGCGAGATATTTTTTTTGAATGGGAAGTCATCAAATGACCTCTCCCGATCTGGGAGGTGCGAAAGCGATTGACTAGAACCGACCCGTAATACTTCATTTGCTTGTGCGCTAGGCACCACGGTATATCTTTGAACAAACCGCGGTCCTGGTGGGCGGCAGCCCTCGTGGACCCCGACACGTTGTGCTGACATCTATTTGAGACGCGCGTAGAACCTGCCTGGTCCTTATCGCCCTTACCGGGCGCCGAGCTACCCATTGCTCGCCGCCTGCAAGCCCTCGAGCGTCCTCCTGCGGCGTAGCGGTGTGATGGTACAGATCGTCTCTCCCTTACGAGCTCCGCCTCCTCCTTTGCGAGCATTATTGCTTCGCAGAAGGAGATGAACAGCCTAACATGCATTTTCGCTCCGGATCATGGCCGGAGGCGAGACATCGCCACCGCGGATCGCACGTGGTTACGGCGCGGCGATGCTCAGAGTCGAGCAATACATCACACCGTAGTCCGGGTAACAGAGCCACCTCTAATATGTAATTCTCAAGCATTTTGGGGGTGACTTATGAAATCTAAAGGAGTAAACACCAAATGGCTTGGAGGATTTTTGGCATTATTTAGAACAGCTATAAAACTGGAATTCATAAAGATGGTAACAAAGTATGTAATGGTGAATAAAAATTAATTTAAATTCTTTCGATTCGACATGGGAAATATCTTTCCCTCGTCAAAAATAGGCTATCATTCCGAAGAAATTTACCATCATAGTGATGTACAGACGACAGCACATCAAGCTACTACAATTTGACAAATTTCTTTGTAAGATCTTCAACTTTATGGCTAAAGTATTAAGGCTCAAGGTTGATTAGGAATATCTGACAGTTTTGGGTAGCTTGACCTTCTGTCGTCCGTACCTTATTAGAAAGCTTATTTATTATGCTACTATAGTATTTTTAATAAGAATTTTTCAGACCTCAGTTTTTGTATAAAACTGAAAAATGTACTGTAACTGAAAATGTTGTCAAAAACAAATCGCAAAACAATGTTTTATTTTATTTGATTAAATACAATATTGTAACTAAAATTGCCGTTTCTTTAGTCCGAAGTCATTTATTTAACGTCTCCTTTATAGTCATTGCGTCAATTTTAATCTCCTTTGAACCTCGTGGCGAGGTGATCAGTGGTATGTTCGAAGATACAATTGTTTGAAAACACATTACTGCATGTGTCTGTTCACTTGGACAACAAAACTGTTTTCTAAGAAACACGTACTTCAGATATGGTTTTGAATGAAATGTATCCTGCTAAAATAGGGATTAAAATATATTGTGAAGACATTTATGTTGTATTCTATAAGAATCCATACATGGGAATATCAGCTTGCAGATTTATACAAGCTAAGTTCATGATTAAAGGATTTGTTATAGCTACTTCTTGCATTTTCCTCAAAAGTTTCAGGAAAATGTACAAAATCTCTAAAGGAAACTGACGTAAAATTATAATCTTTTATTTACTTCTTTAACAAACACAATAAAGACGTCAAAACTGTGACTAATGCGAGATAAAAGGTTTTTGCAGATAAAAGGTGAATAACATAACATATACATATATTTGTCGATATCATTTTGTTTCTATGAAATAGCAAAGGTTTCTAAGTCAGAAATGAGAGAAAGTGTGTGTGGGCGATGAAGCAAAATCTGTATAGACTGACTCATGTCTTATGGCGCTGGTTTTACAAAATGTATTGAGGATTCCCATGATGTATCACACAAAAGTTGAAAACTATCCCTAGAACTGTCGTTTTGGTTGAAACCTCAACAGAAGCGTCATGTCTGCCTAGCATTTGCTAATTATCTATCGGCAATCGTTGTCAATATTTTGACTTAAAGCTGTCTGGGAAAATAGCACGAGAGGGTGATAACTGTATTTCTCCTTCTTTGTCAAACAAAAACTTCCTCTTAAGATCACAAAGAAAACTTCAATGATTCAAGCTGTTATTATACAACAATAAATACCGTCTGGATTGCTTGTGATATTTCGATAATACCTAAAACGTAATATCTGCTGTTATCAGAGGTCAACGTATTTGATAATATTTTGTCTCCCTAATTTTTGCCTCAGTATGACTGCATGTTTATTGTTTCATTAAGAAGCTAAACAAACACTAAACAAAGGACTTCGTACTAGCGTTTGCAAAGGCTACGGGGTCAATGTAAAGGTTCTATGGAGGTCACAACAGCTTAGAAGCAAAGAGAAAGAAGGCGGGCTCATTTTCATTCAAAATTCATCTTGTTTTTTCCGAGGACTATCAACCTTAACGAAAGTTCGGCGATCCAGGCAAGCACTCGACTCATAATCAGCCTATATTGTTCCCACTGATCAGACACAGGCCCCCTCTCTCTAAGGAGGAGTGGGCCATAATCTACTAGGAGGGCCTAAGGAGGACTGGTGTATTTCACATGTCTTTGATTTTTTTGGTTGTAAGACATAACGGTTTCCTCACATTTTCCTTAGCCGTTTTTAGAGCAACAGTGATGAAATTACAAAGTAAAATGCCTGTCTGGGTGTGAGCTCACAACGACGTCTGTGAAACACATGTCAATCTAGAATGTTATCCAGAAACAAAATAAATGATGTTTGGAACAAAATTGTGTCCGAGATTCAACCTTTATAATGCACCTCAATGAAACCCATGACGTGTTTAGTTCAGGACACAGCTGACACACATTTGTGGAGCCGGTTTAAAGCTCTATATCTACACACAAAATACCAAGTAACTTCTGAATCGACTTACATAGTTCACTATCAAGAACTTCAGTCGTCATTTGGTAACAACATTAGATATCATAATTCACGTTAGATCACTACCGGTGGTGGTTTTAGTTTGGACACGTAAGGCCTTGAGGAAGAACTATGTTTTTTATGCCAGAAACGTTCACGTTTATGGGGAAAAAGGCTGTTTTAATTGCGAATTAGAGTCATCTAATTACTATTGATATTATATTTACAAAATCCGAAGTCTACAGATTGTTGAAATCCGCAGCAATACCGGATAAATACGTAATATTGACAGTTCAACAATATTCATTGAGTTATTTATGTTGTTGGGCAAATTTATTTCCTAACATTATGAAACCAATGGATCAGAAGTATTCTTCAAAATCATTCAGATTGTTAGATTGTCAGCGCGTTAGGCTGGACCTAATCGCAACATCTGGGCTAAACTGTCATAAAGTTAAGCAAAAAAACGAGATAAAACGTAAACGTAGACTTATGTTGCAAACACTTTTGGGGCCGAAATAATAAACAGTAAGTTAGAGATGTGTTGGAATAATGAAGGTGATACAATCTTCATTCTATCGTAAGCTGTTCTAGTGAGTTTAACATTGTTCTACCCAACTACGGCGCAATAGAGTCTATTGATTTTTAATAAACATTAAAGCTCCCTGTCAAGTAACAGTGTTTCTACTGCAGGAAATTCTGCCTATCCTCAAAATTTCAAAGATCACAATAAAGTGATAAACTTATTTGACATTCATATTAAGGAAGCGACAAAGTTCGACATTGACTGCAACCTTGTTTCCGATACCAGGAAGAAACTGAATAACTGATGCCATATTAACTCGCGTTTGTATGAACGGGAATGGATGCAAATATTTTACTATCTGCGTATGCCCAAGGAGACGAGGTATGATTACTAGGAAGCATGATTTCGCGCTCAATCACTATTGTTTGGCGGACAATTAGTAACCAGGCCTGCAAAAATAAATGCTGTAATAATGTTGCGTTATTTTATTCGGAAGGCTAATTGATAAATGAAAAAATAAATATGTACAACAATTATGTGCTCCGTCGCAATTAATGAACGAACTGCAGGAATTCTTTATTGAGGCGTCTTATCATCATCATAATATATAAAGCTGAAGAGTTTGTTTGAAAAATTCCTTTTGCGTTGGATAGCCCATTAATCCAGGAAGGCTTTAGGCTATATAACATCACGCTGCAACCAATAGGAACGGAGCATAACTAACTCCACGCGAACGAAGTCGCTGGCGGCCGCTAGTCATAATATAGATATAATTAATCATCATATTTTGGTTCATTTAAAGACAGACAGAGGGCTAAACATTTTTACATTTATACAGAAACTCCTCCGTCTTCGGAAAGCACGCTAAGCAGTAGGTACCGGTTGTCATTCGTAGATCTTTGACGGAAGTCGGAAACCCGAAAATCTGACTGAATCAGTCTTACCAAAGGGTATCGTATTAACTATGCTGTGGAGGTTGGATATTATGCAGGATAAATAGTTGGGATTAGGCTAGACAAATTAATGATACATATATTATAATTGATGGAGCTGTCTTAACTTCGTGACATCGGTCGTGGGATCACTAAGCAGGGCTTCACTTTGCGTAATTTATTTCATTACCAATGCTCGCAAAACAGTCATCAAGGCAGAAATCGTGAGAAACCGGCATGTCCAAGACCCAACTAAAAAATTCGAAAGACGTCCAGAGACCTATGTCCTAACTACTGGAACATAATCCGCTGCTGAAGCTTACGTTACAGTTTTTCTTGATAAAAGACTTTTCACTGTGTTAGTACTGGTAGTTCTACCAACATGAAATAGTAAACAAGTACGACGTATGTAATTGTTGCGAGCGATATGATTACGGGAGGAAACGACCTTTTGTACCTGTTATGACGTTGGTCATCAGCCAATGTGCTGAATTAAACTTAAACCTTTTAAAATGTTTTGTATTCTATTTTTATAGTTATTCGTCATTTTCAGGGTAATCTCCCCTATTATTATTTTTTTCTGTAAAAAGCCCATTTTAGCAAATTTATAATAGAATATTATGAATCATATTCTAAATCGCAAAATGGTCACAAATTGACAATATGATCTGTGTAGTGTATAACTTATATCATGCATTGTCAAACATAAGTGATGATATTTACATCAAATATGATGGTCCCCATTTTACAAAAATTAGAGACTAATTTTTGTAAAAAAGATATCTGTTGGGAATTCAGGAAATTGAGATAAATTTCTGAATTCCCAACTGATTATTAAGCTGTTAACTATTAAAGATTTAAGTTTAGTTATAAATAAATGGGTAAAGGACAAGGAGCTATAATACAAATAAATTACCAGTAGGACATTGTGATAAACGGTTTTGTGTGCTGTTGAACCTTGAAGGTTGCCTATGTGAGTAATTTTGTGGAAATCCTAATGCCATATTAAATAAATGCATACTACACATAAACTCATACCATATACAGTAGAACCTCTATAAGTCGAATATCAAAGGAGACTTAAAAAAAAATCGAGTTATAGAGTTTTCGACTTATAGAGAATTTGGACTTCGATAGATTTTTATTTGACATTGAGGTTCTTCTTCTTATAAATTTTGAGTTAGAGTCGTAAATTTTGAGAGTAGCTAAAATTCAAATGAAATAAAAACTAATTAAATTAAACACCTGACCTGACACACCAAGCAAGTAAACACGTGTTAACATAAGTAATAAATTCGTGGTAATTCTATTCATTATAATAAAATGCCATGTTCGAGATACAGAGGTAAAATTTAATTTTTCAAGTTATGGAGGGAAAATATGTACCAAAATGGTTTGGAGGAACTCACTATTATTTTAAGTAATAGAGGACTGAGATTTGGTGTTTTAAGGGAAGGGAGCAAAACATTTTTTAGAGATTTGGAGGTTTTCGACTTATCAAGTTTCAACTTAACCAGGTTCTACTGTATAAAGAACATTCAACCTACTACAATCCAGGCGAGGACCAGACACATAAAATTTTATTATTTTATGTTTCTAAATATTGTTCCATGTTAATGCCTTCTGAAGAACATGATTTCTCAAGATAAGAGAAAATTTTGATATGGATAACTTTATCTGATTATCAAGTTGCACCACAGGTTGTAATGATTCAATATAAAATATGTTTATTTAGGTTTGATGTTTGCCATTAATTGCTAAATTTGCAAAATTACCTAGCATTTGTTTAAAGTTTGTTAATGTATTCAAAGTAAAGCAAACAATTTATTTGTACAGTAAATCAAAACATTGAAAGTACATAGTTTATTTGATGGTGGTTAGAAAGATATTCTATATGGCTTTGTGTTTAAATATTAGAAAGTTTGTTTCAATAAAAGATAAAGATTTCAACATACATATTATACAGGGTGTATCTGACATCGTAACGCAAACTTCGCAAAAAGGCTGGACCGCATGCCACTAATAAAATTATGATAGTCATTTATGTTGTTAATGAACTGTTACAGAAATAAAAAAAGTTTCAAAAAATTGTCCGCTCGGCCTTTGAACATTGCAAGCGTGCCGCCGTGCGGGTTTGTAGGTATGACGTTGATCCCTGATGTGAACTCTATTAAATCATCTGATAAGATAGATTTTTGAGTTTTGTTTTCATTGCGCTTTTTTTAATTAGCGAAATAATTAACTTTTACTTTAAAATCTTATTGGGTTAAAAAATTATAGCAATTATGAACGGTCTAAAGTGAAAAAACTAAATATATTTTTTTGTAAATCATGAAAAAGCCAACAAAAAATTCCACCACTGGGGGTTCAGAATCACGTACTGGATTCATGGTACTTGTTGTGTGTTGATGACAGAAACCTTTATAACTAAATACTTACTCCTCAAAAAATAGTAGTGACAAATTTTTGAGTAGTGTGTAAGGACGGGACTTAGAGGAATCAAACAAGTACTTAATTCACAAGTGAAACTAAAACAAAATTGTTGTTTATACTTAGACGGCTTAAGTCCAATTGGTTTACGTCTTGGAATATTTATATTATATTCTAGTTTAGGGGACAGGGTTAAACCTATTGTACCTACATATTGTAATGAAGTATTAATGTACACAAAAATTGAAAAAGGTTATTTTTTGTACCAATAAATCTTTGTAGTTGTATTTTGATGTTATATTTGAATTTTCTTGGATTAGGTTTTTATTTTTCAGTTCAAAATGTTTTAACAGGTATGTTTGGTAAATTAATGAGTAACTTCAGTCAACAGGACTGTTTTAATTATATGAATTGGTTATCAGTAAGATGTTTCTAAGTAATTGTGTTTACAAACTTGTTAAACTAATGACTTGACCAAGCATTAATGAGAAGAGAAATATAACATAAATATCAAATAAATAGCGGTTGGTACAAGGTTATTAGCAAGGTCTCCAGCAATAAACAGTAAAAACTAAGGTTATATGAAGTAAAACATAAAAAAAAAACTTACACAATATTGAAAGAAGGCCTAGCAACTACACTAGACACTTAAATTAACACTTTTCCGTACGATACGTACAGTGTGCACACGAATAACGGAATTAACTGGAGACTAGGTACTCGATACTATTATCATGTGTAGATAATGTTTATCATATCAAAGGCAACGTTACCACGAAGAATATTCAACTTGCATACACGTGACGTCACAAAACAACCACCCAATTTGCAAATACACAACACAGGCATCCGATAAAGTTACTAATCGCGGCCTATATACGATAACTATGCGGCGCGCGCTACAATTACTAACTACAAGAGCTACGGCAGATCCAGCGGGTGAAGGTCTAACTTGCACAGTTACACAGTCAACATTCACTACAGTACATAGAAAGTTATTGACAGGCAAACATTGATGCAATATTAAAAACTTACCAAATAACAAGGATTGACGTTGTAATGAATGTTTATCCCTCAGGCAGAGTTATTTACGTAAATATATAAAACACATTATACTGTTATCACGGTACACAACACGGTATTACACGATTTACTTTTACTATAGAATTTTGTTAATTTTTCGTCTAAACAAAACTGTTTTTGACGAATTGACAATTATCGTTTTTATTCGTGACAAAATCAACATGTCCTCCAACAGGTCATCCGGTCATAATGTGATTTGAACATTTGATTAATACAAAATTAACATATTGATAGCAATAAAAATTACCTTTAAAAGTTTTTCGTTTTTATTTAAGCAGAAGATAAATCTTCAGTAGTATTTTATATACAGTTACAAACACACCAATGAAAGTTTCTCAGTTTATAACTGTAGAACGTAAACTATTTTTTTTTTTTTATAATAGTATGTTTTTCAATTTGTTATATTCGAAACTTACCACATTGGCGCTAGTAGTACGTAAAGGAAAAACAGACTTATAACAGGTTATTATACCTTTGAAATTAACATAAAGAGTTCGAAGTTACATTAAAATATTGTAAATCTGCTTCTATTTGGGTTTTATTATTATGTAAGGAGAGAAACTATCGTATTAGACAATTTAAGTTATGTTTTTATTATAACCAAAACTGAGCAACCTCGAACCGATACAGTGAATAAGAGCATAGATAAATTATAGTTGAAGTTTATAATATAATGTTAGAAAAGTTGTTAGTTACAAACAAAGTGCATACCAAATACCAAGACATAAGGCAATGTTTGGATAGTGCAAAAAACACTTCAATGAAGTTCATAGTGACTAGCTAGTGGCAACACCGTCTTTCCAACGACAAGCCTAAAGTTTATGAAATATTGTTATGTAGGCCTAGTATGAGTTTTCATTACGAAACTCGTTCGATCGTATCGAGCGCGTTTGACTCCGCGATTGGCCCGCTTCAAGGTCGTAAGAACTCTCAACCAATGAGAGCGCCAAACGCGCTCGATACGATCGAACGAGTTTCGTATTGAAAACTCATACTACTCTTTCTTTGGTACTCTGTGTACTCTTTGGTCTATGCTCTATAGCGAAGCTCTATGGTATAATAATTTATAAAAACGAATTGGAGCGATGAAATGAAACGGTCTTTCTGATTAATTATTGAATTGTAAACAAATTTAACCAATAAAAGAGGCAACTATTATTCAAACATGAATACCTCAAGTTTTTCAGCAGATCCTCCACATAGGAAAGCAGCAGAAACAGCCAAAACATTCGTAAGTAGAAGTCTCTCAATACATAAATTTGTAGGTTATGTTTGTTCTTGAATTAGATTCAAAACACAAAACTATGTAGAGATTCTCGTTTTCCTTTTACCCTGTTGACTTGTTATTTCGTCAGCACATTTACATGTTTTCTATTGTGGTTATAGTCTACCCCAGTTTAAACAACTTCAAGTTCGGTGCCGTCTAAAGTTCTGCTCATATTGAAATAGACAACTCTATCAACTACTCAATAGTGGGAACTCTGGTCAAATCGGCATGTTACCGGTCGTTCTCATCGTATTACTTGTGTTCAATATGAAATTTACTGCAATTTATATAATCTGTGTGGAATGATTGTAAAACAATAATTATTTACAGATCCTACCAGACAAATGCTTTCAAAAACATGTTGGATGTGCATGGGGTCGAGGAAATAAATTTACCATATACCCCCGAAGTCAAACTGTGAACAAAACACCAATATATGTAGTAGATAACAAACTTCTCAACACCCGTCAAGATATCCTCCTCTTCAACCCGATACTCAGAAAACTCGTCAACGAGTCTAATGGAACATACTTATCACTCCAGAAAGCTGCCGAAGCTGCCAAAATTTCAGACAACCATGTTGAATATCTCAAACTATCACGCCAGTTTCGCTCGATCCTCCGAGTGTGCATTGAAAACCTCCAAGAAGCTTCATCAAAAGAAGAGAATGGCATTGAAAAGAACAACTTACTATCATATATTACAATATTCTACTCTATAGAATGTATTTGGCACTTATGTGAGATTCTGTACATAGACAACATTCCAGGAGACATAGTTCTACCATATTTGTTGGAATGGGTACGGTTCCACTTTCCGTGCCATGAGCAGACTGCTGCTGGGCTGTTGGATGCTTGTGAGAGGGATTCAGAACGACATGAAGACTATTGGGACACTGTTATAGGTATGGTGGTACAAGGAAGAGTGGATGTAGCTAGAGCTTTGCTGAAACTACATTCTGCTACAGATAGTAATGAGTTTAAGTTGGTTGACAACTCTTTGAGGAGTATGCCAGTGTATAGTGTAAGTTTTTGTTAATCTTTTAATTTATTTTGTTATCTAGTCTACTAGATTTTTTAGTTGGGACATGTCCATTTCATATAAAATTTGTCACCATAATTTTTTTTTTATTTATTATTTAAAATAGACACGTGAGGTTTTACTATTTATGTTTTTGATTGCAGGTGTATGGAGGCATGTCCACAGGAGAGTTCACAATATCCTGGAAGCACTGGCAGGCTGAGTGCAGGTCTAAACTCAGCAGCAGGGTGTTGGCTTCACAACCAAACTTGGAGCTTATCATGAGGGTAAAAATACATTATTACTTTATTATGCTGTGTAGATATTATTAGTATAGTCAGAGAGATATATCACACTGCATTTACAACATTATTTTTTGTTTATGTGAAACCCGAAAGACATATCCAGTATTTTTAAGTAAAGAATCTATGTACAACATTTCAAAAAGGTATCAAGAAAAACCACAAAGTTATAAGCTTATTATTTTATCTGATTGTCCCAACAAAAATATCATCAACGCACCAGTCGCCTGTACGCTCCTGCAGCGGCACGGCGCGAGGTGCGTTGACCTGTCTCACGCGCCTTGTACTATGATACAGCTGAGTGTGATCCATCAGCACACTCGCTAACCACACTGCAACAATTCCTAAATATCATCATCATCATTATCAACCTTTTTATCATCCCACTGCTGGGCACAGGTCTCCTCTCATACAGAGAAGGAAAAAAAATATATTAATAATAAAAAAAGAGATATTTATTAATATATTTGTGAAAAAATATTATATGGTGTAAAAATTATTGGAATTGATGCAGCTGCTTATTTTAAACAAAGTAACTATATTTAGGTTACGCATAAAGAAAAAATAGCATTGTATAAAAAAAAAGTAGACTCTTTTTTTTATCTTAGTTCAAACTGGAAAAGACACATCCAAGAAATCTTAAAAAGACATCCATGGGTTACTACTATGCTTATTATAAACAGGTTGCTTATAATAAGGGTCTCTCATATTTTACTACAATGGCTTAATATTAAATCTATAAACATTCAACTAATCCGCAGATAATAATCGGCGACTACACTGCCTTTGAGTCAATACGTAGCAAGTACTCGTCGTGGTTCGACATCCTGGGCGGCTGGGTGATGTTCACGGCGCCGTGGACGCGGCGCCACGAGCTGGGCGCGGCCGCGGCGGCGTGTGCCGGCATGCTGCCCGCGCCACGCTCCCATCTCGACCTGATGGTGCATGCGCTGCTGGAGGGCGACCTGCATCGGGTAAGCATGCTGACGTGCTGCTAGTCTTATATACTTGAGTACTATAACATCTTTCAGGGTTTATATTGAGAGAACTGTCCAGAAGGCAATCAAGTTTTCATTGAATTCCACAATTGAAGAAAAACAATCACTATGACATAGTAGAATGCCAAGGAAACCATAGATGGGCTGTGTCTAAATTTGCTAAAACAAGGGAGGGCTGACAGAAATATTTGTAACAAGTCATTTGAAATTTAATTTATGCTATTACAGGTAATCCACGAAATACAACAGATATCTGACAATGGCTGGTTCGCAACACATCTCACAGATATACTGTTTCACTGCGGTAAACTTAACATCATGGATAAGCACCAGACCAAGTGAGTTATTAGTGTAATTACAGCTGACGTCGGGCGAGACAATGCTCGAAGATCGTAAGACAGGTTACTGGAGAATGTGGTAACTGCGCGAGGGTCGGATATTGGAACTAAAGTAAATTGTTGTGGGTTGTACTTTAGGCAAATACTTAAATGACTAGTCACCTTAACTTTTGGAACTTATTTAAAAAATAATAAATTCCAAAAATATGTCTTTTTTTTTGAGCTAGAAAATATGATATTAAGCCCACAGTTGTCTTCAAAAACACTATTTGAATATATTCAAGAATTTTTTTTTATTGTATTTAATTGTATAATTTTCGTAAGACTTTCTTGTCTCTTCCAGTGTAACATCTCACCTCCGTGACAGCCTAATCCTAGAATATGGTTGTCTTTTAATGGAACATAAGTCCCTTTGGTCAGTTGGGCTCTCTTACCTAGCTTCTTGTCCACCAGAGGGGCTAAGAAGAGCTGAGCTCATTCTGGAGAGGATACCTGTCGAGACAGAGGCTAAAGCTATGAAAATTATTGCTGAAGCCAAGAAGTATGGGTTGATGGGTGTTGGTAAGTCAGAAGTACATAAAAATACATTGCTACCTGCACACACACGAGGATAATTAATGGTCATATTATAGCAAAATTGTTTGCAGTGCTGAATATTGAATTAATTTTTAAAATACCTTTTTTTTCTTGGCATGAACACATCAACGAATTTTAGAAAAGATATGTTTAAGTACGTTTTCCTTCACTTTCCGATTCTCAGTACTCAGCTGAGCAGCGAGAGTTGAAAACCCAGTGTATTTTTAGTTGGGTTATTCTCTGTTGGATTGTCAATGTTTTGCTCACTTGGGGGAGAGTTTGTCGTACAGCGCAGTGTGTGTGCCGCACGTCGAGCGCGCGCCACCTGTGTGGTGGTCGTGCAGCTCTATATATAACACGTTTGTCGTACAGCACAGTGTGTGTGCCGCACGTCGAGCGCGCGCCACCTGTGTGGTGGTCGTGCAGCTCTATATATAACACGTTTGTCGTACAGCACAGTGTGTGTGCCGCACGTCGAGCGCGCGCCACCTGTGTGGTGGTCGTGCAGCTCTATATATAACACGTTTGTCGTACAGCACAGTGTGTGTGCCGCACGTCGAGCGCGCGCCACCTGTGTGGTGGTCGTGCAGCTCTATATATAACACGTTTGTCGTACAGCACAGTGTGTGTGCCGCACGTCGAGCGCGCGCCACCTGTGTGGTGGTCGTGCAGCTCTATATATAACACGTTTGTCGTACAGCACAGTGTGTGTGCCGCACGTCGAGCGCGCGCCACCTGTGTGGTGGTCGTGCAGCTCTATATATAACACGTTTGTCGTACAGCACAGTGTGTGTGCCGCACGTCGAGCGCGCGCCACCTGTGTGGTGGTCGTGCTGGCGGCGCGTTGTGCTGGGCGGTGCGCGCGCGGAGCTCGTCGTGCGGCGCGCGTGCTGCTCACTCCGTGCTACGTCACTACGTGGAGCACGCCACGCTGCCGGCGCAGGACCTGCTGCTCACCGCTGGCTCGGCTATGTTGCTGTCTGACACGCTGCTATTTTTAGGTAATATTTTCATTGATTCATACTTACTATCCATATAACAAGAATATATCGTAATGTTTCCGTACCTAATCACACATAAATCAATGTTTCAAAGAAAGTCCTCTAAAGGCTCTTTACAAACGCACAACACAACAAAATTGTAACTTTTAATCAAATAAAGCCTTTGCTCCAACAACTATGTACTGTGGCAAATCAGCAATTGAAAATGGTTTTGAACACCTATGCTAGTGAGATTCCTTTATTTACTTACAAGAGGCATAAAACAATCAGAAAATGTTCTAAAAAAAAAAACAAGACAATCCCTTGTTCATTAGATTTGATAAAACATTCTATTCAGACATAACATTATATTCCAGATAATGACCCCAATTCCCTTGAAACTATAAAAAAATTAAATTCAATGCATATTTTTCTTTCTATTTCATCAAAAACAGGACAAAAGATAAAATGTCAGTTTAGACCTGTCATATTAGTGCACTCCTGACGTAAATTAGCATATTTTTAGTCGCCATGTTTATAATCGCGTCTAAACTGTCTATGGAATATCTTAATTTGACAGGATCAAAATAAAATTTTATATTCTGTCCTTTTCTTAATGAAATAGAAAGAAAAAGATTCATTGAACTTAAAATTATTTAGTTTGGTTTGTAAATTATTTATCACTTTCTTACAGCCATTATAATACCAAATTCCATCCTACCTAGTTCCATCTGTCAAAAAAACGGTTTACCAAAATAACCAGGGTATAGTTATTTATTGCACTATTAATACATTTGCAACCTAAGTATATATATTTCAAGAAACTGTTTCTTTTTCAGGTAAATACTGTGATTTCCACAGACTGTACAAAACTAGAGAATTCAAGAAAGCTGCTCAGCTACTAGTCTCATTGATAACATCCAAAATAGCTCCTGAATAGTGAGTATATATTTCTTATCTTATTGTACTCTTAATCTCATTAGGACTACACATTTAAAAAACCTTAAAAAGGCTTACGGATATCAAAAGCAAAAATTCTTTAAAAAGCCATTTATTTACTGCAGTCTCCATTTGACATTCCACCAGTGTGGAGGCATGAGAAACAGGGCGTAAAGTTCACTCATCCTCCATAGAAAAGGGAGGATCCTCCGACCAGACAGGTGTTATGTCTGGCGGGCACTTGCCCAACGGTTCATGTTGAGAAGTTATATGTGTGCTAATTCTGCGTGCGAGATGTAGAATAATTCGACGTCAGTATTACGCGTTGTTCGTATGTGGCGGTTGTAGATACTGCTACAACCAACATAATAAAAATCAAAATCAGTTGAAAGAACAGTAAAAAAGGGTTATTTTGAATACAGGTTAAATAAACACCTATATAAAATCATAAATCATTTCCAGCTTCTGGGAAACCCTTCTCCTGGACACACTACCCCTCCTTGAATCGGATGAGCCAGTCTTCACCTCAAACGACACATACGAGATTATGCTGTGCCTCGAGCTTCATTCCACCACCTTGGACGGAGAGAAGACTGACCTCCTCCGCCTGGCATTAGCTCGCAACCTCGCCAGGACTGCCCTGGCTGAAGGTGATGGAGCGGATGAAGCTCAATGATTGTTTGTTAGCCATCGGTCTTGGAACTCATTGCTCAGGCATAAGAATAGTCAAATTGTGTGGGATGTGATCAAGCTGGACTAAAAGTGAAATGATAGCGAAATTGGTTGGATTAAGGCAATAAAAGTAGTGTGGGGTTGGACCATCCAACCATGGCTAAAGGGTTTCCTGTTGTAGACTAGACAATGTGATATCTGTCCGAACAGTACTGATATTGTTGATCAAATTCAAAGATCATTTATCTAAACTAGGCTGAGAATCTGCTCTTAATTAATGTTAAATTTACGTAATACAGACCCCTAAAAATTTCACTTTTTTCTAGTGTTTTAGCTGGGAAGAAGTGGGGCAATAAATTCCAGCAGTACATCCAAAAATGAGCATACTTTAGGGAGCCTTATACTTTTTTGAGTAAAACATAATAATAAGTGATTGACCAAATCAGTCTACAATTGTGTCCATCACACCACAGATCACTTCTCAGTAAGAAAACCATTTGATTGATTTGGTACTGGGGAAAATGGTATAAAAATTTTTCTAATAATTTGTAACAGTGATAATAAAATCTGTTATTTTTATGAAATAAAAAATGCTAGTAGCTAAGTGAAAATGAAATAATATTGTGGTCAGTATTCTGTTTACCTGAAAGGAAAATATCATGTGGCTTCTAATGATAAAGTTTTTCAATTATTTTTCAGGATTTATGTGTAATTGTAAATTGTTTGAGTGTTTGGCACAGATTTTCCTCGGGTAGATGGGACATGAAGTATAGAAGTAGCTAATATTGTTAATATAATAACTGGGATTAATACTTTCAATTTTTAAACACTTTGAGTTTAAGCACTAAATGGAGTTTCACCAAAAGAAATTTCTAATTTAAATTGTTCTCAATAATTATTATTAATGTTATATAATCACTAAATCACTGCCTACGATCTCCATTGAGTGTCGCTAGCAATCTATATGGACTTGGTCTTTAATTTAGCCTTTATTTTCTGGAGTGGCTGGTAAGAGGGGAAGTATATCCTGCCACAGTTTCAACTGGCATAGACCGGTTTTCTGGGCAGCCTGCTTTTTAATTGTTGTGTTGGTAGTTGTGCACCAAATCGCGGACGAGTCTTGTCGAAATTAAATCTACTTTGATCTTATTCATATCATTGCTCCTATAATAATAGTCAATGCATGGGCAGTCTCTTTTAAATGAAGTGCTTTAGCGCTCAGCCTAAATATAATTTCATAAAATATAAGACCAAGTATATAGGGTCATTTCGCCTGTTCGCGCCCATTTAGTGCAGTTAGCAAGTTTGACGGCGATAATAAAAATATTTCAGCACTAATTTCTATGACAAAATTATATAGTGTGTTCATTATACAGTCTATTTTAAGATTAACTTTCAGTTTTTGTTTGAAACAGCTTGTATTTTTTTTTAAATCACTTTAAAAAAGTAAAAATAAATCTTCTCTATTTGACTATTAGCATGGAATGGGTAAAGAGTACATCGCTTAAACCCATTTATTATGTTGTCGGGCATTATAGGATGTTTCAATGCATCATTTAATTTGCAAAGTTTGTTTTTGTGACGGCAGAATTCAAATTTTCAGCTTTTGATTTGATAGGAATGCGCGAATCTGTAATTTTCAATATTATTTTATCGGTGCAAATACTCTCGTCAGCGGGCTGTAAAATATGGATGGTGTTGGGCGGAAGGGCATACAATATAAAAAGTATTACTTAACATTAAGGACATAAATGCGATTTATGTCCATTTACCAGTACTCAATACTTTTATAGTTTAGCTCTCGTTTTTTGATGTTAATTTCCACTACCCATTTGTGAAAGTCGTTGGTGATATATTCAAAGAATACTCTCGTCTTATCCAACCTGTCGCCTGCCTGCCAAAGCACCATTCTTGAGGCATATTGTTTACTACAGATCTTGTTGGTCTAATGTATGGAAAGGTGGACACTTACCTCTATCCGCATTAAAAGTTTATAATACCGTTATGTTTTCTTTTTCATTACTTGGCTTTATTTGGTATAAGTTTTTAAACCCTCTTGGACCTAAAACTTTTCCTGTCTTTGGACAAAGCGTAAAAGCATTTTGTCTTTTGAATTCGATTTTTTAAATGAAAAGAGTAATTTCTTATTACTCTTTTCATTTAAAATAGATCATAAACACGTAGTATTAATTTAAAAAAAGAATAATAATTAAAATTTAAACATTATTTTACAAGAAAGTCAATTGTGGACGCAATTTGGTTTATTTTTATCTCTTGTAGGTATAGTTTGCATCCATTGCGGACGCAAAGTGGAAATTTTGTAAAGTTGATGTAGTAATTCGCGTCCACCTTATTTTTTATATGTAAAAAGCATAACAAATTATAATTAATGTTAGTCTTAGCTGTGTATTCTAAAATTCAAATTAAACAAGAAAAACCTACCATCAAAGTCACCGCTCAACACTATTTTTTATCTAAAAATCCCGCGTGCACGCACATTTTGATGAACAGGCAAGACTAATTATTTTTATAAATGGGATTATTTTGGCGTACGGTACTTTTGTTCATGTGAGCGGTATTAATGGTAAAACTTTTCATTTGATTGGTGTATTAGCTTACTTATTTTCACGGATTAAAAAAAAAAATGGACGCGAACTGGGCGTTGTACGCGAACAGGCGAAACTACCCTAATGACAAGATATTTAGTACATAAATAGTACAAGTGGACTAAACAATGTTATTTGTAATTAAAATTTAACCAAAATCTATTTCGTATTTTTCTTATAACAATTTAGAATTTTGAATTTGTATAGAACAAGATTTTTGCAAGTGTAGACCACTTGATAACGTAGTAACAGTATGCAAGTCATGTATGTATTTGTTATCATATTTTTTTTGTAATAATTGTAAACTGATAATAAAAAACAATAATTATTTTCACAATCATGATTTTTAATTCTTATTTTCTACATTTTGGTAATGTTACACTGAGTATTCATAAAACTTTCCTTGTCATGGCAAAATTAAAATTTTCTTATATTTTTGCAATTTGTCAAAATTAGGTTTTATGTGATAATATTGAATTAATATTTCATGAAATCAGGAATTTGGGCCGTTTTAACTTGCACAGATTATCCTAGTATAGCTTAAAGAAAAGTAAGTACTAAATAAAAAACGTATCTCATAAAATTGTTTGGGTCCAAATGACTCACAATAATTAACGTGAAGTAATGTCAGTTAACTTGGTACTACAAGTTTACATTTTGGCAACAACTATGCAAGCAGAAATTGGTATCGGTAATCACATAAGTTATATGGCCAATCATATTCCTATAATTCTGTAAAATCATATTTGTAATCTATGCACATACAACACAATTTCCACAAATTACAAGAATCATAAAAAAATACCCCTGTGCTATGCACATTCCCCTTAACAAACTAAGAGATTATTACAAGTATTGTCTTAATTATCAAAGAACCTCTAGTTCCTAGTGTGAACTTGATACTATAGATATGTATGTGCTTAATTACTTAATATATGATATCCAGTTTAAAAAATGTGATGCTTAGAATGCCACAATATTATTATGGGAATAACTTCCTGAAATAATTTATGATTATTATTAGCTTGGTATGCAGTATCTTGATAGTCAGAGAATGTTATATAACTACAACTAAGCATTATAATAAGCTCTTACTAATGGATACTTGGAAACATACAGTACCACCTCTATTAAGATTAAGATGCAACATTGTAATAATTCTTGAAATGTGTTTGGATCACTATACTGTATGAAGTAACTGTTTTGTGCATAAAATTGTATTATCCAAAACTAAAGGTTAAATAGTTCTTTAAACTGAAATAGTTCAATCAATTAAATTATCTCATCATGGAAAGGAAGTTAATCAATGCAATTGAATTGTACTCCTATCTATCTATCACAAGCAATAATACTTTAACATGATAATAATAACACACAATAACACAAGTGTCACAACATGGAATAAATCACATGGAATAATAACCACCACACTGTTCCATCTTAAAATTACATACAAAATAATAACAAATTTAACAATTAAGGCTTCTAAACAATAGGAAAGGCTTCAAGTGGGTTCAAATTAGATAAAAAAAAAAACGATTAGTACAAATTATAAAGGCACCATCACAATAACAATATTATATTGCCTTTAGCTTATATTATTTCCAAAGATTCCCGCTCTTCGATTTTATAATTCAATATTTTGTCAAACCCTTCATAATGAAAGCTTCCAAAAAACTTTTTGCCTTGCAGCATGTATGGAAACCATAGTTTGTCATCAAGCCACATGTCATCAAAGGGAACACAGTCATTCTTGAACCATTTTGGTCTCATTTCTTCAGTTTCCTTCGGAGTTCCTTCAAATATATTTGTTGAAAAAACTCTGACATCCATCAGCATCGGCTGCCCTTCAAATGTAAACTCTAAATGAGCAATATTCTTCAAATCACCAGGTTTAACACACAGACAACATTCTTCTTTTAATTCCCTTGCTGCAGCAACTAATATTGTTTCATTTGGTTCTACTTTCCCGCCGAAACCATTCCATTTGTTTACACCGAATCCACGCTTCTTGAGACCCAATAATATTTGATCTTCTTTATGTATGAAGACAAGAGTGAACAATTTCTTCGCCAGCATGGTTGGTAGTAGAAATTAGACTAGTCTTATTACAGAAATCTCTTTTATTTTAATTAATACGCTTGACCGTTTACAGTTTCCACGCTAAGCTTCAACAACAAAACAATCAAATTCAAACCGGTCGGCTGGCTGACAGGCTGACTGACTCTGACTGTCAGGAGTCAGTGTCATTCGTTTACCAATGTCACTGTCAACGAATTTTAAACTCGTTTAGTTTTCATGTCACCTTAAGTTCTAGTCGCTAATTATTAAAAAAACACTTAAATATTTATTAAAATCATAATTAATTATATATTAACTTTTCGATTCTTAACTCAAAATTATATTATTTGTAAATCTCACTGAAACATTGCACACTTGTAGTCACTGCCATCCAGCAGGGTATTTGCGTAACACATTATTAATAGCTATAGGTTTCATTTTGACAGTTTCTTTGCGCTTTTTACATATTAGTTACATAGCAGACAGATTTTTCGAACATACACAATGTTCGGAACATTTGCTTTCTTAGCAATTTGCTTTAACATTTTGCAGATTATTACTAGTCCTTTATCATTATTCATATTAATAGTATACTGTGTCTATAAAGTCGTGAAAATAAACAAGGGCGCTGCGGTCGTGCATATAGCAACCCTGACTTGACTGAAATCATTTTGGTACTAGCACATTATTTTGACCTAGAAGTACAACTGGTTTTAATGAAAACACAAATCTATGGGTAAACGAGTGAAACAAAAAAACCTACATATTTCTTATTATATGTTTTAACGTGTTTTTACCAATTAAAAGTATTCCAAAACAATAATTGCTTTCATCATCTGATTCCAAATATTCCTCGTTAAAAACTATTTTCATTGTCAGCTGCGTCACTAACAACATATCCACTACTGCTGTCATCAGCCTGCTACCTTCGCTTAGATTTCGAATAACTGACTCATCTATATCTTGATATAGGGTTCACTCTCACATTTTCCTGAAATTTTAAAAATAATAATATGTAATTTCTACCAGAAGATGGATAGCACTAATTTTAATTCCGAACATGATGTAATTCATTTTTAAAATCAGCGGTAAATTAAATCACCTAAAGTATCAAACCTGTGCTAGTAGCACAACAATATGGTCTACTTATTATTTCAATCTAACTTATAAATGCGCAATGTAGTTCTAGTAGATAAAAACAAACAGTAACATGATTACATACCTGTTTTAGCAACTGCTCAAGCATTAATATCATCCATATTTGATGAAATTTGTCCAGCTTGGTGTACTAACAGACATAGATGATAAACTTTAAAAATAATTTCCCGATTTTTTCCACTCCGGTTTGTTTTTCGCTTATTTTACACATTTTTTCGATGTTTTATCTAATTGGATTTGAAAATTAATGCAAATTTCAAGAATTAACAAATCACAAAACAAATCGACAACAGCCGATGATATTTGATGTACTAAGATTTAGAGTTGCCCTACTTTTAAAATTTTTAGTTCCAGAAACATTCATTTTCACGACTTTATAGATAAGCTATAATAGTGTGCTGTGCAATTAGGGCGTGGGTCATTGGATACATTTAAATTAAAATAAGACTCAACATAGGGACGATTCCCAACAAGGTGGACCGATGACCTGGTAAAAATCGCGGGAAACCGATGGATACGGGCAGCACAAGACCGGTCATTATGGAAAGCCTTGGGGGAGGCCTTTGTCCAGCAGTAGACCTCTGTAAGCTGAAGAAGTAGAAGAAGTAGGTGGATTAATCTCAAAGGATCTGTGCTATAATTATGTAAGTTTTAAAACTAAAGTGAAATAGAAATTACAGTTTACTAACTCTATTAGTTAGTAAATTGTACGGGGAAGCTTACCCATCTTAGGCGGTAGTGAACTTAATTCTAAAGTTCTAACATAATTTATTCGACCGTTATTAATACGGTTAAGAAATTCCGTTGTCGTATGTATTAATTTCTGTCTTCTACAAAGTGTGTATCTTGTTTTACAGTAGGTAGATACTTATGTGAGTACAGCACTCAGCGGGACAAGGTTGCATTGGTCGTTGTTGCTAAGAGTGTAGTAGATATTGTATCCTACTGAGGGGTGATGGGGCTGGACTGATGGTGTGTAACACGTTTTTAGCTTTGAGAAAGCAGGAGTGGTGTTAAGGTTGTGCATGTTGTATATACGTCAATCACTTCATTTAAATAATAGTTATTATGACATTGAGTGATAGAAGTAGGTAGGTATGTGTCGATCTATAGCAATAATGTTAATTGGTCGTAGGAGTAAATGTTAGTAAGATTTTTACGTTACGAGCCGACGTCGAGTGGTCCCCCCGGGTGAAGTACCTGGGGGTGACGATTGATCGCCGGCTCACCATGGGGCCACACGTCCGCTCGGTCGCTGCACGGGGCTGGGTTGCCCGCTATCTGCTCTATCCAGTGCTCTCATCCTGCATCCCGGTGCGCGTCAAGCTGGGCGTGTACAAGTTGTACATACGCCCAATCTTGAAGTACGCCGCTCCGGCACGGTTCGCCCTCGCAAGCGAGACACACCGGAAGACGCTCCGCACGCAAGAAAATCTTGCGTTGCGGACCATTGTTGCTGCTCCTCGCTTTGTGAGGAACGATATCATCCGGAGGGACCTCAGGATTGAGAGCCTGGATGAGTTTGTGCGGCGCCTCGCGAAGGGCATGTTCGCGCGTGCCGACGCATCGGACTTGACGCATGTCAAGGACATTGCGCCCTGGCACGCGCGCCCCCCTGACGCGAAACTCTTCCCCCGCGACCTGGTAGCGGACGAGTGACCCCCACCACCGGACTGACTTCACAGGTGAGCTGCACCCAGGTTACACGCGGCTCACCTGACCCAATAATACTCCACCCTTTACACACACGCGTCGCGCAGCGTGTGCTAAGTTAATATAGGCACGTTGCGCGGCGACCAGCAAGCCACCACAAACACCGACACCTACATACTCGCACGTACGCGCAGCGCGGGCCGCGGTACGGGCAATCATTGGGCGGTGTTACTGTACAGCTCAATACCGCCCACACACACATCACGACCCCTTAGCCCGGAACGTAACCGTACATAGCTGGAAACCGGACGGGCGGGGGTTTACATCCGAAATTCTGTAGGGCGTCGAGTCGGCGCCTCTGTCGCTGGTCGTCCTCCGCTAGGCTTCCTCCAGGTAAATGGAGGTCTCACCTGGCCGGGACTGACCGTCGAGGTGCCGTGAAGCAAGCAGGAACGTGAGTGGGGTCTGTGACGCGCCCTCAGAATAACTCATAGCAACCAGTTACACAGACACGCGCAACTTACGCTTGTAACATAATACCGTCAGGCCCTTGTTTGCTAACCCAGAGAGGGACCTGTATTCGCGGGTAAACAACCCGCTTTCGCAGCCGGGGGGCATAGCCCCGGTACCGCTCGCCACGCCCCCTGACGGGGGCATCGCGATTTCCTCTGGTATTTCCTCTGGTTCCACTTCGCTGCCAATAGGAAACCTGTCCAAGAGGCTGGCAGCAGTGCCACGTTGTATCATTGTATCCAAGATGTTTTAAATCTCTTTGCGTTGTATGCTGAATCTTATTGATGATCGAAAAATGTAATTTGACTAAAAAAAAAACTAATTAGTCCGTCAGTCAGATTTCCAAAAAATACTAGATACGTATTTTTTGTTTTATCAAAACAATAATATTTGACAAATATAAAAGGCATCAAAGATCAGGAGTGGTGGCTGGTGACGACACTGGTCGCTAAAAAGTGTAGCGTCTAGTGACGTCATACGAGTTTTCAACGCATTGTGTCGTCTTCATTTTTTGTTTATATTATTTTGTTTATATGAAAAAAGAAAAAATACGTGTCTAGTATTTTTTGGAAATCTGACTGACGAACTAATTAGTTTTTTTTAGTCAAATACCCTATGTAGAACTTGGTTCTTTAATTTTGGAAGATAGTTTTTCTCCTTTCTTCGAAGAAAAATTACTCTTGCCGCTAAGCCATGACACACGCTGGCTACTCTACGCCTGTAGAGTCCACCAGCCTTTCGGTGTTCTATAGGATGCAATTTGGGGAGTGTGCGAGGGAATTGCATGATTTAATTCCCCCATCTCCGTTCCACCATCGGACGACCCGTCGTACGGCGAGTTTCCACCCTTACGTTGTTAACATCACTACGATCCGGACGAAGCGTTTCGCTTCCTCCTTTATACGCGTATATCGAGGGACTGGAACAATTTGCCAGCGGCGGTGTTTCCGTCGGACTACAATTTGAGTGTCTTCAAGGCCAGAGTGAATAGGCTCTTAATAAACTAGTGCACCACTGCTTACCATCAGGCGGGATTGCGGTCAAGCAGTTTATAATTGAAAAAAAAAAAACAAATCAACGGGCGTCCTTTTTGTAAACTTGTATGAACATATTATAATTTTCAGTGTGTGGGATGTGTGGTATTTTAAGAATAGATAAAATGAGAAATGGGTACAAAGAGGAAGTCTCAAAAGTCGCACTGGTGTATGGACATGTGTTCGGAGAAATGAGGAAAATGTAAGGAGAGTTTAGAGTAGTCGACTATAAGAGTAGGGGAAGACTAAAGAAACGATGAGTGGAATGTGTGAATGATGATATGGTTAAAACCGGGTGATTGCTGAGATAACGTCTAACAGAGATGCAGGTGTGAAACTAAAAGACATTCTTTTTCCACGGTCTTAGCCCCAAGCGAACAAGAATTAAAAAAAAAAAAAAGCGTAAGTAATAAATATTTGCCATCAAATATGAGTCGTGATCTCATAAATATGTGTGTAGATCGTGTTCTGCGCGCGCAACGTGATGCTTTATGCATTTGCTTGCTATGTACTCGGCGATGCATCACATTTAGGGTTGCCACCCTTTGCTTTTTTTGTTTTGCAGTTTGTATCAAATTAAACGCTATAGTGAACAATTGTACAGCAAATTACATTTTGTAGGCGTTTTTATTTTTTTTTCATTATGGCATCTCGTAGTTGACCTTGAGAGGTCGTGCCTACTTAACCGGACTATCCTATGCCTTAAATGAATTTAAAGCGCAAGGGGCGGCTGGATCGAAGTTTTTAAGAAGAAAAGGACATTTGGTATAAAGTGATACAAAATGAACCCCCTCGCGAACCCTGGTTTGACGATAAATGTTTAAGTAGGAATTATATTAAGTTACTGTTAAGGCTTCGTTCCGGCCACTATCCATCGGCAAAATTTGCTTTCTTAATGAAAAAGGCTTTGTCCCCTAATTGTGAGACATGTAATAAAATTGAAGATGTGCAACATTTGCTGATGGATTGTGTTAAGAACAAAGACGAGAGAGAATTTTTGGCTAGGGAGTTTGATTTAAACATGTGGGACGTTGGACTTATCCAAAATATTTTGGCTAACCCAAAATCAGAAAGGACTAAACGCATAGTATGTGGCTTAATTCAGAACTCTAGGCAGTAGTTCCATCTCATATTATGTTGTATTGTGTTATTGTGTATCTCATATTGTGTTATATGTATATAATTATTGTTTTGTGTGATATTAACATAGTTTATTTGTTAAATTAGATATTGTTTGTAAACCTAGTATCAGATACAATGGGGTTGACGTATCCGTGTGGATAAAAACCCCTTATAAATAAAGAGAATTAAATAAAAAAATAAAAAAAAAATCGGCCGTATGCATGCTGTGGTACAAGCGCATTTTGCACTTGAGCGAGAGTTTGCTACGCGGGTTGAGGACGGGGTGGAGTCGACCCAGCGCGAAGGCGGCGCGTGAGCGGACCACCTTAATGTGCTCTGAGAAGTTGAGGTTGCGGTCGAGAATCACACCTAGGTATTTGGATTGCTTCTCCCAAGGGATCGGCTTGCCGGACGTGGTGATGGGTCGTGGAGGATAGACATCGCGTCGCGGTCTCGAGTGGAGAACCGCTTGGCTTTTTTGAGGGTTGACTTCGATCCTCCATTTGTTACCAGTTAACCAGTTTGCTGACCGCGCTTGGAGATGGAGGCGTATTCGGTCAGGCTTTGTAGGTGTATGTAGATTGTAGAGTATTCTGGCCCGTGGTTTACTATTGCATTAATTAGATTACTCTCAATCTATTATTATTTTTCTATGGCAATGGTGCTGAATTTCAAGTACGGGTGGCAACCCTTATCATAGCCTCGTTAGTACTGATTGCTGTTCTCACGGGTGAATGGTGATGGGTGTGGCGTGTGGTTGGAGGCACATCTATTGTAGTCTAAATGTTGTTTCAGGCCCTGTTGTTCGACCCAAGGAAGAGAAATGATTTGTGGCTAAAGTGCTACATCACATTAGAAATTACTTCGATTAATTGCGAATATTTATCTATGACACTATGAACAAAACCGCCTGAAATTAACGTGAATTTGGCGTGATTGGTTAAATAATTATTGAGTGGTCTGACTTAGGGCAAAAAATATAATTTACTTTGCCCACCAGACAAAGCCTTGCCGCCAAGCGATTTGTCGTGTTCCGGCATGATGTCTGGTGAAGCCGTACGGAGGACGGGTCTGAGCAGTTGTGTTGCAATGTGTGCCGGGTACGATGCGCCTAATGTTGTTGTGTTGGGAGTTTGGTCGTGGCGGGTCTTCAGATCAATCTCCCTTTGGCGCAGCATCGTTGGTCGTGTTGTTGGGTTTAACATTGCATCACCTCGCTCAACTGCCGTTTTCCTTCCTATTCGCTCAGTTTTTCTGAGTGAATAGGCTTACAATAAACTAGCGCGCTTTACCATCAACGATCGCATCACTGCTTACCATCAGGCGGGATTGCGGTCAAGCGCTAGTTTATAATTATTAAAAAAATATATATATTGTACGGATGACAGCAGGTCAAGCTACCCGCAATTGTCAAATATTCCCAATCAACCCTCAAGCAACAAGTCATCAAGCATCAAGCTTTAATGCTTTAGAGATAAAGTTTCAAATCTAATAAAGAAATCTGACAGGTTGTAGTAGCTTGATGTGCAGTCGTCCGTACCATGATTGAACAGAATTTTATGGAAAGGCCTAATTAATTCATCCGGGCTGAAATCAGTCAACTTGATAGGTACTTATATAGGGTTGCCATCCGTCCGGGCAAATCCGGATTTGTCCTAGTTTAAAGGGCCATCCGGGGAGCGGACGGGGAGCTTTGTTTGAGGTCCAGGCTTAAAAATTCTTAGAACGCCGTAAAAAGCCAAGAGGCTGACGAAAAAGCTTTAATAGTTACATAGTGTTACGGGCTAGGGGTACTTATACGCCGGTTAAGGTTTACGAAGTTTATTGGCAACGAAGGTACAGTCGATTGTACGCAATGACAAGTAGCATGTTGCTGACGTTGCACCGAAATCTTCACTTACGTCCGCGAAGTCCGTATTGTTAACACACAATAACACTACAGAGGTTACTTCACATAGTACTCAAAGTTCT
This sequence comes from Sesamia inferens, assembly GCA_037179545.1. Classification (NCBI taxonomy): domain Eukaryota; kingdom Metazoa; phylum Arthropoda; class Insecta; order Lepidoptera; family Noctuidae; genus Sesamia; species Sesamia inferens. The sequence continues at coordinate 33,442,168 of CM073926.1, read as the reverse complement.
CGTTACAATTGTCGCAGTAGGTATTCTCAAAGATCGCTTCTTAATTGTCGCTTGTTTTCGTATCGCTAGTCGAATGCAGACTGACTGCCTGCTGGCGTCACGGCGCTTTATATAGGTCAGCTGATCGAACATTTCAGATTCGTCTAGACGTAATAAAAATAGCTCATAATTTCGAGTACGTTCAGCAAGTACCTACAGGTATTTCCCGGAAACGGGTTTCTAGAAATTTCGATGTCATCACTTAGTTGACAAAATTGATGAAACCTGTACCATTCGATAGGCCACCCTAGGTCTAGCAATGCGTTTTTATATTGCATCTATACAATGTCTAGGTCTCGAGTTATAGGGCTTAAAAGTTACGCACTACATGTTACGCGATATTGCACCTTATGCCATCGACATCAGGTGCATTCGTAACAATAGTCGAATGATATACTTATGAGTGCAATAATTTCTTTTGTTGTAGTTAAAGTATAATTGTTTTTATTACCTACATTGATATAAATATATATGACGACGTCTGCGACGGCGGAGTCGTAGGGTCGACAGTGTAGGTATACTCATTTTTATAAATGTCAATATTGGAAGGTACTAGAAGATTTGGATTAAACATCAGTCTATCTCGTAGCATGGTGTTTGATTGATGTCGTCCTTAATACTTTGACAGACAGCATCTTGGTCAAGATGCTGTCGACCAAAGGCTCCATTTCGTAGGTGAGTTTTGAATTAAAGCACTCGGTGTAAATATACCCTCCAATCTTGACAATAATCATTTAAATAGGCAAACCGACAGTTTCGCCGCGGAGAATCGCTCGATATCGACCAACGAGTTTCGTAATGAAAACTCATACTAGGCCTACTGTCCACGGACGTAACGTTCAAAAAAACGTCACAGCGTTTGCCCCACTACTACATAAATCAAATGAGCAGCTTTTATTGAAATATAATCGCCATCAGCGACATACATATATAACCTATACAGTGAAAACTGATCCATTACATCAAACGAGTGCTCGTGGCTCGTGGCCCGTGAGCGACCATCTTAACAGGTGATACATGCGCTCTCGATCACGATGCCCGAGTTACGAGCACTGCACTACATCGAGTACATTTCGAGCCGTGATTTATGCATTACACTGATACGACACTACGCGGGACTGATGCAAGGAATAGATACCTACTTCTTTCTAGTAATAGTCTTCTTAGTATTTTTAGTTGAATGCGTTATTGTTTTATTATTCTACTAAAAATGAAACAGGAAGCAGGCCAGTACGTTTTCTCGGTGGTAGGTCATAACATCGGCTGCCGGTAGAAGTTACTACCCACCAGACAAAGCGCCGCCAAGCGATTCGTAGTGTTCCGGCATGATATCTGGTGAAGCCGTACGGAGGACGGGTCTGAGCAGTTGTGTTGCGATATGTGCTGAGTACGATGCGCTAAATGTTGTTGTGTCAAGAGTTTGGTCATGGAGGGTCTCCAGATCAATTTCCCTTTGGCGTTGCATCGTTGGTCCTGTTGTTGGGTTTAACATTGCATCAACTCGCTCAACTGCCGTCTACCTATCACTTAGTTTTTCTTTTAGTAAATAGGCCCTTAATAAACTGGCGCGCTTTACCATCAACGATTGCATCATTGCTTACCATCAGGTGGGATCGAGGTCAAGCACTAGTTTATAATTATAGAATAAAAAAGTATACCCGATGCACGGCCGTAACGTAACCGACTCGAGAATGACGGATCTTTTGTTTACAGTTGAGAAAGAGTGCAAAGTTTGCTTTAACAAGATTTTCCTACAAAAATTAAAAGGAAGCAATAAACGTATTTCGGAATTAATTACATATAACGAACCTGGTCCGTATACCTACATATAATACACGATTAGTAAAGCTATCGGACAGGCACGAGCCAATTTGTGCTGACATCACAGGCCCAGATAGCCAGTAATTATAGCAATGCTGGGGGCTAATTGTACGATATCGTAATTATCCTTGTACCCTAATAGACTGAATAGAGACAACATCTATGAATCTCCAGTAAAGACAGAGAGAAAGTGTATTCGGAAATGATTACAACAACTTCATGTGTCGAATGATTATCAGGAAAGACCTTTTTTTTTCTTGTGGATGGGAAATAATCAAATTACCTCTCCCGTTCTGGGCAGAGCGGAAAGGCGTGTCAGACTTTTATTGACTAAAACCCGTGTTCCTCCAGCCTGTGCGCCAGGGTCACGGTTTCTTATTTAACCAACCCGCAACCATGATCCAGGCGGCATCAGTCTTCGTGGACCCCGGCACGATGTGCTGACATCTCTTTAACAATATGTTTGTCGGTGGTGGACTTCACTAACGTTGCATCGTTAGTGAAGTCCACCATCGACAAACATATTGTTTACGGTTAGTATAGTAATCGAGTCTAGGCATCAAACCGCAAAATTAAGTTTGTTTTTTATTGTAAATACTTTGCCGGGATAAATAGTTCCCAGTGTGGTGGCCAAGATATTAAAGAATAATTATACCAAGTTTCATCTTAGTCGAACCGGTAGTTTTTGCGTGATGCCTGAATAAACAGACAGACAAAAAAAAAATTCAATCACATTTTTGGGTTTGGTAGCGGTCTAATAACATAATAATAATAATAGAATAACACCCATTTACCATTTTTTTAATATTTTCTATGTACAGAATTTATACTTCTACAGCTTAAAAGGTAGGTAAGTATAGATTGATAACATATTATGTAGTACATGAGTAAAATGTTCTGACCTGGAATTCCAGAATCTCTGGCTGTATATTAGTTAGTTATGTTTCGTAAGCAGGGCTGTTAGCAAAACTATTATTTTAAAGCATTTGTTTGAATTAGACTATTTACAGGTAATTTTGAATATAATATTTTCAAAGTAACGATTAAGCAACTTGGTCTCAATATTCTTTTACGGCAATTCAGACGGCGGTTTTGCGTGGATGTGACACATATTGTTCTCTAACTTGTTATATCTTTTGTCTCCTTTCTCTGCGTCATGTTTCCCGTAACGAAATATATTTTCTTTTTTTCTTCCTTACCTATTCATACTACGTACAATGTTAATAATTATAACCTTGGGAAGTATAATAAGTATCTGCGTACAGTCTAAATCGCTACTAATATTATAAATGCGAAAGTAACGCTGTCTGTCTGTTACGCTTTCACGTCTAAACCACGAACTGATTTTATTAAAATTTGCTGCAAAGATAGAATTTACCTTAGACCTTGAGAAATAACATAGAATAGTTTTGATTCCGGACTTCTGAAGATTTCTCTCAGAAAGCTAATCAATGTATATTCCATTTTGGAAACTTATGGACGTTTAAGTTAAGAAGGATCTTGATAAGATGGTCGTTATTGGACCATTCCAGAGTCATATGGTTGGTACAGTAATCAAGGGTGTGATGCAATCAACAGTCTATCCATGGCAACAGTTTTGTTTTTTGGGTTTTGTAGATCTGAATAAAATGATATGGAACTTTTTTATATTCCTTTGTTTGGGTCTCTGTATGTCTAATATAGCCGCAATGTCCTCCGAATCTACTGGAACGATTTAGTTTAAAATTGATAAACAACCTTTGACCCAAACACGGGCGTGTAACGTAATTTATTTACGTTAAACGCCTGTTTTTGGGTCACTTTTGGGAATAAAAAGAAAATAAGGAAATACATTTATTTTCGGGAAAATAACTTGGTAAATCTCTCAATTTAATGCGTACTCAGTTCTGCAGTGGTAAGCATATGCAGGCATAGGCAGGACTTTATGAAGAACACGTTTTTTCAACTGAAAGGAGATGTTTAATTTTGCGCCATCACTATGTACGCTGTACTATAGATAAAAAGGAAAAAAATAAAAGATTTTTATAAAAATACTAAATTAATTTGAATAAAAATACAAGTATATAATTAATTATTTGAAACTTTTTTAGTGAGATAACCCTTTATTAAGATAGCTTTGACAGTGGTTATGACGTTTGATTGGCGATTTTGACAGTTCTATTTTCCCGTTGTGTTCGTGTCGAGTGTTGATTTGAGTTGATTGTATTTATTTAATGGGCCGTGTGTTCGGAATTCATGTTTTGGTTTTTTCGCAGTCATATGGTAGATAATATACCTACATAGTAAATCAAATGTCACTGTCAAAATCTTATTTCGCTTATTGCTGACCACCGTATTTATTAGTAGTTTTGTTGCACTCCTTGGCCGAGTTAAATTGAATCTGTATAAAAACTAAGCCAAAATATAGGAAATTAACATTAAAAACAGTCAACTATAGCGTAACTATACCTAGCATTAAGTGTACAATGTGCTGGCTCAGCCTCCATACATTTCTGAAACATCTCCTTTAACCCTAGAAGCCTAATCTATCTCGGACGTACACAAAGCCTTAATATACGTCTCAGAGGCGTACACATTTAAAAGCCCTATTTTAGAAATATTATTTAATTATTGCTTTTATTATTTAGCAAAAATTGTAATTTGGGATATAAACTATAAATAAAACAACACTGTTATTAATTATAACTATATTAACAGTTGTTTATTACAACAACAAAAACAATATGCATAAATTGGAACAAAAAAATTAACTTCTTCAAAATCAACTGAAACATATATTATTTATAAAAAAAAACATTTTTTTTTAACTTTAATTAGTAACTTTTAGAGCAAAGATTTAAACTAATCAGACTTTATAAGACTAGCAAAATTTTAGGAACAGTCTACACACATATCAACTTTATGCTCACCACACACAGATTTTTTACATTTGTAACAGACCAACTTTGACATTCTCTTTTTTCTATAGGAGCAATAGTCTTGAAAAGACGAAACGTATTCAAGCACACCATTATTTTCATCCTCGCTTTGAACGTCTTCGATAATCTGGTCATCCTCAACTTCCGAATCTGAATCTTCGTGAGAAGGACCATCTTCCTCGTTTAAAAGTGATAAAATCTGATCTTCGTCTAATATTTTAGACCGTGACATATTTATACCTGAAACAACACCGAAAAAAGATACAAAATATACGAAAAACAAACAAAAGTAAAATAACACAAACTAAGTTAAAAGTTACACAAAGCCTAAACATACGCCTCGCAGGCGTACTACACCTCGATAAATCAAAAATGGCGGGACTTACCTTTTCCACACGGGCACTGTCCGCTAGCTCCCGGCGGCCACTGAGATGACAGAAGAACACGAAGCGCTAGCTTCAACCGTTAGAAAGAGACAAACGATATTCGATTCCGTGTACGCCTCGCAGGCGTAGATTAGGCTTCTAGGGTTAAGGTTTATTCATAGGATATTGGCCCGTTTCCTTATTCACGAGCTAAATTAAATTTAACTTCAGTGCACCTTTTTCTTTGTATTTCATTACGTAATTAGTCCGCTACTTTTTTTTTTGTTTAACAATTATAAACTAGCGCTTGACCGCAAACCCGCCTGATGGGAAGCAGTGATGCGATCGTTGATGATAAAGCGTGCTAGTTTATTAAGAGCCCATTCACTCAGAAAAACTGAGCGAAAAGGAAGGAAGACGGCAGTTCAGCGAGGTGATGCAATGTTAAACCCAACAACACGACCAACATTGCTGCGCCAAAGGGAGATTGATCTGAAGATCCTCCACGACCAAACTCCCAAAACAACAACATTAGGCGCATCGTACCCGGCACATATCGCAACACAACTGCTCAGACCCGTCCTCCGTACGGCTTCACCAGATATCATGCCGGAACACGACAAATCGCTTGGCGGCAAGGCTTTGTCTGGTGGGTGGTAACTTCTGCCGGCGGCCGATGTTATGGCTACTGACGTAAACTGACGTATTTTAAGTCGCCATGTTTATAATCGTGTCTAAACTGTCTATGGAGTATCTTAATTTGACAAGATTAAATTAAAATGTTCCCTTTCTTAATGAAATAGAAAGAAAAAGATATACTTAACTTAAAATTCGTTTAGTTCATGAACAAGAGAGTAGGCTACAATATTGTTCTGCCAGAGTCTTGGGTTGTCCGAAAGGATACCGTGCCCTAGCGCACAGGCAAGTGAAGGCGCACGGGTGGGTTTTAGTCAGTAAAAGTCTGACACAACAACAATTTCCGCTCTCTCTGTCTTCGCTCTCTTCGAATTATTTAATGATTTCCCATCCGTAAATAAACAATAATATTGTTGGTAGGAATTTCGTTCGAGCAAAAAGCATTTTATCACGAATTACTCCTTGGTGGAGTTTCGTATGAAGAGTATGTTTAATTTATATATTGTATGGAATTCAAAAGTTTTGGTCGACGAAAATTGTCTGTAACATACTTGAAAATGTTTTATTGTAATATTTCGAAAGCCCACGTAATAATGTGTGTTCCAGTAACATTTTATACAAAAGTAGAGATTGAGTTAAAATAACATTTTAAATTAATGTAGACCGCACATTGCCTGGATTGTTAACGAATGCATTTTGTATTGGGTTAATTATTCATTATTTTTCTCTTTAATTATTTCTGTAAACAACATTCTACAGGTCTTTAGTGAATTAATTACGTCAGGTTGTACAATGGAATTAGTTAGATTGACATCTACTTATACCAACAGTGCGGTTTTGTAACCAGCCCCCTTTAAAAACACTTTAAGTGAGGTGATCGAGGAGTGAGTTGTCATTCCAATTCTAAGGGATAAGGACCATTATTAGTACTATTCTTCGATCACTTAGATACACTAGATTCACAATCAGCGTAAAAAAATGGTTGAACTGAACAAGAGCACAACGCAGCACTTGGTGCTTCTTTCATTTAATACTTACTTTATAATTCTGACTGTGTAAGGTTGAATTTGGTTTGATGTCAGATTCGGTCGTAGTAAATAATGGCTGAATTTTATACACTGCACTTAAGGCTGATTTTCAATTAATGTATATTTATTTTGACTGTAATAATTAATACTTGTCGCCATTTTTGATAAGAGTTTTATTCGACACTGTGTATCTGGTGTATAAGTCGATCGATGGCACTACTGATAAAAGTGGTTATTATCGAGAAGCGTCAAATACACGGAGAGAGACTTCGCAACTTAGTTTTATTGGTCTACTTGGGAACTTGGGACTGGTTATTCAAAACGATTGCATCAATCTGTACCATCAAGCGGGATCGCTGTTAAGCAGTAAGCTTATAACTAAAAAAATAAATAAATTGTATAACGATCCATCTATAGACACACACAGTCAATTGACTTCTAAGGGTCGCTATGGAGTAGCAGCTAGCAGAGTAGCTGCTGGTAAGAACCAGCACCCTAAATGCGTAACACTCTATTGCTCTCAATTTATCAATTGCAATCATTCTGAAGCCAATTGCTAATCCATTGCTCCATATGTTCGGAAAATGTGTCTGCACAACAACGTAAATACCGCAATGAATGTTGTTGAACTGTCAAAATGAAACCCATTGCTACTGATCATGTGTTACGTAATTAACCTACAGGCCCGAGTCGACAGCGCGTTGTGTTTCACGCACGGCTCAAAGAGATGTCAGCACATCGTGATGGGGTCCACGAAGACCGATGCCTCCTGAGTCAGGGTTGCGGGTTGTTTAAAAAAGAAATCGGGTGGGTTTTAGTCAGTAAAAGTTTGATATGCCCTTCCGCTCGGCCTAGAGCGAGAGAGGTCATTTGATGGTTTCCCATTGTGAACATAAAAGAAAAAAGGGCTTGACAGTGTTGACAGTTCACTTTAAGTTCACTTCACCCAATTTTTACGGTGAGATTTTTATAGAATCGATCGGCTGGTCCATTAGGTAAACCGTATTTGCAGTTTTTTTTTACATATCATAAACTAGTGCTCAACCACAATCCCGCATGGAGGCAATTGTTGATGGTAAAGCGCGTTATGACTGTTATGAGCCTATTCACTCTAGCCTTGAACACACTTAAATTGTAGTCCGAGGGAAACATCGTACCGTTTCGGTATCAGTGTAATTGCTGAGGATCTGTAGATATTCAGTTAGTATTATACAACATTTATTTAAGCTTACACTGTATATCTTTAGCAGTTTGATAAAGTTATATAAATATGGTCCGAGAAATAAATAAAATCTGTCAGTAAAAGCATGTTTCGTCCGTGAGTTAGTGCAAACTAAATCCTTTCTTCTCTTGTCAGAAGGTACAGGGCTTGCTATCCAATATCTATAAATAACACAGGCAACATTAAAATACGACATTAAGTACATTTATCGGGTTCGAAAATGCTGTTTCTAACTGCATAAAATTTCATTGAAAAATACAGAGTAAATAGTTTTAGAATAAAACCGAGGGTATCTGTAAACATATTTGCTCATTACCGTACATCTCTGCCTTACCCTACTTTGAACAAGGCATAACGTGATGTTATAATATTATATTATGAGTAATCTTCGTGAGGTCAACGGACCAATATTTACCTCTCATAATATTGAATCCTCTTACAATATTGATTCTATTTGTGCAGAGTAACAGTTTATAAGTAATAAACTACGAGTAATTGTGTTATTGTATAAGCTAGCGTATTTTATGTAATTACTTGTATTAACCGACGTGTCCTTAGATAACGCGCTTTTAGATAACAACATTATCGAAGAATTATATTAAATGACCTGTCTTCGCTTAGACATTTTTGGAATGTAGGAAAGGTATTAAGGTAAGGTATAAAGGTATTACATTTCTTTCAAAAGAAATCCAAACGTCTTAGTTATCGCCTAACCCATCCTAACAGGTAGGACATGAAGTGAAAAATTGTCGGTAGGTAAGGGCTCCATTCCGTAGGTGAAATTTTAATTAAAGCACAAAGTGTAAATATACCCTCCAATCTTGACAATAACAGTTTAAATTGGCAAACCGACAGTTTCGCCCCGGAGAAGTGCCCTGGTCCGCGCCTCAAAGCGAAGTCACCGTTCGACAATCCACATTTTCCCAAAACGACTCTAGGCACGTGCCGCCATTACAAAATAATGTCACAGCGTTTGCCCCACTACTACATAAATCAAATGAGCAACTTTTATTGAAATAATACCGTTTTTTTAAATTGGGACAAAACCCGCCGCACATTTTCTCACCCACTGCAACTCCTGAAAGCCAGAATCAACAGTGGCTACTGCCAGAAAAACGCCAAGCAATGAAGCTCGACGGGTCCCGGAGAATTGATTCAACTGACTTGGGTCCCGCAACGAAATTAATCAGAAAAGAATAGCGGAGGCGTAAGAAAAAAGATAGGTATTTTTTCCACTTCCCTCCATAACAAGCAGGAGACAGAACAGAACTAGGCCAATCGGCACAAAGGGACATTATTGCAACTGGGAGAAGCCCAGATTGCCAAGTACCACGGAATAAAATTTGATTAAGTTAATGGATCCTAAGTAGGTATGTTGTGTTACAATTGATTCCAATAATAGGTATGGCAAAAGCGCCTGAACGCACGGAAATTGGTTCTGTTTTTACAAGGACCGTATAATAAACGACTCCGGATGTAACTTGTACACTATCCAACATAATATTGCGTTAATTCTGCCAAAGAATACACTTCCACAAGATGTAATGTGCGGACTGTTCAAATTCACAGTTGGATGTAGAAAATTGACACAAAGGCGAAGGAAAAAGTATAAAAGAATACAGTTTACTTTTAAAGTTGCCATGACCCGTGAGAAATTAGGCAACGCAGTGGTCAACCTCCAGCCATGTTTTAGCCAGCCGATCGCCAACGGATGGAAAGAATAGATGGAGGTGGCGGCCCTTGATGGAATTATCCCACCTACTTTGCCATTCGGATTAGAGGTCCTCCCAGACTTCAGTCTGAGGTTTAAATAATCTAGAGATTTTATTAAAGTCGCGTTGTGTAACAGAATTAGTGTCCATGGCCTCCCCCTCGCGGAGTAGTACATTGAAGCACATCGCTGTATTTCAAAATCGACTGGAAGTACACCTGCTAGTACCGGTAAGGTTTCAGTACTGACTGTTCTATACGCCTTGCATAAAAATATCAGTGCCAAACGTTGGCTTTGAAGCAGTTTGCGTCGTGCCGCCCCTATGTAGCTCCATATAATATATAGTTTTTAAAGTTAGGAATGATAGACCTCAAGTTGCTTTGGATATTCTAGTTAGGGCATAAAAGTTCCTTTTAGCTTTTTCGCCATCTATTTTTATATGTTCGATAAATTAAAAAATCCTAAAATTCCCAAATGACACCGTTATCCACGACATAAATGTATATATATTACATATAATATAACTTACTAGCGTCCGCCCCCGACTTCGCTCTAGTGAGATTTTGTTTCCCCGACATACACAGTCGATATTACTTCGTTTAAGCGAAAATATATGTATATACAAATATATATTCGCGACTTTTTATTAGTTTGGTATTAAAGTTACAGCAAAAATATTTTTTCAATTCAGACAGAACATTAGCTCGTTCAAATAAACTCTTCACCTTTATTACCATGTAGTATTGATAAGTTATTGTATACCCACAGAAAGTCTACGTAGGCGTTAACTTGTTAAGTTGATTAGTAAATTAAGGTAAAAGCCTGCAAATATTTGTTTCCAGGTGGTATGCAAAGTAGATTAAAAGTGGATCAAGTCGCAGTACACAGTGGGAGGTTGTCAGTCTGGCACGTGCTTGTTTACTGTAGCAGTTTTCCTAACTATGTATACCTATATAGAGAGAGAATGCTACAAGTGCAAAGTTTCCCGGTAAGCCGGCGACACGTGTATTACTCTTAGAACGTAATTTTAAATTAGATGTGCATAAAGGGTAACATTTTTGGGATTAGAGGTCGAGATACAGTGGCATCTTGATTACGGGAATGATAAGAAACGCTGATATGGTTCATTTGGCTCATCGGCTCATATAGGTAATATACTTAATATACAGATGTTACATAATACTATATTACATGCAAAAAACGCTGAAACATAATTACTCAATCATCTTTTGAATGACTTCAATGATCCGGATCACTATTACTATTAGATCAGTGAGTTGGTGCCGTAAAGTTCAGGGCAACAAAAAATGCAATACTTAAACATAAATTTAATTGGTTAAAATAAAATAAACTACAGGTTGCACTCTGGAAGAGCCGGTAGAAGTGAAAACTTAAACACATGTATTAACATTGTGCATTTTTGATAATTTTGGAATGGTTAGAGAATAATTCAATAGAATATTCATTTATTGCTCTATCGTACACAAACATGACAAATCTAATTTATTTTATTCAACACTTCACAAATATTGCAATTATTTTCCATTAAAAAGATCGTCTCTCAGAGAAAATATTTACAATGATGTTTATATTACGTCATTTTCATAACGAAAAAGGAAAACAATGATGTACAGCACTGAACTTTTGTGAACACGGAAGTCGACACCACTATCCAAAATGACTATAAAATGTAGATATGGCCAAAAACATCAAGTCCTAGACCCATTCAATTAAATGAAACATAAACAAACATACAAACTACATTAATTGGATCTTAATAGCATTCCATAAGGATTTGGGAAAACACTGATAATGGATACATTAGCGACTGACAGATTGATAGTACAGCCTACCGGGCAGTCAGTCCGCAACTGTGATCAACGCGATTCTCATCGGATTTATATATTGTGTTGGGGTCTCAAATGTAAGTTTTATTTTAATTTTTATATGATTGTCGGTAATACATACTTTCCCCATGTCGATACTCAGAAACTAATTCGTTTACGTCTATACACCAGTTATACCTGCACGCCAGTTGTAAGTACTGTACGCTGACCTTTTTTAAGAACTACTTACTGACCATTATTTTTATAGGGCCGATTCGCCATGAGGGAACACCTCATGATGATTCCAGCTAAATCAACCTTGCAAATACCTTATTTTTTTTCATTAACCCACATGATAAAGATACATGACCAAACCTTTTATTTATTTTGCCTAAATCTTTTTCAAACCACACGTTATTGTTATACATGGCTCTATCAATGACTGTTACACTTAACAATCAAACGGTGAATGTTAGCTGGAAATCAAGGAGCCCTACCGATCGATTCTTTAAAGATCGTGAACACTTTTGGAGTGAGCTTGGACAGATAATTGTGTCAATCCTAGCTTAATGGAACTAACATGCTCATTTCCAATAATGTTAGGATTGACACAATTCTCTCGAGGCTTTCCTCAATTGTCTCGAGTCCAATCCCTCCTGGGTATTACAAAGTATGTGTTTGCATAGGTATTTACAACGATAAGCAAGAGGTGTGCGATTTATCTATCAATGAATTTGATAAGCTATCATTTTAGTGATTTATTTCTAATCTTTCATTTATTTCTGTATATTAAATTATAATCAGTTAGTGATAGGTGTTACTAAACTCTAGTAACGCTAACCACAAAACAGTTTATAAAAGGTAGGTGGCTGGTGAAGACTGCCCGCGTTTATTTATCGAAGCAGAAACGCTTCTTGTTGTTATCCTTGTATAAACAAAGTCATTAATATTCATATCCTAATGTATTTGGTGTCGGCGCAACTTATCTTTTTCTTCAATACTATCTATTTGTGATTTAAGTATGCGCTGTTGATGCACTACTATTTATTGCTCAATAATAAGATCCATCAAGCGAGTACACTATCTCGCTGCTCATTGTTGCTTCGGACCGTCTGTGGATGACGCTCGCCGAGTGCCTTCCGGTGCTCCCACAACCCAAGCGATCAATCTGCTGAATGCCCTGATTGCTCAATAGTCAGATGTTATACATCATTGTAGAAAATGTATGTTTAAAGTTTAAATGACGTTATTATGTTTTACTTAAGAATTAAATCGTCTAAAAGCTGAAGCTCGTTTAAAAAGTCGAAGTTTAAAAAGTGTGTGTGTGGGTGTCTTCTAATCAAGCTGAAATAAGACTTTTCTAACTAAATTTGTGGTGACTAGCAGGTCTTCTTTTATATGTTCTGTGTTCACAACGGAAGATTCATTTCTTATTTTCGGCCGTGTAACGCCAAAACTGACAAGCCGTTGAGTGTGTTAGGCGGAATGTTTTAAGATAATAAGCTATTCAATCTCACTATCTCACCATCAATGATGTGTTATTGCGTAGAGCGTACCAAACGCCTGTGGTGGTTTCGGACTTTCTTCAGGTTTATTATTACCCATCCATATTAGTTAGACAGGTAGTGCATGTCAATAGTAAGTTTTTTGTACGTAGGTATACCAGGAACAAGATACTTGCATCATGTAAGCTTACAAGCTTTCAGACGCTTCACTATATGAAACGCATGTCATTTTTGAGGATGATATTCTCGTAGCTTTTATATATCCTGTTTTTTTATTTTTTATATTCCTGTTTGTGTTTGTTGAAACTGTTCTCTCACCATTTGCAATAGGGTAGTTGACTAAAAAAACTAATTAGTCCGTCAATCAGATTACCAAAAAATACTAGACATGTATTTTTTCTTTTTTCATATAAACAAAAAATGAAGACGACACAGTGCGTTGAAAACTCGTGTGACGTATCCAATATTTTTCTATAATCTGAATGACGGACTAAATAGAATCAATTTTTTTTTTACTCAGCAGATAAGTTTCCAAGAAACAGGCGTGATCAGAGTCAGCTGTGTCTGCATGGGAGCAGGACAGCACTTATGCGCAAAAGTGTTTTTTGCATGGCTCCGATTATTTATAACAAGTTACCTAAAAGTTGGAGGGAGCTAAATAATGTACACTTGAAATGTCGACTAAAGTCATATTTATTTGACAAAGCATACTATAATGTTAATGAATTTCTGACAGAAGCAGTTATATTGACATAATTGACATAGATTTTGATGCATTGTTTTTATTTTTCCTCATGCTGACATTAATTTTTGTTTTGTAATACCATTATATTTATACTTTTTGACATGAAATTTATAATTTAAATCCTTATTATTCATAATATTTGCACGCCATATTCGGTGGCAAACATGTCTGACCTTATTTATTTTATTATGTTATCCTGCATGCATTTATATTATTGTATGTACACACATGTTTATGCAAATAAATTTATCTTACCTTATCTTATCTTATCTTACTCAGGAAACATCCTTATTAGATTTACTTTTTTTTTAAATCATTATGAACTAGTGCTTGACTGCAATTCCGCCTGATGGTAAGCAGTAATGCAATCGTTGATGGTAAAGCGCGCTAGTTTATTAAGCCTATTCACTTAAAAAAGTCATAGTGAATAGGAAGGAAGACGGGAGTTGAGCGAGGTGATGCAATGTTAAACCCAACAACGCGACCAACGATGCTACACCAGAGGGAGTTTGATCTGGAGACCCTCCACGACCAAAGTCCTGACACAATAACATTTGGCGCATCGTACTCGGCACACATCGCAACACAATTGCTCAGACCCGTCCTCCGTACGGCTTCACGTTACGTTTTTATTTTTACTGTACTACCGGTTCGGTGCCACTTTTAAATGTTTGTTGCATCGGGTAACGTCTTTACGCCGGCGCCGGCTGTCGCTGAAAACCAGCGCTGGACTCTGTTTTACATAGGGTCGCAGCATAATGCTGAGCGACAGCCGTTTTGCATGGATGTGACGCATGTTTCCCTCAACTATTTCTTATTTTTGTGTTTTTGTAAATTCTTGCGTCATGTTTACTGCAAATAAAAGATTTTTCTTTCTTTTCTTTCTTTCAATATGCACTTGCCCTATATACATACATGTACATATATTAAACACCCAAGTTACGTAAGGCTAATGTTCTCGTCATTAGTTTAATTGTTTTGCTGCCGATTTAGTTGAAACAGCAGTGTGTATCTATTCATTATTATATTATATTAAGTCAGTCTTAGGTGAAATGAGCTGTCATTCTAACTAAAGCTAGGGGCTGTCATTACTGACTTCTCAGTTCACCTAACTTTCTAAGGTGATTTTTATATAGAATCGAGCGGTTGATTCAACTAAGTGGGATGTAGAAACACACTGCTGAGACCCTTTGAAGCTAAGCACTAAAATATTCATCACGAACATTTTCTTCTAGCCGGCCAACAGTTGGATCTTGTATGTATTAACAAGATCGCGTGAGATTAAAACTTTAATAATATATTAATATGTATATATAGTCAGAATTTTATTTTATAATGTTATATCTGATCTTATCATTGTTGTCTTCAGAAGTTGATGTTTTCAGGTTAGTGTAAATGAAAGGTCTTGACCATGAGAGTATGAATAGGATGTTAACTTTTTCATGAATGTGTAGATAATTTTGCTGCAGTTAGACAATGTTATACATATAATTCCCGCAAACATTATATTATATTATTGTTTCACTTATTTAAAGATAATTTCATTGCAATTGTAGATATTAATTAAACGTCATTTGTTCGTAGCCTTACATGCATCTGTTTCTGTTTCTTTAATTAAATGTACTATTTTATACACTCTAACGTAGTACGTAAGTTAATTCTACGTATTCTCAAGCTTTGTTACACAGTGAGTCGTCCAGTAAATCTACAATCGAGAACATCTTCTTTTATTTCTCATATCAATATCTTCTTTCATGTTCTGATTACTACTACACTCCCACGTAACACTCATAACATCAGTATTTATAGCATTACATTTACGTTTCAAAAGATATTTCTTGTTTAAATATGATTGAAATATTTTTTTAATATATAATTACCGAGTCGTCATTGAGCGTGGAACTATTACCATCTTTGAGTTTGCCTTGTTATATGCATTGAACACTCATCAAAGTGTCCCAAGAGCATATGGGAGCAAGCTCAAATTTTTGAAGTTTTACTCCACCTATCTGAGGAGATCCCAGGATATCCCCTTCCCTGAAAACGCCGTGAAATAGGCGAAGTATTGGGTTACAAACAAAACTAAGTTTAATAACAACGAGAGCAAGAACTAATCGTTTTTTTAATTGTTGCAGAAATCATGAAGTGTCTACCGGTGGGGTGTCAGGCTTACAGCCAGGGTTCAGCAGGGACTGCCTTCACCAATCTGGTAACGCAATTTCTCGCTGCACAGTGCCTCATCACAGAACCATGGCCTATGGACTACTCTTACGGACTTACAAGTAAGTAAGTAAGTGAAGTACCTTTTGCTTGATAGTAGAAAATAAGTCTTTCTGAATGCTTCATGCAAAATTAAAAAATGAACGGTGCACGAGCGTTGAAGTTTTGGTTTAGGTATAATAATGAATCCATTTTTTTCACTAGATGGTGACAGGTTTGACTTCATCATCGTAGGCGGCGGCACAGCAGGTTCCTTGCTAGCAAGCAGGCTTTCCGAAGTACCGGAATGGAAGGTCCTGCTGATTGAAGCTGGAGGAGATCCTCCTATGGAGAGCATTGTAAGTAGTCTGCTTACACTATGCAAACCACTAGGGATAATGACCCTAAGATGAGGATACAAATTTCTTACCATTATATTATAGCTATGTATAATTGCAGTCAAATTACTGCGAACCCCAACCGGGCCAAGCGTGGGGATTATGGAAAACCCCCCCAATGTAATGGCAAACCTTGGGAAAGGTCTTTGTCCAGCAGTGGACCTCTATAGGTTGAAGAAGAAGAAATCGTCAAACACACTTCTCCTTTGAAATGTCGTATCGTGGTCTCTTACTCAAATCAATTATTAAAACACTATAGCAAACAATGTCTTTGAGCAACGTGATAATTTATTTTCAGATTCCTAACTACTCAGTCGCCACGCATAAGACCCGGAACGTATTCCAATATTACACCGAGTATGATGAAAATTCCAACAGAGGCAGTATTGAGGAGCGATCCTTCTGGCCACGCGGCAAGGTCCTCGGAGGAACCGGCTCCATTAATGGGCATCTCCACATGCGGGGCAGTGCTGGAGATTATGAGCCATGGCATCTTAAAGAAAATGATGGCTGGGACTGGCCTACACTGAAAGAATACTTCAAAAAGAGTGAGAAAATGGTAGACCCGTTCATTTTAAACAACCCAGAACTTAGAAAAGAACACGGAACAGAAGGAGAGTTTGTTGTGGATCAACTGAACTTCACCCACACAGGCATAGCTGAGAAGTTGACCGGTGCTTATAAAGAATTAGGACTGAAATACCTGGATGACTTAAATGGTCCCACGCAATTGGGAGTTGGAAAAATTAGAGGTGGAATCCATAAAGGCCGCAGAGTAAGCACCGCTACAGCTTTCCTGAATCCAGTTCGAGAACGCAAGAACTTGAAAGTCATGAAGTACGCTTTTGTTAAGAAGTTAGAAATTGATGCAAAGAACAAAACAGTTATTGGAGTCACACTTTCACTTTTATATGGTGACGTAGAATCGTATTTTGCAAATAAAGAGGTCATACTAAGTGCTGGCACAGTGAATACTCCTAAACTGCTTATGTTATCAGGCATTGGGCCTCGAGCACTTCTTAAAGAGAAGGATATTAAAGTAATCAGTGACTTAGGTGTTGGAAAGAATCTACAGGATCATGCACGTATACCAATTCCAGTGACAGTTGACACAGGAGCTGAAAGGAGGGGAGAGGAGTTTTGGCAGAAAGCTGCTGCAGAGTACTTAGTAGATCAAACAGGACCACTTACTACAAACTATGATCAGCCTAATGTAAATGCTTTCCTTTCAGTCTCAGATGACAATTCTCTTCCTGATGTACAAATAGATCATAATTATTTTCTGCCAAACACTTCATATGTATATTCCGTTTGCAAAGAGTCATGGTCATTTAAAGACAGCATTTGTAAACAGTTTGCAGAGTTTAATAAAGAGAAAGAAATGTTTATATTCTTCGTAGCTCTCTGCCGGCCACACTCGAGAGGATATATCGAGATACGTGGTAAGAATCCTATGGAACACCCCAAGATCTTCACAAAGTATTTTAATGACAAACGGGACATGGACACTTTTGTAAAGGGTGTTAAGAGAGTAACGGAGATTGTCAACACTCCGACGTTTAAAGATATTCAAGCAGAAATCAAAAGGATTTATTTTGAAGGCTGCGATGACTTTGAGTTTGAAAGTGAAAACTATTGGGAATGTATGGCAAAAACTGTAACATACCATGTGTACCATCCCGTAGGGACAGCTAAGATGGGAAAGGCTAAAGATTCTGAGGCTGTAGTTGATAGTAGACTGAGAGTATATGGAGTAAAGAACCTAAGGGTGGTTGACGCTAGTGTGATGCCCACCATACCTAGTGTAAACACTAACGCAGCAACTATGATGGTCGCTGAGAGGGCAGCAGACTTTATCAAAGAAGATTATCTAAAAATAGATAGTAAAAAAGATGAGCTGTAGATTTAGTTACATTTGTTAGGTAATAATTTATATGAATAGCTAAATGAGAAATGGTGTGCTAGTCAAACCCATGTTATACTAATGTAATGGTTTACATTATCAGGTGTGTGACGAAAACAGAATATTTGTGCAGTTTTTACATTCAATAAATATACATGCTCTATTTATATTTATTTTATTAAAACTTTTTTAACAAATCTTATGAAACTAATATTTGTGTTAATATTTACAGAAGCAAAATACTTCAGCTTAACTCTTCTTTATCAGTTTTGTTCTATGAGCACTATGAGGCACTGATGAGTCGGAAGATGTTTCAGATGACTGATATTCACTTTCTCGTAGATTAACCTGGCTACCGAGATCCATCACTCTGTATCTCTTCTTCTGTTTTATTTCTCGATCGATTCTCTGGCAGATGTCGACTACGCTCTCTCTCATTTCTATCGGCAGGTCCCGCACAATTACCTCTTTCAACAAACTGTCCGCTACATGTCTATTCACATGTGAACTCCTGTCCCGTGCAGATCCACTTTGAGTATTATTTGATTTCCAATGCATTAAAGCATATTTTAGTTGTCCTGCTGACCATTTCACGTAGCACCATACCGTGACCTGAAGGCAACAGACGATTGACAGAACTAAGCCACTTATAGCGATTATGTACGCTAAAATTGAGAATATAGCATTTACACAACATTTTTCGTAATCTGACGTGTCACCATTGAAGACACCCAGCTTTCCATACAGCATATCCTTAAGCATTTTCACATTTTCGGATATAGTAGAGCAGTTTGATTTCAAAATAACCTTAAAAACATAGGGAGCTGAATTTGTTGACTCAGTAACTACAGCTAAGCCAGTTTTAATCGCATAAATGTCACCAACACTAAAAGGTTGGTCGAGATTTCTACAAATATTACTTATAGGTACATAAACTATGTCTGGGAGCTTCTTGTAGACGTCTGTCTCACATACTGGTGCACTCACGCATTTGCCATGATTAACATCAAAGTAGGGTCTTCGTCCAGAGTATTTTAAATCACAGTTCACTGGCTCACACTCACGCAGAGAATCTTCATCTAAAGAGTCACAGTCGCTACCTTTAAGATTACTGAATGCCTTAAGATACTGTGTTTTCTTTTTATTTGCTAATCGTGTATCGAAGGGTATACTAATAAGTAATTTTTTGGATTGTTTCGTGTTTCTACATTTGTAGTCGATGATGAAATCGCAGTATCCTACTTGATCGTATTGATATAAAGTAGGATACACATGAATTAATGTTGCTCTGTTTTTAGGCTTTATAAGTTCCATGTCGTCATCATGTATAGTATCAAAACTACAATCTTTGTGTTTTTCGTCTTTTTCGTCAGCTAAACAACACATTTTTGGTCTCGAAGTTACTCTACATGCGCCCAGATTTTGATTATTTTCAATGTCAATAAAAAATTGTATTCCAACTGAGCCTGGTTCTAAAGGAATTGTACCTTGGTCTATCACTGTAATCAAGGCTAGAAGTGTATGTATTATAGCTGCAAATATAAATAGATAGATGTATACTAAAGAATACACGCACATTTCTCGTCAGACATTTTAATTTGACAAGTTTTGACAAGATAACTTATCATAAATTTCTTCTTTCTTTTTTGGCTTCACACGGTTTGTGCATTTAGCCAATGTCACCTAATGAATTATTCATGTCGAAAAAGACGGCCACGTGAACCGTCTTACGAGGAAGGTTTGAGACAAAGTCAAGATGTGGCTACTATGCTGGGATATTTCACTGTTCTTTATGAAATATTTACAGAATGCACTTTTTACTATATAAATCACGCACTTTTATTTAGCAAACAACACTCTAAATAATTTTAAATGTTCAATGAAAAACGAGCGTGACACTCAGCTTGACTTTCCTGCCAAAACTCATATCATAGACTGAGAGAAATGACATTGTGGGCTAAAGGTGGTAATTGTACTAAAAAGGGATCCAAAGATCAATATTTGACTTTAGGTTCTGTTGCTATTTGCTGTCATTGGAATGGCTATACTTGTCACTTTGGGCTATTACCCAAAGTACACACCCTGACAAGGGATCGGGTTTGTTACGGAGTAAATAATTTTATTGTCTTTGGTTACGGTATGCCTTACTTAATGGGGTTAACCGTTTATTGTCAGCTCTCTTAAAAGCTAAAAGTTACATACATATCACGTAAAAGTTACTTTAAAATGCGTAATATATAATGCGGTTTAATTTTATCAAATAGAAGTTCAATGCAACAATCGAGAAGCTGTCGACAACGAAATAGGTACTGAATAAGATTTTTGATTGAATCTCTTTTGTGAGTTATTTCATAGGCACTGGAGGGTAGACAATAGTCTTTGTCAACGATTTTATTGTCTTGATACGATTCAGGAAGATTTAATTTACGCATTTTCAATGAGTATACGTGGGGGTATTGTGCTTCCAATGTTTCAAAGCTTATGTACGTAATTGTTTAATTAAATATTTTTCGTGTTTTCTATTTATGCGTGGGATGAGAGGAAAACTAACTAGCTTGTCTATATTATTGTAAACAAACGTTGAAATGAAATGTTAATTCTGTACAATAATTGTACTACAATCTGTCAAATCTCTTGTATAGATTTTTAATTTTATCGCTAAAGTAAGGTTTGCAAGCTTGACTAGCAGTGTATGTTCTGTAAACATGTCTGAAGCGGAGAGGAGTGGTGAAGACCGGTGAAAAATGGTTAGTGTTTTCACTGAAGCGGAGTGGAGTGGAGTGGAGCGGAGCATACTTTTAAACTTCTCATGCACTACGCGCCAGTCACCCACCGACCTGCTCCACACCCGCGCCCCGCTGTCTTCCGCATAGCACCGCCCCGCTGTCCACCGCTCTGCACCCCAATGCTCGTTGTCCTTCGCACCGTATCATCTCGCTGTATTTTTATTATGAATATCTGCTTAGCTCTGCTCTACCTCGTTCGTGCTGTTTCCATTGAGGCGGAGCGGAGCTTTCGAGCACAGTGATTGGTCAATTAATGCACAGCTAAGCTCATCTCCGCCTCGCTCCACGTCCTTGGAAATTCGGCCATTAGGTAAAGTGAGCGAGGTTAGCTTTCGTTTTCAACTGATACTAGGAAATGACATTTTTGACAGTTCAGTCTTAGCTAACATCAGCTTATTTTTCACGTTTTTCACTTTGTGAAGTTTTTTACACAATGTACAGTCCTACCAACTTATCTGTGAACTGAGTGGTAGCGACACCGTCGCTTTAGTGTTGCAAATTAATAAAATTTACCCAATGATTGGGTATGTCAGATAAGAAACTAGGTAAACATATAAACATAATTTTATTATTTTAAACAATACCTAACATTGTTTTATAATAATAAAATACTAATATAAGTACTAAATAGTCTTCAAAAATAAGAAAATTAATGTAGGTAGATACATACATTAGCCTTTTCTCTGGCATTCAATTGATATAACGTAGTTACCCCACTTACAAACTTTTGCATAAGTACCTACTTAGATGGATTCAGCAGTTACAAGCTTGATAAGTTGATACAAAAAACCCATAGTTTAGTACTAGCTACTAGCATCTCTATTTAAACAAAACTCAAATATCTAGACACTCAAGATGTGTCCTGTATTACATGACCTAGTTAATAGATAGAATAAAACAAAGTTTCATCATCATCATCAACCCATATACCTACGTCCCTACTGCTGGGGCACGGGCCTCCCTTAACGATGTGAGGGGTTAAAAATAAAACAAAAGTTTGCTTAACAATAATTTATTAGAATCCCGGTTTACAATAATTATGACCTTTTGATGAACTTGCACGCCCAACTTCATCCTGGCTGTGAGGCCATACGCCGCTTATATCCATGTCATCATTATCACTGTCACTTTCAGTTTCCGAATCACTTACCACTTCTATAATGAACGGTTTATCCAAGTACACATCATGCTTCAAATATTCTACTTGTAACTTGAGAACATGATTACAATGCTGAGCCCACTCACTAACCGTTATACTTTTAAAAGCTTCTTGAACTAGGCGGGGAATCTCAGAATTTTTGTGGTCAATATTTACATTATCAACTTTTCTTTTCATCGAGCTCCATATTAATTCTATGGGATTGAGATCACAATGATAGAGAGGTAAGTACAAGCATTTGTGTCCATTTTCTTCTAATATTTTTTCAATTTCATACACAGGTTCTGGTTTATTTCTCTTAATTATTTCTAACAGCTGAGGTTTCGTCAACTCCTCTCCGTAGTGAATTTTATTTTGTGTCAACCATAATTGCATATCTTTCTTTACAGAATTAGTATTTGGTATTTTATTTACACAAATACGGTGATAAGGTGCATTATCCATTACTATTATTGATGGCTCTTGTAAATTAGGCACAAGTTTTTCAATAACCCACTTTTTAAAGTTAGTACTCTTCATGTCGTCATGATAGTCACCACTTTTTGTGTTAGACTTAAAAACTAGATGAGCATTTTGGACAAATCCGGTATTTCCTCCCGCATGAACAATAATATATCTTTGCCCTTTTGATACAGGCTCTAACACTCCATCTACACCCTCACCTTGCCAGAATTTACCTGATGTATGCGATGAATGTATATAGGTTTCATCTAAATAAATTAGTGGCCGAGGCTGTGGAGATTTATAATTTTTTTCTACAGCATGCAAGTATTTTGCTCTCCAAGCTGATACTTCATTGCGCTCCATGAGCATTTTACGATTAGACTGCGACTTTTTAAAACGAAAACCTATTTTGTGGAGCAGCTTTCGTAGACTTTCTCTTTGTCCCGTGTAATTTATTTCTGTTTTTAAGACCTCTAAGAGCTTCTTAACAGTCGGTAACTCGTTTTTATTAGAGTAAAATTCATTTACTTTCTTCCGGATAACTCCCATGTCAAAATCATCAACATGAATAAACCCACTTTGACGATTCCTCTCCTTGCCTGGGGTCCGAATTTTTGTACCAGCTTCTTCTGCAGCATGCCCTTCTTTAACTATTTTTGAAATTAGCCCTTGACTCACACCTGAAATATAGACAAAATTAATTAAGTATTTACATACTGTAGTTAAAATATTAAATGTAAGTATGAGTAATTATTTTTTTTGCGACTTGCGTACAAATCGCGTCACGTAAGAAGAACGCTGGAAGGCGTGGAGTGGAGACAATTTAAGCTAAGCCAAACGTAGGTACCTATGCGGGAGAGCCCCTCAGATTATTCCAGCGTTCTTTTTTCGTGACGAGAACTATAGGTAGTTGAATCACTCAGCTTTTATATTTTTTTAAGTTACAGTTACGTTAAAAAGTAATCAATGAAAAAAAATATCGGGTAATTTACAAAAAGAAAGTAGTCAACACTAACCTGTAGCTGCCGTAATTAGTTTGTATACTTGATTAAATGGAATAATCGGAGCCTCCGCCCGAGCTTCTTCTTCAAAAAAGGCTTTGACCTTAAGAATGATGCTTCGCGCATCACTTTTAATCGCTTTCGGCATATTAAACGCTAAAAATCTAGAAATATCGCAACAGAAAACAGAACACCCGAATGTAGTAGACACTGACAATCGAATGACATTTCAACATGGCGGCCGTAGTTCCCATTTTCTCCATTTCACAGATAAGTTGGTAGGACTGTATCTTTTGCGGACGTCTGTTCTTTACAGATGTTCGATTATTTTTTAAACAGTTTCTAAAAAGAATTCTGATTTAAAAAAATCGTAAAAGGTATAGTCATAATTCATTCTATCAAAATTGTTATGTTGTGTGATTTAATTTGTACAGTACAATAAAGCATTGCAGTTGGAGATGCCTATGTCCAGCAATGGATGGTTACAGTATTGTATTGTAGTCGTGGTGGCTTAGTGGTTAAAATACCAGCCTCTCAAGTGTGAGTTTGATATGACTCATCATTGGATTTGATACCAGGTCAGGCAGGTACCAATGTATCTTTTCTAAAGTTATATGTACTTCCTATGTATATCTTGGACACCAATCACTGATTACAAGGCGAAGGAAAACATCTTGAGGAAACCTGGACTTTAAGCCTGAAATCGCCAACCCACATTGAGCAAGCGTGGTGATTACGCTCAATCCTTATCTGTATGAGAGGAGACCTGTGTCCAGTAGTGGGACGATAAAAAGGTTAATGATGATGATGATACTATTACTAATAGTATATGCATATAAATCTGAAGCAAAATATTTTATTTCAATTTTTGAAAATTGGTAGGTACTTAGTACAGTTTTTACATTTGAATGTAAAGTATTCGTTAAATTATTATAGCAACATTACGGCTCATCAGAGGCTGAATGTCTGACCACCACTCTTATCATATCATCCAGTAACTGGGTTGTGGAAGGTCAGATAGGCAAACTATGTAAAATACTGGTTTAACCATATATGTAGCTGAATCAAGTTTGACTGGAAGCTGACCCCAAAAGTTACGAAAAGGTGTTTTAGTCTAAATACTCCTCCACAGATTTTTTTTTATAATTATAAATTAGTGCTTGACCGCAATCCCGACTGATGGTATGGAGTGATGCAATCGTTGATCGTAAAGCGCGCTAGTTTATTAAGCGACTATTCACTCAAAAAGAAAACTGAGTGAACAGTTTTTTTTTTGAGTAAACCTGTTCACTCAGTTTTATTTTGTCACCCAGAAAAAACTGAGTGAGGAAAGAAGATGGGAGTTGAGCTAGGTGTTGAAATGTTAAACCCAACAACACGACCAACTACTCGGAGGCGAGAGGGAGATTGGTCTGGAGACCCTCCACGAACAAACTCTTGTCACAAGAACATTTGGCACATCGTACCCGACACACATCGCAACACAACTGCTTAGACTAGTCCTCCGTACAGCTTCACCAGACATCGAGTACAACACGATGGATCGCAAGACTTTGGTGGGTGGTAACTTTTGCCTACCAACAAGAAAAGGTTGTAGTTTATTTATTCGGTACGAAAGTAGTTACGCTAGACTAACTCCAAAGTTACTAAATGAATTCAATAATATATCAATTACCTGAATCCAAAGGCACAGCGATTTTCGTGGTAAAAGTCAGTAAACATTTAACTAAACCTCGAATGTTCCCGGAGAGTACACAGTTTGTAAGAACGTTTGATCTGTTTGAACGAAAATGAATGTGCCGTAACCTTGGTACCTCACGCCAGCTCTCGGGACTCGGTAGCATGAACCGTGAATTACCGAATTTTGTCCCACCGGGGTTCAAAACCGTGTATTTATAATTAAGTTTTGTGGAATCTTTTGTGTATTGTGGTGTGTTTGCTGTGATTATATAATTTGTGAAGCTGACACGGGTGTTGTGGTTTTATTTTGTTAAGACGTGACTTGTTTGTGAACGTGTACCGACAGGCGTTGAAATGGGTTTTACTATACTCAGTTGCTTTAAGTACTTAGTTTACTAAAGCTAAACAAAAAAAAAACACGTTTTTCATGAGTATTTGTCAAAGATACATAACAGATACTTGTTCAAATTTGTAATAAAAAGAACGAATTTGTCACATCATTACTTTTACTTTTTTTATAATTTGGCAGGAGTGGGAAATCCTCATGGACGCCCAGACTACCCCACTATTGAACCAGTTTGGGCAGTGCGGGACTCTTAGCGGCTAAAACTCACTTATGCCTTTGCTGATAGTTCCTCTAACATTATTAGAGTCCTTATTCATCTAATATTATTAACCAACTATAGTCTTCTTTTATTGCTATACTTTACACCGACACATATCTTATTATTTATAATTTTATCTAATATAACTACTTTGAATGCCTTAAATGTCTAACATATTATTATTATTTATATTGTGCTAATCTTATTTATCCTAATATATATAGCGTGTATTTATTATTCTACTTATTTCTTATAATAACAGTTTTTGCGACATCAATGATAAAGTCTATGAAAATCTGCCTATGTTTCATGCTTGATATGAGCTTCGGGAAGTTTTCGACCGTTATTTCGCATTCCATGTTACTTGCAGCGTCAAGGCTCTTTAGAGCATGAACCGGACAGTCGGCCAAAATATGCTCGACCGTTTCCAGTATTCCAGGTTGACAGATGCACGACGAGTTGTCCTTGCACCTAAAACGATTCAGGTACTTAGAAAACCCGCTGAGCCCCGTCAGCACTTGGGTGACGATATTTGAAGGGACCATTTGGCGAACTATCTTATACGACATAGTTACATCTGGAAAGAAGAGCTTAGTAACTCTGGCCCTTGCACTTAGTTTATATCTTCGGTTCCATTCATCAAACGACTAATTACGGATCTGTCAGAAGGAAATATAAGGGCAATAGCTAATGTCAATTTGGTGCATCAAAATATTCAAGGATTTTATGAACAAAGATTTTAAGAATCACCAGGTTGGTAGTTCGTTTAGCAGAATAAATGCTATACATGGTGGCTCCTTATTTTTAGTTAGTGCTGAAATTTAAAAATCGTAAAGACATTGCGAGCCTGTCTGTTGAACGAACAACTGAAATTGCATGTATAGAGTTGGAGGGCTTCATTGTATCAGATGTGTACAGACCCCCTTCAGGATTGTATGACTGCTTTGAAAAGGTAATGAATGAAGTTAAACACAAGATTTGTATTTCTAACAAAACCATTATTGTTTGCAGTGATTTTAATGTTAATTTATTAGAGAACTCAGGTTATTGTAATAAAATTATAAGTCTATTTCAGTCATACAATCTTGTAAACCTATTTTTGGAGCCCACAAGATTAACACCGA
This sequence comes from Sesamia inferens, assembly GCA_037179545.1. Taxonomy (NCBI): domain Eukaryota; kingdom Metazoa; phylum Arthropoda; class Insecta; order Lepidoptera; family Noctuidae; genus Sesamia; species Sesamia inferens. The sequence goes on along the minus strand of CM073926.1, from coordinate 33,415,053 downwards.
CTTGTGCCACGTGCCTAGATAATATTTTTACAAACATAATACCAAGCCACAGAGAAGTTGTAAATTTACTTGATTCTGATCACTGCGGACAAAGGATTACTATTCCAAACCACAGTAAAAAAGGCCAAAAAGGATATCACTGTTAACCTCAAAACTGAAAGCCACTTGGAGGTTTTAGATTTAATCTCACCACGACTGTTGTCACGTAAAAATTCGGAATTTTATTTTGTTTACTGGAATAGGGCTACAACCATATAACTTTAATTTCTACACAATATAACTTTAAATAATTATTACTTAGCAATATTGATAGTCACCCTGAAATCAAATTAATTATCGTTAAAATAAAGTTGATATTTGTTCACGTGAAGCAGTTGGTCCCGGCGATCATCCATAGATCTTTGATAGTCGTTACGGGTAGTCAGAAGCCCGAAAATGTGACCAGTCTTACCAAGGGGTAGTGTATTACCTAATAAAATGTAAGACCAAGGGGTATCGTATTACCTCATAAAATGTATGTCTTACCAAGGGGTATTGTATTACCTAATAAAATGTATGTCTTAGCAAGGGGTATTGTATTACCTAATAAAATGTATGTCTTACCAAGGGGGAGTGTATTACCTAATAAAATGTAAGACCAAGGGGTATTGTATTACCTCATAAAATGTATGTCTTACCAAGGGGTATTGTATTACCTAATAAAATGTATGTCTTACCAAGGGGTATTGTATTACCTAATAAAATGTAAGACCAAGGGGTATTGTATTACCTCATAAAATGTATGTCTTACCAAGGGGTATTGTATTACCTAATAAAATGTATGTCTTACCAAGGGGTATTGTATTACCTAATAAAATGTATGTCTTACCAAGGGGTATTGTATTACCTAATTGTGACCAGTCTTACCAAGGGGTGTTGCATTACCTAATAAAATGTATGTCTTACCAAGGGGTATTGTATTACCTAATTGTGACCAGTCTTACCAAGGGGTATTGTATTACCTCATAAAATGTATGTCTTACCAAGGGGTATTGTATTACCTCATAAAATGTATGTCTTACCAAGGGGTATTGTATTACCTAATAAAATGTAAGACCAAGGGGTATCGTATTACCTCATAAAATGTATGTCTTACCAAGGGGTATTGTATTACCTAATAAAATGTATGTCTTAGCAAGGGGTATTGTATTACCTAATAAAATGTATGTCTTACCAAGGGGGAGTGTATTACCTAATAAAATGTAAGACCAAGGGGTATTGTATTACCTCATAAAATGTATGTCTTACCAAGGGGTATTGTATTACCTAATAAAATGTATGTCTTACCAAGGGGTATTGTATTACCTAATAAAATGTAAGACCAAGGGGTATTGTATTACCTCATAAAATGTATGTCTTACCAAGGGGTATTGTATTACCTAATAAAATGTATGTCTTACCAAGGGGTATTGTATTACCTAATAAAATGTATGTCTTACCAAGGGGTATTGTATTACCTAATTGTGACCAGTCTTACCAAGGGGTGTTGCATTACCTAATAAAATGTATGTCTTACCAAGGGGTATTGTATTACCTAATTGTGACCAGTCTTACCAAGGGGTATTGTATTACCTCATAAAATGTATGTCTTACCAAGGGGTATTGTATTACCTCATAAAATGTATGTCTTACCAAGGGGTATTGTATTACCTAATAAAATGTATGTCTTACCAAGGGGTATTGTATTACCTAATAAAATGTATGTCTTACCAAGGGGGAGTGTATTACCTAATAAAATGTAAGACCAAGGGGTATTGTATTACCTCATAAAATGTATGTCTTACCAAGGGGTATTGTATTACCTAATAAAATGTATGTCTTACCAAGGGGTATTGTATTGCCTAATAAAATGTAAGACCAAGGGGTATTGTATTACCTCATAAAATGTATGTCTTACCAAGGGGTATTGTATTACCTAATAAAATGTATGTCTTACCAAGGGGTATTGTATTACCTAATAAAATGTAAGACCAAGGGGTATTGTATTACCTCATAAAATGTATGTCTTACCAAGGGGTATTGTATTACCTAATAAAATGTATGTCTTACCAAGGGGTATTGTATTACCTAATAAAATGTATGTCTTACCAAGGGGTATTGTATTACCTAATTGTGACCAGTCTTACCAAGGGGTGTTGCATTACCTAATAAAATGTATGTCTTACCAAGGGGTATTGTATTACCTAATAAAATGTAAGACCAAGGGGTATTGTATTACCTCATAAAATGTATGTCTTACCAAGGGGTATTGTATTACCTAATAAAATGTATGTCTTACCAAGGGGTATTGTATTACCTAATTGTGACCAGTCTTACCAAGGGGTGTTGCATTACCTAATAAAATGTATGTCTTACCAAGGGGTACTGTATTATCTAATAATAGGTATATCTTACCAAGGGGTATTACCTAATAAAATGTATGTCTCACCAAGGGGTATTGTATTACCTAATAAAATGTGACCAGTATTACCAAGCGGTATTGTATTACCTATTAAAATGTATGTCTTACCAAGGGGTATTGTATTACTTAATAAAATGTGAACAGTCTTTCCAAGGGGTAGTATTACCTAATAACTGGGCTGTGGAGGTCAGATAGGCCGTCGCTTCATGTAAAATACTTGTATTTAGCTGAATCCAATGTAGACTGGAAGCCAACCTCAAAATAGGAAAAAACGTTAAGCACATGATGACATAGGTAAATACTCTTGACTATGATACTACCGAAAATCTACTATCCATCACAATATAGTCACAGCATTGTCTTACCGTTTATCTATATGTTGCCACACGCACATATAACATGTAGTAAAACAAGCACCGATTTTTCATCACTCACACTGCACTCGCACACCTCACACACTCACTCTCCCAGACACTTACGTATCCACACACTCCCCACGAAAACTCGTTCCTATAAGTAACATTTAAAATATTGTTTAGTTGTAGTGTACGGGAAGCTATGATAAAAATGTACTCGTATATCTGGGGTGGACTGAAATACAGGCTTCGGCTTAGCTTAGGCACCAGTCTCCCACAATATTTTTCTACAAGCCCATAACTGGACAAAATTTATGTACTACATTGATCACTGCAAATTATACTAAATCTAATTAAGGGACTGTATAAAAAAAAACCTTTGTTTTTCTGTAATAGATATTATCAACCAAAGTTCATTAAAGGGTTATAATCGGTGTTATCAGAGTAAACTACGAAATGGTTGACTTCATATTCATACACACAACAAATAAATACATAAAGAATTAATGCAATCAAGATAGTTACAACGCGTTCGTCCTCCTCGGAATCTCGCGCGTAAATGAGATTCCTGCGACGGTGGCGCGGTGGCTAGCAGAGGTCACCGCAAACCTGATTTCCCGCGTTACCGCTCGATAATTGTAGGAAATTGGCGGGAACGCCACAGACTGGCATCCAGTACCGCATTTAATTATGTGAGATTAAATTTCATTAACAGGCGAGTCTATGAGGAGTGACAATGCAGCTTGATGTGGGTGTGAAAGGATACCTACCTAAGCATTCTCGTCTCAGCTGCATACAATTGCCTTTCAAACAATCTTTTTGTGGTTCAACATTCAAGTGAATAATAGTGACAGGAAGTTATAACACCACCATTAACGTACATGTCAAACACAAGGTAGAAAAAATCAACTATCGAATGGCTTGCGCTTTGGTGTTTACTTTAAGTGCAGCAAATAATTATTGTTATTTAAATAACATAATAAAATGCGCATTATTGAAGATAACTCAAAAATCGCTTATCCGAACTTGACCAAGATATTTCAAATCGATTTTAACTGGCTAAGGAAACAAATATAAAAAATAACCGAATTGAGAACTTTTCCTTTTTATGAAGTCAGTAAAAAAATTATGAATGAACATCATTTGAGAACGGTTCACTGATTTGTCCTTATTTTTTGTTATGCTCGTAATTGTCAGGAGAAGATTTCCATGATATTTTTTTCCAAAAGTCTATCAAATACCACGGGATAACAAAAGCGAAGTCGCGGGTGTCAACCAGTTACATAAAATTTAGGATTTCTATAGAAAAATGGTCGATCATTTTTCCTTGTTCGAAATAATTATTGATGAAAGCACTTTGTGTTATTTTTATAGAGAGCCGAGAATCAAAAAACTCATTTCACTTAAACCATTCCAATGGAAAAATTAAAAGTCCATGTCGATCCACTTTTCCGTTGAAATTGTGTAACTGAAAACAAAGTTTTTAAACTCCGTAATACAACTTAGTAGCAATCATTCGAAGTGGAGGGACACTGAAACTTTTTAATTACGAATTTGATATTGCTTGAAACTACACTTTTTTTAAATGGTAGTCTAGACTTACAGGCAATAAACAGGATAACAATTAATGCAGCTTTGTATAAGTAGGTATATCGAAGAAGGAATTAGTTATTACAAAGTATTTAATAATAATAATTTGTTGTATTTTTGATCGGAACATAGATAATGATTTTGATGTTGTATTGTTGTGACATCGTTAGAATCGTTTTGTAATGTTACGTCTCGCTTTAAGTATGTTGCAGTTCAAAATTAATTAAATGAAAGTGATTGTAAATAGTCTTGTAGGACTCTCCTCGACGGGACACGAGGACGTCTACTACTTTCATCGTAATAACATAACACGCACGGTTAGCACAGTGCTCAAGCTATTGACCAAATGGAACAAATATTTATATGAACTACAAGTAGTTGTTCCGGGTCTGGATGTTTGTGTATGTCAGTTTACACGCACCCACGATCAGGAGAAATTCCTAGTGTGGGACAACCTTTAAAATAAAATATAAGGCCTGCCATCCCTGATGGGTTCTAAGGTTCTATGGTTCCGCCGATCAAATATGTAAGCTATCGTGAAATTAGTATCGATCCCTAGCAATAGTTGGATTGTCCACTCCACTTACTTCATCTAAATGTTGACGGTGAGATGGTTATAGATTCATACTACTGTTCTGATCATTTGTAATGACACCTCACAGTTGTACTCTGACATAAAACAACTGAAGTGAACGGTTTATGTTGAGTCTGTTTACTAAGTCTCGTGGTATTTTTGTTTGCCGTTAGTTAACTAACCAGTGGCGAAGGGTGAAATTTTGACAAAGGGAGGCCGGTCCAAAAAAATAAACACTTAAACACTTACCTACTGCAGGATATCTTGGAGGAGGTCTTCAGATAAGAATAATATCAAAAGCCCCACCTTCACCATACAAAAAAGGAGTGATGATTTGTTAACAGTGTCTTTCAAGTATGATAAAAGCGGCTTTGAGAAAAGCCTTTTTCGACGTGCATCTCCATACCACACATGCATGCTTGTTAGTAAGTACTAAGTTTATTTTATTTTTTATTTTTATTTTACGGACAAATCACACAGATTGAGCTAGCCCCAAAGTAAGCTCGAGACTTGTGTTATGGGATACTAACTCAACGATACTATATTTTATAATAGATACATATATAGATAAACATCCAAGACCCAGGCCAATCAGGAAAAGATCGTTTTCCATCACGACCTGGCCGGGGATCGAACCCGGGGCCTCCACGTCGCAGGCAGGCGTGTTGACCGCTGCGCCACGGAGACCGACAAACCTAGTTAAGTACCTATTGTTAAGGAATAAGAGTCAAGAAAAAATAAAATAAAAAATTACAAAAATAATAAAGTGTTAAAAACCGAACCACACAAACACCGATCCAAAACCAACAAAAATATTAAGCAAAAGTAGTGGCGTGGTTTCTTTGTCTCTTTCTAATAGAGGAGAGGAGAGAACTGCAAGCCGCTTGGCATTAGCCTATATTTATCAAGTTTTACCGACGGTTAGCGAGCATTAGAAAGAGATGGTCTGACACGCTCTGTCTCTTTTCACCTCATAGTAAAACGTTGACCGAGGTAAGCTGTAATTCGTCGAGTTGCCTTCAATGTAATGTACGAAAAATTGAAGCGCTGATTAATTTACGATTATAAAATGAAATGTGATACTTAGGGTATTGCTAAGAATTACTATTTGATTAATAATACTTTGTTAATGAAATAGAATGTAAATACTTTTGTATGAATATGGAACTGATTTTTGAAAGGTAACCCGGTGGGAATCGGCTTGTATGGACTCTTCGCCACTGCTAACTAGCTAAGCCGATGAAGTAGTTTTTTTATTTTATTATAAACTAGTGCTTGACCGCAATCCCGCCTGATGGTAAGCAGTGATGCAATCGTTGATGGTAAAGTGCGCTAGATTATTAAAAGCATATTCACTCTAGTCTAGAAGACGCTTAAATTATAGTCAGTCGGAAATAGTTACCCATTCCAAAGCGTAGCAGGACCTATGGAGCAGAATAGGTAAAAATCTTTTTTTTTTTTTTTTTTTATAAATTATAAACCAGCGCTTGACCGCAATCCCGCCTGATGGTAAGCAGTGACGCGATCGTTGATGGTAAAGCGCGCTAGTTTATTTATCATAAGCCCTTTCACTCAGTCTAAGGCCCCTCGCCCACGGCGACTTTTTTAGCGATGCAGTCGCGCGTTTAGCAAATGCGTGACAGTATCTCTTCTAACGCGTGTTAGTCGAATTTGCAATGCGCTACAATAGCGATACCAACGCCCTACAAACGCGCTACTGCATTGCGGTTGTATGATGGACAAATGGCCATGGACTGACACTGGAAAGATAATGTAAACGGTTAGTATAATATTCTATATATAATAGTACGCTTTTGTTACCTCAACTTAGTCCATCTTGCAACTGTACTAATCCAAGTTATTTTTGTGTCGTAACTTTATGGCTACTGAATCACGTTTGCATCGTGATATATGAACTCCTTGTCTGTCTATGTTATTTAGTTGTTTATGTTTTGACAAGACGTCGTATAATATAATACGTAATGTCTTGATTTAATGCTTATGTTTTAAAGTTCAATAAAACCAAGTTTCCTTTTGGTTTTGTCTTTCTTTCGTATCAATTTATTGAACTTTAAAACATAAGCATTAAATCAAGACATTACGTATTATATTATACGACGTCTTGTCAAAACATAAACAACTAAATAACATAGACAGACAAGGAGTTCATATATCATTCACCCCATCCTTTTAAGACGAGACGTAATCTCGAAGATAGAGCGGAGGCCTACGCTCTTGGGCAGATCGGAGGTAGGGCGGAGGTCTACTTTCTTGGGTAGAGCGGCCAGGCAAAATAAAACCAAGTTTCCTTTTGGTTTTGTCTTTCTTTCGTATCAATTTATTGAACTTTAATTATATCTATAAATATATAATGTCGAAGAAAGAAACCCCGCTGACCGCGAGTTGGTCGTGCTATCTACGACCACAAAGATTTGAGATTGAACCATCCACCGCTGGTTCAGATCTGCGATGGACACACTGGCGGCACACGTTTGAAAACTTTATTTCCGAAGAAGCTTCTTCCGCTACTGAAGACATCAAACTCAAGCTCCTAGCTAATCATGTGTCACCTACCATATTTAATATAATTAAGGAATGTTCGAAGTACTGCGACGCTATCAAACTCCTCAACGACACGTTCGAAAAGAGGAAGAATATTACACTGGCTCGACACCAACTGACTTGCAGGAAACAACAGCCCGGGGAAACGGTAGTAGAGTACTGCAGGGCACTTACCTCTCTAGCGTACGACTGCTACTACAAAACCGTCACTGCGGAAGAGCACCAAAATGAATCAATCCGTGGAGCCTTTATCGCTGGTCTGTCAACCCAACGAATTCGGGAACGCTTACTCGAGAAATCACAAATGACGCTGGAAGAAGCATTAGATTTAGCAATTTCCCTCGAGACCGCAGAAAGTACTTCTCAAGCATTGCAATCAAATGCACTACCTGCCTCTACTTACATGTTGAATGCAGCGGCATCCATCGAATTACAAGAAAACCTTCATCAGCCGAATATTGCAGCCATGGCCTCACATTATAGCAATTCTAAACGACGCAGGTGCTTTTTTTGTGGCGGCAATGTCCATCCAAGGGTCAAATGTCCAGCAAATAACGCTGAATGCCAACTATGTCAGAAGAAGGGACATTTTGCCAACGTTTGCCGTAGTGCTGGACGAAAACAGCAGACCCTCAATACTGTGAATGTTGAAGAAGAATCTCAAGAATCTCCTACCGCTTCCCTTGCATCTATCTGTGCCGCTGCTCCTTCCAGCTTACGTAAGGCCACAATCAATATCACTGTAAATAATCACAATGTTGATGCCCTAGTTGATACTGGAAGCTCTATCAGTTTTATAGATAATGCTTTAGCACTAACACTTAATCTTAAAAGGAAGCACTGCAATCAAGCTGTGACTCTCGCTTCATTAAACAACGTTTCATATGTCAAAGGTGTATGCCATGCTACTATTCAGATTCATAACCATATTTATAAGCAACAGGCGCTGCTCATTGTCGATAACTTATGTGCTGACATCATCATCGGTCACGACATCCTCAAAGAACACTCTTCTCTCGAATTACAGTTTGGTGGTGAAAAAGAAACCCTAAAAATATGCAACGTTCTCGAAGCCACCGTACCACCAGCATCTGTCTTTACAAACCTTTCGCCGTCTATCAAACCAATCGCCATTCGTTCCAGACGTCCCTCAGAAGAAGATCAAGCATTTATATCAACTGAAATTTCAAACCTGCTCAAAGACAAAGTTATTGAGCCCAGCATATCTCCGTGGAGAGCACAAGTTATAGTCGCTGGAGGTGGACATCACCGAAAACGTCTGGTAATTGATTACTCTCAAACGATAAATAGATTCACAGACCTAGATGCATATCCCCTCCCAAGTATAGATTCTATCGTCACCGCAGTCTCTAAATACAATTTGTTCAGTCAAATTGATTTAAAAAGTGCGTATCATCAAGTACCAATACTTCCCAAAGAAAAGATATACACAGCTTTCGAGACTTGCGGCAATTTGTATCAATTTACTCGCATACCATTTGGCGTTACGAACGGTGTTGCTGCTTTCCAAAGAACCCTTCACTATATGATTCATACAGAGAAGCTTAAAGGAACCTACGCCTACTTAGACGATGTAACCATCTGTGGAAAAGACAAACAAGAACATGGCGTTAATCTGCGTCGATTCATGGAAGCGGCTGAAAAATACAATCTCACCTTAAACAAAAACAAATGCGTATTCGAAACCGACTCAATTAACCTTCTCGGCTACACCATTAATAACAATACTATCAAGCTCGACAAGTCGCGCTTAGAACCACTGCTAAATCTTCCCGCTCCGTTAGATGCAGCCTCTCTTAAAAGAACTCTTGGTCTATTTGCCCATTATTCTAAATGGATCAACAATTATTCCGCTAAAATTAAACCGTTAGTCGACACTAAGTTTCCCCTATCTAAAGAAGCAACTGAATGCTTCAATAAACTAAAATCTGACATCGCGAAGTCATCTCTTGCTTCAATTGACACCAAATAGATGTTCACCGTCGAGACTGATGCATCAGAATTTGCCATCGCTGCTACGCTTACCCAGAAAGGCCGCCCTGTAGCGTTTTTCACACGCTCATTAAATAATTCTGAACGGCGCCAATCCTCGATAGAAAAAGAGGCATGTGCGATAGTAGAAGCCCTCCGCAAATGGCGCCATTATTTGATCGGCCGATACTTCATACTTATTACAGACCAACAGTCAGTCTCCTTCATGTTCAATCAAACCCACACGAGTAAAATTAAGAATGAAAAAATAGAGAGATGGCGCCTTGAACTATCCTGCTATAAATATGATATAATTTACCGACCTGGCAAACAAAATGAAGCCGCAGATGCACTGTCCAGAGTTTGTGCAGTCGCATGTGGCTCTCTTGATAAACTTGCTGATCTTCATAGATCCTTATGCCACCCCGGCGTAACAAGAATGGTACATTGGATCCGCTCCAAAAATCTGCCATATTCAGTAGAGGAGGTAAAAAGAATGACCGCTAGCTGTCGTGTATGCGCTGAAGTAAAACCCAGATATGTCAAGAATGAAGGGCACCTAGTCAAAGCGACAGCTCCATTCGAAAGACTTAACCTTGACTTCAAAGGTCCTTTACCATCGAATTCTACTAACAAATACATCCTAACTATAATTGACGAATACAGCAGGTTCCCGTTTGCTTTCCCTTGTAAAGACATGTCTTCAGCAACTGTTGTTAAGTGCTTAAAAGAACTTTTTTGCTTATTTGGTACTCCTGCATACGTGCATACGGATAGAGGAACTTCTTTTCTCTCAGACGAAACAAGAACATTTTTAACAAACCTTGGCATCACTTGTAGTCGGACTTCACCGTACAACCCGCAGGGTAACGGATTGGTTGAGCGTCTAAATGGTACATTGTGGAAGACAGTTCAGCTTTATCTTCGGTGCAATAATTTAGGAATTTCTGAGTGGGAGAAAGCCTTACCTATCGCCCTACACTCTATCAGATCTCTATTATCCACAGGCATTAACACCACTCCTCATGAAAGGATGTTTAGTCACCCTCGTCGCTCTACCAATGGTTCATCTTTGCCAACGTGGTTGTTATCGCCAGGTCCTGTCTTTATGAAAAGAAACGTTAGAAATTCTAAATATGATCCAGCCATTGAGGAAGTAGATTTGTTACAAAGCAATCCTGATTATTCATTTGTGAGATTGCCAGATGGTCGAGAAACCACCGTCTCAAACAGGTCCTTGGCTCCAATACCGGAAAATGACGATATTTTCCTAGATGCCGAAGATACTGAAGAAATACCTGTACCAAACTCTACCACAGAAAATACTCAATCCCTGAATGAAGAACCTGGCCCGTCAAAGTTGACAGATGACCGCCTGCCTGGCCGCTCTACCCAAGAAAGTAGGCCTCCGCCCTACCTCCGATCTGCCCAAGAGCGTAGGCCTCCGCTCTATCTTCGAGATTACGTCTCGTCTTAAAAGGATGGGGTGAATGATATATGAACTCCTTGTCTGTCTATGTTATTTAGTTGTTTATGTTTTGACAAGACGTCGAATAATATAATACGCAATGTCTTGATTTAATGCTTATGTTTTAAAGTTCAATAAAACCAAGTTTCTTTTTGGTTTTGTCTTTCTTTCGTATCACATCGCGACCGAATCGCTACAAAAAGTCGCCGTGGGTGAGGGGCCTAAAATAGCGCAAGTGAAAAGAGTTTGCATTTCAACCAATTTTCCAACTTCACTACCCATTATAAAAACATAAATAACACAACCAAACAAAATGTCAAAATTAATGTCTTAAAATATATATAATACGGTTTCACTTTGGACTTCATAGAATCATAATAGAAATGCTGCAGTTACCAAAAACTAAACGGGATCCTAAAGAAACCGAGCATCTGTGCAAGTGAGTTGTTATTCAATTAATTTAAAATAGTGATTCATCATTTAAGTACCTAGTCTAATCATGTCTGAAATAAATTTCGTCATCGGTACCTTAGAAAGGCAGACGACGAACGCTTAGGTGGTTTATAGTCCGTAAGAGTCCGGCACACCCCTCCGCGTCCCCGAGCGGAGGATAGTTCAAGAAAGTTTGGCAAAGAAATGGAAAGTGATTATAGCTTCCTAACCCTAGGATAAGGACATCAATGGCGAGTACATGACACACCTTCGGTTTGCTGATGATATCGTAGTCATGGCTGAGACCGTGGAGGACCTGAGTACAATGCTCGAAGACCTCAGCAGAGCCTCCGAGCGAGTCGGTCTTAAAATGAACATGGGCAAGACGAAAGTCATGTCTAATGCCCATGTTGTACCGACTCCTATAAAGATTGGAGACTCTGTTCTCGAAGTTGTTGACAGTTACGTGTACCTGGGACAAACTATCCAGTTAGGAAGGTCCAACTTCGAGAAAGAGGTCAATCGTCGAATCCAACTCGGCTGGGCTGCTTTCGGGAAGCTACGAAAAATCTTCTCGTCCGAAATACCGCAGTGTCTCAAGACAAAAGTCTTCGACCAGTGTGTGTTGCCAGTGATGACATATGGAATTGAGACGTGGTCGCTAACAATGGGCCTCATAAGAAGGCTCAAAGTCACTCAAAGGGCAATGGAGAGGGCTATGCTTGGGGTTTCACTTGGCGATCGAATCAGGAATGAGGAGATCCGCAGAAGAACGAGAGTAACCGACATAGCCCGAAGAATTGCAACACTAAAGTGGCAGTGGGCTGGACACATTGCCCGTAGGACCGATGCCCGATGGGGCCGACGGGTTCTCGAGTGGCGACCACGCACCGGAAGACGTAGCGTGGGTAGGCCCCCGACAAGGTGGACCGACGACCTGGTGAAGGTCGCGGGAAACCGCTGGATGCGGGAGGCGCAGGACCGGTCGTCGTGGAGAACCTTGGGGGAGGCCTATGTCCAGCAGTGGACGTCTTTCGGCTGAAATGATGATGATGATGATGATGAACCCTAGGATAGACATGTAACACCAACACATTGTTCTTACAGTTTGACGTAACATCGAGTTTTATATTTCAGTGGTTTTCTGCTCTTCTAGGTCAACATCTTGAGGGTCTTATCTTCCCTCTATTAATCTACCGTCACATGCCTTACCTTCCATCATGATCACATTATTATTCTGCAGGTGCCGTCCAGTATGCAAGAGTCGGAGACGCGAGTGGAAGGGGCAGATCCAGAACACTTCAGCGGAACTGCTGCTCGAGAGGAAACCACTTCCTATCTGCTTTAGGAGATGGCCGACGGTAAACTAATAAAGTATCGTTAGAAAGTTAGGAAAAGAAAGGCAAAGAAATGGAAAGTGATTAAAGCTTCCTAACCCTAGGATAGACATGTAACACCAACACATTGTTTTTACAGCTTGACGTAACATCGAGTTTTATATTTCAGTTTAACAATCCGAAAGTTTTAGTTATTTTATTACGATAAATTTATTATATGGTCATAAAAACTCCATTGCGTAGTTTAAAATAACCGCACGCATTCAAAGACAAACACGAAACGAGTCATTGATTTAGGTATGTTTTAGATTGTTTTTTTAAATAATAAGAAAAAAATGACTGATTTCATAGTGCATATATTTTTAGACAGTATGCCACCTGTAATCAGAACTATGTTTAGAAATATAAATGATTGATTGATCGAAGACAGAGAATTCAAGTTTTCGTACTTTTTCGAAGTCGTGGTGGCCTGGTGGTTAAAACACCAGCCTCTTAAATATGGGTGTGCGGGTTCGATTACAGGTTAGGCAAGTAGTAAAGTAATTTTTCTAAGTTATATGTACTTTCTAAGTATATCTAGGATACCAATGACTGATTAAAAGGTGAAGGAAAACATCTCGAGGAAATCTGGACTTTAAGCCTGAAATCGCCAACCCGCATTGAGCAAGTGTGGTGATTACGCCCAATCCTTTTTTGTATGAAAGGAGACCTGTGCCCAGCAGTGAGACGATAAAAAAAGGTTGATGATGATGATTGAATTCAGAAGTTTCTTACTTTGTTTTAGAAAATATACCCCAACAGTCCATGTCCGCTGTTCGGCAGAGCACGCCGCATTACGGTTAACGAGCGTTACAAAATAAACAAACCGAAGGTGGTGAGGGTCTGCCAGGCCCCTCTCGACGACACCGTGGACACCCCCTATCTGCAGTATGCGCACATGGCTCAGGATATTGGTAAGAAAACAAAGGCATTTGAATAAGGTTCCGATTGTATGATACTCATGCGATCACATTTATATTTTATTATTGTTCTTTAAGTATTAGTCTATCCAGTTAGGAAGGTTCAACTTCCGAGAAAGAGGTCAATCGTCGAATCCAACTCGGCTGGACTGCTTTCGGGAAGCTATGTAGAATCGGAAATACCGCAGTGTATCAAGACAAAAGTCTTCGACTGTGTGTGTTGCCAGTGATCCACTACCATCAGTCTATCTCTCACCAGAAGGTATTTCATAAACATTAAATAAAAAACTTGCCGTTATAACAACAAATAACTAAAAATAGAATAAGAACCATTCGTCCGTGAGATCAACTTGCACTTTTTTTTTCTGGCGGTTGTTATTTTATACCATAATTTAATGCACCAGGTATGTACATTACGTCTTGTATAATATCGTATTTGTGTTTCAGGAGCGTGGGATGCCGTCCGTGCTTGCTGCGCCTTCTGCGAGTGCGGCGCGTGCTGCCCGTGCGGCATCCGGGAGTACGTGCTGCACGACGCCGAGCGCGCGGCGCGGCGCCGGGGAGACATGCGCTGCTTCGACAAGCGCGTCAAGACCGACCATCAGATCATGCGCATCATGTATGACAAGATATGATGGCGTTATGGAACGACTAAATTAGAAGCTTCTTAAGAAAGTTGCGCAAAGGTAGTCTACGAAATAAAGAAAAAAAAAAGTTTTGCCTTTTGATTACTTATGTACATGTGACTGAAAAATATACCTATTTTCAAAATTACAATAATAACCTCTAACACAGCTAGCACTTTGTTAATAATATTGATGGAGTCATAGATCATAACGTTGTATCACATACATGATGAAAATAACGAGTAAGTATCCGAATTGAAGGGGAGAGAGAGAACCATGTGTCGACGAGCGGCGTAGGCTTTTGAAATATGTACTTACGAATTAGGGACATAATGTTGCAATAATTTTTATGATTACTGGTTACATCATTACATTTAGATTTATGTCGCTATTGTAGCGACATTTCCCAGTAATTTAAACTTCTACAAGATTAAAACCATTAAACACATCTATACTAATATATAAAGCTGACGAGTTTGTTTGTTTGAACGCGCTAATCTCAGGAACTACTGGCCCGATTTAAAAAAATATTTTAGCGTTGGATATTCCATTAATCCAGGAAGGCTTTAGGCTATATAACATCACGCTGCGATCAATAGGAGCGGAGCATATAAAAACGCAGATGAAGTCGCGCGCAGCCAAAGTTAGTTATAAGTTATAAGTTCACAATAAATAAAGAGTAGTTTTAGTATTTTGTTATCAGCATTGACTAAGTAAATCTTTGGCAAATGTTTAGCAATTGACTACTACTTATGTGTTACTTGTAGTGAAATGTAGGTTTTTATACAATCTTATTTTTTAACATTAAAGTCCACAATGACAGTTCTTGTAATTAAACATTCTCAAAATCGAGTCGCACTCTCTTTTCAGCGACACAATTCTCAACACTTGACAGATTTGAGGCTGAGATCTGAGTGATCTGAGGGTTTACAATGACCTCTAATAGCAGGGCAGAAATGGTGCTAAATTATTTTTTGTACCATGACGTCTTATTAACAGGCCTGCAACAGTCCTGTTGCGTTGATGTTTACAAAAACTGTTCACCTTCTTTTTTGTATAGGATTTCATGACCTGCTAACTGACAGACTATTGAACATCTGTAATGTAAAAATAAACTATCTTGTATAAGTTACTAATGTAGGAGCTTCTGATTCTCGTAATTTAAAGTACTTTCACAGTCTGATCGCAGTCTCAATCTATAAAAAACATTTCCAATTTCTCCATTTCCTATTTTGGCAAGTTTTTAACATTCGTTTGTCGAGGTGAGATTGCGACAAAATTTTGGACGTTTTAAGTAACAAGAATTGGCTTTCAAACTGTGAACGTAATGAGAATTGCCCTCATAATAATTCATGTATTACTTAAGATGAGTCTCACTATTGACATTGCCTTGAAATGCCTTTACGCACCATACCCCGAAGGACGTGTGTGGGACTCGCCCAGCCGAAGCCAGGAATACCCACTAAAACCACAGCGGCACAACGACATCGCCTGAGTGGCGGGGTCTTGGGAAATAGCAGAGCCTGCGCTACCAATCCCCCGCCGGCCATTCCCGCCTAAAAGGCGGGCCTACAGTGGCCCCCCATACGGAGGGGCCGAGCTGGGTACGTCTTCTAGTGCGAAAAGACGCAGCAGGCAAGGGTTTTTTTAGCAAGGTGTCCTTCCTCTTGGTCCCACTCGTTTGCACGAATGCAAACGGGGCCCCCAGCTCCTCTCAAAGAGGAGCCCGGGTTGTCCGACGGTGACCCGGAGTTCGGGACACGTCAATCACCTGGAGTGGTGGCCGACCCGCTGCACGTGTGACCGCCGAAGCGGTCCCCACATCTCGTTTTGGTCCGCGTCGGTAAACCGGTAACCCCCATATCTGGGAGCTGTTCCCCTATTCGCCAGCTGCGTTATAACTGTTTCCAGATGAGTTGTAGCTTTTGTCGTTGTAGCTAGTGTTTGCTGATGGATCATCTTGACAGCCAAGTGTGATCCGTGTGAATTAACTACTTTTTTATACAAATTAGTGCCTATCTACGTGGCGTTCTTGTCATTGTTGTATGGGTCATCAATCATTTCAAAAAGTAAAGGAAAAAAAGCAATAAAAAATTTAATTGAAATAAAGTATGTAGGTATATAGTAAACATTAAAAATGTAACAACAAAAAAAAAACTCCTTCATGTAAAACATTTGTTGATTGCACCTGTTTGGAGAGCGTCTAAGATGTCGTCATAGGATCTGGAAAATAAAATACATTTGGAGTATAGAAATAGCAAGATTCGCCAGAGGAATTGAAACGGGGAAAAAGTGATCCAAAATCACTACTTGATCATGTGTAGATATGGGCCACCATCGCATCTGTGGAGTTTGCTAGCTCGTTTTATATAAACTTAAGAAACATTGAATTACTCTAGCGAAACAAACGCAGAACCGCGTTTTACCATCAACGATTGCATTGGATGCAGTCAAGCACTAGTTTATAATTAAAAAAAAAAAATAACGTAAGTAGGTTTGTACAAACACTTTAATCATATTTTTTTTCACTGGATGAATTCGGCGTTTTCAATCTGATTACTCGGAGTGGTACCACAGACGTGTAGTCACCTGTACGTAGTGATACCACAGACGTGCATTCACCTATACATAGTGTTACTACAGACGTGCAATACGTAGAGTTACCATAGATGTACAGTCATCTGTACGTAGTGGTACCACAGACGTACTGTCATCTCTACGCAGTGGTGCCAAAGACGTACTGTCAGATGACAGTACGTCGTACACCATGTAGTGGTGCCACAGACGTGCAGTCACCTGTCCGTAGCGGTACCACAGACGTGCAGTCACCTGTACGTAGTGGTACCATAGACGTGCAGTCACCTGTACGTAGTGGTACTACAGATGTGCAGTCACCTGTACGTGGTGGTGCCACAGACGTGCAGTCAACTGTACGTAGTGGTACAACAGACGTACTGTCATCTGTACGTAGTGGTGCTACAGACGTACTGTCATCTGTACGAAGTGGTGCCACAGACGTGCAGTCATCTGTACCTGGTTTTACCACAAACGTGCAGTCATCTGTGCGTGATTTTACCACAGACGTACTGTCATCTGTACCTGGTTTTACCATAGACGTGCAGTCATCTGTACGTGGTTTTACCACAGACGTACAGTCATCTATACGTGGTTTTACCACAGACGTGCAGTCACCTGTACGTAGTGGTACCACAGACGTGCAGTCACCTGTACGTAGTGGTACCACAGACGTGCAGTCACCTATCCGTAGTGGTACCACAGACGTGCAGTCACCTGTACGTAGTGGTACCACAGACGTGCAGTCACCTATCCGTAGTGGTACCACAGACGTGCAGTCACCTGTACGTAGTGGTACCACAGACGTGCAGTCACCTGTCCGTAGTGGTACCACAGACGAGCAGTCACCTGTACGTAGTGGTACCACAGACGTGCAGTCATCTGTACGTAGTGGTACCACAGACGTGCAGTCATCTGTACGTAGTGGTATCACAGACTTGCAGTGATCTATCTGTATGTAATGTCACTTACCTTCACTGTTCATTTGTCTGACCATGTGTATGGCTGGTAAATTACTGTAACTTTGTTCTTTGTGTACTTCAGGATATTTATAACCTTTAGAAAAGTCTATTGACTGTCGCAGTGATGGTTGTGGTCTTGGTGGCTAGACAGATATAATATGAAAAATTAGTAAGTTTTAACGCTCCCCAGTTACGTGGGAACTGTGGCTGGGAAAGACTGGATGCAAAAGATTATGACGTAGCTTTGGACAGTGCTATGTCCAGCAGTGGATAGAATTAATTTTTTGACCAAACATTTTTGTCATTTTCATATATTATTGTTTACGTGAAATGACGTGCCAACCAGTGCGTAACCAGTATTTACGAGTCTACTCATAATATAGTAACCATAGCGCGAATAAAATTTGCTCCTTTATCTCGTGGGAGGTGTACTCACTGGCTGCGCCATCATGCTTTCAAGCTCTGTCTGTTTGTTAGCAAATTTCCGGAATTGTTGGCACCTCTCCACCGTCTCTGCCGTGTCTTTTCTGCCAGGAGTGAAGTCAATGACCAGGTGTTGTTCCTTCATCGGTTCACCACTGCACCGACCATGGTCTACCCCGGCTAGTTTTCGATTCACCGCATTGGTCTGATGAATATGCGAAGTTATTTATAGGTATACTAGTAATAAAACACGACAGCCTCCGTGGCGTAGCGGTAGCGAACGCGGCCGCTGCACAAGGAGGCGCGGGTTCAATCCCCGCACAGTGCAAGGTATTGGTATGCATGACTTATGAATATTTGCACTGGTCTGGTCGTGCCTTGGAAAGCACGTTAAGCCGTACGTAATATCTAATGGCAGTGTCGGGTTGTTGGAGCCCTCAAAAGACCAGCAATTGGTTTAATAGCAATGGTTCGATATCGCCTTTGGGTTGTGAAGGGCAGCAGTTAGACTGGTAAAGTGGACCCCAGACTCCAAAGCTGATAAAGCTTTGGATGCGACTGGGATTAACGCTGAGATGATGATGATGATGATGAATAGTAATAAAACTGTTAAATTTGTAAGTTTGAACATTATCTGGAACTGGCAACAAAACTAATTTCAGAAAGTTGAAATTATCCCAAGAAAAAAAAAGAAGTTTTTTAATCGCATAGATATTTAATGGTATGGAATTATTCGCAAGGGACTCCGACAGGTATTTCGCCGATGTTTTTACAATAATTAACAAAATTACCTCAAAAACCTGCACAGACAGCTCGGACGCAGAATTGGACAGAGGCATCGCATCACTGCACTGACAGCAGATCATGGACAACACGAATGTAATCACGTCGGATACCACCTGGACATACTTCCAGATCCTCACGAACCTCTGAATCAGAGGGTGAAACGCGTAGCAGCTCACCGTAAACATATATACGGCATTTGGAAGCGGCCGGGGATCAAGCAGCGAGTGAGATGATTTGGGGTGCCCCGGTGGTAACGGGCGGATAGAAGATGGAAAAAATTATAATAAAAACTGCGTCATAAGGATAAAAGATGTTGACAATTAAAGTTGAGGGTGACATACAACTGGACATTAATCACAGAGACAAAAAAAATGGTAGTCTATGAAAGAGTTTACTAAAACGGTTGCAAATATTGATATATATGATTTGTTTTCTGTAAGTAGGATCGTGCGAACACTTTTCCCGTCTGACTTCTCTGAGAAGAAAGTCCGAAACAAACTCAGAGTTTCTTTTAAAGGCCAGACATAATCTTGATCTGATCATAATTATGAAGACCAAGTAGAATCGATGCCTGAAGCGGTCTTTTCAGGATCACACAGATGAGTGGACCTGTCCAGCCAGTATACGCATTTGTCAAAAATTGTGTAGCTCAATTCAGCACTTGAGGAGCTCAACTTTATTTTTTTTAATATAATTTTTATATACATATATGCAAAGAAAACCCCATCCAACCCATATGGATAATAAAGACATGACCAAAGACATATAATATAAAATGTTACGTAATCATCAGAGTAACAATACTAATGAATTTTGAAATAATCTTTTTTTCCACGAATTAATTCTAACTTCCCCAAAATTTGGTAATTTTTTAAAAAGTGAGAACACTGTTTTCGCTTGTATATGCGACGCGTGCCGCGTGGTAGGCAGTACATGCGCGGCCGAAGGGGGCGAAGGGGGGCAGGGTCCCCTTTGCCCGCGCATGTACGCCTACCTATGGAACACGTGTGAGCACGATCTACTTGCTGTAAAGCATCTATTTGTTGGGTTAGTCTTTTATTGACTTGATAGTGCTATGGCTGTTGAGAGTATGTCATGCTCACTCAAATGTCTCGCTGGTGGTGGCGTGTGTGTTGGATCATTATAGTACGAGAGCCCACGACCAAAATTTTTGTCTCATAGCAATACGGCCAAAACCGCATCAAATCGATAGATACGATTATCCTGAACTCGAAAATACTAATATCAGACATTTTCCGCGTAGCGTTTGATCTGACCGAATTTTCAAAATTGTCAAAGAATTTTACCGAACTGCATCATAGCAATATGTCTGATTTGCAGACTGTAGTTGAATGATAGTTCTGAGATACCGGAAACATATTTTTCAGACGTTAGTGGTGTAGAGCAAACCCGTAAAATCACTTAAGAAAATTAAAAATGAGACAAAAAAAATGTCTCATAGCAATACGTCTGAAAATCTTTTTTATTAGTAAATTTTGGTTATTTGATGCGAACAAAACAATTTTCAGACGGAAATGTGAACGCATTAAATTTTGAGACCGTTTTGAAAATGTTAACAAATTTTACCGATCGGTATCATAGCAATATGTCTGAAAATTGTTGGACATGATAAAATCAGTTGTCCACATGTGCAAAAAATTTATATCAGACAAATTAAGTGTCGCACCTTCTCTATCAGACAACTTTTCGATACTCTGATATCATTTAAAAATCGTATTGAGGCATCTTGAATTTTCTGTTACAAACCAATGAATACGTTGCGACCCTGAATTTATTAGATGATAATTAACAAAGAATTTACCCGAAATCGTAACATTGAAGTTGAAGGACTGAAATAAATCGCACAAAAGGAAACTGGGATGAAGTTGAAAAAAAAAAACGGTTTATTCAAAGTTACAAAATATTCTCGTATTCAATCGCTGTCGGATTCGGAATCATCGTCTTCGAAATCACTCTCGACGTCGCTCGGGAGATCTTCAACGTCCTCTTCTGTAAAATACCACAACCGCACAACGTATGACAACTAAGTGAGCGTCGTTCCAACGTTTGGAGCAGCTGGCGAGTGAGCTGTATAATAGTAAGAAAGGGCAGGAGCGTAACAAGCGCTAAGGCTGTTGAATATCTATGAAGGCTGTAAATTTAAAAAAAACATTTAACAGAGGCGTCGGCCAGGCGACTCCGAAACGTTATTTTCGTTTTTGGGAGTATATGCTACACTTAAAGTGTCTGAAAACAGGTTTTTGGTAATCATGGCAGCAATACAAAAAGTTGAAAAAAAAATTTATCCGTATTGCTATGATACAGGTCGGCTAAATTTGTTGACATTTTCAAAAATGCGCTCTGGCTATATGCTACGCGCAAAATGTCTGAAAACAAACTTTTTCGTAATACAATTATAAAATCTATGTACATTTTCACTATCAGACGTATTGCTATAATACCGACTGTCTTTTTTTTTGACACAGCAGAAATGGCCTCCCACGCAGTTGCTACACTTTCGACCGTTACTACACACCTAGTCGGGTTCAGAATCATACAATCTAACGATTTTATAGGGGTTTTGCCGTATTGCTATGAGACATGGTTTTGGTCGTGGGCTCTCGTACTATTAGGTTCCCTTCAATATGGTTGAGCTGAATGATGCTGATCCATACGTCATGTTCGTGAACGGACGCCTTCAGAGGGGACTGGTCATCTCTTAGCTGCTACGGCGTATTTTAATTTCTGAATTGTTGTTTTTTTTTCCATAATGGACGCTCTCAGCGTACAATATATTTCTGCATCGTTCTCACACGATTGATTTCAAAATGAATGATGTAATCAAATATTTGTATCAATAGCTTGATAATTTAAAAGAGTGTCCATGGAGTTTCTTGCCCGTTCTTCTCCATAGGTACCTACTCTTTGGAATGGGCGACTAGCTTCACCTTACTGACTGACCGACCTTCTGACAATTCAAAAGTGCCTGTAACTGGTTTATTTGAAATAAATGGTTTGATTTTGATTTTACCGCATATGTATTAAGTTACCCCCTTTTGCGAAATAAAATTATTTTTTTAGTGATTTTTTTTTTTAGGTTTAGCCCGTCTTTGTAGGTATTAGTAGAATCAGTTACCGATACCTAATAATACCTTCAGGGTTTTCATAACATATTGTTTATATAATTCTGCTGTATATGTGTATGTCACTAAACTGCTCGTACTCCTCCTTAATGATATTTTATTTTTTGTTTTGCTGGTATTTTAGCGTGGCTAGCTGGCATATGGTAAATAATTAAAAAAATCAAAATCAAAGCATTTACTTCAAATAAACCAGTTACAGGCATTTTTTTAAATGTCAGAAGGTCGGTCAGTCAGTTAGATGAAGCTAGTCGCCCATTCCAAAGAGTAGGTACCTATGGAGAAGAACGGGCAAGAAACTCCATGGACACTCTTTTAAACTATCAAGCTATTGATACAAATATTTGATTACATCATTCATGTTGAAATCAACCGTGTGAGAACGATGCAGAAATACAGTATGTTAAGAAAACCCTGTCCGACCCATAAGGATAATAAAGGTTAGGTAAACACATGACCAAATATAATATAAAATTGTACGTATTCATCATAGTACCAATACAAATGAATTTTGAAATAATCTTTTTTTCCCCGCGAATTAATTCCGATTTCCCCGAAATTTGGTAATTTTTAAAAAGTGACAACACCGGTATTATTATGAGCGAATAGCGATGCGACCACGTGCCGCGTGCCCTGCCGCCCGCCCTCCGCGGGCGGCAGGCGAAGGGTGGTTAGCACGCATTTATTAAGTTACCTCTTTTTGCGAAATAATATTTATTTTTTTAGGGGGATTTTTTTTTTAAGTTTAGCCCGGTTTTGTATCCATTAGTAGAATCAGTTATCGATACCTAACAACACCTTCACAGGTCGGACAGGGTTTTCTTAACATACTGTATATTGTAGGCTGAGAGCGTCCATTATGGAAAAAAGACTAACCCACCAAATAGATCCTTTACAGCAAGTACATTGTGCTCACACGTGTGCCATGCAATTATACAATACTAAGAAATTGAAGCTACACAATGCAAAGATTTTTCCAAGAAGTTTTGTCCAAGGTTCAGCAGCTCCAACAGTGTTCCCGAATACTAAGTTTAGCTCCTGTGTAGCTGTACCAGTGCCGAACACACCTGTCAGCGATGCAATTCCGTAATCTACAATATGCTTGGCTACATACTGTGTAATACTGACTTTTAGTAAAAAACATAAACAATTACATATTAAAACTACAAGAGGAAAAATCAAAGAACAATTTGTTTATAGAAATCGAACGCAGCTCAAGCCCAAGCCTTTTTGTCCTTAATATAATCTTTAACACTATAAAATGCTTTCTGACACAACTTACGTTTAATGAATGATTTGAATTTATTCAGGCTCAGATCTTGAACCACCTCTGGAAGTCTATTGTAAAAATGTATACATTGGCATCTGAAAGAGCCACGTATTTTCTTAAGCTTTGTTGTAGGTACAATAAATTTGTGCCTGTTCCTAATATTTATATTATGGACATCACTGTATTTTTTAATTAATGTTATATTTTTATGAGCATAAAAAGATTTTCATAAATATATTGAGATGGCACGGTCAGTACATTAATCTCTTTAAATATTTCTCTGAGAGGGTGTCTCGGACTTAATTTATAAATTGCACGAACTGCTCGTTTCTGCAAATAAATATAGTTTGAAGATCTGAGGCATTTCCGCACAAAAGAATGCCGTCATTACGCTATGGAAATAGCCAAAGTATACTAAACGGGCCGTCTCAATATCAGTCAAATTACGAATTGTTCTAACTGCGTAAGCAGCAGAATTTAGTTTTTTTGACAATTTTTCTATATGTGGACCCCATTGAAGCTTAGCATCAAGAGTTGTACCCAAGAATACTATGCATATTTTTGTGAAAGTGAATAATTTAATCGTTGTTGTCTTTTCTTATGTTCATTACTGTACCTACATAGTATTGTATAAAGTCATGTGGTTTTTTTTAATGAACAGACTGTGTGGGGAGTTTGCTTCACCACTTCTTCCCAGCGAAAGCTCTAGGAAGTGGCGAAGGGCGGGTGTTTTGAGGGGCCTGTCTTATGTAATATTGACGTTTAAATAGTATTGATTTTTGATGTTTAGACTTTTGATTGATTAATTGATACGGCTGAACCAATTTAATTGAATTTTGCCATAAGCATTTGGATGGCGTCCAGGATGGTTTTGATTCACAAAAAAGACACTTTTGCAGATCATTAATCACACAGTGTTAGTCCACATCGCATGGTAGGTTATCCTTGACAGTCCCTTTTTCTACCTAGATTGAGTAGTATATTATATAAATAGCGATGGCGCCATTATTTTGAGGTATTTATATAACATACTGCAACTAAGTGGGTCGGATTTTGGATTATTTATCTATGCGACTACCACTACATGCAGTTGGTGTATATAGTTGGTTGTTGTGAGTACAGAAGGCCAATAAATTGTCGTAATCAAAACGTTCAAAATCTAGTCGCACTGTCATCTTGGTGACAAACAAATTCAATACCTTCTTTCAAAGCAGTGAAGGAAAACAGCGTGAGGAAACTGGCCAAAATTTGGAAGGTGTGTCATTTACCAACTCGTACTGGTGCCGCGTGCTGTAATTGTAACTCGTACTGGTACCGCGTGCTGTAATTGTAACTCGTACTGGTACCGCGTGCTGTAATTGCATGGTGTGAGTATTATCGGTGAGAGGGAGTGGGCTGTCATCTACATACACATACATACATACGACATACGCCTGTGTACCAGGATTGGGAACATTATTGGCCGATTATAATGTAGAAGTTTTATTTTTTTAATGTTATATTTCCACCATTGAATTCACCACCAGAACTAATGAAAATATTATTAGTTGGAGTTACATCTCAATCTAAATTGTTTTCGCGTAAAATTCCCTAATTCAATTCGTTCTAGCTTTAATATAAAATTAAGTAAAATTATAAAGAATTTTCTTTAGAAAAAAATATGTTATTTTAAAATAAATATTAATGAAATTATTATATTATTTATCTTTCATTTCATACTTTGCTTAATTAATATTCTAAAGGGTTGAACTTCTGTTGGTTCCAGAATTAAAGCTTCAGGCAAATAAATGTACGGAGGCGGACTTAATGCCATACGAAATTGAATGACTTCATGGTTAGCGCAGTGGTCAAGCTATTCAGGTTCGATTCCCGCACGGCAGAAATATTTGTATAATGTACAAGTAGATAGTTCCGGGTCTGGATGTTTGTGTATGTGAGTTTATATGTTTGTAAACGCATCCACGATACAGGAGAAATTCTTAGAGTGGGGCTACGTTTTTTTTTAGCTTCTATCGCGGGCCTTGAGCTTGGAGACCGAATCCAGAAATTCCGTAAAGAACTCCTAGAAGAACCTACACTAGTTCCGTTTTTTTTTAAAAATTCTGTCATTAAAATTAGCCAAGTTCCATTAGACTGATGATATATTTACTTGTGTTTGTTATTTCTGCTTAAAAGCTATAAAAATGTAGACATTCGAAAAACCAAATTTTTGTGTCTTTTTATCTTAAATGACTTGCGACGCAGCCATATGAGATACCAAAATGAAGATATACTGAGTTTCCAGATTCTCTTTCAATCCGAGGTGAAAGCCCCAATATGACTCGACAATATATTTGTACTCGAATAACGGCGAGGTATACAAGCAAGGTCTTTAATTTCGACAGTTCAATAACATTCATTGCGTATTTACGTCGTTGGGGAGATAAAGTTTTCTAATATATGAAGCAATCTTCACATAGCAAGACCCTCCGTGCCGTGTAAAGTGAAATCCGTCGTAACGGTCCTGGCTGACATTCATGGATCTTCGGCAGTAGTTACGGCTCGTCAAAAGCTCAGAAGTATTACAACCAGTCGTTATCAAGAGATATCGTATTACCTAAAAGTTGGGTTGTGGAGGTCTAGTCAGTCACCTCATATAAAACCAACCCCAATATAGATAGAAAATAGGCACAAGATGATGAAGCAATGGGTCAGATATATCCTACAAATACATTGTGATTTTATTGTGTAACGCATTTGGGGTGCGGAAGCCAATTACACCAAAAACGTTTTGTAAAAAACTGACTGTCTCGAAAAAGCTGCTTGTTTATCTCTTAAAAGTAATGAAATCTAGACAAAGTCCTGCCAAGTCTTACCTTGTGTGACGAAAATTTCTGTGTTCTGGTCTTAAGTGCTCTACACACCAAAGCCGACCCGGCGGCATATGTCGGCAATATTTTTCCGGTGGGCTAGGTTGGTGGCTTCAGTCATTGCAAGAGGTAAAACTTTGCCGGCGGCATGTTGGCGGCACAGAAATTTATTTGGCAGTTAAAATACTAGCACGTCACTACAGCTGAAATGTTACCGGGCAACTAAGCGCTTGCGAATGTTAGCCACCGCCGCCGGCAAGCCGCCGACGTGTCGGCGGTAAACACGCGCGTGCTTTGGTTGCCGACATGCTTCTTTCAACATAAGCCCCCGGGTTTTGTCGGCGGCTTTTGCGGTGTAGTGTGCTTTATCCAGAGGTTCTCGAAAAAGAAATGGTTCCAGTAATGGATGGTACAGTAGTGCTTGCTTCGCGCTGACTTGGTGAGGGCATTGTGGTGCCCCCCATTAGTCCGATCTCTATCTCATTCTGTCAAAAGTGCACTAATGTCTACAAATTTGACAAGGTTTTGCTTTTGTATGTCGCCGAGATGAAATACGAGACTAGATTTTCAACATTATTAACTAAGGAAATTGGCCTTCACAAATCACAAGAGTTGCAAAATTCCGGAATCACCTTATACCAGATATGCAAAATACCAAAAACACAAAAAAATAACTTTTATTTTTTTAAATAAAAGTTTTCTTAACGCACTTTACAAAATAATATAATTAATGAAAAATAAATAATCTAAGACTTAAGTACAAGTTTCTATAAATAAATAAATTTCAATACAATTTGTAAGTAATAAATATAAATCAACGTATCAAGGTAGTACAACTATAAAGGCCTCGGGAAAATTTGTCGTTCAATTGTGCAGTGGTGCAGCGGAGGAGCATGACCAGGAGGCTCCATGGACCTGAGGAGGAGGACAAAAGATTCAAAGTTAATGGGCCAGGTCGACTGTCAGTGTCTACATTTCGGCACAGTTTGTCATAAAATACGTCTGGCCGAGTTTAACCTACCCACACATATAGTATAGTATAATACTCTATACAGTATGTTAAGAAAACCCTGTCCTATCTGTGAAGGTGTTGTTAGGTATCGATAACTGATTCTACTAATGCATACAAAATCGGGCTAAACTTAAAAAAATCCGACTAAAAAAATAAATTTTCTGGTGAGTGTGCAAGGGAATTGCATGATTTAATTCCCCCATCTCCGTTCCATCATCGGACGACCCGTCGTACGGCGAGTTTCCACCCTTACGTTGTTGACACCACTGCGATCCGGACGAAGCGTTTTGCTTCCTCCTTTATACCGCGTACATCGAGGGACTGGAACAATTTGCCGGCGTCGGTGTTTCCGTCACATTACGATTTGAGTGTCTTCAAGGCTAGAGTGAATAGGCTCTTAATAAACTAGCGCGCTTTACCATCAACGATCGCGTCACTGCTTACCATCAGGCGGGATTGCGGTCAAGCGCTGGTTTATAATTTATAAAAAAAAAAAATATTATTTCGCAAAAAGAGGTAACTTAATAAAGGTGCGCTAAGCACCCTTCCGCGGGCGGCGGGCGGCAGGGCACGCCGTACGTGGTCGCATCGCTATTCGCTCATAATAAAACCGGTGTTGTCACTTTTTTAAAAATTACCAAAATTCGGGGAAGTAGGAATTAATTCGCGGGAAAAAGAGATTATTTCAAAATTCATTTGTATTGGTACTATGATGATTCCGTAAAATTTTATATTATATTTGGTCATGTGTTTACCTAACCTTTATTATCTGGGTTGGACAGGGTTTTCTTAACATACTGTATAATATAGGTACTCTTACTTGGGGTGTTTAGCATCCCATTCGTTCATCTTCCTGTTTAGTAACCTGACTGGACACAGCTCATCACTGGAGGACTTCTTTTTATTACTACACTTTGGATTCAAGCAAGGTTTGCCTTTGCAAACTGAAAAAAATATTTTTTAGGGTTTCAAATTTCAAACTATGTATTACAAGTAATTATTATGGTAATGGACGTATGTATGTGTAAAAACCTATTTATGTATTTGTATTTTGGATAGAAAATCTCCAAATGAATTCTTCCGCTTTGGGTGGAGTGGAACGCAGTGTCATACTTTTAGTGACTTTAAACCACAAGTGTCTATGCGCAAGGTGCCACAGCCTCATAATCCTGGTTGCACTTACATGTCACCTATTCATTTAATGTTAGAACTTGGAAAATAAAGCATATTGCCCGTTGTTTACCATGCTTCTTTTCTTTCTTCTTCTTCGGCTGTGTCGACACATCGAATTCCTTGTACTCGCGTGAGCCGAATGAGCATTTCGACTGCGGCAACTTAGCCTTGAATATAGTACTTATGAGATCTGAAGAACACACAGATAATTATATTATTAAGACTATATTAGCTTTAAATTACAACGCTAACGCTCTCGGAGTGACCAAGTTTTGGTCGATGGTAATATTAAAATGGGCGTACCCAGCTTCTGGCCTGGGGGAGGCAACTCAGATTTTTGGGGTTGGATCGTCCGCGTCGCTGTTTTGTCGTACACACTACACAAACACATCTATATGAAACATCAGATATTTGTAGCTTGTAGCGCAAACAGCTGCAAGTGATCCTGCTTTATTTATGCATGGATTTTCTACTACTCTACTTAGTCTTCTTTAAAAGTAATTTTCTTCAAAACGGTTTAGAACGTTTTTTATCTACGTTTGATTTAGCTTCTTCAAAATAATAACATGTGAAATAAAATATGTAATTGCTATTGCTAGTCGCACGCAACTCCGAATGCGCTATCGTCGCACTCGGTTTTTGGCATCGCACATTGTTCTATGTTACGGGTTTGGTTTCCGCACTTAGTCTTTCCAGTGGACCATTGTGCGTCTCGTAGCGTACATTTTGCCATTTTGCTAGTGTCTAATCCACGGTTTAGGTACGAGGGGGAGGAGGGGGGGGGGGCAGCACCCCCCAGAGTACGCCCTTGTATATAAAATTCATTAAAATTCAACGATATGATGAAGACAATCAAGCTAAACTTTACTTTTCTCCTCAGCGAAGCCCAGCACGTCCAAAGCTTGTCTGTCTGTGGCTGTCACTATACTCGTGGCATCTATTTCAGAGTTAATCGACTCCGTGGCGATTTCAGTCTTGGAATCCCCAGTGAACAGTTCTTTTTTCTGTAAACATTAGAACCAGTATAAGGGTTATGTGCAAACGGGCATTAAAGATACAACGTTAACCTTTAAGGGTATATCTATCCAAAAAAGGGTGAAGCACACCTGATTGATGTAATTTTACAGCTCAAAATAAATTACTTAATTCATTCCCAAGGAAAATCGGCAAAAGTCGAAGTTCCAAAGAGAACCAGTTAGTTATTATATTATAATGCAATAGCCGCTATGGTAGCACATAGTCGATGTGTGAATAGGTTATGGCGATATTTAGTAAATCTGACGTTGGCGCTACGTACACTTGGATAGAAAATCTCTTACATTATTTTAAATATTTACATATCTATGAATTCCTATCACTAAAAATGCAAATATTTTGTTTTCTAAATAACGATAAAAATGATAAAGCTATGTGTCATAGGACGTATCCGGACTCTACTCTACTAAACATGCATCAAGAAAGAGCCGACGGGAATCACCTGTTCCGACACGGAGTTTGTGCTCTATCTCACTGATGATAAGATACAAAGCAAAGAGTTCCATTTGTTGACCTATGAACTAAGTTTTATAACGCCATAGAATTTAGTTCATTGAATCCAGGTACGTTCTGTGATAAACACCCATATCGTTTTTAACAGCGATAATGATCTAAGTTTTGGTTAGTTTTCATTGGATCCATTGCGACCACATCTCAGTTTCATATGTCATCACTGGCAACACACACGGGTCGAAGACTTTTCTCTTGAGACACTGCGGTATTTCGGGCGATAAGATGCTAAGTAGCTTTCCGAAGACAGCCCCGCCGAGTTGGTTTCGACGACAGACAACTCTTTCTCGAAGTTGGACCTACCTAACTAGACTAGTTTGTAGCAGGTGGGAGTCGGTATGGCGCGAGGAAGAGCGGACACGGGGCTTCAGTCCGGTGCAGCGGCAGATCGAGCTGCGCCGAGAGGAGCTCCGTCAGTTCCTGGTGGCGGACTAGCGGCAGAGGCTTAAGCGCCTCGCTACCGTCGAGGCGATCCGGCCAGTACTCGACGACTGGCTCGGGAGGAGGTATGACTCCCTCATTCACGGTGACACAGGTACTGTCGGGGCACGGCTGCTTCGGCTAGTATCTGCGTCGCTTAGGCAGGGAGCCGGACGCTCGGTGCCACCACTGCGTCCAAACGGGGAGGACACGGCGCAGCACACGCTCTCCGAGTGTGTAGCTTGGGAGGAGCAGCGCCGTGTCCTCACAACTGAAGTAGGAGGCGACCTGACGCTGACGGCAGTAGTGCGGAGAATGGTTGGTAGCGCAGAGTCATGGGACGCGGTGGTGTCCTTCTGCGAGGACGTGATGTCGCAGAAGGAAGCTGCGGAACGGGAGAGGGAGATCTCAACTCCCTTCTCGGGCCGCAGAAGATGCACCGGGCGCCGAGGAAGGGCAGATAACGCCGTCTTCCGCCCCCCATGAATGGGTCCAGGGGCGAGGGACATGGGGAAGTCCCCGCCCCCTATTCGATGGACCCCGAGGTGAAAGCGCGCGAGTGTCGGCGCGCGCCTCTGAGCAGATGCATGGGGTAATTTAACCCCCACTACCCGTGCAGGAGACGAGGCCCGGACAGACCGGGCCAGCATGAGAGTGTGGGGGGGCCGTGGAAGAATTTAGACTACCGCGGACCCACGCGCGCTCGTGATAGAAGAGACACCGGGGTGGTTTTAGTCAGTAAAAGTCTGACAGACCCCGGTCGCCCACCCCAGGGCGGCCGGACATCCTATGAGGATTTCCACCCCGGGAAAAAAGGTAGGAGTCTGTACAACATGGGCATTAGACATGACTTTTGTCGCTCGGAGGCTCTACTGAGGTCTTCGACCATTGTTCCTCCGCGCTCTCATCCATGACTACGACATGCGGTGCAGCAGTCGATCGCTCAGCCACTGCACCAATCGTAGTTGTATTATAAAAATATAATATTTATTTTGGTTTTCCTTCTTATTTGTTCTATTTTCTATTTTCATAGTTCTATTGTTTACTGGAAATACATGTAACTTGCCTGATTATGTGTATGATGCCACTAATTGTGGCCTGGTGACCATTAAGTACTTTAGGCTCACAATGTGAATTTTTATGTCCAAAACTTTTACGTACTACAACCTTTCTGAGACGAAATCAATGAACTAGGTATTATAGATTTGTTAAAACGTACCGCCTTCACTTTTAGATTCTGTATCTCTGGACTATTCTTGATAAACTGCCAGAAAGAACAGACTTTTTTCTCGATGAAGTTGTTATCTTCTTCATTCGGAGTAAAGTCAATGACCACTTTCTGGGCAAACAAAGGTTCTCCACAGGACCCGTCTCCGAAGATGCTCAGTGTCTCCAGAGGCCTCGGGTTACTGGTCGCATCGGATGACGAAGGACAGGTAGAATCATTTTGCTGGTACAAATGGGAACTAGTGTCATCTGTAATCATTTAGAAAAATGTAAAGTAAATTCAGTGTTATCAAAATTGTTTATATTATTGTCAATGAACCATAATCTTGGTCAATGAGAATAACAAATTGGTTATGACAGTTTAAAAGAAACACGTCGTGTTTGATTTTGTAATGGTTTTATACTTGCCAGTGTCAGATTGTTGAAAAAAGTTAGTCGTACTTACCACTAACGAACCTTGTACTTACTAGGTTCGTAAGATCTACTGAAACTATTCTTTTGACTCCTCTGTGTCTCATCCAGTTTCATCAGTGAACTTATCTCCCAGAATGTTTCATGTTTTATTTATTATTTTTATTGTTTATTATATTCTACGTTAGTTTGCTTCAGCAGGATCTCGTCATAATTGATAATATGCAACATTTTTAAACGTCTGAGTTTTGTATTTATTTATTGTTCTATATTTATACATATGGATGCTTTGAGGTCCCACCACCATCTTTGGGACCCAAGTCAACCCCACCTACCAGACGGTGCACCTGCTGACTTGCAGACGCGGCTCTGACACGCTAAATTCCATTCTGATGGTATTACTAAAAGTTTCAGTAACTTTCAGTAGCTTAATAAGATGCAATTTGTTGGGGGCAAAGCGTTTCAAATCATCCAAGTAGAGGAGGTGAGATATGACCTGACCACCTCTCTTCAATTGGTAACCCAGACCCGAATTCTGCCGTGGTGTAGTGTGCTTAGAGGATTCAGAGCTAAGCAAAACTAAAATGGACTCCAGACTGTCGCTCTGGAATATTCCCCGCTTACCATACAGGTTTATCATTCCCCTGGATCTGTCGACTGCCTGGATAGCTATCCAGTAAGTTAACAGATCTTTGGGGGGTCGGCGAGCGTAGCTCCTTAGTACCACGGGACCCGCTCCTACATCCATTTTGAGAGACAGACATGATGGTGTTGCTGTCAAGATGTTTGTTTATTTTAGCTTTCAAAATGAATGTAAGAACTTTATAGACCATGGGGAAACATGTAATCAGCTTATAATTTTTAGGTTCCGCGGTGTAACTTAATTCATGGAGTAGGTGGGTAACTCCAGTTGTTAAGAACTGGGGCAGCGAACCAGGATCTAAGGATCACTGAATTGAGATACCAAATAAGTGAACTAATTAGCCATTTCAACCAAAAGTTATGCAGTCCGTCCTTTCCCGGTGATTTCCAATTCGGTAACGAACAGACTCCTGTGGTTGCATTTAATAATGTAATTAAAATTGGGTCCTTTTCTGGTACAGTTTCACACACTAGCTCGATATCCTGTATCCAGTCACCCTCAGCGTGACAAACGGATACCGACCAAATGCTGCGCCAGAATACACTTGGCATCATCTGGGTGTCACACGTCAGCCCTGTTTTGTTCAGGTCGCTCACAAACTCTAAATACCCACATCTATATTAATATATAAAGCTGAAGAGTTTGTTTGAACGCGTTAATCTCAGGAACTACTGGTCCGATTTGAATAATTATTTTTGCGACGGATAGCCCATTAATCCAGTAAGGTTCTAGGCTATATAACACTACGCTTTGACCAATAGGAGCGGAGCATATAAAAAAATATATAGAAACCCACGTACGTAAAACCTCGGCGCGTAGCTATTCATAATTATAATTGGCAAAGTTAAATTGATCTCAATAATTATTATCAGTATTACATAATCACTAAATCACCGCCTACAGTCTCCTTAGTTGTTGTTAGCTATTTATATGGACTTGGTCTTAAATTTGGCCAAAAGTAGGTTCTGTGTGGCTACCATGAGTTTTCATTACGACACTCGATCGTCGATATCGACCGAAGGCTTTAGACTATATAACATCACGCTGCAACCAATAGGAGCGGAGCATATCGAAACGTACGCGTGTGAACCCGCGCGGCGCAGCTAGTACTCTAGTAGTAGTAGCTAGTATATATGGATGTTTGTTACTCTTTCACGCAAAATCCATTGTACGGATCTGCAAAATCCACTGTACGGATCTGCAAAATCCACTGTACGGATCTGTAAAATCCACTGTACGGATCTGCAAAATCCACTGTACGGATCTGCATGAAATTTGGCACAAACACGATTTTCTAGCGACTAGTGCTTTGCAGTTAGGTTCCGCAGGCCGATAACTGACTGACACGGTACACAGAGAAATATGCAAGGTTTATACGTATATTCTTAAGAATAGGCTACATATATATATACCTAGGTAGTTGTATACAAACCCTCTTATTCATATAACGCCACTGAACTTTAATCATCCTTTATGAATAAACAACAGTGTTTAAGAGGTTTATTCAGAAAGGATGATTAAAGTGGGCAAACGCCTAAAATGTATGTTTAAACAATCGCTAATCACTAGTTAACTCTAAGAAGCGTTTATGAATAAGCGAGTAGGTTGTGGGTAAGGAAACATAATATTACCGAGTACTAGTACACTTGTAAAATTTGATGTGTACCATCCTTGTCTCTCCGGGACGCAGAAGTTCAGACACCAGAAAGCAGCGGTGGCTTGTCTGCATGGTTCCAGATAATCGGTCAGGCCCTTAGTATGCTGCAGATCGGGGCGCATCAGCAGGACGCCCAATAGGTGTGCGTGTGAAAATCGTGTTCAGATATGGATGTAGCGCGTATTTTTTTTTAAACGTCCTCACACTAGTAATTTCTCCTGTATCGTGGGTGCGTTTACAAACATATAAAGTCACATGCACAAACATCCAGACCCGGAACAACTAATTGTAGGCCATACAAATATCTGTTCCCCGGGACGTTCTGTTTCCACGGAAAATCTTGTCGATCTGTTTTTGTTCTGTCGCATGTGCGCATGCGCGTTCCATGTGTTCGTTTTGTCCTGAACCTGGACGTAGAACCCTGAAAGGCGCGATAACTATGATGCGAAAGCAGCAAGCCGTTCGTGATATATCTGGGATAGAAGGAAACTCAACACATCGCAGAGGTTTACGGGTAGATAGAAGGAAACTCAACACATCGCAAGGTTTTCGGGTAGATAGAAGGAAACTGAACACATCGCAAGGTTTTCGGGTAGATAGAAGGAAACTCAACACATCGCAGAGGTTTTCGGGTAGATAGAAGGAAACTGAACACATCGCAAGGTTTTCGGGTAGATAGAAGGAAACTCAACACATCGCAAGGTTTTCGGGTAGATAGAAGGAAACTGAACACATCGCAAGGTTTTCGGGTAGATAGAAGGAAACTCAACACATCGCAGAGGTTTTCGGGTAGATAGAAGGAAACTCAACACATCGCAAGGTTTTCGGGTAGATAGAAGGAAACTGAACACATCGCAAGGTTTTCGGGTAGATAGAAGGAAACTCAACACATCGCAAGGTTTTCGGGTAGATAGAAGGAAACTGAACACATCGCAAGGTTTTCGGGTAGATAGAAGGAAACTCAACACATCGCAGAGGTTTTCGGGTAGATAGAAGGAAACTCAACACATCGCAAGGTTTTCGGGTAGATAGAAGGAAACTCAACACATCGCAGAGGTTTTCGGGTAGATAGAAGGAAACTCAACACATCGCAGATGTTTACGGTTAGAGAGTTTGCAAGGATAGCGCGGCATAGTGATAGATGTAGGTTATTTATGTAACATGTGAGGTTATATTAAACAATAATCCTAGCAGTTGGTCGACACCGACTGGTTGCAGTAGCAATACATACACATTCCCGTCTCCTATGCACTAGGCCACGTACCGCCGCATGAGCTGACATTAGGACCACGTAATCAAATACCAACATAGTTAGATAGAAAGTAGCAATGGTTATCCAGTGCAGACGGTCTGGTATAATTATTAATTTACTGAATCACCTTAGATTTTTGGGGTCACATAATCTTTGAGACCCTCACAAGGGCAATGCTGCAGTTTAGAATCTGATGGAATCGAAACTTAAGCGAATGAAACCGTGGGGCGCAGCGAGTTTCATGATAATTTTTATCGGAATGAGCAGTGACAGGGTAGCACACAAAAGTCACGGACACATTACTGTGTCGTGTGATGACTTGGTGTGCAGCAATCAAACGGATCTTTATAGGACTACGTCAATTCAAAATGACTTTTAATTGGCTAACATTGTGTCAAAAATCGTCACGACACGAGATAATAACGTGTTAGCAATCCTGGTAATAGAAGACTTCATCATCATCATCATCATCTGAGCGTGTAATCCCGGCTGCATCCGCGGCTTTCGCTTTCCTACATATTCGCCTCCATTTCGCACGAGCTCTGGCATCCCATGGTGTGAGATTGTTGGCACGCATGTCATCTCTTACAACGTCAAGCCAGCACTTCTTAGTTTACCTTATTTTCCTAAAATTCATTGTGTTGTGTGCGTTGTTGAGCAGACAAATTTTATGAACATAAATGAAGCAATGATGAAATTATTTAAGTTATGATTAAGGGTAGTACTGCTGTGACGGTTGTGCTCAAAAGTAATAATAACGTCAAAGTAATGTTTGAATCTATAATCGCGGAAGGAAGGAAAATTGATTCATACTGTTGTCGTAGTGCAAATGAACATTATTTTAAAAATAATCATAGTATTTATTGTAACAGCATTTATTAGACAATACAATTAAAGTAAGTGCTATCTAAGAATAAAATCGTATACATTTAAAATTATTATTATTTAGACAATACAATTAAAGTAAGTGCTATCTAAGAATTAAAACTTGTACATTTAAAATTATTATTATAGGACCTGAGTTTCTCTCACGCTGATGTCGGTCGCCTTCTTCAGGGAGAAATACATAATACGGTACTGTTGTACACCTGTCATTCTAATTGATCATGATGGCTCACGTAGTAACATAGGCGGCGCGTAGTAACGTACGCGTCGCTGATGACCTGTTTACTGTGACAGCGTCTCATTATGGTACTTTATCGAACATATTAAACAAAGTGGTGATCACAATACGACAATAAATTGTACATCGTGTACCTCTACACATTCTCAGTCTACCCATGAAAATTCATATAAATATATCCATTAGCTTATTCACGGGAAATTATTTTTCATTTTTCACTTTTTCTACATGATGTACATGTTGATAAAGAAGCGCTTACAGGCTGATGAACGCCTCATTCAGCGGTACTAAACTTTAATAATAATGGCACGAAAAAAGATACAGGATCGCGCTGTCGCCGATCGGAGGTCAGTGAACCAATATTTTAAAAGATTATTCTATTCCGTTTTCAAGTTTATGCGATTTAGTTTGTTTGAAATTGATATTGTTTTTTATTTTTGTTGCTAGGTTTTTTTCTATGGTTTAGGATTATTCCTATGAACTAGCATTGTTCATGTTTTCATTTATTGTCGCATTATCAGCATCACTCTGTATACGTGTGACCGACGTAAGCTACCGACACCAGCGCAGGAGGAACGTTTACCTTAGTTAAAATTAATATTAAATTAGTAGTAGTTAAATATCTTTTATTGGGAATGAAACTGACATTGCACATTTTGGGAAACTGTCAAAAATTCAAAATTCAGGATAACACTTATTCTAGGCATACAAGTATAGTGGAATGCGCCCTCTGTCATTTTTTAACTATAATTATATAATATTAATATAAATAAATGTAAATTTAATTAAGTTCTTATAAATCGAACTCCTGTCTCTGTATGACGCAGTGTTGCAGTGCCGGTGGGTGACCTGGCGGTTCCATGGACCTGTGGCATTGAAAAGAGTTGTGTCGTAAGAAGCCATAGCCCAATATGATTTCCCATCGGTAAAAACTGGTTTCCATACAAATTTATATGGAAACTCGTGATTTAGTCATCCGAAGATTCCTTATAGGGAAGAATCATCACTTTCGTAATAAAATGAGTTATTGTATAAACTATCAAGCTTCTAGAGAGTTAAGTACTAAGGGTATAAGTTTTAGACCTGGTCAACATTCTTGATTGTCTCTATAACCTTACAACCGCCAATCCCGATGTGGGAGGTCTGCAGCGATTCACATACAAGCAGACCAGTCAATAATGTCAGTCAGCTCGTGATTTACTCCAATATAAATTGAGACCGACTTGTACGCAGCACGTACCAGAGTAGCAACTGGGGAACATCTCATTCGCATCCTAGCGTAGGAGAAATCGGCATGTGTTTCACACAAAAATATTTTATTTCACATAAATCAAATTACTTGCGAAACGTCAAAAGCTAGGCACATAGTACCAATTGGGGTTTCCTTTGGAGAAGAACCGATAAGAAACTAAACGGTTTAAACATCTCTGAAGCGCTACAGAAGCGGAACAGCCCATCAACATCCGGAAAGCAGTAAAATATTGAATGCAACGGGCGGTGTTCAATTTTTTCTGTACGAGTCTACCCAAAGGCTACTCGTGTAAAACGAGGTACAATATGCACTTAATAAGGTCTTTTTTAAGTATTCAGCGCAACGTGCAGATCTGCGAGCGATCATATTAGCTCTCACTGACAGATCCCTTCTATCTCTTTTAATATCATCATCGATCGTCTTTGGTCAAAATATGTCACAAAGTATTCCACTTTATATAAACGACATTCCGTTTCAATACTATTGAGTACTCACTTCGGATGCTTATTGTCCCATTCCTGTAATATCGTACACAATTGCTTCGCTTTCGAAGCGGATTCTGGTAGTTTTTTAACAGGACACGGCTGGCAAATCTTTGTGCATTTACAGATTATAGGGACACCTGAAAAGATTACAGGTATATTTATTTTAATCACCATTATTTCTGTAGAAAGTCGCCCACTTTTGGAGATAGTGCGTTTCCAAGTATCATCACATCAACTGGTTCTGTGTTTCTTGCAGCAGTCACAAGCTCACACCAATCCACGATGTGAAGGTGTATTTTATGAATTCAATTAATAGTTTACATAGAAATAGTAGATAGCGAATGTCAGGCATCGCGTTCATGACTGTCACCGTCTCGATCTCAATTATTCCAATTATTCAATATCGGAGTAATTATATTTTGACAAAAAAAGTATACTATAAGAAATCAAATTTGCTATGGACTTAATTAAACAACCTTCCAATTGCGTTTATGTACGCGTTGGAAGACTTGGTACTCATTCTGAAATATGACGGATTTTGAAAGAAATCCCTAATCCATTGCTTCATTTACTTGAAAAATCGTCTGGTCGACGATGTAAATAGCACGGTGAATGTTGTTGCGATTGTCGAAATGAGAGGCAGAGCAATTTATTTACGCATTAACCCCACAGATTTCGATTATTATCTGCAAAGGAATCAAAATAAAAATAGGAGCCAAAAAACAACTTACGATTAGCTCTCTTCTTTTGTCGAATGTCATCACTATTCTTGTACTCTAGGGAACCCATGGTACAATGTGATTGGGTCATCTTCACTTCAAACGCCCGGGTTATTAGCTCTGAAAATAGGTTAGAACAATCGATGGCCTAGCCTTCTAATTGCTACTGTCTAATTTTTCCAATCCACCTAGAACCTTAAAGTTTTAGCGAGAAAGTTGAAAATCAATGCAATATATAAATTTCATTTATTTAGGTTTGTGTATCAGACAAGGTGGTAGAGACACTGACACGTAACCTGTCACTATGGGTTTAATACATCAGTTTTTAGTATTTGTTTGTTATAGCGTCAACAGAAATACATCATCCGCGAAGAGAGAAAGTCAAGACTATGTATCAGTATGTAACATGTCGTGACTTTGAATCAGTGTGTGACAGATCCAGACTATGAATTAGTATGTAACATGTAGCAACTTTCAATCAGTATATAACAGGTCGAGGATTTGAATCGGTATATAACATGTCCAGATTATTAATCAGTACCTATACTTTTAGTCTTACCTTTTTCCTCGATCATCTCTAGCGTGGAACAGGCCGTCTTGGCTATGCTTACAACATTCTCCTCTGGTGTCACGACTTCTGGGACTTCAGCAGTTGCCGACGGCTTTGTTACGGCGCACCTTTCCTAGTTTAATAAAATGAAACAGGTACTCGAAACAATATCTAGATAAAGTCGGGATTGGTGCCAGGTTCTTGCTTTCTTACAAAGGACTATAATTAACATATCTGGCGATATATTTGGAGGTAGATGTACTAGCTACGTGTATGATATGTACCTTTATCTAACCCTGAAGGGATCACGGTAGTGATGTTACCTTACCTTCACATACACTCACACATTATCACCTACCCTCTTTTCGTCCCACTGCTGGGCCTCTCATACAGAGAAGGATTGACGTTCACACACACCATCAGTCATTTGTAATTATACCACGTGACCTTCAATATGTTATATAAAGGCAGTTCTAAAACATAGGCCTAGGCTTAGTTCAGACTCTAGATCACCATCAATTAATAAAACACCAAATACAAAATTTCGTCAAAGTATCAATCAACTAAAAATGTATAAGAATGTAAATTGTGGACATAAATAAACATCATCATTTCAGCCGAAAGACGTCCACCGCTGGACGTAAGCCTCCCCCAAGGATCTCCACGACCATCCATCCATCTATACATACAATTAAATAAACATCTTTATCAACCATTTTATAGTCCCACTGCTGGGCACAGGTCTCCTCTTATATAGAGAAGGATTGAGCAAGCGTGGTGATTATCACCACGCTTGCTCATTGCGGGTTTGCGATTTCAGACTTAAAGTCCAGGTTTCCTCAAGATGTTTTCCTTCACCTTGTAATCAGTCATTGGTGTCCAAGATATACTTAGAAAGTACATATAAATTAGAAAAGTTACATTGGTACTTGCCTGACTTGGAATCGAACCCGCACAGTCATACTTGAGAGGCTGGTGTTTTAACCACTGGGCCACTACGGCATATAGCTAACGCTAGCGCTAGTTTATTAAGGGCCTATTTACTCAAAAAAGCTGAGTAAATAGAAAGGAAGACGGCAGTTGAGTGAGGTGATGCAATTTTAAACCCAACAACACGAAAAAGAATAATAAGACATGGGAAAAGAGCGACCCAGAAAAGAAAAGACAAGGCCAATGCCGCAAAAAATGGAAAGCGGAAAAAATAGAATTGGCGGGAAAAATAAAAAGCAAATAATTATTCTTGCCATGCAAGAAGAAAGAGACGGCATTAAAAAAAAAAAACCCAACAACACAACCAACGATGCCGTGCTAGAGGGAGATTGATGTGGACACCCTCCACGACCAAACTCCCGAAACAACAACATTTGGGGCATCGTACCCGGCACACATCGCAACACAACTGCTCTGACCCGTCCTCCGTACGGCTTCACCAGACATCATGCCGGAACACGACAAATCGCTTGGCGGCAAGACTTTGTCTGGTGGGTGATAACTTCTGCCGGTAACCGATGATATGGTCTAACACCGAGAAAAGATA
Organism: Sesamia inferens; assembly: GCA_037179545.1. Lineage (NCBI taxonomy): Eukaryota > Metazoa > Arthropoda > Insecta > Lepidoptera > Noctuidae > Sesamia > Sesamia inferens. Next base: position 33,373,707 of record CM073926.1, on the reverse strand, counting down.
CAGACCTCCTGATAGATACATACCTCTGCAGATACAGACCTGAAATCCTCACGGGCGACGCCAGGCACACACAGCTAGCGAATAATAAATGAGTAAGTTTAACTGGACGTACCGGTATCACCTTCAAATTCTTAATATCAGGTGTATCGTTGATGAATTTCCAAAAATCGCAAATCTTCTTTTGTATAATTTCGTTATCTATCTCCGCATTTGGAGTGAAGTCTAACATGATGCGATGTGAAAACGCCGGCTCTCCACAGGCTGCATCACCAAAGTCACTGAACTCTACCCTGGAGTTCTCAGGTTCAGGGTCAACGCTTCTCCCAATTTGCACCGGTAGTTCTATACTAGAACTCTTCAAAGACTTGCTCAGCGACATTTGGAAATAAAAATGAAAACGAAATAGCTTAAAGTATTATTAATTACTTTATCTAAGACCGCCAAATTCTTGAGCAGTCAAAAAATTGGTAACTTTAGGAAAGCTTTGAATGTCTGTTCTATTTTTATTTATGGCGTTGAGCTTGTGAATATTATTCGCTTGACAGATCAAGAGACTGTCACGGTAACTTCATTTACTGCCAGTGTAACATGAGAGGTACAATGTTATTGTAGTAATCCTCTTTAAATTGGCTCTTTAAAAAGAGATCTTACCAAAAACATTCTGTAAATAACTTGCCAAGTCTCGATGGAGCGGTTTTTTTGTATGAAATCTAGACAAAGTCGTGCCAAGTTTAATGAAATGTAATGAAATCTTTTATTATGTAGGATCACTGATCACTTTTACACGTCATATTTTTTAAACTAGCTGGAGCCTGCATTTCCTAACTGACTACCTCTGAGAAGAAAAGCCGAAACAAACTCAGGGATCATCGTCTTTTTTCAAGTGCAGACATTAAAAATGAAAATGTTTACAATAACAATATGTACATAACAATCAATTTACGTGATTAAAAAAAAATTATTAAAATGTCATAATTGTATCATAATTACGTATATTGCTTAATGACATTGCTTAGCAGAGCGAGCAGTTCAATCCCAAGCTTTATTATCTCCTAAATAATCTGTGATTTTATAAAACCCCTTTTTGCAAAGTTTGGTCTTAATACAGCTTTTAAATCTTTTAATGGGCAAGTTTCGAGTGTCCATGGGAAGCTTGTTGTAAAAGTGTATACATTGACCCATGAACGAGTTATCAACTCTGTGAAGACGAGTGTGATGTACAGCAAGACTGTGTTTGTCCCTGGTATTTCTATTATGAATATCGCTGTCTGGGTGACCCTAGCCCCGAGCTAATTTCGCTCGCTCTTGCATCCTAAGTTCTCCTAGTAACAGTAGTGAGGGTACACTAACTTTACATGTTGTTATAATAACAATCATAATATTTGTTTTCGTTTTATTTTGGACGTACACGACATTTTACACCACGGACAATATGCTGGCTAACTTTGTTATTTGATTTTTGATGATAAGATTTTCAAATATGTAAAGAAAACCCTGTCCGACCCATAAGGATCATAAAGGTTAGAACATGACCAAATATAATATAAAATGTTTTAAATTTGTAAAAAGTGACACCATTTTAGACAGTATTATCATGAGCCATGTGACCACGCGCCGTGTGCCCTGCCCCCTTCGTCCGCGCATGTATTGCCTACCGCACATGTATTAAATAAAAATTATTTTTATAGGGGGATTTTTTAAGATTATGCCAGTTTATGTTTATGGTTTGTAGGCATTAGTACAATCAGTTATCGATACCTAACAATACCTTCACGGGTCGGAAAGGGTTTTCTTTATATATTGTATATTGTGAATGTACAGTCAGAATGTTCACCTCTTTGAATTTTTCTCTAAGATAATCTCTAGGACCAAGGTTGTAAATGGTTCAAACAGCCCTTTTCTGTAAAACAAGGATGGTATAGATGTCCGCACAAATTCCCCAGAGAAGAATCCCACAAGTCATAAGACTATGAAAGTAACTAAAATAAACAAGTCTGGCTGTATCTACATCAGTTATCTGTCTAATTTTCTTAACCGCGAAGGCGGCAGAACTGAGTCTAGAGAGTGAGAAACTGTCGGGTCAGTTTCTCTATGTGAGGACCACATTGTAACTTGTTGTCAATAGTTAATCCAAGAACTACACTGACTACTGCGGTCCAACTCTACTCCTTTCAGTTGAACATTGGTACTTAGCTGCCTGACATTTGGCGTAGAAAATTTAATGAATTTAGTTTTTTTTTATTTAAAAGAAGGTTGTTTACATTAAACCAATGGACAACTTAAGAAAGTGCATTGTTAACTTCGTCAAAGTTTGCTAGCTGACTCTTGAGTTTAAAAATAAGAGAAGTGTTAAGGTCACTTTCTGCGATTTTTTGTTATTTTAGTTAACTAGCTTTCTGTCCGCGGCTTTCCCCCTTGGAATTCGGTAATATCGCGCTTTATAGATTTCCCTCGGAATATCAAATTTTTCAATCAATGGTAGCCTATGTCCTTTCTCTGGGTCTAAAGATTGTCTGTGCCAAATTTCATCAAAATCGTTTGAGAGGTTTAAGCGGGAAAGCGTAACAGATAGAGAGACAGACAGACGTAGTTACTTTCGTATTTATAATATTAGTATGGATGTTGTGTGACTTGGCCGTTGAAGAGTACACAATGGTACTAAACCAGGAGCTCCATGACACCATTGTACAAATTTGTTGCCAGAATTGCTACCCATTGACGATGCAAAATTGCCACTTGGTAAACGTTGATAGAAGTCGTGGTGGCCTAATGGTTAAAACACCAGCCTCTCAAGTATGAGTGCGCGGGTTCGATTCCAGGTCAGGCAAGTACCAATGCAACTTTTCTGAACTTATATGTACTTTCTAAGTATATCTTGGACACCAATGACTGAAGCTGAAGGAAAACATCTTGAGGAAACCTGGACTTTTACGTCTGAAATCGCCAACCCGCATTGAGCAAGCGTGGTGATTACGCTCAATCCTTCTCTGTATGAGAGGAGACCTGTGCCCAGCAGTGGGACGATAAAAAGGTTGATGATGATGATGAAACGTTGATATAATTACCAGCCAATTATAGGCTTGATAAACCTTGTTTCAATAGTACTTTTGTGTAGGCTACCCTGAAATAAACAGTATAAAAATTATTTCCAGTACAGACGAACTTCTAATCATTGATATAAGTCCGCCCGTAGGTCTGTTTTATGTTGGATCGGTGGTCGATTTCGAAGAGAACAGAATTCAGCATTGTTAATGCTGCATGCATGTGTTGCACAATCAACAACAGCCTAAAATGAAAGACTCTAGCGTGCAATTATCAATACCAGTATAGGCTATTATCTCCCTTAACAAACATGGGTATATAATACAGATAAAACACTAAGTGTAAACAAAATTGACTTGTACCCGCTAACATATAAAGAATATAGTATCTTAAAAATTCTCTTTGTACCTGTGTTAATAGTCAAAGGGATGTTCAGTTGGTTTGGATACCTAGCCATTGTGGCATAAAAGGTAACGAATGTGCTGATGTTTTGGGTAACGATGCATGTTTATCTTTCTTCTCAGACCTCACGTACAATTTCTACCAGGGTTACGACCTTTTGTCCCTCCTTCTGACTGAATCTACAGAGTTCCTGACAAGAGCAGTGGCATATGTCCAGCAGGGAAAAGATAGTTTCTTTAATGCTGTACAATCGACAATCAAAACAAAACCGTGATTTTTCTGTCACAAAAAAGTATCCATAACCATCACTTCTGTTCTGTTTAGAATCCACCTTGGTTTTTGTTGCACTCGTTACACAAGATTCATGTCCGTGACTCCACTATCTGCGAATGCGGGTTGGAGGAGGGTCCTGGACCCATATTTTTCGAAGGTCCAAAAACCATCCCACTGTTTATGTACGCTCTTGCTTCCCCAGTCCACTTTTGACACTGGCAGAATAGTCGACATCGGCTCCACTTCTCATAAATAAAAGTAGAATAGAATAGAATATACAGAATGTCCAACGGCCAAGTCACACAACATTAACTATAATAACAAAAAAAAAAAAAAAAAAATTGCCCAAAGAAATCTTAAACTTGGCATGACTTTGTCTAGATTCCATTACTTTTTAGGGATAATCACGGAGCGCCGTCGAGACTTGGCAAGTTTTTTACAGAATGTTTTTGGTGGGATTTCACTTATTTTTATAGAAACAGCATATTTATTTATTTTATTAGATTATATTAATTGACTCGGTTTTTTTTCTAAGATGAGGTATTTGCCCAGTGGTGGCACATGAGATGTGTTCCACTACGCTGGATTTTTGCAGTCTATTTTTTATGTAACTACCAATAGTAAAAGGGGTTTATCACCATAGCTCTAAGACAGCTGCAGCACCTTCGATTTTTGACATCAAATCAAGCGGCCCACCAAGCTGATTATTTTTTGTAAGGATAGTCAATCTCTAATAGTTTGGTTGGGCTCTTCTGTTTTCAAACAAGGTCACCAAGTAGTCTAGATCTTAGATTATCCTAGTTTTTTCCTTTATGTGGCCATTAAACCCTAACTTTGTACCAAATTTTGGCTCTCGTGAGTTTATGGGAAGTACTAGTTCTATTTTGATGATCGTCAGTGAGTGAGTGTCATAAACACGAAACTTTACTTTCGCCTAACCTCAGCGCTAAATGACCTACAGGCTTGCAATTTTCGATTTTAAGTATGTGACTATAGCTTACTGGATGAAAAAAAAAATTGCGTTTTGGTCTTATCCAGAGGTTCTCAAATAAACATTTAGGTAAATTCATACACAAACAGCCAGACTCGAAAAATCTATCTGCGTAAATATTTGACAAAACCGCCACACGCACAGCAGCCGTCGCTCAGCCATTAACCAACCGTGTAACGTGTCGTCAACGTGTTACGGTATGCCTAGTATGAGTTTTCATTACGAGACTCGATCGTCGATGTCGAGTTTGGCGCTCTCATTGGTTGAGAGTTCTTTTAGGTGTGGTGTTTTAACCACTAGGCCACCACGACATGCTGCTACGCTAACATGGATTTGTTCTGGATAAATCTGCTACATATCAGATAGTCATACATAAGTGTATATGAAATATTTATAAGCCTATTTTCTGTATCATGCCAACCGCTAAGATAAAGTATGAGTTGCAGAAAAATCTTTAATTAACCCCGCGAAGTATGTATAAGAGAATAAAACTACACCAGAAATGAATAATTTTAAACAAAAGTTACTTTTTCGCTTCTCAATAAACAAACAAAGACACATTATAATAGCGAACTTAATTGAAACGACGGGCGTATACGACCTAATTAGATTAAATCCCATACACCACCGGGTGTACAAAGCTATAGATTCTATAATAGCTGTGTTTTACTGATCCGTTAATGTATGCAAAATCAATAAAAATCACAATACTCTATGATTGTGACGTGACTAGAGTACGTAGCAGCGTTAAATCTGAAAACACCCAAAGAGATGACTACAAATTTAAGAATTTCCGACTCTTTTGACGGCAGCGTAAAGTTCATTAAAACTTGTGTTCTGAGTCGGCATAGAAATAGGTCTTCAGTTACAGCTTCGGTGAACAGCAGGGGTTAATAGTGTTTAAAATATGCATGGCCCATCTTAGTGACAGCATACTGCATCCGGGGACTTAGAATTCAGAATACTAGATAGGAATCCTTTAACATTTTACTAAGCAGGTCGAAAATATCTTTTTGGTCTTCCACCAGACTACACGATACGTGGACAGTCATGGTACGGTTAGTCCAAACATTTAAGGTCGCTCAGCGCTATAGCACGGGCTATGCTTGGGCCTTCTTTTGGAGATCGAAACCATAACGAAGTGATCTGGCAGAGAACCACAGTTGGCGAAGTTGCTCACATCATAAACAAGTTTAATGAGCCGGCCATATCAACTAATGACCGTTGTGGTAGAGGTGTTCCAGAGACCTCAAATTGGTAAAAGTAAGGTAGGACGCCCACGTGCTAGGTGAGCGACGATCTGGTAGCGGTTGACTCGCCGAAAATCAAGTTGAATGGCATGCAACAGGTTTATGCCCTATGTCCAGCTGGCAATAATGTTGAAACTACTTAGTTATGCTGCTAGTTAGTTATTCCTATCTATTTTTCAGTTTTCCTATGACTGTCAAGCTAATTTATGTGGAGAAAAAGGAAACTACCGGCTTCTCTCAAGAGAAGCGTAAAATTAACTGTAAATTAAAAATGTTTTGTTAGATTGGAGAGTAGAACGGACTTGAATGAAATAAATACATAATGTTTCTTCAAGATTTCATGTTTATTTCTGCAACTACGTATGGTGTGTGTGTCTCTGAACTCCTGCTAAATGGCTAGACCAATTTTGAACACAATATTTTGGTTGTATTTGAGTAAATCCCTGGTTTACATTCGCAATTGGACCCGATAGGTGGTGCTGGTATAAAGTTCTGGTAAACAGGGCTACTTTTTTCCGGTCACCTAGTCGCCAATAAATTTTTGATTTCCAATAATCTAATTACACAAATGAAAGAGTGTTGGATATTTTTTGAAATTGTTACGCCTTATTAATGAATACATATAAAAAAATACTCACATCTCAATCAGCCTTTTCTCAGCTATGTTGAGATCAGCGTTCAATCTAACCCGATGCAGCTGAAGACCAGATTTATATGGATGGACTACCTCCACTGCCTAATTGTTGGGTAACACGATTCTCCACAATAAGAATACTTACTTGTAATTTTTTTGGGTTACCCGCGACGAGATCTACGAAAGGCAGCAGGCATCAACGGCTTATTGTAATTTCCGATGTACGGAGGGTAAAACAGCTTACTCTTCGATCGACCCTGTACGGGTAAAATAATTTAGCCACAATCCCCTTAAAAACCCACTCTCACAACTATCTAAATTTAATGGTAATTAAATTGATTTCAGAGCGACTCCTTTCCTACTGACTGATTCTTTTACGAATATGTCGAAAGTGTGAATAACAACGCAGTCTTATCCAGCAGCAACAAGTCATTGACTTCTCTCTCGTCAATAGCGAGTGATGCAATGGTTGGAGTGGAAGCGAGCTCTTGATAACTAGAAAACTGGGGCGCCATGACACTACTGCTGTGTGCCCTGTGTACTATAGAGTCAGGCAGAGTTAGCTAGTACGTCCTCCCTACGCTACTACGCTAAGTAAGTGTTAATATTTGCTACTGGCTTTACCCATTTTTGGCAAACAGTGTTAATATTCACAGTATGTATTGTTGGGGCGTGGATAGAACCGCAGCGAAGTCGTGCGTTTCCTTCAGATAGAAAGTGCATCCGTGCGACGTTCGAGCATGATAAACAGCCTGTATTGCTCCCTCTCTTGGAACTCAGGCATTTCCTTCGACATGGGCTGTTTTACACCACGCTGGCTCAGTAAGCGTTGATAGATGTCACAAATATTATTGAATTTATGGTTCTAGAGCGTGATGATCTCTGTTCATTTACAATTTATAACTTGTGGCCCTTATCAGAAGGCCGAGATCCTGGGTCACTCATGGCCGCACTTGCAACTTTAGGGAATATTAAAATCTAGCCAAACTCACGCCATCAGTACATCTACGACAAGACAAGCGCAAAGCCACATCTATTGGACAGACTCAATGTTGAAAGTCGTGGTGGGGTCTCTCAAGTATGAGTGCGCGGGTTCGATTCCAGGCCAGGCAAGTACCAATGTAACTTTTCTAAAGTTATTTATACTTTCTAAGTATATCATGGACACCAATGACTGAAGGTGAAGGAAAACATCTTGAGGAAACCTGGACTTTGGGTCTGAAATCGCCAACCCACATTGAGCAAGCGTGGTGATTACGCTCAATCCTTCTCTGTATGAGAGGGGAGTTTTCTGTATGATGATGAATGTCGAAAACCGATACTTAAATCAAGATGGACGTGACAGTCACATGATAAGCATTTCACAATAGATCAAATTCATTTGATCATATTCAAGTATATATCTCAAAAGAGCGGTTAAATTTGCTCAGGCTTGAGGATTCTAAATATCCCAAAATTCTATAACACAAAATAAACTATCTTCTCACCGTTATAAAGTACAATATCATTTGCGGTGATGTAAAGTGCTTTTCGCGAGCACTCCTAATCTCTCTTGATAGATACTCCCGAAAGTTGACAGTGACGGGCTAATTCACTGTGAAACATTCACAATATGTCTGTCATATATTATATACAATAGTTTGTTTTGAGTGAAGTGTCTGAGAAATGTTTTATCAACTGACATTAATCTGCGCTACATTATACTGGTGAACTTATAAATTCTGCGTCAACGCCAAGCTAAAGTACGTGTACATTACATAACAGAACAGCACCTCGCTAGGTTTATTCATCCAAGACGGGCGGGGCGAAGAAGGCGGAGGACGAACCCCCGTCTCCTTTAGCCCCAACGTCTGGGGATTACTCCGAGAGTGGCACGGTGATTAGGCCTTCGGGCCGATCCCGTGACACTCTCAACGCAGGGCCCGAGGGTAACCGAGTGGTTTTAGTGGGTATTCCCGGCTCCGGCCGGGGGAGTCCCACACACGTCCGTCGCCTAGCTAGCGGCGGGTATGGTGCGTAAGGCAGTTCCACTCGTAAAAAAAAAAGGTTTATTCATCCAACCCACACTCCACCAGTTAATCACTAACTGTGTTGCACTGTTGAAACATATCGTCAAGGTCACGTTTTACCGACCTAGTGAAGAAAGGATACCGGCATTTGATTCGAGAAGGTTTCAAATAAGGACGTAATTATGAAAGTAAAATAGTATTTTATTATTGTTTTATCTAATATAGTATAGTTATTAGTAGTGCTAATGTTTACTGTGACCTCTCGTCAATGGCTAGCGGCGGAGCTTCAAACAGTATTGAATCAGGATTCTTCTCACAGACGAACATAGCTCTATTAGTAGGAGAATTGTCATCCAAAGTGCCTGCTCTGAGAAAAGTAGCGTGATCTTGAATGCCATTGTAATTGTCAGGCTGGCCCGGGTTCCAATCGTGGAACACGTCTTCTATTCTATCACCTGCAAGAGGTAACGAAACTAATTAGTATCTTTATTTGACTTGCCCGGTTAGTTTTACTATTGGCCAAAGGGCTGCCTTCTTAAAGTCGTCATTGTCTCGTTAAAAAAAGACATGCTGAATCTTTCTGTTGTTCTGGAACAATGAGGCACTAACAGGTTACAATTCATTTTTTTATACTCATAAAGTAGTGCCTAATCCCGCCTGATGGTAAGCAGTGATGCAATCATTGATGATAACGCGCGCTAGCTTATTAAGAGCCTATTCACTCTAGCCCTGAAGACACTTAAATTGTAGTTTGATAGAAACACCGCCGCTGGCAAATTGTTGCAGTGCCTCAATATACGTGGTTTAAAAGACGAGGCGAAACTCTTTGTCCGGATCGTAGTGGTATTAACAACGAAAGAGTGGATACTCTTCATACGACGGGTCGTCCGATGATGGTACAGAGAAGGGGGAATTAAGTCATGCTCTTATGGATATCCTACAATATCATTTTTTGTCATTTACTTTTTACGACAAATAATGGCTAATTTTCGAAGGGAGTTTAATCAATACAGCATAAATCCTTATCCAAATAAATAGCTTAAATACATTGTTGATTTAATGTACATCTATATCGCCCTTGCACAGCATATGAACTAAATGAATATTTTCGAAGATATTACAGATTTAAAAATTGCGGGACGTAGCGGAGCGGCAGCGGCGGCGGGCCGCTATTTTTTATATACAACGTTCACAGTTTTCCTGAACCTAGTGTACACTTGTACAGTTGTATTTAGTATAAGCGTTATACCCGTGCGAAGCCGGGACGGGTGTATATAATATTTTCATATAAATACCATGGATGGTAGTCCAAGTGCGGTCGTCGCCCCAGGCTAGTAGACCTATATGGAAGTGTTCCCACGGGTTAACTTCACCAGCTCGAACGGGGAACATGTCCTTGACAATGCGAGCCTCTTCTTTATCGTTCAGGATGACTAGGTACCCCCCCTCAGATGCACATATCCTGTAGGCGGTGGGCCAAGTCTGTGTCTCCTGATGGACCTTGTAACAGCTCCCTGTACGTTGATTGAGGTGATATTCTGAAAAAAAAATTAATGTTTCAATAACTTTGAAAAAATATATTTCAGTCTATCAACTCTGCTTATTTCGGACTATTCTGGACACAGTCCCCTTCCAGGCTGCGCTATAATTTTCCGCCTTCATTTGGTGCCACTTTTTGAAGGTCGTCACTCTACATATCAAGGGCCTCCCTTAATGATATTTTCTCTATAAAATATGACAGAACTAAATTAATGTCTATCTTCTGTTCTGAGGACTTAGGCTGCTATTACAACAGTGTCAGAATGGTCGATCAGTGATTTTTTTTTTGTTGGGATGGGAAGTCATCAAATGACTTCCCCCGCTCTGGGTGGAGCGGAAGGGCGTGTCAGATTTTTACTGACTTAAACCCACCCGTGTTTCTTCGTTTGCCTGTGCGACGGCTAGGGCCATGGATTCTTGTTTAACCAATCTTCCACTTCCCTTCGGGCCCCCGCGCCGTGTGGTGTGAAGTTAATACGCTCCTGTTATATTTACGAATATCGTGTTCCGATTATCAGTTCCGGCTGGTGTTTTCTTTCTGGGTTGTTTAATTTGTGTCTAGTTTTGGTATCGTAAGTTTATTTTTAGTGTTTGTTTTTGTAATTACTGTAAATCAATCAATCTCGGTGAGTACATTTATTTTCTTTTTTGTGAGGGTAACGTAATATTTTTTTTTTTTTCTTCTCACTAGTTTTTTCGTTAAGTTAGATTTGTTTTATTGTTCATTAATTAGGTATGTCAACTTACAATGATGATCCGCCTGATCGTGGCGGAGACATTTTCCGTAGAAATAATAAGACATTTAGATCGCCGCCAACTCAAACCTCCGCTAAGCGTCTGTTTTGTGAAATGTCTCCGACCGACAAATTAATAGACGATCGGTCGAAACGTCTACAAACTGCTCCCGACTCGCTCGAAAAGTCCTCGCCTACATTAAATATTTCCAATCGCAGTAACGGTGACAATTATTATGATTTAGTTTCGGAGGCGTCTGTGTACCTGGCCAAAATCAACGAACTGGTTAACGATAACGGTTCTCGTATAAATGTCGCGAATAAATCAGCTATTATGGATATGACTCAACGAGTCACAAGTATCGTGTCTTTGTTAGCCTTAAAATCATCGTGTAACGAAACCAAGCTTGCTAATACCGAGCGCGAATTAGAAATAATTAAATTAAAATCCGGCGTTAAAACCATTAATGAGGACAATAAAATGTCGTACGCAGATTCTTTGAAACTGCGGCTACCTAAAGTTGCCCCCGCTATTGAATCAAAAGTGCCTCTGCCTTGTGTCGTCGCCTATCCGACCCAAGAGCGATCAGCTGACTATGCGTCATCATCCGCCACTAAACAAGCTCTTATGAAGGCGATTAGACCGAGTGACGATGGGTTTCAAATAGTCGGTATTAAAAAAACCGCCAAATCGGGGGTTGTTTTACGTGTAGCGAATGAAAACCAATTGAAAAAGTTAGAATCGGTAGATGCTATAAAGTCTGCGGGTCTTCGCTTAGAAAAACCAAAGGGTCGCCGCCCCCGTCTATTAGTTAAGGACATTCCCGCCTCAATGGAAGACAAAAATTTTTTGCAAGCTATTTACCGCCAAAACATTAAAAATGAGTTGCCAATAAAAGAAGACGATTTCATTAAATCAGCTATACTCTAAGTGTGTTCCGCGGAACCCTAGGGTTCCGTAATACCTCTGTAGGGGTTCCGCAAGAATTTAGGAAAAAAAAAAATCAAAACGCCTTTCTCTGGTCGCTCCGCGGCTCCGCGGCTGCGCGGACTCAGCGGCCGCGCGGATACAAAACGTTATTAACGTTATTTAATTGTATAAACATGTGTTACAATATATTTTAAATATAGGTAGTTTGTTTTGCTGACGCTACTTTATATCTTTCAAAAACTTAACGAATTGAATTTATCGTTGCAAGGCAAACAAACAACAGTGTTTCAGGCCTATAATAAAATAACTGCTTTTAAGAGAAAATTAGATTTTTGGATCATTTGCATTGGTAAGAAAGAAATAGAAAGCTTTACATTACTCAGTGACTTTGTTAGCGAAAACGACTCGGAAATGTTTAAACATGATGTTTTTGAAGAATTGGTCCAATATCTGAGTTCGATGCGCGTATTTTTTGAAAAGTATTTTCCAGAAGAGCACAATACAAAAATTAAAGTGAACACATGAATTCATAATCCTTTTTTACCCAACTTGGAAAAGCCTGAAAACATGTCAAACGAAATCTATGAATCTCTTTTAGAAATGTGATCAGACACAAGTATGGAGTCATTGTTCAAAACGACGCCTCTCAATGATGTTTGGTGCAGAATCCAAGATGAATATCCAATGCTTGGCCAAATGGCTCTGGATATTCTTCTCCCGTTCCCAACTACATATTTATGTGAAACAGGATTCTATACCTACGCAGCCACGAAAACAAAATAACGCAATAGACTGGACGCCGAGGCTGATATGAGACTCCAACTTTCTTCCATCAAGCCTGATATCAACCAATTGATGAAAAATAAAAAACAGTTTCATACCTCCCACTAGTTAGATTCTTTCTTTTTTAATGTTTTCTATTATTGTCATTGCCAGGTGGTGAATTAAATAATAATTAGTAACTGTTACATTGTACTTTTATTATGCTGATTAATAAAAAATACACTTAAAAAACAATTGTTTTATTGTTGGGTTCCATCAAGTATTTTTCTTCCCAAAAGGGTTCCGTCATTAAAAAAGTTTGAGAACCACTTAAATCCACCAAAATAGTCCGTAGGCGTTCTACCGATACCGGCCGGAAATGGATAGGCATAGAAATTGAACCTGAGGTACGTAAACATCTTGTGACTACAAAGGATAAATTATTTATTGACTGGGCCACTTGCCGTTTTGTTGATGATATCGAGGTAGTTCGTTGCGCGTATTGTCAACAATTCGGTCATGTTAAAAAGTATTGCGCTAATAAATCTCCAACCTGCGCTGTCTGTTCCGAGGCTCACGAAACCAGTGTTTGCCCGCATAAGGGCGATTCGAATTTTACCCCGGTTTGCGCGGCGTGTAAACGATTTAAAAAACCCTATGATCATAGATGCGGGTCGGACCAGTGCGGTACCTATAAATTAAAACTCGAACAACTTATCCTACATACTAATTACTAATTAAGATGGATAGGTTAAACATAGGGCAATTAAACCTTCACAATGATAAGGTGGCGACATCAGAGTTAGATAAATTAATTATTGACTACAACTTAGACCTTGTACTCATTCAGGAACAATATCAAAACTCACGTTTACGTCACAGGGTAGTACAACTGGATTGCAAGGCACGAGCCGGAATTTATGTTGCGCGGTCTTCTAACTTTACGGTAACGTCTTTACGTGACCTCATGACGCCACACTGTGCGGTTGCCGAAGTATCATCAGCTTCTTTTAAAGTATTCGTTGTAAGCTGTTACTTTCAATACTCAGATCCTGTTACTCCTCATATACATAATCTCCGTCATGTCTTGCGGTCACTCGCGGGCTGCAAAGTTATCGTTGGCGCGGATGTCAACGCGTCATCGTCTCTGTGGTATGGCAAGGTTCGGGCCACCGATACCGAACGACGCTGCGCTGTTGAGGATTTCATTGCTGAGATGAACCTATCGATTCATAATACCCCTGATGCACCACCTACTTTCTGCAGCCAAATGGGCGAATCTTGTATTGACGTCACACTTTCAAGTGCCGACGTACGTTTGGATAGGTGGCGTGTCCTACCGGACGCGTCTTGTAGTGATCATCGCCTGATCGTGTACGAATTTGTTCCTGGTTATATTCAGGGTCCGTCTCATATTCCCGGTAATTTCAGATATAGATGTAAAGGCGCGAACTGGGAATTTTTCGGCTCGCTTTTTGCGTGTCACGCCAAAGAATTCACTCGGGACGGGCTGTCAGCCGAAGAAAGTGCTGACATTATGTCAGAAACCTTTACCTACTGTGCTGACATTGCCATTGGTCGCGGATCTATGACCAATATTCGTAGATGTGACTGGTGGAGTGATTATTTAGTTGAACAGCGTAAAAGATATCGCAGAGCGCGTAGACAGTTAAATAAACTCAAGAGCCGAAAGATTCCTGGAGATCGTCTTACGTTCGCTTTAAATGCTTTAAGAGTTGCCAAGTCACGCTACAAAGCATCGGTGGAAAAATCTAAGGGTAACTTGTTGCGAAAAATCGTTGATAAACTTGACAGGGAGGGTCCGTGGTCTCCCTTATATCACGAATTTAAAGCTAACAGATCGGTCGACCTTGCATACGTTCAAAACATTAAAGTCAATGATAAGCATACCACAGGCATAGAGGAAACAACAGAAGTGCTAATTAATACACTTATCCCTGATGATTCACCGGCTAACGATAGCGACTACCACCAACAGATTAGAGCGTGGGCTCCTGTGCCACCTGAATCACCAATGTCAGACGTACCATCTAATGACGAATTTATAAATATTGTTAGAAAACTACCGGTCAACAAATCATCAGGTGAAGATAAAATATCTAATAGGATGATTAAAGAAGCGTGTAAAACAGCGGGTGATGCCATCTTAACTGTATACAACCGATGCATTGCTGAAGGCGTTTTTCCTCGTAAATGGCGACGCGGTTTCATACGAATAATACCAAAGTGTGGTGACAAACCACCGGATGATCCGAAGTCATATCGTCCTATCACACTTCTACCATCTTTGGGTAAACTTCTTGAGCGCCTCATCGTTCCACGTTTACTACCGAACGGTCCAAAATTCCATAATAATCAGTATGGCTTCACCATAGGTAAATCTACAGTCGACGCGGCGCTTTCTGTCAGAAGAACCGTTAACCAATCCGAAAACAAGTACGTAATTGGGATCTTCCTGGATATTTCTGGGGCTTTTGATAACGCCTGGTGGCCTATGCTGTTGTTAAAATTAAAAACCCGCGGTTGCTATAAAAACATATATAATCTCGTTTACTCTTACTTTATAAACGGTTCCGCGGTACTTAAGCTCGGTCATTTTTCTAGTACTAAAACACTAACCATGGGATGTCCTCAGGGTTCAGTTGTCGGTCCTTATTTATGGAATTTGGGTTTTGATGACTTCCTCGCGATCCCGCTTCCTTGCGGCTGTTCACTTACTGGTTACGCGGACGATGGCCTACTGCTCATTCAGTCAAGTACCCGAGCTGGACTTGAGAACTTGGCCAATACTTGCCTAAATTTAATATCTCAGTGGGGTGATCGTAACCGCCTAACGTTTGCGCCACATAAAACCTATCAACTTCTACTAAAAGGTAATCTTAAATCATTGCCTACTATTAAATTTAATAACGTTCCCATTAAAAAACAGCATTCCGTATGCTACCTTGGTATGATCTTAGAAAGGAATTTTTCATTTATAGAACATATAAAAATAGTTGGTGAAAAAGCTAAAAGGAACTTTTATGCCCTAACTAGAATATCCAAAGCAACTTGGGGTCTATCATTCCTAACTTTAAAAACTATATATGGAGCTACCTACTTAGGATGTATGTGCTACGGTGCACCTGTTTGGGCCGATAGGGCCTGCATAGGGGCGGCACGACGTAAACTGCTTCAAAGCCAACGTTTGGCATTGATATTTTTATGCAAGGCGTATAGAACGGTCAGTACTGAAGCCTTACCGGTACTGGCAGGTGTACTTCCAGTCGACCTTGAGGTACAGCGACGTGCTTCAATGTACTACTCCGCGAGGGGGGAGGCCATGGACACTAATTTTGTTACACAACGCGACTTTAATAAAATCTCTAGATTATTTAAACCTCAGACTGAAGTCTGGGAGGACCTCTTATCCGAATGGCAAAGTAGGTGGGATAATTCCATCAAGGGCCGGCACCTCCATCTATTCTTTCCATCCGTTGGCGATCGGCTGGCTAGGACATGGCTGGAGGTTGACCACTGCATTGCCCAATTTCTCACAGGTCATGGCAACTTTAAAAGTAAACTGTATTCTTTTAAACTTGTTCCTTCCCCTTTGTGTCAGTGTTCTACATCGAACTGTGAATTTGAACAGTCCGCACATCACATCTTGTGGGAGTGTGTTCTTTGGCAGAATGAACGCAATATTATGTTGGATAGTGTACAAGTTACATCCGGAGTCGTTTATTATACGGACCTTGTAGAAACTAGAACCAATTTCCGTGCGTTCAGGCGCTTTTGCCATACCTATTATTGGAATCAATTGTAACAGCTAATACCTACTTAGGACCCATTAACTTAATCAAATTTTATTCCGTGGTGTTTGGCAATCTGGGCTTCTCCCAGTTGCAATAATGTCCCTTTGTGCCGATTGGCCTAGTTCTGTTCTGTCTCCTGCTTGTTATGGAGGGAAGTGGAAAAAATATCTTTTTTTCTTACTCCTCCGCTATTCTTTTCTGATTAATTTGTTGCGGGACCCAAGACAGTTGAATCGTTTCTCCGGGACTCGTCGAGCTTCATTGCTCGGCGTTTTTCTGGCGGTCGCCACTGTTGATTCTGGCTTTCAGGAGTTGCAGTGGTTGGGAAAAGTGTGGCGGGTTTTGTCCCAAAAAAAAAAAAAAAAAAAAAAAAAAAAAAAAAAAAAAAAAAAAAAAAAAAAAAAAAAAAAAAAACCAACCTGCAACCCTGACCCAGGAGGCATCGGTCTTCATGGACCCCGTCACGATGTGCTGACATCTCTTTGAGGCGCGCGTGAAACACGACTCGCCGTCGACTCGGGCCTGATCCTTACCGGGCGGCGAGCTGCCCACTGCTCACCGCTCGCAGGCCCGCTCCTACGGTGGCTGTGAGTTAGGTGTCATCTCCCGACCAGGGCGTCTCCCGTGGCGGCTAGTGGCGTGAGGGCGCTCGGATTCCCGTTGCCTCACGCCCTCCGCCTCCTCCTTTGCCAGCATCACTGCTTCACGGAAGGAGGTAACGGCCTGCCATGCACTCTCGCTCCGGACCATGGCCTGGACCGGGGTCGGACGCGAGAGATCGCCGCCGGTCGCCGCTACGACGGCGGTGCTCTACGCAAGCCGGGCAGACCTCCACCGTATGCTCAGGGCGATGTCGATCAGTGATCATCTCATTATGGATCGGTTTTGACAAGTTTCATAATGTACTAACAAAATGGCGTCATTATGAATTTCCAGTGGTCAATTGTTAACACGCCACTCCATATAAACAAAACTTCAAATTGAGTATTCGTTTTAGAAAATCATTTCTATTAAGGAGTTTAATAGTAATGGCAATACGGCAATGTCATTCTATCACCATTCCATTACTTGAGTTTACTTGAACGGCGCAGTTGTTTGGATCATGTCTATTTTTTTGCCAATGAACTCTCTTATAGATTAGCTCTAGTGTTGAATGCTTACCGTCATCAAAGGTGCCGCATTCGTTCATCGTTAGATTGTCGAGTTTCCTGTAGCATATGTAGGGTAGTGACGTCGTACATGATGAGAAATACACCTGACTCGAGATTGCACCGCCGGTCATAGAGAGGCAGTCTCCGTCATTGGGTTTATAACGATCCCATGTTATTACATACATGTCAGACAGTGGCACTCCTGAAACACACACGTGGTACATTTACAATAAAAAATAATCGCAGTATATATGGTTTGAGAAAGGGTGTAATTTCACTCATACTCCATAGAAATGGGAGGATCCTTCAATGGGAAGTCGGATGTGTGCTAGTTGGACGGTAAACTCTGCTTGCCCGAAGCTTCACATGTGATGTTGTAGATACCGTTACATCACTCCCATTCGGAGAGCGGGCGACGATAGAAGTCCGAGTCTTTTATCTTTAGATACTTGTAAGACTGGCTGAAGTTCCAGCGCACCCATCTAGCTATGTCAATATACAAGACAGAGTCGATTTCAAAAATATTTACAAATAACGCCTCCCTCTCGAAGTCGCAAGATCCTTGAGCCTGCGCTTATAGCCGTAGACAATTTTGATTTTTCTTTTGTTTTTTTTTAAACCGTTGCGTTACAATTGGAATTTCTCCTGTATCGTGGGTGCGATTACAAACATAAATTCACATACACACATAGCCACACCCTGAAAACTACCTGTAGGCCATATAAACATTTGTTTCGTGCGGGAATCGAACTCGTGTCGCGCAACGCAGCAGTCGATCACCCAGTCACTGCACCAACAGGGTTGACAGCGAATACTTTGTCTACGTTTGTAACATTCTATTGCGTACGTATTCATAGTGTAAGTTAGTATATTGAAGCTTTAGAAAAGATTTCCACGATGCCTTAAAGTGACTATGGAATTAGTAGTTTGTACTATAGATAGTGAAAATTATATAGTAGACAATTATAAGTAGTAATTAATCGTCTAAACTTCGCCCCATGCTCATTTATGCAAGTGTCGGACAAGTCTACAATATGAAAGTATTTTGTAAAATTTGGACTAACCTTCAACAGAAACGAAGTCTCCTTTAGAGAACAAATCATGAGTTCCCAGGAAAATGCTGTCAGCTTTATTAGTTATCAGTGAGTAAAGGGCATCAGCTAGCTGTTTGTTAAGCGGGGACGCCAACACCGCACCTGTAATATGTCCAATTGAGGTTTGATCCGGTTTATTTTGTGAAATACTCCTCATAAACATAGGGGAACTGACCTTCCACCTGATGCTAGGAATCATGAAAGAAATAAAATAGAAAATTCTTGATCTATTGAGCAATAAATGACCTTGATTTTGATTTTGTGTGTGTCTATACACACAAAATCAAAATTTAAGTAATTTATTCAAATTAAGCTGAGAATCTGCTTTTTTGAAAGTCAATATTACAAAACCGGCCAAATGGGTGTCGGACTCACGCACATAGGGTTCCGTACCATTGATTTATGAAATTAAAGGGTTAAAGTTATTTGTATGAAAGATTACGCGGTAATAAGCCGTTTACGATTTACGAGGTGTTAAAAAAAAACTACTTACTAGAACTCGTTCAAAATATTTTTCTTTAGTAGTTTTTATAGTAATGTACATCATATGTTTTGTTTTAGATTTTTCGTTTTCTTATTGTAGAAGTTAGAGGGAGGGGGGACCAACTTTTTCCACTTTGGAAGCGTCTGTCACGCAAACTATTCGGTTTAGAAAAAGAAATATTTTAGAAAACTCAATATCATTTTTGAAGATCTATCCATAGATACCCCACACGTATGTGTTAGATGAAAAAAAAAATTGAGTTTCAGTTCTAAGTATGCCCCCAATATTTATTGTATTTTTTTTATTTTTGCATCAAAACCTTAATTCGGTTCATAGATAACATCTACCTAACAAGTTTTAACAGTATAGCTCTTATAGTTTCGGAAAAAAATGGCTGTGACATACGGACGGACAGACAGACAGACAGACATGACGAATCTATAAGGGTTCCGTTTTTTGCCATTTGGCTACGGAACCCTAAAAACAGATACACCAGTCTTCCCTATTATATCGTTGTACTCTTTGCCAGATATTTAAATCATATCAAATAGAAAGTGTAAGAAGATAACAGGAAAGTTTGCTTTGCGGTTTAGCATCGGTAAGACCCAGTTCAGTAAAAATGTCAGACAGGTGGTGTTTATCACTTTTGCTGGACTGGGCTTTTTAGATAGTGCAAAGAAGCTTGCAAAAAAAAAAATATTTACACAAATAAATTAATTTTAACTTCTAAGAACAACATAAACTTGTTTTTAGAGCAAGAACAATTCCCAGCAATGAGATTTTATAGTTTTATGGTGAGTCATTTACATTTTCGTGCACCACTTGTCGATGGCAACACTGACACATATTCAAGTGGGTAGGTACTTATATCATTATTATAATTGTCAGCTCACTTCACTTTAGTTTCCACGGTGTAAGAGAGATCTGACTATATTCTAGGCAAGCTCCAATTCTTTAATAGAGATAAACAAACCAATTTAGGGTTATCACAACTCACGTTTTACAAATCTCGTGTTATTTACATGATTATCGACTTTTACATGCTAACTATTTATTAGCAATTCCTATTGGAGCATATTTTAATAGAATCACTAAAATAACATGCATAATAACTTGGTATTTCGAAAAACCAGTAAAAAGTCGACATTAATTTTACGTGATAGCCCTACAAAAAAAGAAAGATGGATGAAATCCAGGTATTAAACACATTTTGTGGAATTCTACCAATCAAAAAGTTCAGGCATTTGTCAATAAGATTTTGCGTATTTTAGTTACTTTCAAATGAACTGCATAACACATGCATTGTAAAACTTTCAAGTATGGACTAAGTAAATTTTTTGATACATATATATATATGTCGGAGATCGTCGATTAATTTTAATAGAAGTTGCTGATTTGATTTACGTAGTAGAGGGGCGAACGCTTGTGACGTTATTTTGTGATGACGTCACATGGACAGAGTCGCTTTGGAAAGTGGGGTTCGTCGAACGGGCACTTTGCATCGAGACGCGGACCAAGGCACATCTCCAAACCGAAACTGTCGGTTTGCCTATTCAAATTGTTATTATGAAGATTGGAGGGTATATCTACACGTCGTGCTTCAATTCAAAACTCACCTACGAAACGGAACCTGTACCACCACACCAAGATGATGTCGATCCTACCGCTCTGCTGTCGCTGTCCCCGCGACATCAGAAGTTGGATGAAGAACTACACTGCTCACAATCTCGTTATAAATCAAGAAACAGAATAACAGTCACTTTCTGCCATTATGTGTGTAGTTGTTCATTGTCTTTGTGTGGGCTTCTGTGAATGCTGGATGTACGGGCAGTGGGGCTGGAGGTGAGCGTCGTGTCGCGAGGTGCGCTCAATTGCTGGCGCATTGATCGCTCCGCGTGATGGTCCGCTGCAGGAGTCCGCTGCAGGCGTGCACGTGCGGCTGGACGCGGCGCTGTCGCGACAGTGCCGACTGATGCTTGGCGCGCGACAGTGCCGGCTGATACTTGGTGCGCGACAGTGCCGGCTGGTACTTGGTGCGCGACAGTGCTGGCTGTTGCTTGGCGCGCGACAGTGCTGGCTGTTGCTTGGCGCGCGACAGTGCTGGCTGTTGCTTGGCGCGCGACAGTGCTGGCTGTTGCTTGGCGCGCGACAGTGCTGGCTGTTGCTTGGCGCGCGACAGTGATGGCTGTTGCTTGGCGCGCGACAGTGCTGGCTGTTGCTTGGCGCGCGACAGTGCTGGCTGTTGCTTGGCGCGCGACAGTGCTGGCTGTTGCTTGGCGCGCGACAGTGCTGGCTGTTGCTTGGCGCGCGACAGTGCTGGCTGTTGCTTGGCGAGCGAGGTGCGCTTGCGGAGTGTGCAAGGAGCGCTTGCGGAGCGCGCAAGGTGCGCTTGCGAGCGCGCAAGGTGCGCTTCTAGCTGCTTGGTGAATCACATCAATGGCGTGTGGCGCGGAGTCAGAGCTGCGTGCGCTTTGCGGAACGCCCAAGGTTTCAAGACTTGAACATCTACTCTGCAGGCGATGAGAAGGTTTCCAAATACCCAAAATGTTTGTGGTAATGTAATGGGATTTTATGAGAGCTCAGATATGTCTGATGTGCAGCGATTGACAACTGCCAAGTGGCAGGTGTTTGCGAGAAATTGCCATAATCCGGTGAGTCGTACTATTTTTATTTTGATTCCGTGGCCGAATGTTCTCTTGTCAAGAAATCTGTAATTTCGTTGGTATACGTACACACGCGCCAGTATATATACAGTGTACGAGTACAAGGTTGTGCCAGTGTGTTGTGTACTGAACCATTTCTTTGCAACATGATAATAAGAGTTATTTTTGCAAATTTTATTTCTTGTACTACCCGATTATTGTTTGTTATAATGGGCTGAGAAATTTTAAATCAGGGTTTTAAAATTATGATGTCTGGTTTTGTCTTTAATTCAAAATTAAAGTTCACTGTGGCCTATAGTTACGAGCTCACTTGAGATTCTGATAGTATGTGTGGCTAGACTATTAAATCTTCTCAAGAGAACAAGTGGTAACGAACATAGAAATGAGTGCTATTTACGAAAAATCTAAATTTTATAGAAGTGTGCTAAAGTAATGAAATTTAATAATGGTGAGTTGTTTGATGGCGATAATGGCGATCGTTACCTATTGAAATCGTTGATTGGAAACAGAACTTATAAGTACCCCACGATCGCATAAGTACGAAAGATTTTTCCAAGTAATGTCTGCTGAGTTAGATTTTCATAATGTAGAAAATGGTGAGGAGGGTGCCTCCGCCAGCAAATAGAACACGTATCATGGCTATGTGGTCGCGCTGCACGCACTAGTCTGTAGTCGTAACTGCAACCCAGTGAGGGGTTGTTCAGAGCGCGATGGGCAGCTAGTGGTGTGGCGGGGACACTAGTAGGTATGGTCGCACTGCATGCACTAGTCTGTAGTCGTAACTGCAACCCAGTGAGGGGTTGTTCAGGGGGCGATTGGGCAGCTAGTGATGTGGCGGGGACCTAGTTAGATATGGTCGCACTGCATGCACTAGTCTGCTGTCGTGACTGAAACTCGGTGAGGAGTTGGTCAGGGCACGATGGGCAGATGGTGGTGTGGTGGGGACCAGGGTCTCGGAGGAGACTATTAGTTGTACGGTCATGTGTTGACCTGGGAGTCGTGGACTCTAGAGTTGGTCGTATCACAAAAGGTGGTAGCGGGCGATGATGTGTTTTCTTTTTGATGATTATAATTTTGATTTAATAATTGAGGCTTGGAGGAACCTTTTGTGTTTTATTTTTGAAATTTGATAATTATGAGGTTTGGAGGAACTTTTTGTTTTCTTTTTGAATCTTGATAATTATGAGGCTTGAAGGAAGCTTTTAAGTTGTTAAAACAATTAAGTTTGTTTGGTTTTCTAATAGTCAATGTAACTAAACGTGACGTGTGACGGTCAGGTTGGCCGAGCTCTCAAAATGCTTCAAAGTCGGTTTTCTGTGCTTTTTTTTTAATTTGTTACAGACATGCACGAAGACGTGCAACGGAAAATATCGAAGTTTCGCCGGAATCGGCGGTTGGCCTGGTGAACCGGTTCCTGGACTCCGGGGCTGAGGGAGCTTCGGATGCGACTGGGATTGGCGCTGGGATGATGATGACGATGATGCACGAGGACGTGCAAATCGTCAGGCTGGCCGTGTCGGAGATCGTCGATTAATTTTAATAGAAGTTGCTGATTTGATTTACGTAGTAGAGGGGCGAACGCTTGTGACGTTATTTTGTGATGACGTCACATGGACAGAGTCGCTTTGGAAAGTGGGGTTCGTCGAACGGGCACTTTGCATCGAGACGCGGACCAAGGCACATCTCCAAACCGAAACTGTCGGTTTGCCTATTCAAATTGTTATTATGAAGATTGGAGGGTATATCTACACGTCGTGCTTCAATTCAAAACTCACCTACGAAACTGAACCTGTACCACCACACCAAGATGATGTCGATCCTACCGCTCTGCTGTCGCTGTCCCCGCGACATATATATATATATTTTTTAATAATTATAAACTAGCGCTTGACCGCAATCCCGCCTGATGGTAAGCAGTGATGCGATCGTTGATGGTAAAGCGCGCTAGTTTATTAAGAGCCTATTCACTCAGAAAAACCGAGCGAATAGGAAGGAAGACGGCAGTTGAGCGAGGTGATGCAATGTTAAACCCAACAACACGACCAACGATGCTGCGCCAAAGGGAGATTGATGTGAAGACCCTCCACGACCAAACTCCCAACACAACAACATTAGGCGCATCGTACTCGGCACACATCGCAACACAACTGCTCAGACCCGTCCTCCGTACGGCTTCACCAGACATCATGCCGGAATACGACAATTCGCTTGGCGGCAAGACTTTGTCTGGTGGGTCGGTTAAGCGTTCTATGCAAATCATAAATATCTAAACAAATAAACTGTTTACATTAGGAAGTAGAATTATTACTTTTATGAAAATCATCTATCTAGAAAAGGTTGTTAACATCTGTCGTTTGGGCGTAAACCACTCGTTGCTTAGCACCGGTTTGCTTTCCCCTATTCTTTATCGAATTTGACCGACATATAGATCGGTTGTACATTGCATCATGATCTCCCATCATCAGTTCAAAACCTTGTGTTAAATGGTAGCGGAAGAAGCCCAGTAGGCCCAGTACGATTATATTGAACTTTGAACCGAATCTGAAGCGGCGCCATTTAATGACGATAATGAGTCAAAAAGACAATTATATAAACAGGCATAAATATGTGAGCTGAAATAGGAAATGGCCTGTATAGACTTACCGATCTTGACTTCGTACTAACAAATTACTAACATCCTGTTATTTCTATTTTATGGGTTCTACTAACAAACCTGCTAAAGTTTTATGTTTTATTTTTTTGTTATAAATAAATAAATATATGGACCTACTTACTAGCTTTCCGCCCGCGGATTCGCCCGTGTGGAATTCGGTTATATCGTGCTTTTAGATTTCCCTCGAAAATATATTTTTTTTTCAATAAAAGGCCTATATCCTTTCTCAGGGTCTAAAGATTGTCTGTGCCAAATTTCATCAAAATCGGTTGAGAGGTTTAAGCGGGAAAGCGTAAAAGACAGACAGAGTTACTTTCGCATTTATAATATTGACCTATGTCTGAAATAATTATAAGGATGTATTATTAAATAACTGTTTCTCGGAATTTTAAGATTTTCGGTTTTACACTGAAATGGCGGGCCTAAACCAAGTGCCATTCCAGGATCTTGGTTGGGGATTTCTTCTCGCAAAAACTTCCTAACAATACGGCATGTGTTAAGAATCGCGGCTTTTTGCATACTGATGAAAAGATATTTTGGTAAACCTAACAGTTGTATTCCGTGGTATAGATATTTAGATATAACTCCTGTACTAGACAGCACCAACGGCACAATATGTACTTTGTTCATCTTCCAGATTCGTATAATTACTTCCTTTAGTTCCGTATATTTGTGTACTTTTTCGGTTATAGTTTTACTCGTTCTGTAAGTTATGGGTATTGTAAGTAGTGGTTACAACAGGGATGTATCCAAGGTATGAAAATCAAAAAAATAATTAGTCCGTCTTATAGATAATAAAAAAAATAAGACCCGTATTTTTTATTTTGTCGAAATTACCAAAAACTACTAAGATATAGTTACGGAGTGGGGGCTATTTACGTTACGCCGTGGTATATTTTGTACAACGGCGTGACGTCATGCGACATTTCAAATCAATATATATCTTCTTAAGTATTTGAATGAAAGAAAAAATAAAAAATACGTGTTCAAAATTTTTTATAAATCTACCTGATGGACATTAAATATTTTTTTAGGATACAACCCAATACTTACATTATGTATATATTTCATCAGCATTATCATCATCAGCCTCCACTCGTCCACTGCTGAACTTAGGCCTCTTCCATGGCACGCCAACAAGCTCGATCTTGAGCAGTTCTCCGCCAGCCATTACCAGCCACCTTTTAGATGCCGTCGCTCCATCTCGCCCAAGGGCGCCCTACGCTACATTTGCCGAGACGCGGTCTCCACTCGAGGACTTGTTTACCCCAACGGTTGTCGGTCCTGCAGCATATGTGAGCAGCCCATTGCCACTTCAGCTTGCTAATTGTCTCAGCTATGTCGGTGACTTTGGTTCTCTGTCGGATCACCTCATTTCTGATTCGGTCCTTCAGAGAGACGCCCAACATAGCCCGCAAGAAAGATTAAGTATACTTAACTGATAGTTTGCTCCGTTTGACGGCTCGATGAAGAACCTCCACCAAGGGTCGGGTTTCCGTATTTATAGACAGTAACAATATTAGAGTACCTTCACCGAGCTGTTATTACAGTCTATACAATCGAATCTACCCTCGGAGCCAACTGAACTTAAGCAATCCACATTACAATACTTTTCTTAGAATTATGACTTATTATAATATATAACAACACCCTTTAAACCTGAGGCTTTTATTAAGGTAATAAGTTTTTACTTATTTACATTTCCATTGTAATGATATTTTAATTATTTTTATTTACTCTCATATAAAAAAAACATAAAAATATAAAACTAAAAAGGAGTTTATATTGACGTATTTTACCAATAGTATATCGAAAGAAAAAAAAAAAAAAGACGTGTGGCACTCGGGGACTGCCGCGGTAAAGCTATTGCATAGCATTTTGTATCAATTTATGCAATTATAATTATTTATTTATTTTATTTATGCAGTATTTCTTTTTCTTTGATATTAATTCAAGTTACACTTTTTGAGCGTGGTGACCGATAAGAAAACAAATTTTTCTTTTATTAAATAAATAAAAAGTTAATATTATTTAAAATATTTTTATTATTTTACAATACATGTGGGTTTTATTACCTTACAGTAGCTGTTGGTTATTCAGGAATATTTATCATTGAAACTATAGGTTTATGATAACTGAAATAAGAAACATAAGTTTGCGACTTAATATCCTCTAAATACCTAGAAAATACCACGTCAATGGTGGTTCCATATTTTGTTGTGGACTCTTGTGGATCATTATTCATTTTCAACTTCAATGTTTTTGATAGAAAAGTTGTCAACCGCTCTGATTTTTTATCAGCGAAGTTAATGTTGAAATCGCCAGCCAAGATAAGTGGAAATTTATTACCATTTGTACCAAGTATTTTCGAGCCTTGGTACAAATGGTAATAAACTGATATACTTAGAAAGTACATAAGTTATATGTACTTTCTAAGTATATCTTGGACACCAATGACTGAAGGCGAAGGAAAACATCTTGAGGAAACCTGGGCTTTATAAGTCTGAAATCGCCAACCCGCATTGAGCAAGCGTGGTGATTACGCTCAATCCTTCTCTGTATGAGAGGAGATCTGTGCCCAGCAGTGGGACGATAAAAAGGTTGTTGATGATGAACGGCGTCGGTGTCGAATTATTTGTTATCAATTTAATATTTTCGAGCTGATCTTTAGTAACATAATCACTTCTGATTGCGTTAAAATCTGACCGTAGAATTAATAAATCCTTCATCAACTTCTTTACGTACGTTCTACGTAGTCAAAGCAAACTGGTGGCAATTTGTGAAGGTCATAGGTATGCCACAAAAACTGGGATTGTTCGGGATCCGTGATTTTAAACACCGTAATCGTATATTTTAGGTCTTTCTGCTTTTTGTTCTTACGCCTCGATACATGTTTTTGTCTTGTCTTCGTAGAAACAAACAATAACTTTTTTGCCTCATCAATGTCTTCCTCAGAAAAAACCGACGAGCATATTTTTATTAAACTTTCGTTGTTTCGTTTCGGAGATAACAATATTATAACTCGTACACTTAAATGTACTCGTATTAACATTATTCACCGACATCTTTCTGTAATATTTTATTTAATAAAAACTTCAACTTCAACTCTTGATCTGGTCCCTGTGGATAGAGACCACAATTTTGCCAATAACACGTGTAACAAATTATAGAAATTCTTTAAAAAAATATTTCACAATAATGGCGGATATCGCCAATAACAGTTGAAAAAACGGCCGCTTACTCTATAAAATCACGCGCTTTTATTTAGTAAACAACACTATAAATAATTTAAAAGTCCAATGAAAAATTAGCGTGACATTCATCTTAGCTTTTCCGTTAAAAAAAAGGTATTTTATAAAAACACTACTAAATTAATTTGAATAAAAGTACTTAATAATTAATTATATGAAAAGTTTTTAAGGTAGCCATGACAACGTCGATGACGTCTATGACATATCTCTATAGAAGACCTATTTCAGAGAGAAAATTAATCGCAAGTTTAGCACATCGCGACTATCAGTAACATGGCAAGAGTGTAGAACTGAGTTCGCGCCCTGCAATATGCATGCTCTTTTTGAAAATCTATAAATTGTTTTCAAAAGATGTAGTCGCACGCACACAAACATACCGTGCCGAAGACTGCCGAACTGAAACGACGTTAGACGATGTACGGCCTTCAAGCCACACCTCCGTGCCCGTCGGAGTGGGGAGCGTGAGGTTTTTTCGTTACGGAATTTCTGGATTCGGTCCCCGCGCTCAAGGTCCGCGATAGAAGCTATGCAATAGCTTAATAAAATTATAACATTATTTCTCTAACAAAATAATGTTATAATAATTTTTTTTTTCATTACCGTACAGATTACAAGCCATAGACAGCACTTATTCATTTTTTATCTGTGGTTGCGCGCGCTTTGGCGCGTGCGCGGTGATGCAGGGTGCAGAATTTTGGCGCCAAATACGTTTTTTTGCATTGCAAGTCGTTGTTGTGTTTCGCTGGACACATTATTGATTATTATTGTTTCTTAAAATGTCAAGTGATCAATCTCTATCTTTTATTTCATATATATTCAATACAATGTACGAGATTAGATAAAGTAGTGTATGAAACTGTACATAATTAGGTATTACACACTCGTGTGATGCTATTAAAAAACTTGCTTCGCTCGTTTTTTAAACTCACACTCGTGCATAATATCCCTCATTATGTAACAGTTTCATAAACTACTATTATGGCTTATATTTTCATCATCATCATCACCTCAGCGTTAATCTCAGTCGCTTCCGTAGCTTTTCAGCTTTAGAGTCTGGGGTCCGCTTTACCAGTCTAACTGCTGATTTTGGCCAAACTTAGATATTTTGAGTGAAGCGACTGCCGTCTGACCTCCGCAACCCGAAGGCGATATCTAAGCATTGCAGTTAAACCAATTGTTAGACTTTTGAGGGCTCCAACAACCCGTAAAGACTGCCACTAGATGTTCGTATGGCAACCGGGACCAACGGCTTAACGTTCTTTCCGATTATTTACCATATTATTATGGTAAATAATTTCGTAGTTGTAGTTTTGTCTTGTGTTCATTACTATACATAATATTGTATAAAGTCATGTGTTTTTTTAATAAACAAACATCTGTGCTGCTGGGGTGTTTGTTCCGCCACTTCTTCCCAGCGAAAGTACCAGGGAGTGTTGAAGTGCGGACGTTTTGGAGGGACTGTCTTATGTAATATTACCGTTCAAAAAGTGCTGATTCTCAGCCTAATTTGTATAAATGACTTTTGATTTTGGTTGAACACGAGTTAACCTACAAGAAGTGTTGTACAATACACCTCTTATCGTTTCAAGTAATTTACACAGTATTTATCTTCTATACAATAATAAGTAAAATATATAATACTTAAATTCTCCTTCGATAGTGGTTGACCTTCGCTAACTGGGCTCACTAGTATCGTGAATCTGTAGGTCACCCACCTACAACGATTTTGTTGTTTATTTCTACGACTCTCGCGTCTTCCGATAATGAAACGGGGATGCCCACCGACCAGTTATACAAGATCATTTGCAGGAAAATAAAAGAGTATTTATAATATTATTCTCACGTCGTAGGTCACCGACCGTTTCTGAACTATGTTGTTTGGGTGTTTGGATATCTCCATTTTTACCAGATGCAGTAGAATACCACCATGCAATATGAAGCGACCGCCTATCTCACTTGCACAAACCTGTTATAATTATGTTAATTTATATTTATTTAAGTGATGTTTAAATAAATGAAATAACACACATTGTGTGCGTTGCCTGTGATGAATTATGGAACTGAGACGTGGTCTCGAACAATGGACCTTATAAGAAAGCTCAAGGTCACTCAAAGGGCAATGGACAGGGTTTCACTGCGTGATCAATTCAGAGCTGAGGAGATCCGCAGAAGAACGAGAGTTACTAACATAGCGTGGAGAATGGCAACAGTAAAGTGACCGATGCCCGATGGGGCAAACGGGTTCTCAAGTGGCGACGCATCCGAAGACGCAGCGTGGATAGGCTCCCGATAAGGTGGACATATGATCTGGTGATGGTCGCGGGAAACCGCTGGATGAGGGAGGCGCAAGATCGGTCGTCGTGAGATCCTTGGAAGAGGCCTTTGTCCTGGTAATCAGAGGAACAGTGGAACTTACCTTCATAGTGACATCTGAGGAACGCTTCCTGCCAAGTAGCGGGGATTGTGTGCAGTTTAAGCCAGCCACCCGCCATATTGTTGAACAAGTACTCAGGCTTGCATTGTACAACGTCTGGATAGCAAGAATATGTTCAGAAGTCGGACAAAATTTATATACAATAATAATATCAACTTCCCAGGACACAGGCATTTTCTACAAATGAGGCATGGGCATTGATTGCCGCGCTGGCTGAAGACGGGGTGATTAGTTCAGAATTGTTTTCTCTATCGGTGTTGGGTTTCTTCACGATGTCTATTTGCCAATGCCACTAACATAGATATTATATTCTGATAGTTTAAAATAGACATACTCACATCTTGCCCGGTTAGGTACTTGAATAATGTAATTTATCAGATAAAAACAATTTTCACGTTCACGATTAAGCAAGTAAGTAAATGTTTTAAATTAATTAAATACAAACTTTCTAATATACACATTTTCTAAATAAAATTTTATTAGTAACACTTACCCGTTACTATAATTGAGTATAATAAAGTCAAACAAAATAGTTTTATCATGTTTGTGTACTGTATCGCTTCACTGCCGCAGTAGGAATGTTTGAACTGAAGTTAGCTGTCGGTAGTCGGTACAGTCGGCACAGGTACTGGCTGTTAACGTTACGTACAGACAACAGCACAACAAGCTACTACAGTTTTTCAGATTTCCTTAATAGGTTTTTTTCTCTTTATCTCTAAAGCATTAAGGTTAATTGGGAATATCTGACAGTTTGGGGTATCTTGACCTGCTGTCGTCTGTACAGCCGTGTGACTGTTGATGTCTAATTGTTGGGTCAGATTTACCATATAAATCACTAAATAAGGGACCATAAGTCACGCGCGGGCTGGCAAAGTCGCAATTTTTGTGGTGTTGCATGATAATTTTATTAAAAATAAATTAGAATACAATTTTTTACACTAGTATTACATGAAATGCAACAATGCAATAGAAATACACAATAGTTTCTTGTCCATGTCAAGACAACATGTGTAGAATAAAATTTTACACATAGGTAGCTTTATTTAAAGGTAAACCAAAACACCATAATGACTTGTTTGTGTCGTATGCGTGAGTATGTGTGTATATAGGTGGCTGTTTGTTCGTAGTTTGTGAATAGTTTCATTCAATATAAATCTGTCGCTGCCAACTGGGTTAACTAGCCTTCTAGTTAATCGTCTAGCCTCTTAACTGAGCGGCAGCAGTTCAACTGACAGCCTGAATGCCATAGATAGGCCATAACATCGGCTGCCGGCAGAAGTTACCACAGTGAAGTCGTTCGGAGGACAGGTCTGAGCAGTTGCGTTGCGGTGTGTGCCGGGTACGATGTGCCAAATGTTGTTGTGTCGGGAGTTTAGTGGTGGAGGGTGTCCACATGAATGCAGTGTCCTCTGGCGCAGCATCATTGGTCGTGTTGTTGGGTTAAACATTGCATCACCTCGCTCAACTGCTGTCTTCCTTCCTATTCATCCAGTTTTGAGTGAACAGGGTCTTAATAAACTAGTGTGTTTTACCATCAACGATGGCATCACTGATTACCATCAGGCGGGATTGCAGTCAAAATTATAATTAACTTTTGATTTTAGTTCAGGAGAGCTTATTAAGGTTTGTTACAACCCGATGTTCCGTGACCTGTGGCGCGGCTTCGAACTGTATTGATTGCGGAGATTACTCATAGACGAAAATAGCTTTGAACCCAGGATCGCTATCGTCCAAAATGCTTTCTGAGCAAACGCTCGCAAAATTAAATGAAATTGTTTATTAAGCAAGTAGGATTATCAATCACTTTTACACGTCATATGTTTTTTTTTGAAGAAATTGTACTAAACAAACTCAGGGATCATCGTCTTCTTTCAAGTCCAATGAAAATGTTTTATTTTTACCTTATAATTACGCATATTGCTTAATAACAATGCCTAACAGAGCGATCAGCTCATTCCCAAGCTTTTATGTCTTCTAAATAATCTGTGATTTTATAATACACCTTTTTGTAAAGTTAGGCCTTTATATAGTTTTTAAATCGTTTAATGGGTAAGTTTCGAATGTCCATGGGAAGTTTGTTGTAAAAGTATATACCCATGCACGAGTTGCCTACTCTGTGGAGACGAGTGTGATGTACAGCAAGATTGTGTTTGTCCCTGGTATTTCTATTATGAATATCGCTGTCTGGGTGACCCTAGCCCGAGCTCATTTCGCTCGCTCTTGCATCCTAAGTTCTCCTAGTAACAGTAGTGAGGGTACACTAACTTTATATGTTGTTATAATAACAATCATAATATTTGTTTTCGTTTTATTTTGGACGTGCACGACATTTTACACCACGGACAATATGCTGGCTAACTTTGTTATTTGATTTGATTTCATTAATTTGTTATGTTGTTATATTTTTTTTCATAATCATAAACTAGTGCTTGACCGCAAACTCCTCTGATGGTAAGTAGTGATGCAGTCGTTGATGGTAAAGCGCGCCAGTTTATTAAGCCTATTCAGTAAAAAAAAAAACTGAGTGAATAGGTCGGAAGACGGCAGTTGAGCTAGGTGATGCAATGCTAGGTGATGGCGCGAGGAAGAGTGGACACGGGGCTCCAGTCCGGTGCAGCAGCAGATCGAGCTGCGTCGAGGGGAGCTCCGTCAGGTCCTGGTGGCGGACTAGCGGCAGAGGCTTATGCGCCCTACCGCCGGCCTCGCTACCGTCGAGGCGATCCGGCCAGTACTCGACGTCTGGCTCGGGAGAAGGCACGGTTCCCTGTCGTTCAGGGTGACTCAAGTACTGTCTGGGCACGGTTGCTTCGGCAAATACCTGCGTCGCTTAGGCAGGGAGCCGGACGCTCGGTGCCACCACTGCGTCCAATGCGGGGAGGACACGGCGCAGCACACTCTCGCCGAGTGTGTAGCTTGGGAGGAGCAGCGCAGTGTCCTCAAAAATGAAGTAGGAGGTGACCTGACGCTGCCGGCAGTAGTGCAGAGGTTGGTTGGTAGCGCAGAGTCGTGGGACGCAGTGGTGTCCTTCCGCGAGGACGTGTTGTCGCAGAAGGAAGCTGTGGAACGGGAGAGGGAGATCTCAACTCCCTTCCCGGGCCCCAGAAGACGCACCGGGCGCCAAAGAAGAAGGGATAACGCCCTCTTCCGCCCCTCATGAATGGGTCCAGGGGCGAGGGACATGGGGAAGTCCCCGCTCCCTATTCTATGGACCCCGAGGCGGAACCGCGCGCAAGTGCCGGCGCGCGCCTCTGAGGCGGTGCATGAGATAGTTTAACACCCCACTACTCCGTGTAGGACACGAGGCCCGGGCAAACCGGACCAGCACGAGGGTAGGGGCCGTGGAAGAATTTAGACTCCCGCGGCCCCACGCGAGCTCGTGATAGAAGAGACACCAGGGTTGTCAGTAAAAGTCTGACAGACCCCGTCGGCCACCCCAGGGCGGCGGACATCCTATGAGGATTTCCAAAAAAAAAAGGTGATGCAATGTTAAACCCAACAGCACGACTAACGATGTTGCGCTAGAGGGAGATTGATCTGGAGACCCTCCACGACCAAACTCCCGGCACAACAACATTTGACTCATCATACCGGGCACACATCGCAACCCAACTGCTCAGACCCATCCTCCGTACGGCTTCACCTCACATCGAACCGGAACACGGCGAATCGCTTGGCGGCAAGACTTTGTCTGATAGGTGGTACTTAACTTCTGCAGGCAGCCGACGTTGTGGCCTACCACCGAGAAAATGTGTGTCTGTGTTACGGGTTTGGTTAACGCACTTGGACCATTGTGCGTTCCCAACTATGTCGGGGTCAGCTTCTAGTCTAACCGGATTCAGCTGAATACCAGTATTTTCGGGGTTGACAACCTATCTGACCTCCACAATCCAGTAACTGGGTAATACGATACCCCTCGGTAAGACTGATGGTCAGACTTTAGGACTTCTGTCAACCCGTAACGACTGTCGAAGATTTAGAAATGACTGCCGGGATGTTATGGCCTACTAATTAATTCAAACTTTCTTATAATTATTATTAATTAAGTAAAGAGTGAACACCTATAAAGTAGTGTTTTCAGGTAGTAAATTGTACCAAAATCACACCACTAAATGAATTTGATAAGTATTGGATATACAATTAAAAACGATGATGCAAATCATTATTTTTATAAATGCTATGAGATAACTTAGATATATGAACTATTTGCATTAGCTGACTTAACTTAGCTGCCGTTTTAAACAGCCTGATAATGAAAGAAACAGTCGAATTTTCCTGGTAACATCTCAGGGAGGGTTCCTGCCACATAGCGGAGATCGGGTGCAGTTTGTTCAGCTCTGAGGCGGGTGCCTACCCGCCTCAGAGCTGAACAAGTGTTCTCTCCGATCCGCAGGCCATGGTTTATCATCGTCGGTCATCGCCGTCAAGGACGAGTCACGATCGCACACCCTGCATTCTACTTGAAACGTGTTGCAGGATACCCGTATCTCTCCACTAAGGGCTACAGTCTATATTACGTTGAAAATTGCAAAGACGCTCACCACCAGTAAAAAAAGCACTAATTAGTTATGCAAATAAGTTCTGTGAACATCGCATCCCACAATAAACGCGCGAAGAAACATCACCACACAGCGGAACGAATGTGTTGGAATAGAAGTGGTCTCTCTTAAAGGTAAAATTACTTGAAATCCTTACAAAATGGGAAAATAAACAAGATAAAGAAAAACTTAGTATGCAAGAGATAAACTCTCAATACGTCGAAGTCCAAACGTCAATCAATACAAAAACAAAACAAAATAACCGGAATTAGAGAAGCCTTTAGGTTTCTATACCTAATTACAAAAATGTTCTTTCGAATTGAATACACTAACTATAATAACTATATGGCAGGACTGACTGGGTTATGTTTTATGCAGACTTGCTATGAATCTTTTTATGTAGAATTCCTTATACTCTCCTAAGCATCCTAGGCCCCGGAGTGACTGCAATGTAGATTTTTATATTTTTTATTAAAAAGGTCTGATCAAATATAACCTACGCAGGAGTACTTGCTTATGCAGCTTGTAAAGAAAAAAAAAATCTTTTGTTGTATTAATGTTTCCATGTGATTTTGTTGCCTTTCCAAATTCGAATCGTCACAATGAAGTTTAGCAAACTGTTAACGCCTGGCTAGAGCACTTAAATGACTTTATGTTAGGTTTGCATACTTTGCAAGCCCCTAGGTAGCAGCGCGAGATGTCCTCCGCGCGCCCCTCTTAAACTTCGCTTAGAGGGGGGAAACACATACCTCACTCCCCTTAGTTTTGCAAGACATATTACATTAAGTCATTATATACTTTAAGTATATTATATACAGTATACATTAAGTCTGATTTGGTGGTGTCAAGTTATTATGTAATTTGTACGTATAACATCACCCAATCGGCGTTTGTCGAATCAATCAATCAAGCTGTCTCGAATGTACTTGTAGACCACAAAACAGTATAAAAATAAAACACCAAAAAAAAACTACCAGTTTTACCAGTCTCAGATAAGATAGGTAGGTACTTTTAGGATTCCGTAGTCAGGTCTCGGAACCTTTTGAGTTTCGTTGTGTCCGTTCGTCCTCAGCTCACCCTTCGAATGGTTAGTGCTAGAAATATGAAACTGCACGAATATGTGCTAGCACTAAAAAAATATTTATTTTTTCTCGCGTCTAGACCGTGGTGTGGGGTATCATTAGACAATCTTATAAATTAGGCTTACTTAGATTGCTAAGACGTTTTTCGATTAAAATATGTAGGTACATATTCTTTTGAGAGATTTTCAACTATAAAGTGCATTTTTTTTTTGTTAAAATAAAGTGAGCCCTCCAAAAATCTCCTAAAAGCTAAACAGCTAACTCGAAAATCTGAAATATTCATGATTGTAATCCATGTACAACTTTGAAGGAAAACTATTACGGCTTAGATAACTTTGTTAGTTCAGAAGTTGTAGAGGCCTCTACGGAATCCAATGTACGCGACGCTGACTCGGACTTGTCCGGTTTTTAAAGTTTGAACTTGTTATTGTTACTATATGCCTAATGCACCGTGTAGGGTCAGTATAAGATGTTAAAACATTCTTCTATATTAATGCGTGAAGGACGAGGGTTACCGGGTCACGAAAAAGAGCCAAATTGGAAACAATTCTCATAAGGAAAAATACACAGAATAGAGCTTCATATGCATGTATGTATGACGATCAGGATTCACGATACCACACGGTATAAAACCGCATGTTATCTTCAGTTCAAACATTCCAGCTGTAACAGCGATACGACAGCTACCTAAACTGGGCGCCTCCGCAATGTTGAACATATATTTTGTTTGCTTATCTTACTTATTGATTGTTACTGGTGAGTAATTTATTTAATTTTTTTCCATTATTTTAAATACACATGTTGCTTCCATTTTTAAATATTGTTATTTAAAAAAATAAACATTAAAGATTTAAAAGTATAGTCCATCGTCATCAGGAACAGTGTCCAAGCTGACGGTGGTCAAGGTACATCATCAGTATACGTGTACAGAAGTAATGCTGTCTGAATCAGGACCTTGAACTAGCCACACAATAGGAGTTTCTTATTTCTTATATATAAGTTAAGCTCCTTCACCTAATCGAGAACGTAAAAAAATTAACGATGCGAGTGTTACTGCCAAAAAAAAAAACAATTACATTTAGTAATTTTTATTACTATCGTTTCGTCTTTTATACCGCGTACATCGAAGCACTGGAGCAATTTGCTTGCGGCAGTCTATCACAAGCAATGGGGAGGGCTATGCTTGGGGTTTCACTGCGTGATCAAATCGGAAACGAGTAAATCCGTAGAAGATCGACAGTAACCGACATAGCCCGAAGAATCGCAACACTGTAGTGGCAGTGGGCCGGGCATGTTGCCCGTAGGACCGATGCCCAATGGGGCCCACGGGTTCTCGAGTGTCGACTAAGCACCGGAAGACGCAGCGTGGGTAGTCCCCCGACAAGGTGGACCAACGACCTGGTGAAGGTCGTGGGAAGCCGCTGGATGCGTGATGCGCAGGTCCGGTCGTCATGGAGATCCTTGGGGGACGCCTATGTCCAGCAGTTGGCATATTTCGGTTGAATTGATGATGATGATGGTTTACAACAATTTAAGTATCTTCAAAGCTAGAGTGAACAGGTTCTTAATAAACTATCGCGCTTTACCATCAAGCGGAATCGCGGTCAAGCACTAGTTTATAAATAATAGAAGAATTGTTACAGTGAATCTTTTTAGAAAAATATATTTAGTCTTCTGTAATATGTACTTAGATGTCAAACGATTGCTTTGGTATAACGGTTTTAAATATTGTAAAATACTGTATATGTACAGCTGTAATATTGTTATGTTGTAGTTGCTTGTCTTTGTGTATAACAAGGCAAATGAAATAATATATTTTGTATACGACTTTCAAGGGTGAGAAAATGATAACAGTTACTTTTTCTATGCAAACCAGTAGTCGCAATATAAACCTGAAATGTGACAACGATAGCGTGAAATATGTGTAATAAAGAGATTGACCCTGAGTGTTTGCCGGTCTTCATTACTATAGAATTCAGTGTCTACCACCGGCCTCTTTAGTACGAACGACAGCAAATCAAACTACCCGAAACTGTCAAATATTCCCATTCAACTTCCAGCCTTAATGCTGTAGCGATAAAATTGAAAATCTAATAAAGAAATAAGACAGATTGTAGTAGGTTGATGTGCTAAAAGATATTATAAAGTTGCGTCTATAATATGTAAAGAAAACCCTGTCAGATCCGTGATGGTATTGTTAGGTATCGATAACTGATTCTACTAAAGCCTACAAAGGCGAGCTAAACTTAAAATAAAATTCCCCTAAAAGTAAATATTATTTCACAAAAGGATGTAACTTAATACAAGTGCGGTAGGCAATACACGAGGGGGCGAAGGGGGGCAAGGCACGCGGCACACGTTGCGTTACTTTTAAAAAAATCCAAATTTTGGGGAAGTTGGAATTAATTCGCGAAAAAAACAATTATTTCAAAATTCATTAGTATTATTACTATGATAACTATGTAAACTTTCATATTTTATTTGGTCATGTATTTACCTAACCTTCATTATCCTTATGGGTCGGGCGGGGTTTTCTTTATATATTGTATACAGCTGTCAAAAAAGGAAATTATGATACCAAAGATATGTTGTTAAGTCTCATCTCCTGAAATTAATTTAATTATAAGTAAACAGTGCAGAGGAGCAGGATTTATGGACAGTTTTGATAGTGCAAGTAGGCCTATCGGATTACCATAATTATGATTCGCCGGATCAGTTTGTTCAAATAACAGATTCAAAAAATTGTAATTCGTCGATATCTCGGTACATACATACATTACTTTTTTTTTTCATAACAATGGTGCCGATTGCTGACTCTCTTCTTCACAAACTAAACTAATTTTAAGTTTCGCGCATCTTTTTATTTCTATTTCATTAAGAAAAAGATAGAAGATAACATAATTTAGTCCAGTCAAATTAAATTACTCCATAGAAAATTTACACACGATTAAAAACATGGTGAATAAAAATATGTCGATATACGTCAGGAGCGGACTAATTTGTCAGGACTAAATTAATGTTTATCTTCTATCTTTTTCAATGAAGTATGATATACTGAAGTAAAATTAAGTTTAGTTCGTGAACAAAGGAATCAGATCCACTGTCTCACTCAGGCAATCCTTATCGGTGACGCGAATGCCTAAAAAAACTGGTTTAGAAGCCACGCGTTTAGTCCGGGACTGCAGTTTCGAACAACATCAAAGAATATAACAATAAAAAATCGTAACTGTAACTGTATGATTGTAAAGATTTGAGTCTTAAATAGGGATGAATCCGAGGTATAAAAAAGTCCGTCTTATAAATAATAAAAAAAAAATTAAGACGCGTATTTTTATTTTGTCGAAATTACCAAAAACTACTGAGATATAGCTTATTAAAGTTACGGAGTGGGGGCTAATTACGTCACGCCGTGGTATTTTTTGTCATGTGATATTTCAAATCAATATATCTTCCTAGTATTTGAATGAAAGAAAAAATAAAAAATAACTGTTCCATATTTTTTATAAATCATCTAATGGACATTAAATTATTTTTTTAGGATACAACCCAATTGTAGTCACTAAGGAAATAATATCACGAGTGAAGCGAACGTCGATAAGAATACGCTTATTTTGTTTCTTTTCATTGATAAAGTTCTCAATTTTGAGATATAGTCCAAGAGCTGATGTGTTCACAATAATATTTGCTAATGGAATAATGTCTTGATTATGCTTCATTTATAAGAAGGCCTAAGGCTTTCTCATTAACGTTACTTATTTATTGACAGGTCCTTTCGTCCTTTTGTGCTTTTCTTCATAAAATCCTTTCTCTACCCTCTATAGTTAAAGTAAAGACAAGTAACCATTCTGACACTCAAAGTTGGTATACCAATACACATAAATGTGATTTTTATCCATCTTCTAATAAATGCAATAGAAAGAGTATGCCGCAGCTATTCCAACATTTTTTTTCTTTAAGTTCTATGTATACTCCTTTAAAAAAAAACGTTGCCCCACACGAGGAATTACTCCTGTATCGTGGGTGCGTTTACAATCATTTAAAGTCGCATACACAAACAGCCAGACTCAGAACAACTACCATACTGCCATACAAATATATGTTCCGTGCGGGAATCGAGCCCGCGGCATGCAGCTCAGCGATCGATCTCTCAGCTACTGTTCCAACCGTGTCTCCATATTACAGTATATCGTTGTATTATTCACATTATTACTATATGGATACACAATCATCATCTAACTGCTGATTTGGCTAAACTTCGATATTTTCCGTGAAGCGACTGCCGCCTAACCTTCAAAATCTGAAGGCGATATCAAAGCATTGCAGTTAGACCAATTGTTGGAATTTTGAGGGCTCCAACAACCCGTAATGTCTACCATTAGATATTCGTATGGCAACCGGGACCAACGGCTTAATGTGCTTTCCGAGGCACGACTAGACCAATACAAATTTTCAAATATTCATGCATACAAATATTTCCACTTCGCGGGGATCTAACCCGCGCCTCCTTAATAATAATACTGCAAAATCGACGCAGTGAGTTAATCTGCTTCACAATTATTTTCCCTGATTTGGCAATTTTGGTTTTACAAAGGGTCGTTCAACTACAAATGCGGGCACGCCGTTGCTAAAGAACAAATTTGAAGCCTGGGAGGAATCACAAGATACTCTTGGTATTTTTTTGTGATTTGTCCAAGGCCTTTGATTGCGTACATCATGATACTCTTATTAGGAAATTGTACCATTATGGTTTGAGGGACAGAGCTGGCGACCTTCTGACTTCTTATCTGAATAATCGAACTCAGAGGATTGATGTTAATGGCAAGAGATCTACAGTATCTGCGGCCTAAATACCAGGAACAAACACGATCTTGCTGTACATCACACTCGTTCTCGGTGGTAGGCCATAACACCGGCCGCCGGCAGAAGTTACCACCCACCAGACAAAGCCTTGCCGCCAAGCGATTTGTCGTGTTCCGGCATGATGTCTGGTGAAGCCGTACGGAGGACGGGTCTGAGCAGTTGTGTTGCGATGTCTGACGGGTACGATGCGCCAAATGTTGTTGTGTTGGGAGTTTGGTCGTGGAGGGTCTTCAGATCAATCTCCCTTTGGCGCAGCATCGTTGGTCGTGTTGTTGGGTTTAACATTGCATCACCTCGCTCAACTGCCGTCTTCCTTCCTATTCCTAAGTTTTTTTAAGTGAATGGGCTTAATAAACTAGTGTGCTTTACCAGCAATGTTTGCTTCACTGCTTACCATGAGGCGGGATTGTGGTCAAGCACTAGTTTATAATTATTAAAAATAAAGTCTCCACAGAGGAAGCCACTAGTTCATGGGTCTATGTATACACTTTTACAACAAAATTCCCATGGTCATTCGAAACTTACCCATTAAAAGATTTAAAAGCTGTATTAAGACCAAACTTTACAAAAAGGGGTTTTATAAAATCTCAGATTATTTAGAACATAATAAAGCTTAGGATTGAGCTGCTTGCTCTGCTAAGCAATGTCATTAAACAATATGCGTAATTACAATCAATTTACGTGATTTTAAAAAAACAGTGATTAAAATGTCATAATTACAAACAATTATGACATTTTAATCACTGTTTTTTTTTATTGATTGTTTTTTTTTATTGTTATGCACAAAGCAAACACATTATTATTGTAAAAAAAAAAGACGAAAACGATGATCCCTGAGTTTGTTTCGGCTTTTCTTCTCAGAGGTAGTCAGTTAGGAAATACCGGCTCCATCTAGTTTAAAAAAATATGACTTATAAAAGTGATCAGTGATCCCACTTGCATAATAAACGATTTCATTTCATTTGAGATTTATTTTTATTTTTTTTTCTTATTCATTTTGGCTCCAAAGGAATTTGGATGTACAGAATAATCTTCTTTCTTTCCTTTCCAGACGTTGTACGATGCAAGCCTGATTACTTGTTCAACCTTGAAGCAGATGGCTGGCTCAAACTGCACACGACGCCCGAAATTTGGGAAGAAGCGTTCGTAAGATGTCATGATGAAGGTAAAATTAGCTGTTGCTCTTCAGTTTGACCGTGCGACCAGCTATGTTTTAGCGTTTGGTGTCGCTCGTTTTGCTCATCATTAACCTTTTTATCGTCCCTGGACACAGGTATCTTCTCAGAGAGAGAAGGATTGAGCGTAATCACCTCGCTTGCTCAATGCGGAATTGGCGATTTCAGAGTTAAAGTCCAGGTTTCCTCAAGATGTTTTCCTTCACCTTTCGATCATGTATAATGTAGGTATTTATGTTATTGTGTCATGTTACAGGCGCGGTGTTGGCGTCGCCGCTCAATAAAAAACTAGTAAATGCGCTTCACTCACAGATGGCACAACATGATGTAAATGGTCACATTTTCCTGGGAACCCATGATTTTTATTCTAAAGGAGACTATGTATCTGTAGAAGGTCAGTCATAGTTTTGTTAGTTAACTTCAAACTCTCATTTAGTAATATTAATGTTATTTTGAACGACTGAATGATAAAAATAATTAATGTGTCCGTTACCTACTAAAGACACATTTGCTAGTAGTATACTTTGTAGATATAGCGTACATCGTGTCCAAATATTGTAAAAATTAGTGCAGAATATATGTCTAATTTATTATTTTCTTTAGAACATCTCGCACCAACCAATGTACTACACAAGGTGACTCACATCAACTCTGCGATTAGTTCACATTACTTTAATGTTTTTGTCGTTTTCATTCCAGGAGTACCATTGTCCGACATGGAAATAAAATGGGGTTCGCGTGTTGACGCAGCCAATACAGGAGACTGTCTCACTATGACCGTTGATGGACACGCGTACTACTCATCATGCAAGGAACCGTTACCTTTCATATGCTACAGGAAACTCGACAATCGCACGATGAACGAATGCGGCACGTTTGATGATGGTAAGCGCATTATCTAGCCTAGCAGAAATTGTTTATGTTGAATATCACTTGTTGTTTTAAAGATTAAGTTAAAACTACTGAACAATATCGCATTTTTACCTCTCTGGATAACTAATATGCATTTGATCACACAATATTAATAATGTAGTTGTAAATAGTAAAGTTTATACAATAAAAAAGCATTACTGAACACGCATTCGTAGTCTTCCCTACCATATTCACAACAGTATATTAAGTATTACATATTATTTTATAGATATAGTCTGTTATAGGTACCTACATGTAATAATTATTTGATAAGGTTTATTAAACATAGTATCATATTACAATTATTATTTACTAGCGGCCGCACGCGACTGCGTTCGCGTGGAGTTAGTCATGTGAACCCCAAAAGAGTAAATTTCTATAGATGATACATTGTTACACTTCTAGATCATAATTAAGCATACATTTCAAATTTGATATGCTGCGCTCCTATTGGTCGCAGCGTGATGTTATATAGCCTAAAGCCTTCCTGGATTGATGGGTTATCCAACGCAACAAGAACTTTTCAAATCGGACCAGGAGTTGAGATTAGTGCGTTCAAACAAACAAGTCAAGGAAGTCGCTGGTATCCGCTAGTGTGTCATAATTTGTCT
The DNA here is from genome assembly GCA_037179545.1 of Sesamia inferens. Classification (NCBI taxonomy): domain Eukaryota; kingdom Metazoa; phylum Arthropoda; class Insecta; order Lepidoptera; family Noctuidae; genus Sesamia; species Sesamia inferens. The sequence continues at coordinate 33,330,420 of CM073926.1, read as the reverse complement.
CAGTAACATATATTGTTTGTAAGATTTCCTTTAACATATATAATTTAAAAAAAAATTGCTGCATGCATGCTACATACTTTTTTTTTAATATTACAGAATATCATTTGAATCAGCGAACAGGCAGTTGTTATAAGGTCCACCTCGACAGACAAACCTGGACCCGTGCGTACAGGATATGCTCATCTGAGGGCGGTCACCTGGTCATCCTGGACGACGAAGAAGAGGCTAACATCATCAAGGACATGTTCCCTCCTAAGTCTGAACAGTGGGAAAGATTTCATATAGGTATAAGCACCTGGGGCAAGGAACGCGTTTGGACCACCATTCACGGTAAGAGATAAGACGCTGCACTGCCCTTTACTTATCCAGGCTCTTTTGGCTGCGTAACTGTAACGTTTGCCTCCTTAATTTTGATTGGATCCGTAGCTGTAATGTTTGGTTCCATAGCTGTAACGCGGTTTTTTTTTAATAATTATAAACTAGCGCTTGACCGCAATCCCGCCTGATGGTAAGCAGTGATGCGATCGTTGATGGTAAAGTGCGCTAGTTTATTAAGAGCCTATTCACTCAGAAAAACTGAGCAAATAGGAAGGAAGATGGTAGTTGAGCGAGGTAATACAATGTTAAACCCTACAGCACGACCAACGATGCTGCGCCAAAGGGATATTGATCTGAATACCCTCCACGACCAAACTCCCAACACAACAACATTAGGCGCATCGTACCCGGCCCACATCGCAACACAACTGCTCAGACCCGTCCTCCGTACGGAACAGACATCATGCCGGAACACGACAAATCGCTTGGCGGCAAGGCTTTGTCTGGTGGGTGGTAACTTCTGCCGGCGGCCGATGTTATGGCCTACCACCGAGAAAAATTTTGTTTCGGCACAGAACATAATTGTTATATTTATCTCGTTCATTGATAGTAAATCAACTATATATGTTTTTCTTGTTTTCAGGCGAGAGATTAGAATACGTGTACAACAAGTGGAATCCCGGACAACCTGATAATGATAAGGGCGTCCAGAACCGAGGGGGTATCTATAAGAACGGAAAGTTGGACGATGTCAGTTCAGCAGGAGGAAAACTGATGTTTGTTTGTGAAAAATCTCCAAAATTGAAAACGTTTGAAACCTTACCACCGTGCGCGGAGAAATTAATGAGATTGTGTAATGTTTGCAATGAATCACAGTTAACTAAAGCGGGAACTGAATGAAGTAGGTACTCATTAACATGATATCAAACGAGGTAGATGTATTTCTCTGCAACCTGATAAAGTTCACAGGAGTAGCATTGAAGTACCATAGAAAATGTTGACAAGTAATTTTAAGTTTATAAACATTTTTATTGGTATTTTTTTTTCTTAACATTGGTAGGTAGTAAATGTAAGTCAGATCTTATTGTTAGTAACATCGCATGTGTGTTATGGTGTTATTTACGAAATTTTACATGAATAAACAACAAAAAAAAAATCGTTTTACTGAAGTGTTATTTTGGGTCTTTCTTCATGATCGTTAAAATAATCCCGTATACAATTGGAAACTTAGTTTCTTTTCTCTAATCTTTGTTGTTATTAGCTTATTAGACATTCGCAATTGTGCTGTCTGGTTGTTTGTCTATGTAGTTTAAATGTTTGTAAACGCGCCCACGATACAGGAGAAATTCATAGTGTGGAATGGCAACATTTAAAAAAATATATCATAACAGCTGTCTTATACCAGGTTGTCACATGAACCGTGACAAATAGACAATTGAAATTTTCACAGACGATGTGTTTCTGTTGCCGCTCTAACAACAAATACCTACTAAAAAGAGAATATTTATTTTTCTATTCAAATCAATTCAAAATACCTATTTATTTGCCAAAAAATACATTGTTCGACAAGGGAAGATCTTAAAACCTAGAAGTTACTTGTATTCCGCCTGCAAGCAGGCAAAAATGAACTTGAAGATGACAGATCAGAATATAAAAATCGTCAAAAAATCAAAAATAGGACAATAACATGAAAAAAAAAAAAAATGTCAACACTCAAAATCTAAAATTTCATTCAATTAAATTTAAGTATACGTTAATAACTGCTATTAAAAAAGTCAATATCATTCAAACAATATGAATGTCAAATACCAAGTTTAAAAAAATGTGTGCGTGTACTAGGTAAGGTAAATTTTTTTCCAACGCCGATAAAGAAGTTTCACTTCAATAAAATAACATTAATAAAGATTAAAACTTAGCATCCCCAATAGGGGGATGGTCCACGACTAAATACAACACCAAAGAGGTATGGCAGCTTTCCATACATCATTTTAGTTAATACATAAAGTAAGCGTCTATGTATGAAATATACCTTGTTTGAAAGAGCATGTATTACTGTTTCAAAAGAAAAAAAAAAATCGCTATTTTAGGAGGCCGAGTTTTTGACTTATTATGCTTAGAAGTTTTGTAGGTTATGTTATTATTGGTCAATGTTTTGTCCGTTGTATCATTAAACAATCTTTTATTAGTATTCTTAAATTGAAATAGCTAGGTGGCAGAATGATAATTACTCCAAGTAGTTAAGATTATTAATGATTTAACAGGTTAAGCAACTTGGGATATGTGTCCAACGAGGACGATAGATAGAAAAGGCTGTTGAGTGGAGATTATGAGATATCAGTGATCAAATATCATTTAAACTAATATATGTAGGTATATTACGGGATTCTTTGTGATGGTAGACGTTTTCGCATGTGATATTGCGTCACAGAGAGGCAATATCACAGTCCATAAACAGTCCGAGTCGTATAATTACAAGCGAAAACAGAAGTCCTCAGGCAATCCGGGTCAAAAACAATAAAGAAAACAGGAAAGCAGCGAAAACGGCGAAAACACACAGAACACACATTAGCGCGAACTATGATTTTTTTGGTTGAAAACCGTTCAAAACAAAACGAAACGTCACATTATTTTTTTTACAGCTCTGGATGTTTTGGAAGTGTTTTTAGCCAGCACCCATCCAATTTATCTGTTAAAAAGAGTTTTTGACTCAGTACTTGATTCATTAATCAGCATGAAATGTACTAGACATAATCGTAAACAATTTAAATCTTAAATCTACAGAAAATATTAGAGATTTTACATTGCAAACAATAATAATTTAGTCTGGCAACCTTTTATAATAAAAAATGGCCACTCCGGAAAAGCAATTTACATAATATCTATTTTTAATTAATTACTTTATAACCCGGCTTTAACTAAATATGAAAAAGTTATCGAAAATCATATTAAAATATTTTATATTTTTTGGTTGTTACGAGTTTTTAAGACGCTCTTAAAACCTTGAACTAAAAATCTGCCATACCTCTTTAAAACTAAACTAACCTAAAGATACAGCCTGTATGTCCCAACAATAGGGATGTATCCAAGGTATGAAAATCAAAAAAATAATTAGTCCGTCTTATAGATAATAAAAAAAATTAAGGCCCGTATTTTTCATTTTGTCGAAATTACCAAAAACTACTGAGATATAGCGTATTAAAATTACGGAGTGGGGGCTAATTACGACACGCCGTTGTATATTTTGTAGCACGGCGTGACGTCATGCGACATTTCAAATCAATATATCTTCCTAAGTATTTGAATGAGAGAAAAAATAAAAAATACGTGTTCAATATTTTTTATAAATCTATCTGATGGACATTAAATTATTTTTTAGGATACAACCCAATTGCACGCGCCAGCACCAGGTGAGTCAGTGTGGAATGCGAAATGCGGGATGCGGGATGCGGAATCCCCCGGGGCCAGAATGTTGGGCTCTTCATACCGATTCCGAAGAGCCCAAACTCGGCTAGTCTAGGACCTCTGGATCCCGAGGAATTTTGTCAGAATTTTGAAATTTCCAGCCTTTTCCGAGATATCCGGGATTTTAGGTAGGGATATGGGGAAGGACTTCGAGGTGGGTAAATATAGTAAAAAAAAGATGGCGCGTAACGGAAAAATGTGATGGTAAATTTTTTTCCAACGCCGATAAAGAAGTTTCACTTCAAAAAGAAACAATTAACCATATAAATGAAAGTTGCCATCATTTAACAACTACATATGTCTATGTTCTATAAATTCCTTGAGGCTATAAAAGCAATTATTTTGTAAACACGCTGTCAATTTCATTTTAATAACATTACATTGCAATAATTTCAATTTATTAGGAATTTTATTATAAATCAATATACACATATTAAACATATTTTTCTTATAATATCTTTACGAGCAGGTGGCTGATATAGTAAGTTGCGAAACTTAGCCCTTTTTTGTCGTGGCACAACTTCAATATGCTGCCTAAAGTAATGTACATATGTGTTTCTTAGAGAAAACGCAGATGTCCCTTATGTACCTACATACAGGGAAGTGGAAGAATATTACTCTTTTTAAATAGAGGTTTACAACTATTTAAAAACCAAGCTTTATTTATGACCCGTATGCAGCATTTCTGGAGCTTGAATACTCTGTCGATATCGGTCGAATTATCCCACATGATAAGTAAGCCGCAAGAGACGCTTCATGTGAAGAGGTATTCATGTGGGAATCCGAATCAAACCTGGCCCTTTAATTAAAGCTAAACACTAATTATCTATTGCATGATTGTAACGAGAAGAATCTATGTAAAGTTTAGGTCTCTTCGATCATCCATGTACATTGTGGCAGCAACAAGTGGACTGTATTTAGGATAGCAATATGTTAGAAATTATAAGTAAATATATGACAGAATGATTCCTTCGGATTATATCTCCCAGATTAAAGTGCTTGTGTTACTTTAAATACTTAAATTTGGTGACCGAAAAGACTCGTGCCATGACTCGCTAACTTGAAATGTGTGCGTTCGCGCAGCGGAATGTTGTTGAATTTAAAGATTTTAGATATGCAGATATTTAGTGTATGACATCGTATAATTGTGTATGGTAAAATAAAATTTGTGCACGCAGCCATTCTGGAGAAATTCACCAAAAACTGATTCCGCTGGGCGAACGTTGTCCTGGCGGAACTTTTTTTAATCCATTGACTTTAGAAAAAAGAGATGTGTCCAAAAATTAGTGTGTATTTGTGTGTAATTGTGTATGTATGAATAAAATTTGTGCATGCATGAACTTCGGAGATATTCAAGTTTCCGCTGCGCGAACGTTTGGCCATTAGCTAGTTTTCATATAAAGCGCTTACATAGAGAGCTGTAGATTTTTACATACTTTGTTTTGAATTTGTGTATACTTGTTTAAAAACAGATTTAGAAAAAATCGTAAGGCTTAAAAGATAAAAATATAAACGTAAAATACGCTTATTTGGTCTTAGTTCTTAAAGTATGCACTTTGGGGTCTAGATTTTCACGTTTATACAAACCTTGTAAGTGTCTGCAATATATTTCCAAGTATCAATGATGTTCCTTTAGTAATTGGGTTGTATCCCAAAAAATAATTTAATGTCCATCAGATAGATTTATAAAAAATATTAAACACGTATTTTTTATTTTTTCTCTTATTCAAATACTTAGGAAGATATATTGATTTGAAATGTCGCATGACGTCACACCGTGCTACAAAATATACAACGGCGTGCCGAAATTACCCCCCACTCCGTAACTTTAATACGCTATATCTCAGTAAGTTTTGGTAATTTCGACAAATTGAAAAATACGGGTTTTAATTTTTTTTTATTATCTATAAGACGGACTAATTATTTTTTTGATTTTCATACCTTGGATACATTCCTATTAAAGAGTTATAGGACAATTTACCATGACATAATCACTGTTTACAAAGCAGTCAAATATCACGACATTCTAAAGGAATTGCATGGTAAAATGTATGCCAATAATTAGTGTAATCATTCAACTATTCACAAGCAAAATTTCATGTCATTAAATTCAGTAATTAAAGAAATACAATTATAATACTGACGAAGCATCGAAAACCTACATAACCCGACCAAGTTCGGATAGCTATAAAAAAGCGGCCGTGCAATATATTTAGGTAACATCCCAAAATTTACAGTATAATACCGGTATTGAATTGGTATAGGTGATAACACAATTGTTTCGATATAATATAAAGGTCATTTATTTTTTTTTGTACACCTATTTTTTTAAATGTATTTGACTATGACACAGTAGGTACAATTTACGTAGTTATTTTGTTTATGTATGCGCTTGAGACTTGAAATATAATCTAGATATATTAATTTAGGGCAAATAAAATTGATACAGCTAATTTCTATTGAAGATTTCACGCATCAGGATTCTTACTATAGACCCCTCAGGGATATTAAATAATTACCACAAGTAAGTACTACTGTTTAGGTAAATATTTATCATATTGTAGCTTCTAACACTTTTTAACCAATGCACTAGACGGGCGTTCCCCTTTGCAAATTTAGTGGATCAAACAATCTAATAACTTAAAAAAAACGAGTGTGCTTATGACCACACGACTGAAGTGAAACTTCTTTCGCTCCATCTGTATGTATATATATGTCGGAGATCGTCGATATAATTGTAATAGAATTTGCTGATTTGATTTACGTAGTAGAGGGGCGAACGCTTGTGACGTTATTTTGTGATGGCGTCACATGGACAGAGTCGCTTTGGAAAGTGGGGTTCGTCGAACGGCCACTTTGCATCGAGACGCGGACCAAGGCACTCCTCCGAACCGAAACTGTCGGTTTGCCTATTCAAATTGTTATTATGAAGATTGGAGGGTATATCTACACGTCGTGCTTCAATTCAAAACTCACCTACGAAATGGAACCTGTACCACCATGCCAAGATGCTGTCGACCCTACCGCTCTGCCGTCGCTGTCTCCGACATCAGAAGTTGGATAAAGAACTACACTGCTCACAATCTCGTTATAAATCAAGGAACAGAATAACGTGAGGCTGGAAGTGAACGTCACGTTACGAGGTGCGCTCAATTGCTGACGCAGAAGTGATCGCTCCGCGTGATAGTGCGCTGCAGGAGTCCGCTGCAGGCGTGCACGTGCGGCTGGACCCGGCGCTGTCGCGACAGTGCTGGCTGTTGCTTGGCGAACGAGGTGCGCTTGCGTAGCGCGCTTCTAGCTGCTTAGTGAATCACATCAATGGCGTGTGGCGCGGAGTGACAGCTGCTTGCGCTTTGTGGAACGCCCAAGGTTTCGGACTTGAGCCTCTGCTCTGCAGGCGATGAAAAGATTTCAGGGCAGCATCTACTCTGCAGGCGATGAGAAGGTTTCAAAATACCCAGAATGTTTGTGGTAACGTAATGGGATTTTGTGAGGGCTCAGAGATGTCTGGTGTGCAACGGTTTATAACTGCCAAGTGGCAGGTGTTTGTGGGGAAATTGCCATAATCCGGTGAGTCGTACTATTTTTATTTTGATTCCGTGGCCGAATGTTCTCTTGTCAAGCAATCTGTAATTTCATTGGTGTATGTACACACGCGCCAGTATATATACAGTGTACAAGGTTGTGCCAGTGTATTGTGTACTGAACAATTTCTTTGCGACATGATAATAAGATTTATTTGCAAATTTTATTTCTTGTACTACCCGCATTGTTTGTAATAATGGACTGAGAAATTTTAAATCAGGGTTTTAAAATTATGTCTGGTTTGTCTTTAATTCAAAACTAAAGTTCACTGTGGCCTATAGATACAAGCTCTCTTGAGCTTCTGATAGTATTTGTGGCTAGACTATTAAATCTTCTCAAGAGAACAAACGGTAACGAACATAGAAATGAGTGCTATTTACGAAAAATGTTAATTTGATAGAAATGAGCTAAAGTAATGAAATTTAATATTGGTGAGTTGTTTGATGGCGATAATGGCGATCGTTACCTATTGAAATCGTTGATTGGAAACAGAACTTATAAGTACCCCACGATCGCATAGGTACGAAAGATTTTTCCAAGTAATTTTATTTATTTTATTTTATTTATTAAGGAAAACCAACAATTACACACTACATAGTTAAAAATGGCTTATAAATAGGTATATCAGTGCGTAACCAACTACGTTATCCACATATTACATATTCGAATAGAAGAGCACGAGTACAACATTACTAATTAAACTTAAAAATGAACAAATCTTATAATACTAATGTACATATATATATATATATACATACACATATACATACGGGACACGGTTAATCCTCCGCTCCCTCGATCATCTTAAGAAGTTCAATGCGAATTTTATTAGCTGACAATGAAAATAAATCTAATTCTGAAAAAAGAGTATTATAATTTTTTGCTAAACGTCGTAAAGGTGCGCGGACACCCGCGTTGGTGCGACAAGAAGACACTGCAAATAACGGGCAACCACGCACCCCACGCCGCACAACAGTTCTAGGTACTATATAGCACAATTTGTTTGTCAGATCTGAGCAATCATATTTGTTATTACACAGGTCATAAAGAAACTTAGTTTCCAAAAAAGTGCGTCTATCACTTAAAGTAGTTAATTTATAATATTTCAATAAATTAACGTAGGATGTTTTTTTTCGGAAGCAACGATAATGTGTGGCTTTAAGGAATTTACGTTGAACGATTTCTAGGTTGTCTATGTATTTTTTGTACAGGGGGTTCCATACCATTACAGCATACTCCAACTGTGATCTCACTAAAGATTTGTATAAATGAATGTACGTGCGAGTACGTTTAAAATCGGTCATGCATCTCATCACAAATCCATACATGCGAAACGCATTACTAATAATGTTATCAATGTGTTGGTCCAGGTGAAGTTTACTATCCAAAAGTACCCCAAGGTCTCTGATTACAGGAACTCTATGCAATGGGGCGTTATTTAGGTTGTATGTGTGAGTTACACTATTTTTATTTTTGGTGAATGTTATAGACGAGCATTTAAGGATGTTTAACTTTAGCTTATTTTTGATACAATATGCCGAGAATCTATCCAAATCGTCTTGGAATAAAGAACAATCGTTTTTATTTTGAATTTTTCTAAATATTTTAAGGTCATCGGCATACAGTAAAAATTTTGAATATCTGAAACATTGATTTAAGTCATTAATGAAAAGAACAAATAGGAGAGGGCCTAAAATTGAACCCTGGGGCACGCCGGACGTGACATGTATGGATGTGGATTCAAAGCCTTTGATGACCACTTTCTGGGTTCTATTAGTAACGTATGATACAAACCAGCGTAATAAATCACCTCGTATACCATTGAAAGCTATTTTTGTCAAAAGCAGCTCATGGTCCACCTTGTTAAAAGCTTTCTGGAAGTCTGTATAAACAGCATCTATTTGCACTTGGTGATCCATGTTATTGAATAAAAAATCTGTGAAAACCAATAGATTTGTTATAGTGGACCTTTTTTGAACAAATCCATGCTGCTGCTTAAGTATCAAGTTGTGTAAAATAGGATAAAGTTCGTTGTGAACCAGTCTTTCAAAGAGCTTCGACAAAGCGGACAAAATGGAGATAGGGCGGTAGTTCTCAATATTATGTTTAGAACCTGATTTATGAACGGGCGTAATGTTAGCACTTTTCCATATTTCAGGAAATGAACCTTCTGAAATACATTTATTATAAATAATATGGAGGGGTGTACATATAGAATCTGCCGTTTTTGTAAGATAAAGCGGATGTATACCATCAGGCCCTGAACCCTTCGTAGTATCAAGTGATTTTAATGCTTTAAGAATTTTTTCATAACTAAAGGTAACACTGTTAATGAGAATACTATTTTCATTGAATTCTTGCGGAGGTAACCAATTATTTACATTCAAGGTAGAAAATTCGTAAACTGAGTGAAAAAATTCTGAAAATAAATTACAAATCTCAGTGGAATTACTCGAGCTACGATTCTTATAAGACATTGTTGAAGGTATGCTAGTATCTGCTTTACGATTAGAGATGTAACTCCATAAGTATTTAACATTTTTAGTAATATTTTCTTCGACTGAATCAATATACTTATTGTAACAGATTTTACACTCTACTTGAAATCTCTGCCTTAATTTAGAAAATTGTTCATAGTCTGAAATGTTACCATATACCTTCCATTTAATCCAAGCTCTATTCTTGTTCCTGAAAAAACGTGATAAGGACTTAGAGAACCATACGGGGAATTTTGACGAGCGCATGGATGCTTTAGGTGTATGGTCTTTTATAGTTTGGTAAATAATATCATAGAAAATATTTACTGAATCGCCAGCTGACATGTGGTTTAGAACACTGACCCAATCTATTTTATTCAAGTCCTGGTTAATTAATTCGTATTCTGCTTGGTAAAAATTATATTTAGTTATCTTCGCTCGTGTAAATGTTAATTCAGATTTATAACAAAACGTACATCTTAAAGGAGGGTGATAATTATCTATGGGTAGTAGTATTGAGGATGGAGAGCCTACATGGCAATCATCATTACTAATTATTAAATCTAGAATACGTCCTTTAGCGTTTTTCAAGTTATTAAATTGAAAAGCATTGAGTACTGACATAAATTTATCCAGGTGTCTACAAATAGATGAGTTACCATTACAGTTCAGTGCTTCAGATGTGTTCTTATCAATCGGTAACCATTCAATATTAGGTAGATTATAGTCGCCAAATAAATAAAATTTACTGGAACCTAACATGTCTAGTGTATTATGTAGATTTTCGAAGTGAGAAAGATAAGTCTCTTCAGAAGAATTTGGCGGAATATATGTCGCAGCAATGTGGTATTTCTCGTGACAGTGACTGGTAATTTGCAGTAGAATGTGCTCAATATGGGGATTTGTAGAATACGGTATGCACACTGCATTCAGCTTCTTTCGAACAGCCACAAGAACTCCGCCACCTTCCTTTTTATTTGTAGCAATGCGATCACGATCACATCTAAAGACCACATAACGCTCGTCAATATATTCATGGTCAAATATAGATGCAGTAAGCCAGGTCTCAATTAGAATAATTATATCATAACAGTTGCTTAAAATATTCATGTATAAGATATTGAGTTTCGTTCGTATTCCCCTGCAGTTCTGATAATAGACTGTTAAGTCATCTAACATTATGAAAATATTGATTTATGAAAGTATATTCCAAATACATAAATAGATGCGTAACTTCCGAAAAGAGTATGAAAGCATCCCCATAATTACACTTAAGTGGTAAGAAATATAAAAGTAGTGAATAGTGCAATAACAAATACTTCAGTACCCACGAATGAATAAAGGCCCAAGACATGACAATAATAAACCTAACAACATTAATAATCACCGTCTTTATACATAAATTATAAGTTTCTATACCATTGTGTAGAACGTAAATAAAATTAAAAGCTTTAAAAATCAAGTTACTGTAACTGTGACTTATAATTTTCAGACTGTTGATCATTCCTGCCGATGATAGGGCGAGTACCAGGCTTAATCTTTTTGATATCTTCTGACGATCGTATTGCCATCGCTGAAGAGGCATCAGTTTCACGAACGAGAATAGTAGCGTGTTTGACCCATATGTACTTAAAGTTGAACTTTTTGGCCGCATCTCGGGCTTCACGAAATAATAGCTTCTTTTTTAATGTCAAATGTTCATGCATGTAGATACGTTGCATGTTTCCCGAAAATCCCAGCTGGTCAGTATTGATGCCCTTTGCCAATCGGAATGAACTTAGTAAATTATCCCTTAGTATGCGGGAGCTTAACTTTACAATAATATTTTTCGGTTTGTTATTCTCTTGGTGCGCGTGTGGGACGCGATGTATGGCAATGATATCTTTTTGAGTCAGCGAACAACTTATCTTGGACCCGATATTCCCCATTAGTGCAATCAAATTTTCATTGCGCTTTTCGGGTACATTGCATAATTCCAGATTACAACATCTCGCCTGTTGCTCCAACGAGTCGATTTTTGACTCCAAAGCGGCCAGGCCATTGTTTACAATATCAGCGTGTGCTGTTTGTGTACGAATAGAGGCAATTTCACTCTTCAACCCTGCCTGTTCGTCTGTAGCATGTTGTAACGAGGCTTTCAATAGCGACATGTCCCCCATTGCAACCCTATGGTTAGCATCTAAATCAGATACCCGCTTCTCCAAGGATGAGTGGTCAGCTCGGAGAGAAGTAAGCTCTGTTTTAATCTCCGATGTCAATAGATTTATGGAAGCAAGGTCAGATTGAATTTTAGTGACGTTAGCTGATATTTTATTTATGGCCCCATCCAGGTCACCCCGGAATAAATCGAGCTTTTTGTTTAACTCAATCGAAAGCGCCTTAATAGCCTCAGTAATCTCGGATTCAGGTTGCTTCCGTTTACGTTGCGTCACATTTTCCGTGGCAACCCCGGCATTCGCTAGATCCGTATCCGAGTGGCATTTAGGTGGTGAGCGTAGCATAATGGCAGTATACAATAACAGATATTATATGACCCCAAAGATAGTAGTCAGGTAATTTGAATCGAGCGACTCACGTATCGGTGGTCAAGCGGCCAGTGAGTCGGACTGCGACAACTGTGCACGGCGTGTCGAGGGATCGAGCCCCGCCAAAAGCCACACTTTTTCTAAGTTTATTGAAATTTGTTAGTTATCTCACCCACTGACCGATGAGCGAGACGGCGCAATACAGGATTAATGATGGCGTCGGTCGTATATGGGCACCTCCACAAGGCAGTAAGAGAGGCACCGAGTTTAATACAAAAATTAAAATTAAGAAACAAAAATTAGGAAAAATGAAATAAAAGAATAAGAACTACGAACGTGCACTCGTGACAAACTCCAAAGAATGAATGAAAATGTAATGTCTGCTGAGTTAGATTTTCATAATGTAGAAGATGGCGAGGAGGGTGCCTCCGCCAGCAAATAGAACACGTATCTTGGCTATGTGGTCGCGCTGCACGCACTAGTCTGTAGTCGTAACTGCAACCCAGTGAGGGGTTGTTCAGAGCGCGATGGGCAGCTAGTGGTGTGGCGGGGACACTAGTAGGTATGGTCGCACTGCATGCACTAGTCTGTAGTCGTAACTGCAACTCAGTGAGGAGTTGTTCAGGGGGCGATGGGCAGCTAGTGATGTGGCGGGGACTCTGGTAGATATGGTCGCACTGCATGCACTAGTCTGTAGTCGTAACTGCAACTCAGTGAGGAGTTGTTCAGGGGGCGATGGGCAGCTAGTGATGTGGCGGGGACCTGGGTCTCAGAGGAGACTATTAGTTGTATGGTCATGTGTTGACCTGGGAGTCGTGGACTCTAGAGTCGGTCGTATCACAAGAGGTGATGACGATATGGGTGTCAACTATGAGTTGTCACTTGCTACTGTGGTAGCGAACCATGGTGTGTTTTCTTTTGATGATTATGATTTTGATTTGATAATTATGAGGCTTGAAGGAACCTTTTGTTTTCTTTTTGAAATTTGATAATTATGAGGCTTGAAGGAAGGAAGCTTTTGTGTTCAAGTTGTTAAAATAATTAAGTTTGGTTGGTTTTCTAATAGTCATTGTAATTAAACGTGACGTGTGACGGTCAGGTTGGCCGAGTTCTCAAAAATGCTTCAAAGTAGGTTTTCTGTGTTTTTTTTTTTAATTTGTTACAGACGTGCACGAGGACGTGCAACGGGAAATATCGAAGTTTGGCCGGAATCCGTGGTTGGCTTGGTGCACCGGATCCCGGACTCCGGGGCTGAGGGAGCTTCGGATGCGACTGGGATTGGCGTTGGGATGATGATGATGATGATGCACGAGGACGTGCAAATCGTCAGGCTGGCCGTGTCGGAGATCGTCGATATAATTGTAATAGAAGTTGCTGATTTGATTTACGTAGTAGAGGGGCGAACGCTTGTGACGTTATTTTGTGATGGCGTCACATGGACAGAGTCGCTTTGGAAAGTGGGGTTCGTCGAACGGTCACTTTGCATCGAGACGCGGACCAAGGCACTCCTCCGAACCGAAACTGTCGGTTTGCCTATTCAAATTGTTATTATGAAGATTGGAGGGTATATCTACACGTCGTGCTTCAATTCAAAACTCACCTACGAAATGGAACCTGTACCACCATACCAAGATGCTGTCGACCCTACCGCTCTGCCGTCGCTGTCTCCGACATATATATACGTGTGTACAATATATACATGTATACACATATACATATATTAATTTTCTCTAAAAATTTAAATTTATTTCTTGGTTTCATTGGTAAATTAATATTTTTGCATAGATCTTCTATTTTTATTGAAAAAAATAAAAACTCGTTGTAGACCTTGTAGTACCAAGCTCGCGCCACGGGCGCCTCTATGCTTATATCCCCCACTTAACTTCCGTTCGCCTTGCCCGATCACTTTTCGTAACGCTTACGTCACGCTTTCGCCAGCTTACTCCCCAATAGGGGAACGGTCAATAAAGTAAAATACAATTGCTTAAATTAAAGAGTAAAAGGAATAAATAATTACTAATAATTTAAATCTACGCCACCAATAGGGGTGGCGGTCAAAAGACTCACAACTAGAATTAAAATTATGCGTCCCAATAGGGGGACGATAACAGCACAACACACACAATTCCTGACCTAACTAACCTATAAGACACGGCCTGCTCGCCAACGATTGAGTGCGCAGCACCAGGTGAGTCAGTGGGATAGGGCAAGACGGGGGGGGGGGGGGGGGGGGGGGGAAGTGGATTCTCTCGGCGCCAAAAGGTCGGGCTCTTCCTCCTGATTCAGGGGACCCCAAACTCGTAGTCCACGACCTCTGGTTCTGAGATAATCCACGGGGGGGTGAGGTAACTAAAGGGGGTCGGGAGGGGGGGATAGGTTTCGTGGGGATGCGGGGGGAGTGGATTCCCTCGGGGCCAAAATATGCAGAATTATTTTGATTGAAGCGGTACGCTTAAGGCTAGTCCTTTGGTTAAATAGTCTAACAGAACGTTACTCAAAACTCAAGTTTTACTTACTAGTTTTAAGTAATACTTGAGCATTACTATTGTAGTTATGAATTGATCAAAAATATTCTAGTGTGAAACAATAGACAACGCGCTGCGCGCAACGAGCGTTAGGCGGCTTCCCGCTTGAAACAGTACTTCTATCCTTGAAGAAAAGAGAGGGCAATATGTTTTCATTAGCCGCGGCCCGCGCGTACACATTTGCTGTTGTACTTGAACCTGATTAATATATCTAGATTATATCTCAAGTCTCAAGCGCATACTTAAATAAAATAACTACGTAATTAGTACCTACTTTGTCATAGTCAAATACATTTAAAAAAATAGGTGTACAAAAATAAATGACCTTTATATTATATCGAAACAAATGTGTTATCACCTATACCAATTCAATACCGGTATTATACTGTAAATTTTGGGATGTTACCTAAATATATTGCACGGCCGCTTTTTTATAGCTATCCGAACTTGGTCGGGTTATGTAGGTTTTCGATGCTTCGTCAGTATTATAATTGTATTTCTTTAATTACTGAATTTAATGACATGAAATTTTGCATGTGAATAGTTGAATGATTACACTAATTATTGGCATACATTTTACCATGCAATTCATAAACAGTGATTATGTCATGGTAAATTGTCCTATAACTCTTTAATTACTAAAGGAACATCATTGATACTTGGCAATATATTGCAGACACTTACAAGGTTTGTATAAACGTGAAAATCTAGACCCCAAAGTGCATACTTTAAGAACTAAGACCAAATAAGCGTATTTTACGTTTATATTTTTATCTTTTAAGCCTTACAATTTTTTCTAAATCTGTTTTTTAAACAAATATACACAAATTCAAAACAAAGTATGTAAAAATCTACAGCTCTCTATGTAAGCGCTTTAAATGAAAACTAGCTAATGGCCAAACGTTCGCGCAGCGGAAACTTGAATATCTCCGAAGTTCATGCATGCACAAATTTTATTCATACATACACAAATACACACTAATTTTTGGACACATCTCTTTTTTCTAAAGTCAATGGATTAAAAAAAGTTCCGCCAGGTCAACGTTCGCCCAGCGGAATCAGTTTTTGGTGAATTTCTCCACAATGGCTGCGTGCACAAATTTTTACCATACACAATTATACGACGTCATACACTAAATATCTGCATATCTAAAATCTTTAAATTCACAACCGCTGCGCGAACTGAAATTTCGAAAGGAAGCGCGCTTGATACCTCGTTCGGCGGCGGCGGTCCGCGGTTTTTGGTAACGTTCATGCGGGCTCCACCTGCCAATAAGAATGATTATTGAAACGCAACTTTATAGTATTTTGGAGGAGGAATCTTCTTAGGTAGAATAAAACTGCGTGTCCGATATGATCTGTGTAATTCGACTTCAAAACCCCTGCTTATATCTACATTTTTTATGGCACAAGTTGTGGTATGACTAATTATTTACAATTATAAAATACAATATTATTACTACGATCTTTAACACGCGCCGCGTTTCGGTGAGGGGCGCGGGGCGCCGTAGGCCCGCGCTGTGAGTCTATAAATATAGGTCGACGCACTGAGTCGTTCCTTTTCGCCGTGGGCCGCCCGCCGTGTCAAGATCTCCGCTGCGATGCGCCAACTTCGTGTGTAGTCTTCGCGCCAAGATTCCGCTGCGATGTATCCTTCGTGTGCAGTCTTCGTGTACATATCTCCGCTGCGATGTAACCTTCGTGTGCTGTCTTCGTGTACAGATCTCCGCTGCGATATACCAACTCCGTGTGTCAAAAACGTACTTACGAGTGATGTCGTTGAACCCACGCAACGCATCACGTATTTTATTCCTTTGACAGTCAGTAAACGCCTTTTTCAAGGCGGCCTCTTGTTCCTTTCGGCAGATGTGTCAAACGTATAGCGTCTCTCTCGAGACGGCGTTGTTCGATTATTCCTGAATGGATGATGTCAAAACGTATTGGTAATAAGGTGTTGTTGGTATTGCTTGATAACTGGTAACTGTTTGGAGGTAACTGGTAACTGTTTGGAGGTAACTGTTTGGAGGTACGGTAATTCTATGTGTGCTGTATGTATGTTCCTACATCGGGGGTGATGTTAAGCGAATGATGCGATGCTCTTAAGCGAATCGTATATTTTTTTTAACGGTGCGTCCGGTGCAAGTGACGTAGGATTCGCGGGTTGTACTCGAGGTCGGCGGGGTCAGCGGCCGCGGCTCATTATTAGCGCTCGATGTATGTGTGCGATGAGTGTCACGTGCGTCTGTTGTTCCTCTTGGAGTAGGTTCTTCTTGCTTGAGTAAATGTGTTGGTTTGAGTCTGTCGATTGTGATGACAGATGTTCGTAGGGGCATCTGAATGGTAAACTGTTTGTTGCCGCGATGTAGAACTTTGAATGGGCCTTCGTAAGGTGGGGTCAGTGGGCTTCGTACGGTATCATTACGCACGAAGACATGAGAACACGTAGCCAAGTCTTTGTACACGAAAATCTTTCTGTTGTTGCTATGTGACTTGCTGTTTGGAGATAGTGTCGACATTGTTTCGGTCAGCTGACGGGCGAATTCTGCGTCATCGTTTTTTGGCTGTGTAAGCATGAAAAAATCTGACGGTATTCTTAATGTTGACCCGTATGTCATGAGAGCTGGGCTGACTTGCGTATCTTCACGTAAAACTGTTCTTAAACCGAGGAGTACGGTCGCTAGTTCCTCGCTCCAGTGTACGCCGGCGTTTCGCGCCATAAGTGCGGATTTCAAGGTTCGATGCCATCGTTCGACTTGACCGTTTGCTTGAGGGTGAAATGCGGTGGTTCGAATCCGTGTTATGCCAAATTTCTTCATTAGTGCGTTGAATAATGACGACTCGAACTGTCTGCCTTGATCCGTTGTCACACGTAAGGGGCAGCCAAATCGCGCTATCCATCCCTCGTAAATTGCCTTAGCAACAGTGTCAGCGGTGATGTCACGAGTAGGTAATGCTTCGGGCCATTTAGTGCAACGGTCGATCATAGTTACTAGGTATCTATAGTCATTAGACGGCGGAAGTGGTCCGACAATGTCTACGTGAATATGTTCGAAACGCGCTGATTTTTGAAACTCGCCGAGCGGGCTGATAACATGTCGCTGGATTTTCCCGCGCTGGCATCCGATGCATGACCTTGTCCACATACCGACTTATTTATTCATATTCGGCCAAAAGAATTTAGTGACCATTATCTTTCTTGTCGTACGGACACCTGGGTGGCTAAGTTCGTGTTGTGCTTTGAACGCTACAAAACGATAAGACGCTGGTAGGTACGGGCGTAAGTTGCCTGTTGATGTTTCGCATATGATAGGTCGTTGACCTCCGGGTAATGTGATTTGTGCAAACTTCAGATTTGGGTTGGTCATGCTGATCTTGAGTTCGTCGTCGTTCTCTTGGTCTTTAGCGAGTTGATTGTAGTCGATCGTAGATTGCGACAAGTCGATTTCTTCTATACGTGATAAGGCGTCGGCCGCTTCATTATTATTACCGTGAACGTATTGAATTTTCGAGCAAAACTGACTTATGTAATGTAGTTGACGCTCTCTTCTCGGTGTATCGGTGGTACTTGGCGTTCTTGTTAATGCATACGTTAATGGCTTATGGTCGGTGAATATTGTTACGTCGTTGCCTTCTATCAGCCGACGTAGGTGCTTAATTGAGGTGAACATTGCCAATAATTCGCGATCATATACGCTATATTTTCTTTGCGTCTCACTCAATGTTTTTGAATAGAATGCCAGTGGTTTCCATACGCCATCGACCTTTTGTTGTAACACAGCGCCGATGCTAGTGTTCGATGCGTCTGTATATAAACGTAACGTTGCGTTCGGAATCGGGTGCGTAAGTGTTGTGGCCTTGAGTATGCTTTGTTGGCATTTCTCAAAAGCTTGCTCGCTTTCTGGGTTCCATTGTATCGGAGTTTTATCATTTTTCTTGCTGTTGTGTAGGTACCTGTTTAATTCATGCTGATGTTCGGCTTGATGTGGTAAACAGCTGCGATAAAAGTTAATCATGCCTAAAAATCTTCTTAGTTCTTGTACTGTCTGTGGTTTCGGGTAGTAGACTATTGCTTGTATACGTTCTTGCGTGAGATTGATACCATTTGTTGATACTTGATAACCGAGGAACTCTATGTTTTCTTTATCAAACTCGCACTTGTCGATGTTAAGACTGACGCCGTAGGTATTTAGGCGTTCGAGTACTATTTGTAAGTGCTGGCGATGTTCTTCCTGGTTATTTGAATAGACAAGTAGATCGTCGACGAAACAGAATACGATGTTGTCCAGTCCTCGTAAAACTTCATGCATGAAACGTTGAAATGTTTGGCCTGAGTTGCGTAATCCAAACGTCATGCAGTTGAATTCGAATAGGCCGAAAGGTGTTATGGTCTTCTAGGTCAGATCCTAAGTTACAATGACAAGACTATAGACTATATTCATAGACACTAATACATAGAGATGGTATTAGTTACTCGACTACAGAGTAGTGATGTATGATACAACATCCCCCCTGTTTAAGTTTAAATTAACCCTTGACAAACAATATTATGGAAACCTGACTTAGTTACAATTTAGACAATGACTTAAGACTATAGTTAGGTCTTAATCTAGGATACAATGTTCTACTTAATCTATTTCATCAATTAGCCTTCTGGTTGGCTTTACAACTCTTCCAGAACGAGTTACATGTTGACTGACTGAGGATTGAGATGAGAGCTCTTGAGGTCTAGACTGCTGCCTGTTACCTTCCTCTCTCCCCTGCGACGAATTGGATAGCATAGGAGAATATTTGTGTCTTAAATGAACCCTATTCCTCCTATACCTAACTCCATTGACATCCTCAACGACATATGACCTATTATTAGCCAACCTTAGCTTGACAATGGCTTGTTCCCAATTGCTATCAGGCTTTCTTTTAAAGTATACATGATCATTGGGATACAATAATGACAATGACTTTGTATTTTTATTATAATATTTAGACTTATTTTTATTATTTTGCTTGACACATTCTTTATAATTTTTGAATGTAACCACTTTAGGTTTTAATTTCTTATAAGACATAGGAATGTTATTTCTTAAATTCCTGGACATTAACAATTGAGCTGGAGATGGTAAATTATTCTTAGGTGTGTTTCTATACTGTAATAAAGCTATGTATGGATCAGATGAGTTTCTTTTACATTTTTTTAACATATTTTTGATAATTTTGACTGAACTCTCTGCTTGACCATTTGACTGTGGATGATATGGGCTAGTTACAATGTGTTCTATGTCCCATTCATGCATAAAATTCTTAAATTCTAATGACTGAAAAGGAGGACCACCATCAGACACTAAAGATAAAGGTATTCCATGACGAGCAAAAATGGACTTTAAATGTGTTATTACATTCTTTGCTGTACTGTTTTTATTTAACAAAGCTATTTCTATAAATTTAGAATAATAATCTGTGACAATTAAATAAGTAAGGTTATCAAAATACATTAAATCAACACCTACTTGTTGCCATGGATATTTATTAATTTCAAAATTTTTTAGTGGTTCCTTTGGATTATTAGGTTTAAATTGTGCACATACATAACATTGTTCTACCAAGTTTTTAATATCAGCTGACATGCTTGGCCAGTACAAAGACTCTCTAGCCAGTTTTAAGCATTTATTTATACCTTGGTGACCTTCATGAATTTTACCTAACATTTCCTTATACATTGCCTGTGGTACTATTAATTTTGACCCTTTGAACAACAAATCTTTGACTACATGAATTTCAGCTTGTATATTCCAAAATGGTTTTATTGACAGACTGACATTATTTTTATTTTTTGGCCAACCTTCATAATAATACTTTTTTAACAATTGCAAAGTATCATCTTTCATAGTGTTCTGTAACAATTTTGTACAGTACTCCTTTGTGACTGCTAGACTTGAATGCATTAAATTGACATGACAAGATATTTCTGACTCATTCTCAGGTATATAATGTTCTTTCAATGCTGCTCTAGACAGAGTGTCAGATATAAACATTTCTTTACCTGGAACATGTATAACTTCCAAATCATATTTTTGTAAAGTTAACATCATACGTTGCAATCTTGCTGGTACATCATGTAATGGCTTTTTAAAAAGATAGACTAAAGGTTTATGATCAGTATGAACAGTTACTTTATGACCGTACACATACTGGTGAAATTTTTCACAACCAAACTGAATGGCTAACAATTCTTTCTCAATTTGAGCATACCTTGACTGAGTTTGAGTTAATGTTTTTGAACTATAAGCAATAGGTTTATTATTCTGCATAATGACTGCTCCTAATGCTGACTTTGACGAATCGACTGACAAGACTAATGGTACATTGGGATTATAATGAGCTAAAACTGGTGACTTTGTAATTTCATCGATTAAACTCTTAAGACATTGACTATGATTTTCATCCCAAGTCCAGACTGAATCTTTCTTCAAAAGATTTCTTAAAATTTGAGTTTTTTGAGACAAATTGCTAATAAAGGGACCTAAATAATTGATCATACCTAATATTCTTTGCAATTCTTTGACATTTTTTGGTGTGGGCATATTGACAATTGCTTTTACTTTCTCTTCATCAACCCTAGCACCATCTTTACTAAAAACATACCCTAAAAACAGACTTCTGATACTAAAAATTTACATTTTGACTTATTGAACTTTAAATTGACTTCACGTGCTCGTTGCATGACTTTATGTACTCTCTCATTATGTACTGACTCGTTTGGTCCATATACCAAAATATCATCGATGAATATTAGAACTCCTTCTAAATCACCGAACAAATTCATCATGACTCTTTGAAAAATTTCAGACGATGCATTAATACCAAAAGGTAACCTTAAATATTTATATCTACCGAAAGGTGTTTGAAATGTACATAAATCAGAACTATATTCATCTAGTTTAAGCATCCAAAATCCTGAAAATGCATCTAAATGAGAAAAACAAACAGCTCCTGCTAGTTGAGATCTGATCTCATCTATTGACTTAAGTGGATAAATTTCCCTTATAATATTCTTATTCAAATTTCTAGGATCTAAACAAATTCGTAACTGACCCGTGCTTTTGACTGTTATCACTATACTGTTCACCCATTCTGTAGGTTTAAAAACCTTTTCAATGACCTGCATTTTCTCCATGCGATCCAATTCATCGCGCAGTTTGTTCAGTAAAGCGAAGGGTACTCTTCTCGGAGCATCCACGCATGGCACTGCTTCAGGTTTGAGTTTCAGGCGACAGACTTGAGGTAGACATCCAAGACCCTGAAATACATCATTGTATTGTGTAAGAATTTGTTCACTAAAATTTTGTTGAGACACAGAGAAAACTCTTTGAATTATACCTAATTTTTCACAAGTTGGTAGACCTAAAACATTCGGACAAACTAAATCTGCGACTATAAACACTATATTTACACTAATAGTGCTATTATTTAAAGATAAACTACATTTTACATTAACTTTACCCATAATGGGTATTGATATACCACCAAACCCACTAACGTTTATTTGACATTTCTCAAGTGACATTTGACTTTGACATTTCAAAGATTGAAAAGTTTTCTTTGACATAATATTAATATCAGCTCCTGAATCAATAATGCAATTAATTTGTGTATGACCAACTAAAATGTTTATGTTCCATGACTGTTTAGAATAGTATTTGTTTTCTTTTGACTCGACTGTATTGACCTGTTTACTATGTGTTGACTTTGCTGTAATAATTCTACAAGTGTTTGTTGTGTGAGATTCCTCAGACTTGTGTCTGTACTCATCATTAAGATATGAATCTCGACTAAGACTTTTTGACTTTTTTGACTTGACTCTGAATCTCTCAGACTGTTCCGTGTTTTCATCACTGAGATATGACATATGACAAGAGTCTTCATTGGATCTCTCAGACTTATCAGTCACCAGTCTTTTTTCATCACTGAGGCATTTTTTATTAGACCTCTCAGATATGACATTATCACCACTTTCATCACAGAAATATGACACAGGATATTTTTTATGACAAGATGAGTCTACATGAGATCTCTTAGACATTGACTGCGACTGGCCTATGTGCGACTTGACCGTTGATTGTAACTTATATAGTATAGGATCTGACTGTGTGTATGACAACCTGCTATGTCTGTAATGATTTTGATTGTGATGACTTTGTGACTCTAAATGACAATTATATTGACTAGACTTATGACTATGACTGAAGTTATGACAATTTAAAATTCCAACAAAATTATCTTGACTACCAGTTGAACTAAAAGACTCTAAATGACTGACTTTTTTATTATTGGAGTAACAAAATTTTGCAAAATGACCATAAGAGTTACATGACCTGCATTTAGCTCCCTGCGCTGGACATTTGTAGCGGTGGTGTTGTCCACAGCGGCTACACGTCTTCGAGCGCTTCTCAGGACTGGGACTTGACTTTGACCTCCCTGCGCTGGATCCCTGCTGACTGACTGGTGAAGCTCGCCGTCGCTGACGCTCCGCTCGACCACGGCTCCTCCGACGCAGATGCATGACTTTTTCAGACTCTTCACTAATGGACCTCTTGACAATTTGGTCTGCATCCTGCTGTGCGACGATGAGTGTCCTAGCTAGCTCTCGCATCCTCTGATATGTCAGATCAGGTTCCTGCAGCAGTCTCTGACGTACATGTGCTAAGTCCAAACTCAAGTTGGCGATAAAAATATCTCTGATAAGAGATTCTCTGAGCGTTCCAAATTCGCAATCTTGGCTCTTATTTTCGAGATCGGTTAAGAAATCCTCGATGCTTTCCGATTTCTGTTGACGTGTGGTAAAAAACATGTAACGATACATGGTAATATTTTTTCTAGGTTGAAAAAATTCGTCGAATTTGGCCTTGAGATCATGTAATGTGCTTTCTCCAATATTTATGTTGAATGTGTTGAAAATATTTAAGCATTTTTCACCAATGTGATGTAGTAAAATGGCGATCTTGCGTTTCTCACCGGACTTGTCCAAACCCGTTGCCCACAAGTATAATTCGAACTGTTGCCACCAGCGCTTCCAGGTTTCGTAATTGTTGTTTGTTGCATCTGACGATATTTTAAGCGCCTTCAAGCCATTGTTCATTGCAGTTCCGGTGTCATGGTTGCCACCGACGCCATCCGACTTTTGCATTTTTTGAATTTTCTTTCTTCGTATTGGGTTTTTTCACTCTTCTGACACCATGTATGATTGTCCCGTTGGTAAATATTAAAGACTTTAGATAATTAGACTGGTTTATTACACTTGTAGAATTGTTACATTGGAATCGACATCTTCTAGGTCAGATCCTAAGTTACAATGACAAGACTATAGACTACTAGCTTTCCGCCCGCGGCTTCGCCCGCGTTAACTTCGGTTATATCGCGCGTTTTAGATTTCTCTCGGGAAAATCAATTTTTTCGGGATAAAAAGTACCCTATTATTTAATCCGGACTTCTAACTTTACGCCTGCAAAATTTCAAACACATGTGAAAAAAAGATTTATTGAGTAGATAAAGCGTGAAGAAAACAGTTAAAGAGGTAACAGTTAAAGAGGATCCCGCGGGAACAGTAGATACTTTCTTCCGGGATAAAATGTATCCTATATCCTTCTCCGTACCACAGACTAAGTTAAAGAGGTAACAAACATATAAATAATTACACTGTTAGTAGCCCGCCCGTGTTAATTTAGATCCCACGGGAACAGATAAAAGGTGTCCTATGTCCTTTCTCGTTCCGCAGACTATGTGTATGCAAATATTAAATATTATTAAATAATTATATTGTTATTTCTTGCCCGTGGCTCCGCCCGTCATTGCTCCGTCCGCGTTAATTTCGATCCCACGGGAACAGTAGCTACTTTCTTCCGGGATAAAATGTATCCTATATCCTTCCCCGTACCCTAGACTATGTGTTTGCAAATTTTCGTGATGATCGGTGCAGTAGTTTAAGCGTGAAGAGGTAACAAACAAACAAACAAACAAACACACTTTCGCATTTATAATATTAGTTGGGATATTCATAGACACTAATACATAGAGATGGTATTAGTTACTCGACTACAGAGTAGTGATGTATGATACAACACAGGTCCAATTTTGAAAATATTTTCTTGCCATGTAACTGGTACGTAAAATCCTGAATACGTGGAATGGGATATCTGTCCGGTACGGTGACTGCGTTTAGTCTCCGGTAGTCTCCACATACACGAAGTGACCCATCCTTTTTCTTGACGACGTGGAGAGGACTTGCCCACGGACTTTTTGACGGCTTGCATATACCCATCTCTATCATGCGCTCGAATTCCAGTTTTGCCGCTTTGTATTTGTCCGGCGGTAGAGGGCGCGGCCGTGAGTATATCGGCGGTCCTGTAGTCTCAATATGATGTGTGACGTCATGCTTCACTGGAGTCTTGAGTGACATAGGTCGCAGAACATCAGGATATTTCTTCAATATGTCGTGATATACGTGGTCTCGGTTGACCATGTGTATAGTTTCTTCGTTGTTATTTATTTTGATGGCGTTCACGCTGAGATCGGTGACGCGGTCGATAAGTTTCCTCTGGTGCAGGTCGACTAGCAGTTTGTGGTATACTAGGAAGTCTGCATCCAGTATTGAGGTTTTTACATCGGCGACTACGAATGTCCATTTGAAGCTTCTTCGTAAACCTAAGTTAAGTTCAAGCGTGCGCTCTCCGTAGGTACGAATCCCTGTTCCGTTTGCCGCGAACAATTTGTAGGTATTCTTGGTCGGTTTATTTTTCTTATTTCGGACGGCTAATACCGATATGTCGGCTCCTGTGTCGACGAGAAATCTCTCTCTGTTGTTGATGTCGATCACGCATAGGCGGCGAGATGTGTGGTTTACATCGACACCCGCCACAGTCGATGTACTTTGTAGTTTTCCTGCTTGCTCTTGGAACACGGCGATTCGCAATTACGCGCTTCGTCGCCGTATCGATAGTGATAACGGCATAGCCAGTCGGCGTCCCTCGGTGTAGGCGCGTTACTAGCGCGCGGCCTTGACCTTGAATGTGTGCGTGAGCGGCTATGCTGACGGCTAGCAAAGTGCGAGCGGGAACGGCGATGTGATGCATATTGCTGATTACTTCGTAGTTCGGCGACTTCGAGAGATAGCTTTTCAATTTGTTTGCAAAGCATGCTGATTTGCAGATTTGTGACGGAGTTCTGTTGTACTTCGTTGACCGATGCTGGCGGGGGAACTACGAAGACTGCGGCGACTGTTGGTTCGAAGTGTTCCATCATTTTGTCGGCCATCGCAGCTAGAACTTCGAGTGTAGATTCAGTGTTCACGGATAATACTGCGCGAACTTGGGCGGGCAAGTGATTGAGCCACATGACCTTGAGCGCTTCGTCGGACAGAAGTTTGCCACTTAGGTCGCGCATTTTACGTAGCAGCTGGCTCGGTTTCTGATCACCGAGTTCGAGACCGCTGAGGAGTTTCTGAAGCTGGCGATGGTCTGATTCTTGATATGTGGAAATCAGTCTCTCTTTCAGTGCGCTGTATTTACCGGTGGCTGGCGGTTCCAGTATGATGTCGGCGATTTGTTCCAGGTCGCTGCAGCCGAGTAGTGGGACGACAAGGTTAAATTTTTGCTCGTCACCTATCTTGCTGGCGGCGACGGCGGCTTCAAACTGCGCGAACCAAAGACGAGGATTTTGGCGCCAAAATGGTGGTAGTCGTGCAGGCAGCGATATTGTAGCTACGTCGTTCTTCATTGTTGTGACGCCTAATGCATCGCTGAATTCTTCGCTCTTCGACATTTTTTTTTTTATATAATTTCTGCAGGGATTCAGGGTCTTGATATTTCTTCTTTTCTTCAGGGTCACCAATTTGGAGGAGGAATCTTCTTAGGTAAAATAAAACTGCGTGTCCGGTATGATCTGTGTAATTCGACTTCAAAACCCCTGCTTATATCTACATTTTTTATGGCACAAGTTGTGGTATGACTAATTATTTACAATTATAAAATACAATATTATTACTACGATCTTTAACACGCGCCGCGTCTCGGTGAGGGGCGCGGGGCGCCGTAGGCCCACGCTGTGAGTCTATAAATATAGGTCGATGCACTGAGTCGTTCCTTTTCGCCGTGGGCCGCCCGCCGTGTCAAGATCTCCGCTGCGATGCGCCAACTTCGTGTGTAGTCTTCGCGCCAAGATTCCGCTGCGATGTATCCTTCGTGTGCAGTCTTCGTGTACATATCTCCGCTGCGATGTAACCTTCGTGTGCTGTCTTCGTGTACAGATCTCCGCTGCGATATACCAACTCCGTGTGTCAAAAACGTACTTACGAGTGATGTCGTTGAACCCACGCAACGCATCACGTATCTTATTCCTTTGACAGTCAGTAAACGCCTTTTTCAAGGCGGCCTCTTGTTCCTTTCGACAGATGTGTCAAACGTATAGCGTCTCTCTCGAGACGGCGTTGTTCGATTATTCCTGAATGGATGATGTCAAAACGTATTGGTAATAAGGTGTTGTTGGTATTGCTTGATAACTAGTAACTGTTTGGAGGTAACTGGTAACTGTTTGGAGGTAGCTGTTTGGAGGTACGGTAATTCTATGTGTGCTGTATGTATGTTCCTACAGTATTAACCCTTTAACCGCCAACGCCATAATATAACGTGTTGTAAGAACATTACATCAGGCGCCACGTCAGAATATTGTGTAGAAAGTCCTGTCATTTAAAAAATGTACAATTATACTACGACGTCACATCCTCTAGATTTATTTGATTCACTTGGTAGTCCACTTTCTAATGTACTAGGCATCGCACAATTTTTAGAGCTAGAAAAATAAGATTATAAAAATTAAGCAGATTGACTATGACGTAGTTCCTTCCCCCACTACGTTACCTGCGCGCGCGCCGCCATAACTTTTGCCATTCGCTTTTCTTGTGCGGGCATCGCAACATCTATAATATTTCGAGTAATTACATCTCGCGTGTGATTTAGTGAAAACTGTGATACCTGTTTTACTATAATGGGTAAACGAAAACACGGAGATAAGGAATCGCGCATACGGAAGAAAATAAGACGGTTACAAAAGCAACTTAATCACGACTCGGAAACAAGTGAGGGTGAGTCATACTTGTTTACGTTATTGAAAGACTATGCCTAATTACCTTTACGCAGGATTACATCTATCGACAGCCGTATTTGTTACCAGATATTTAAAAACCATATTGTCACAAATTAAGTAACCGTCTACCGTCAATAAGTATTCTTATTATTTTTTTCTTTCCGTGTGTATTCCTAATTTTAGGGTAATGAATGATCTTAATATAGTTTCAACTATATTACTATGTACTCTCTTATGCTATTCTCCGCGACGCGATAGCGGCTGATAGATTATCTATACCGGCAGGCTATTCTTTGCGACGTGATCGTTATAGATAGCTATGGACGGCATATAGCCTTATGAGGTGACACTGTTATTCTCCATGACGTGATCATGGCTGATAACCATTCAGTCTCGTGTTGTAACGTGATTATAACCAATGACTCTAAAATACACAACCGTAAACGCAGTATACGATTGTTTCGAATATCTCAAAAACAACATCCACGTTGTTTCATTCCAGACTCAGACCCTTGGCCAATATCACCTGATAATTCGCGGCCATTATCACCAGGCGCCTTATCGCCTTATGATCAAACTCGGGTGGAGCTGTCGGAATCGGACGATCCAGATGGGCCAACACAACTAGTCAGGTCCGCCGTAACCCCTGCCCCCTGGTCAGAAAATGTGAACAGAACCCAAGAGGAACACCCTTTGGAGGGTGATATTGAACATGAAACACAAATCGGTGCCTCAACGCTGGTCTCAGAACCAGGCCCCAGCACTAGTAAAGATGTCATTCCTACAACTATTCAAGAATCCCTTCCACAGGAGATTCTAGAAGCCCTCGGAGAATGGAAGGGCAAGGACGAAGTCTTTGGACCACCGATTCCAGACGAGATTGCTAAACGTTGGGGGTGTATCCTAGTCGACGGACTGACGAGAGAACAGAAACAGGAAGGATTAGAAAAATCATTAGTACCAGAAAACTTCAAGCTTGCCAAAGCACCCCTGTTAAACCCAGAAATCATCCCGGCTCTAAGTGATTCTGTAAAAAGCAGAGATAAACTACTGGAAAAGGCACAAAACCATCTTGGTTATGGCATTGCAGGGTTAACAAACCTGGCATGCTCCATCATTAACGGGGACACAGACAAAATAGAACTTCTGAAGAAAATATCAGATATCAATAAGATACTACTAGATCTGCATTATGAAAATACAAAAACTAGAAGAAAACTGGTTATCACATCTCTTGATAAAAAATTTACACAGCTCATTACCGATGTAAAAAGAGACACCTACCTTTTTGGAGCCAATCTGGGTGAGAAAATAAAGGCATCAAAAACTGCCGAAAGGTCTGGACTCCAGATAAAACGTGGTGATTCTACACCTACAGCCCGGAGATACACACAGCAGGGAAACTGGCGGGGCCCACCCAGAGTCCAAAGTCAACAAGCACGCAGACAGGGTGGGCAGAGACCTCGCTTCCATGTTCAAACGAACAAACGACCAACATCAGCGGCTCAGCGCCAGACACTATCATCGAAGACCAACTTCAGACAACACAAACCTTAAACGAGGTAACTATACCCCATGCGGGTAGACTAAGCTACTTCCTTGATAACTGGCGTGATATAACTGATGATCCTGTAATCTTAAGTCTCGTAAAAGGTTTTAAAATTCCTTTTTCCAAACCTGTTGTGCAAATAGCTATTCCAAAAAACCAAAATTTCAGTGATTCTGAAATATATTATATAAAAGCCGAGATATCAAAATTACAGTGTTCTGGTGCTGTTGTTAAGTGCGTTACCGTACCTGACCAGTTTTTATCAAAATTTTTTTTGACTACCAAAAGTGACGGGTCATTCAGATTCATCTTAAATTTAAAGAACTTAAATAGCTTTATTACGACACAACATTTTAAGATGGAGGATATTAGAACTGTAACAAAATTAATTACAAAAAATTGCTATATGGCTACTATAGACCTCAAAGAAGCATATTTCTTAATAAAAATAGAAAAAACTAGTAAAAAGTATTTACGATTTATATTCAAAAAGGAAATTTACGAATTCCAATGTTTACCATTCGGTTTGTCCTTAGCACCGTATATTTTCACTAAATTAATGAAACCAGTGGTGGCCACTCTAAGAAATAGAGGCTTGATATTAGCTATTTATTTAGATGATATCATTTGTATCGGTAATAATTACGAAGAATGCCAAAACTGTGTTACCGTAACAAAGGTATTATTAGAACATCTGGGTTTCATCATAAATTTAGGCAAAAGTAATTTAGAACCGAAACAATCCCAAACTTTCCTTGGTTTCGAATTGCATTCGCAGGGTTATTATTTAAAATTACCCAAAGAAAAACGAGTGAAAGTAAAAAAGTGTGTTGAAAATATTTCTAAACAAAAAATAATATCTATTAGAGATTTTGCTAAATTCCTTGGCATACTTTGTTCCGTATGCCCAGCAGTCTCTTACGGTTGGGTCTATACCAAATTTTTTGAACGCGAAAAATTCTTAGCTTTGAGAAACTCGGATAATGATTACGATAAAACCATGACGTTGCCAATTAGCCTAAAACTAGACTTTACATGGTGGATGAATAATATAATGAGTGCAAAAAATTCAATACGAAGCGGACGTTATGAAATAGAAATATTTTCTGACGCTTCCCTGACAGGCTGGGGTGTATTCTGTAACGGGGAAAGGACAAGTGGGTTTTGGAATAATATAGAACTCAACTATCACATAAATTTGCTAGAATTAAAAGCCGCTTTTAACGGACTTCAGTGCTTCGCCAAACAACAACGCAATAAAGAGATATTGCTGCGCATCGACAATACGACAGCAATATCTTATATAAATAGATATGGTGGAGTACAACATTCAGACCTAAATGACTTAGCTAGGCAAATCTGGCAATGGTGCGAAAAAAGGCAATTGCATATATTTGCGTCATATATAAAGTCTAAAGACAATGTTGAGGCAGACGAAGAATCGAGGCGTAAAAACATCGATACGGAATGGAGCCTATCCCTGTTAGCTTTTAAAGAAGTCGTTCATAAGTTTGGTTGTCCTGAAATCGACTTATTTGCTACTAGAGTAAATGCTAAGTGTGACAAGTACATCTCATGGAAACGAGACCCAGAGGCGTTCAACATCGACGCGTTCACGATAGATTGGGGCTTATTCTTCTTCTACTCGTTCCCTCCATTTGCATTGATTTTAAGATGTCTACAAAAAATCGTAAATGATAAAGCTACAGGTATAATGATAGTACCATATTGGCCTAGTCAGCCTTGGTACCCGGTTTTTTTGAAGTTGTCACAGGGCGACCTTATTTATTTTAAACCCGATCCTAATCTTCTACTGTCTCCTTTCAGAACCAGACACCCACTTTGGACACGACTTACCCTGGTGTCATCCCTATTATCAGGGGAGCATATGCAAGACAAGACTTAACACCTGATATTATCGAAATCATGATTGCGTCCTTGGCAAAAAATTCTTTAAAACAATACAACTGCGCCTATAAAAAATGGTGGCAATTTTGTACCAATAATAATATATGTTGCTATAGTGCAAATATTCCACTAATATTAAAGTTCCTAATGGCGGAGCTCGAAGAGGGGGCGAGCTATTCCACCCTTAATTCTATTCGCTCAGCGTTGGCTCTAATATTAGGCAGGCAGTTAAGCGCCGATGATCGGGTTTCTCGGTTCTTTAAGGGCGTTTTTAGAAGGAACCCTATTTTCCCTAAATATCAGGCGGCTTGGGACCCAAACCTGGTCCTCGACTATATCTCAAATTGGTATCCAAACGAAGAATTAGAACTAGATAAACTTACTAAAAAGTTGGTAGCTCTACTTGCGTTGTCGACTGCACAACGCGTGCAGACGCTATCATTAATTCGTTTGTGTAATATTAGAGCTAATGACTCAAACTTTGAAATAATTATAACTGATATTATTAAAACTTCAGCACCAGGACATAACATGCCACGATTAATCATCCCGTTTTTCCCTCATAAAGTAGAGATTTGCCCTGGCAAGACTTTGTCCTCATACCTAGAGGCAACTCAGAAATATAGAAGTTCTCCCGAAACTGATAAACTCATACTGACTATAAAAAAACCCGTACACAACGCGAGTGCCTCTTCTATTAGCCGCTGGATTAAACTAGTACTTACTGAGAGTGGGGTAGACACGACTATTTTTTCCGCGCATAGTACGCGTCACGCGTCTACCTCAGCGGCTAAAAGAAAAGGCATATCCGTAGACCTTATTAAGAAGTCAGCGGGGTGGTCTGGAAACTCACTAACGTTTGCGAAGTTCTACGACAGACCCCTAGTATGTAATTATGAGGAGGTTTTTGCGAGCGCTATTAGTAATAATTGATTTGTCAAAAAATCTTAGTTAAATGATATATTTATAGTACAGTGTCATAAATCATAGTGAGGCTAAATTGTTAATTAATAATATTGTTGATTTGAAAATATAACTGAGAGTTTCTATTAAAAATCGCCCACTCTCCTCTGTTACGCTTCACCTATTTCACTCCAGGTTCTAAACATCTACCAAGTGAATCAAATAAATCTAGAGGATGTGACGTCGTAGTATAATTGATGGTTAAACGAACTTACCTGAAGTGATGTTCGACCATAATTATACGAGACGTCACATCCGAAAGATTTATTACCCACCCAAACCCTATGATTCCAAGATCAATCATAAAACTCCCCGAATCATATCGTGACATAGGCTCAGCTTCTCTAAAAAGAATGGCAAAAGTTATGGCGGCGCGCGCGCAGGTAACGTAGTGGGGGAAGGAACTACGTCATAGTCAATCTGCTTAATTTTTATAATCTTATTTTTCTAGCTCTAAAAATTGTGCGATGCCTAGTACATTAGAAAGTGGACTACCAAGTGAATCAAATAAATCTTTCGGATGTGACGTCTCGTATAATTATGGTCGAACATCACTTCAGGTAAGTTCGTTTAACCATCAATAAATGTTGAATTTGCTTACTGAATCTTAATATATTTCGTGTAATTACTTTATTTTTAACAGTATTAAATACATATTTTAGCTAATTGATTGAAATAATTACATGTTCTCAGTTCGTGATACGTCTAAATATCAACCTACTTCGCCGAACCCATAATTTCATGTAGACTAGTGTTGTACCGCATATGAAACTCCTGATAGTAAATTAATAAAAAACATCATATTTTTTACAAAACTATCAAGTAAACATTAATCAAAATTTCATAGTTTATTAAACATTTATTTATTTATTCAAAATTCAATAAGCTTTAGTGAAGTAATATGTAGAAATCAACAAATAAGTATAGGTAAATATTAAGTACAAACTAACTCCAGAACGTCACTAGTACAGGCTATCCGCGAACGCCGTCGCCGTAATTTTATGTGCGGCTCAAGGTCAACTAGTCATATTTTGAATAAACGTCAGCGCCATCGCCATGATAACATGTGCTCACATTATTATTACATCTAAGCTAGTGTCGAGAAGTTATCGATGATGTTATACGACGACGAAGAACTATTAAATATATTGCAGCAAGCAAACAATGATATTTATAGTAGTAGCAGTTCAACGGATAGTGATAATAATTCGGTAAATAACTCTTGTTTTCAAGTCTGTTTATTTATCCTCAGTCAAAAGGACCGCTAAATAATAATATGTGTACTTATTTACCCATTTATTTTGTTTTAAAGAAAATACAGTTTATTTAGTTATTTTATTTGTTGTTATTTATTATTATTTGTATCCTAATATTTTAAACGCGTATCATTTTTTTTACATAAGTGTCATACCGTCTTTTTGTCCGCGGGATAGTAAACGGACTAAATAAGTTTACTGTTTTTTTAATTTGTTATCTATGTTTCATATAATACTAATCTCATTTTAAATTGCTACAGGAGAAGCTTTATCGCTCAGTGCAACTAGTGTTGTAGGCCTTTTTCGTGTTTCGTGAAGACGAAGAGTTATTAAATATTTTGTAATCATGAATTGCGAAGCGACGACAGTTCTCAACATAGAAGTGATGTTGATTTGATAAGTTTAATTTATTTTTTAAATCGATATTTTAATTTGACAAGTAATTGTGTTTGTTTGTAACATACCTACTAAGGTTCATCATGGATACTAACCAAAATTTAAATGATACATTCATAGGCTGGAATTATTTAATATTAAGAAGGTACATCGGTAGGTAGGGTAAGAACAGATTTTGTAGTGTTATTAAGTTTAGGTATATGCTTACCTATATTTTTATAATAATGCCTCTATATACAGTATGTTAAGAAAACCCTGTCCGACCCGTGAAGGTGTTGTTAGGTATCGATAACTGATTCTACTAATGCATACAAAACCGGGCTAAACTAAAAAAAAAAATCCCTCTAAAAAAAAATAAATATTATTTCGCAAAAGGAGGTAACTTAATAAATGTGCGTTGACCACCCTTCGCCTGCCGCTCGCGGGGGCGGGCGGCAGGGCACGCGGCACGTGGTCGCATCGCTATTCGCTCATAACAAAACCGGTGTTGTCACTTTTTAAAAATTACCCAATTTCGGGGAAATTGGAATTAATTCGCGGAAAAAAAAGATTATTTCAAAATTCATTTGTATTGGTACTATGATGAATACGTAAAATTTTATATTATATGTGTTTACCTAACCTTTATTATCCTTATGGGTCGGACAGGGTTTTCTTAACATACTGTATGTATGAGCAGTATAAAAGTAAATATTCTCGAAAGGTTAATATTGTGAATAAATAAATGCATCGATATTGAGTATTCGCAACACTGTTCCAACTTATACCTAAAGTGTCGTGGCGCTGGAGGTTCGTCAAAGGGATCAGTGCCGTGGCGGTTAAAGGGTTAAAACAGAGTATCTTTTATTAAAAATATAACTAAAATAATAAATTCTTCTATATAAACTAATGTGAAGGATGAATCTGATGCTGTTTAATAAGTTTGTTGATATCAGGTTCCAATTTACTCAAGAACATTCGCAAGTCGCTACGTTCGGTAACAACCAAACGATTTCTCTTTTTAGTAAGCAGTGTTGTCACAGCATTAAATCCACGTTCACACAAATATGACGATGGGAATGCTATCAAGAATCGTTGAACGAATGACCACAATCCAGGATACAATTGCGGGATCGGATTTTGTAGCCAAAATTCTTGGTAACCATTTTTGAACTTGATTTTTATTTCCTCGTTTGTTGTCAATTCTATAAATTCTTCTTCCAGCTGAAGTGATATTGCTGTGTTGACATTTGAAAACGGATCCAACACCCAGTCTGGTATTTCCAAGTTCAAAATGTCCTGTTATGGTTCGGTGAAGTCAATGTGGAGGTTTTCCAAATGTTGGCAGTAGGCAAACAATTCGTTGTTACTGCATGATACGAGTACTGATAAATTTGGAAAATTGTGAAACTCACGTCTGCCCAGATTCTTTTTGTGTAGAAGCAGTTTGGCTGCGAAAGCAGCAACGACGTTGTTTGTTTTAATTAAATTTAGTTTATCGCATTGCAATTGGAGATTCATGACGTTGAACGATTTATACAGGTCTGTCATGTAAGCTATATCATTCTTTGATGTTATGAGCTTGTCGTGCAATTTGTATCTTTAGTTTACAAGAACTCTATAACAGAGTCAAACAGGTTGTAAAATCGAGTCAGATAATTGTCTCTTGATAGCTAACGAACTTTAGTATAAAACAACAAACGGTTGAAATCCTCGTCATTAGTAACACAAAGCTGATGAAATAATCTATCATTCAAAGAGCTGTTGCAGATTTTATTGACTGCTTTGATGACATATTGCGGTGATTGAAATAGTTTTTCACTTAAGTTTCTAGCAACTAAATGTTGTCTATGAATAACGCAATGTACACCAAGGACATCTGGAATTTTATTTTTAAGTACGCTATGAAGCCTTTATGGCACCCTGTCATAGCCGGAGCGCCATCAGTAGCAACTGAAATAATATTTTTCAAAGGAATCTCTCTCTCATTGCAAAACTTTTCCAATGTATTGAATATGGTTTTACCTTTTGTATCGGTCTCTAAATTTCTAGCAAATAATTCTTCACATATTTTCTCATCTTTAATAAACCTCACGGAAGACAACAACAATGCTTCATTAGTTGATAAAGTGGACTCATCGAGCTGAATTGAGAATTGACTTGTCCTCAGGTGATCGCACAATGATTCTTCAATGTTTTCAGCCGTTTCATCAATTCGTCTTTGCACAGAATTATTACTCAAAGGAATTTTTCGGATAATATCTGCGGCCGGTTTATGAAGCATAGTAGTTATTACTTCATTTATTGCTGACAATATTAACTCTTCTCCGATGTTATGTGGTTTGCCTTTTTGAGCAATTAACAAAGAGATATTGTACGAAGCTCGAAGTCCGTCGTCATCTTGTTTAGCAGCCGCCGAAAATAGTTGTGCTACACTTGGCTGAGTATTATGCTTCTTCTCTAGGTCTTGAAAATATGCTACATTCTAGTCTTTCTTATCTGGATGCATTTTATTCAAATGATCTTGCAGCCTTGAAGGCTTCATTGCTTCATTCGAAAATGTTTTAAGACATAGAAGACACAAAGGCGACGATGGGTTTGTGGGATTTTCAATAAATCAGAATTTAATATATTCCGTACAGTATTCCCGTCTCTTCTTTTTTACTTCCGACATTGTTTTGGTTTGAGAAATACGTTCAACTTCGCGAGTAGTGTAGAGGAGGCGTAAGTACTGCTCATCTATTGCGTGCGAGCCCACAAATGAAAATAAAATAAATATTACATTGTTTATATAGGAATGCTTAAGCAGCACACACCGACAGGAATAAAACAAACATGCATAAACTCGTTTATCTCATTCGACGCTCAATCGTACTCAACAAGTCCGAACAAGTATTCAATGAACCAGCCGACTGATACAGGAATGCATAATTCGGGTTATTTAACAAAAACTTGTTAAAACATGATAGATATCTACGAGTACTAATAACTATTAAAATGCGAAAGTGTGTCTGTTGCCTTTTTATTTGTTTATTTGTGTCTACTTTCATTACGAAACGGAGCGATCGATTGACATGATTTTCATTTTTTCTATATTCAATAAAATAGGACAGATATATGAACTTCGCGGAGAGAAATATAGAACCGAGTTTGAGCAATCTTTTAATTCATATTAGTTGATGTTTACAAGTTGTTGCTGAGAGTCGAGAGCACTTGCAGTCGTTGTTTAAGAGGCCTCCTTGCTAAATAAAATTACAAATCACGCCCCCCTCCCCCGCCTCTACACAACTACCCCATTTTCTTTCTGGGTCTCTTACCGCCCCCCTTGAGATCTGCAGCGCCCACAAGGGGGCGTTATCGCCCACTTTGGAAAAGACTGCTTTAGATAGTACTCATAAAATAAAAACTTCTAAAAATCTGCACAAGCTATGGGAAATTTCTACCGAAGGCTGGTGTCAATAAAAGGCACAAACGTTAATATTTATAATAATCATATCACCAGGTTTACCGCTGTATTTAGAAAGGTCATTGCTCCCTATTAAAATATGTTGGAGTCAGCGATAGGGTCGTCCGCACCGTGTGATGGTAAGTGGTCAAATCAAATCAAATCAAATCAAAGCATTTATTTCAAATAAACCAGTTACAGGCACTTTTGAATTGTCAGAAGGTCGGTCAGTCAGTAAGGTGAAGCTAGTCGCCCATTCCAAAGAGTAGGTACCTATGGAGAAGAACGTGCAAGAAACTCCATGGACACCCTTTTAAATTATCAAGCTATTGATACAAATATTTGATTACATCATTCATGTTGAAATTTTCTTTTTTTATTTTCGATGCTAGGTTTTTTTCTATGGTTCAGGATTATTCCTATGAACCAGCATTGTCCGTGTTTTCATTTATCGGCTCAGCGGCTGAAGTGTCTGAAGATATTCAGTCGTTATGACAATCAAACGGTCAAAACGCCAAGACGCTGCGTTTTCAGAGCGCTACGCGACGGAAAGTTACGTGGCGTCATCGTCAGTCTGTCTGTGTCGACACTTTATGGTGTGCGGTTTTTGTGACGTACCTGAATTGCCCAGATAAACGGATTTAAATAGAATATTCGCTATTATAGAGAGCTTAGAAGACGTTGCCGCTCTTCGCTACCGCTACGCGCGCGATGCACAACACACGCCGAACGTTCAGCTACGCCCGCCGAAATTTCGGTCGCGCATCGCATCACGTCAAGTGTCGCTTGCTATACAAAATACATTAAATGCATTTTAGCTGGAAAAACCGTCCGAAGGAAGGTTAGACCCTACGCCGAATAAGGCGTAATTCGGGCTGATCTGTGTGTGACGTGAGTACTTGAAATAAACTGTGAGCCTATTTAGCCGAACTTTCGGTATGGTACGTTCCGCAGATGTGTCGCTACACTAAGAAATATAAAACACAGACAGTGTATAACATTGATAAAAAATTGCTAGCTTATGAAATATATCACACGGGTTATCCTTATTGTAATACATTACATTACATCTTGGACAGCGCTACGGGACGGTTCACAAAAATGTCTAACATATACTTATTTTGTTTATCGTACTTGGTAATAGTGACGGGTAAGTACTTACACTTTCGATTCACAATAGAGAAAACTGTGTTGTTAGTTTTTAGAATATGTTTATAAATGTTTACAGATCCTTCCAAATTATTATTTCCAACCAATATTTTTATAATAATTTAATAATTGACAAATTTTAAATTAAATAGTCTTTAATTAAAAATAAAGCATTTACTACCGGTAGCTTGGACCTTGCTCCCGATATAGGTAGATCACATTTATTTTTAAATGTTTATTATAAAAAAATATTGTTTACTTATCTCAAAAAAAATTCATTCTTATACATATTAAGAAAACAGGTAATTCAAAAATTATATATTTTTATAATTTTTAGATTAGGAGTCTAAACTAACCCATATTACATAATAATGTTTGTCAAGGTTTTAGACTGTAGACTACCTATATTATTTCTCTCTTTCCCCTTAGTATTCCATCCAAAGGTTGTCTGTAAAAGATCACCCTTAACGATAAGATCGCCCATTGTGTCACCCTTTGTAAAATCTTTATATTTATGTTCTGTAGTCTATATGGTGTATATAATTAAGAGTATTCTATTCTACAAGAATAATTCAAGTACATCACGATGGGAGCTTTTGTACATCACGGTGTAGGGCGAAGGGAGGAAGTTGTTCAGTTTAATAGTCTGTACCGCCCCCTTTAATTTGACCACAGTTTCCTGTTACATCTTACCTTATATGTATTATAAGCGTGAAAGTTTGTATTAATGGAATGATGGATGTTCACATAGGATACTTTATATCCGGATATTCCTGACGCATCGAAACTTATGCGGGTGAAACCACAGGGCGAAACTAGTGTTTGGATTAATGTGAATTTCTTTGTTATCCAGTAGTTGTGCGATGCAAACCTGACTACTTGTACAATGCTGAGGTGGGTGGCTGGCTCAAATACCACCCGATCCCCGCTACTTGGCAGGAAGCTTTTCTGAGATGTCACCAAGAAGGTAAGTTCCACTGTTCCTCTGATTATCAAGTAGTTTAAAACAGCTTACGCGGGTTTACGTGAAACTCGGCTATACTATAGTACACTAGAAAGAGTAGAAGATCATATTATCTATGGTACGTTCTTAATAAACTAAAATTAGTTTTATGAAAAATCAAGTCAAATTAAGAATCGAGGCGAATAAATGGAGACAATATAATTATAATACAGGATGAAATTGAAAACTCGAATCAAATCCAAAAAGGAGGTACACTAAGCGTTACATAATCACTGTCAATTCTCAATTCAATTTTCCAAAATATTGAAAAAAAAAAATAGTAATTGACTATCTTTTTTTATTCGGGAAATCATACAATTGTACATAACTACATATTATAAAACAAAGTCACTTTTACTTTCCCTATGTCACTTTGTATGATTAAATCTTTAAAACTACAAAACGGATTTAGATAGTTTTTTTTATTAGATAGAGTGATTCAACAGGAAGGTTTT
This sequence comes from Sesamia inferens, assembly GCA_037179545.1. Lineage (NCBI taxonomy): Eukaryota > Metazoa > Arthropoda > Insecta > Lepidoptera > Noctuidae > Sesamia > Sesamia inferens. Next base: position 33,290,297 of record CM073926.1, on the reverse strand, counting down.
TATGTATATAATATGCTATAAAAGATAATTTTTGAGGTTTCTAACACATGCCGCAAAATAAACCCATTTTTGAGCTTACATTGCAAACGCTGACTGAACCCTATGAGATAGATCAAAATAATGTACTACAGTATTGTAGATCTTAAAAATGCCTACAAAAAAGTCTACAATACCATATGTCTACCTACTATTGTTTCTTCATTATGACTACTTTTTTATATTTGAAAAGTTAATTAAAATGTCAGTCGAATTCAGAACCCACTATTTGTTCCTTATTATTAATCCTTATCCAAATAAATTCGTCATATCAAAGGTAATTTCAGTAGCCGCAGATCTCTATTTGAATATTGGTTGTTTCATTCAGGAGATATCACGATTTATTCAAAACTAAACACCAGAAAAAATCCGCGTGCTGCTCGCGTCTGTGCCGGCCGTCTGCTACTTGAGTGTTTCTCTGCCTAAACCGCGGAAGGAGTGGGCCGGAGCGGGGGCCCATTATTTCGAACAAACTTGCTACCCCGGTAGGCTTTAATTCTATTTGAAGGTAGTGGAATTGGCTATCCATGGACAATAAGGTCGATGTATCTTGCAGAGTCAGATATTGGCTGATGGGCGGCACAGCAGACATTATTTTTATTGAAGGGCCACCGTTTCTTAAGGTGGGCTTAGGTACCTACCTATACAAATAAATAAATAAATACATACGGACAAATCACACAGATTGAGCTAGCCCCAAAGTAAGTTCGAGACTTGTGCTATGGGATACTAACTCAACGATACTATATTTATAATAGTTACATATATAGATAAACATTCAAGACCCAGGCCAATCAGTAAAAGATAGTTTTAAATCATGACCTGGCCGGGGATCGAACCCGGGTCCTATACGTCGCAGGCAGGCGTATTGACCGATGCGCCACGGAGGACGACAAAATATATATATATCATTTGTCCACGTGCGAAGCCGGGCGGATCGCTAGTTACATGATAAATTTAAGTATAGTTACAGTGCTTTAAACAATTGCACAATCCACTACGTTTCCACAGGTTACTAATGTTTTAAGATACAAAGTTGGAAACCTAGATTAAGTTTAATATTAAACTTAATCTAGGTTTTATTTACCAAGCAACTCCTTGAGACACATACAAATTTATTTTTTAAACTTATTCTTAGTTAAGGCTGTCTACATCAATAAAATGAATGGCTAGTGCAAACTGTAATGTAATTTCTTAGTAAAAATTTTTCTTAAGTCGTGAAATAATGCTTATTCTGACCTGCGGGAATGAATGAAAATAAGTGTGAGGATGTAGGTTATATCCGTGCGGTCTATGGCGCTATATGGGGCACCGGTGAGGGCGCTGCCCCTAAGGAAGCGACCAGCTCGATGCTTGACCGCGTCCCAGAGGCATGGTCATGGCCGTTCGGCTGGTCCGGGGATACCGCACGGTCTCCGCTAGGACGGTGAGATTCTTTGCCGGATTGCCACCATGGGATCTGAAGGCCAAAGCCTTTGCCCACATGTGGGAGTGGCGAGAGGAGGTAAAACCGGGGTGTAACTTCGCTGCCGCGAGAAATCGCGGTAAGGCGGACAGAGTTCGGGCGGGATCTCATGGTGAAATGGAGAATGCGCTTGTTGCAGCCCAGTGCTGGGCACGCCACAATAGCTGCGGTAAGTACCATCTTTGAGGAGACTGTTGTTAACTATTTGAGTAATAAAGTTCAATTTTCAAATAAGTGGCAAGGGTCAGCTAGAAAAACATTATTTTAACGATTTCCTGGAGTTACGATAGTTAATATTAGATGCTTCATTATAGTTAATTTGTAAGAACAAGGATCGTATGTATTACCAACTTCTGGGAATTCCCATTTTATATAATTTCTGTTATCTCCTCGCAATACTTGTAACCTCGGATAACAGAGGTCAACCTCTATGAACGAAGTGCTTGTTCTTGTTTAACATGTAAAATGTGATGTCGTAAGTTGGGATATCTGGTAATAACATACACTTATCACGCATTTATTTTTGTGCAAAAATGTCAAGTTTTGTGCCGAATAATCTCATTTGCGGGAACTTTTGTAACTTCTTTAATTTGAAGAATTCTGCAGCTGAGGCCCATCGATTGGTTGTAGAAGCTAAAGGTGAAGCTGCTTTAAGAGAGAGAAATTGTCGTGAGTAGTTTCAAATGTTTAGAAACTCGTAGTAGAAGACCGAAATCGCATAAAGACATTGCATTCGAAGCATTATTGGAGGAAGATAAAAGGAAGAGGAAAAACGCGCCCATTACTACTGCAGATATGACAAAATTATTCTCCTACTTGATACTGCTCGTCCGCATGTTCAAACAACAGCGGAAACTTATTTGTACACGTATTAGTTTATAACCAAGATGAACACATAGCATACTTTTTATGCCAATATTACTAAGGGACCTCTACTTAAGCGGGTGAAAACGCAGGGCGGCGCCGGCTCTTTAATGAATTCAGCGATTCAGTATTGTACGCTTTGTGGGTGTAATGTTTAACTGTACATATAGTTTAAAGTCATGATTTTTTTTTGTATTTACTTAAGTACTCATAATTCCGAATATAAGAAATGTGTTTTGTAAAAGTAAAAAGGCTCGTGTTTGTATTACGAATCATCATCAACCTTTTATCGTCCCACTGCTGGGCACAGGCCCTGCAGTGGCACGAATCCTTCTCTGTATGAGAGGAGACCTGTGACCTTTCATACAGAGAAGGATTGATCGTAATCACCATGCTTGCTCAATGCGGGTTGGCCATTTCAGACTTAAAGTCCAGGTTTCCTCAAGATGTTTTCCTTCACCTTGTAATCAATCATTAGTGTCCAAGATATACTTAGAAAGTACATATAACTTAGAAAAGTTACATTGGTACTTGCCTGACTTGAAATCGAACCCGCACACCCATACTTGAGAGGCTGGTGTTTTAACCACTAGGCCACCACGATTGTACTACGAGACAGGATAAAAAATGAAGATTTAGCATAAAATGATGAATTTGTAAGCTGTAACACACAGCATCATCAGTACTTGTATAGAATATAAACAATGAGTACGTGTGTCCCTAAGAATTTGCACGTCCATCATTTTATAACAAGAAACACCTTCGTAACTAGATATCGTCAGGAGTGCGATAAGCGCTTTATGTTAAGCTTTAAACAATGTAACGCTGATTAAAGTTTTAAGTTCTAATATCGCGCCAACATTTCAAAAGGACACAAACAGAAAATATGTTTCGTCGATGTGAATATTATATTACCTACGGCGTTAGGCTCAGGTTACTAAATATTATTCTACAGTAAGCTCTAACCCAGTCTTCTTCATGAATTTTTTGCTTTCACATTCCCAGTCTTCTTCATGAATGAGGCTGTCAAATGCAAAAACAATTTTTCCAGTCACCGAATGTTCAATTGTTAGTATTAGATAATCCATACTAATATTATAAATGTGATAGTGTGTTTGTTTGTTTGTTTGTCCTTCCTTCACGCCGTAGCTAAGCAATCAATCGATTCCCAAGGGAGATTACTGGAATATCTGTATGTGTACACCAAATATCCTAATATTATAAATCGGAAAGTGAGTTTTTTTGTTCCGCTTTCACGCCGTAACTACTTAGCCGATTATTTTGAAATTTTGCAAACGTAAAATTAGAAGTCCGGATTAAATAATAGGGTACTTTTTATCCCGGAAAACAATTATATTCACGAGGGAAATCTAAAAGCGCAATATAATCGATATCCACGTGAGCGAAGCCGCGGGCGGAAAGCTAGTCATATATAAATTACGTGTCACGTTGTTTGACCGTGATCCGCAACGCCTTCCGCCTTCGGGTGGTGGAAGTCGGACGGCAGTCGCTTCACGGAAAATATCGAAATTCAGCCAAAATCAGCAGTTAGACTGGTAAAACGCGGACCCCAGACTCTAAAGCTGAAAAAGCTTCGGATGCGACTGGGATTAACGCTGAGATGGTGATGGTGTTGTTTGCTCGCGATAGAGTCCTTAACAACAACATACTTAACAACATACTTAACAACATACTTAACAACATACTTAACAACATACTTAACAACATACTTAACAACATACTTAACAACATACTTAACAACATACTTAACAACATACTTAACAACATACTTAACAACATACTTAACAACATACTTAACAACATACTTAACAACATACTTAACAACATACTTAACAACATACTTAACAACATACTTAACAACATACTTAACAACATACTTAACAAATTTTAATCAAATTTGTACACTGTGTGCAGTTTGATCTAACTTGAAAGATAGAATAACTTACATCTTAATTTATGATCACAATATTATTTTACTGTAGGTAAATTATTTGTCTATTATTAGTCATGAAGGTCGCTAAACTTTTTTTTTTACAAACGGCATCTATGTAAAAAACCATTCCCCTTGAACACCTAACAACAATGTACTATCACATGCAGAAGTCCCCTTCCACCTTAAAGACTATGTACTGTCGGCTGCGCTAAACCGGCCACGCACACTAACGTATTATTTTATATCCGTGTGTGTCATATTACAACCAATCAACCGCATGTTGTGTAGTATCGCTACAAAGAATTAAAGATTAGTTGAAGTTAATTTAGCGGCCGCACTTAACAATGGTGCTATCTGTGATGTATGAGGAATAAAGTATCTACATTAGGTATATTAGTTTATAGGCAAATAACTGTTACAAATGCCTTTGAAATATACCGGGACTCGACGACAACCCGTGCACTAAACGATTGAACACAAACATGCCTTTATATATATATATATAGTCATTTATTTCAGACCACAAAGTCCATAGTTTTGTTAGTAACAATTTATTACTTATAGCTAATGTTAGTAACCAATAGTAATAATCAAACAATGTGTATTTATCAAGGTGTATTTCGTGGATTCATCAAGCTCAAATTGTTCATAAGCCTGGGATAAATTAATTTTGTTGAAATGAAATGAAATCGTTTATTAAGCAACTTTGTTAAGCAAGTAGGATCACCGATCACTTTTACACGTCATGGTTTTTTTTAAACTAGATGAAGCCGGCATTTCCTAACTGACTACCTCTGAGAAGAAATAGCCGAAACAAACTCAGGGATCATCGTCTTTTTTTCAAGTCCAGACATTAAAAATGAAAATGTTTACAATAATTTACGTTATAATTACGCATATTGCTTAATAACAATGCCTAATAGCTTTTTCATTCCTTGGTCCCAGTATATCTCGGTATTCCCGAATGTTCCACTATCATCCCGATTGTGGGTTCGAATCCTAATTAAGACAATAACAAAAAAAATCTCATATAAAAAAAATAATCGTGTATCTCATATTACAGGCGCGGTGCTGGCCTCGCCGCTCAACAAAGAGATAGTGGATGCTCTTGTTACACTGCTGACACAGTCTAGTGTGTACACCCCGATTTTCCTGGGAACCCATGATTTGTACTCTAGAGGGTATTTCGCCTCTATAGAAGGTTAGCCTGACTTTTGTTATAAAGGTACTTTGAAATTAAGACATTTAATAGGGTACAGTCCTGTTCATAAGTGTAGTTTACGTCAAAGAAATTATTAAAGCAGAGTTCCTTGGCACACTCAATAAACGTCTTACGTGTAGACCATCTTGCATAGCGGCAAGATGAGCGGTCATTGTGCAGTGTTATGTGTGTATGTTACCGGTCAAACCCAATTTCAGGACAAACTAGTTTTGCCTAGGCTAAACTAGTTCTTCCTATACGCGATAGGATAAACCAGTTTAGGCTAGTCCAAACTAATTTGTCTTAAGCCCGATAGGATAGACCAGTTTAGGCTAGGCCCAACTAGTTGATCTTGATATAAATATGCACAGTCTAGGATAAACTAGTATGGCCTAGTCTATACATTATAGTATATCTGGAAAGTCAAAATAAATAGATAAGCTGAATAAAATGCTCCCTAATAGGGAAAACCATCATTTTTATTAAACTGTAATGATTCATTGTTAAAAGGTATGGATACCTCATAATTGGTAAAACAAACAAGCGTACTGTAACAAATAATACTGTTTTTTTTTTTTTTAAATTTAGGGTATTTACCTAAAAATAAAACCAATTAGCCCGTCATTCAAATTATAGAAAAATATTGGATATGTATATTTTGTTTAATCAAATCAATCAAGGAAGAACTAGTTTAGCCTAGGCAAAACTAGTTTGTCCTGAAATCGGGTTTGTCCGGTAACATACAAAGAGGATTCCGGCACAGGGCACGGTAATGCCACAGAGGCCGCTGCTCGCGACGCCGTCATCTACGAGTACACTTTCCATCCAAATCAAGCGAGTTAACAGTCGCACTGAGATACAATAAATATCATATGTAATTATACAACAATTTGAAGAAATCAAATCAATGCAAACAAATTTTGTCATCTATGTTTCAGGAGTGCCACTGTCCGACATGGAAATTAAATGGGGTATTGATGGAGCTGGTACCGGTGACTGCCTCACTTTGATCACAGCTAGCAACACGTACCAAATGATTACCTCGTCATGCGAGGTCACACTGCCCTTCACATGTTTCAGGAAACTCAACAATCTGACGACGAACGAATGTGGTACCTTTGATAGTGGTACGTGAATGATTAAGCTGCTACTGTATTATGAAAACTGATCATTTAACAATGTTAGCTGAGGTCCTTTTTGGTGTAATAACAGTTGAGACATTTTTCTTTCTTTCATGTCGTTTGTTTTCCGATAACCTCGCGGCTGAAGTCACTGACAAAACCTAGTAAAATATCTTTTCTGAATCCGGTATCCATAGAGGTTTATTGTATTATTAAATCTGTTAGTAGCACAATAGTTATTTTAAGGTGCAGGCAAAATTCCACCATAAGTAATAGTAGGTACAACTCACACTTGGTTGATTGATTGATATCTTGAAAATGTTATTTTGATTTTATTGCAGAATATCACTTTAAGCGGTATACAGGTAGTTGTTACAAGGTACATCGACATATACAGACCTGGGCGCGTGCGTACGGGATATGTGCATCTGAGGGAGGGCACCTGGTCATCCTGAACGACAGAGAAGAGGCGCGTATAGTCAAGGACATGTTCCCTGGTACTGCGACGGATGAGCTGTGGGATTTGTTTCACATAGGTCTGGGAGCCTGGGGCAACGAGCGCACGTGGACCACCATTAACGGTATCAGATTATTATTATTACACTAGCGACCCGCCCCGGCTTCGCACGGGTGCAATGCTGATACTAAATACACTAACATAGCGGCCCGTGCGTCATGACTCCAACATCGCGACGCCCCGCAATTTTTAAATCTGTAATATCTTCGAAGATATTCATTTAAATCATATACTGTAAAAGGCGATATAGATCTATATTAAATCAACAATTTATTTATAAATAAACAATGTATATAAGGTATTAAATTGAAAAAGTTTTAATGCTGTATTGATTAAAATTGCTTCAAAAATTAGCCAAAATTTGTCGTAAGAAGTAAGTAATAAAAGTAAGTGCTGCTTCATTACAACAGGCACTTCTAAAGTTATCTATACTCAATAGTATATAACTTTTCTTGGTACATAAAATAATTATGTATTTGATTCGACCAGAAAAACACATTCTGTTCTTAGTCCTGAGGGATCGAATTAAAGTGAGTGATGAATACGTCTATAACACAAACCGTGCCGATTTTTGTGTTATGGATAATATTTACAAAATCGTTTGGCTTACCTTAACTCTAAAAGTAGTGAAATAAAATATAATTCGACTTTCATTCATTTATTTTTTTCATAACAATTTAACATTGTCTTGAACTTTACATAGAAAATATAAAAAAAATATCATTTTAAAACAAAAAACCCGCCTGCATAAATGCATGCAGTTGCATGCTAGCCCCTGTGATTATTATTTAATGTGATTTTATTAATGTGGTTTTAGTTTTTAATGATTATCTATTGTTATTTAAATTTTGATTTGTGATTATTTTTATTTTTTGTTTCCGAATTTTTATTTTTACTTCTGGTTTTGTGTTTATTGATTATTTTGATATATTTTTGACATTTGATGATTATTAATGTATTTTTTGATTGTTATTAATTTTAATTTATCTCATTTTATGTAATGTATGGACGTTTGTCTGAAATAAATGATTATTATTATTATTATTATTATAAAAATCTATCAAACAGAAAAGGCAGAAACAGTTTGGTATATACCTGATTTATTGGGATTTTCATTGATGTATTCCTCTCGTGGTTTTTGACCATACGTTTTAGGATTAATAACATTGTATACCTACTTTTGTGAGCTTTTGTAACTTTTCTGTCATAGTGTCATTAGATCGTTCCATTTATAATTGAAATTCTAAGTTTTTTTTTTTGGAAATTATAAACTAGCGCTTGACCGCAATCCCGCCTGGTGGTAAGCAGTGACGCAGTCGATGATGGTAAAGCGCACTAGTTTATTAAGAGCCTTTTAACTCTAGCCTTGAAGACACTCAAATTGTAGTCCGACGGAAACACCGTCACTGGCAAACTGTTCCAGTCCCTCGTTAAATGCGTTATAAAAGAGGGGGTGAAACGATTCGTCCGGATCGTAGTGGTGTTAACAACATAAGGGTGGAAACTTGCCGTACGACGCGCGACGGGTCGTCCGATGGTGGAATGGAGATGAGGGAATTAACCCCTTACCGCATACCAAGCCATATTTGGATGACAAAGTTTTAGATTTTTTTATAGGCTAACTATAAACTGTACCTTAAGAACCAAACTTACATCTGAACCAGAATTTCATAGTGAAACGGAACGTAATTAATTTGCACATGACAAGTGTCATCTGTCAAATATATTGTAGGTTATGTTGAGCGCGTACGACGGTGTTGGTGTGCGATAAAAAGTGTCATTTTGTAATTGAGAAATAAATACTAAAAAGGTGAGTACACTCATGAAAAAAAATATTACTACATTCTTTTAACTTTCTAAAATAAGGGTAAACATTAATTTTTTTGGTTTTTTGCTATCTTCATATGATTTGTTGCGCTTTTTCTAACCTGCCATATTTGGCTTCGTATGCATTTCACACTAATTGATCGCCGCCATATTTGGCTTGGTATGCATTACAGAGTGCTATTTTTGCTTTTTCAGAAATGGATCCCGCCCGCTTTTATGGCTATTATAAGCATGTTAACACTATACCTGGTGATGGAAATGAGAGTGAAGATGACATTGATTCCGATTGTGATGAAAATTGTTTTACAAAATCAACTCTTTTACCCCCTAGAAGACATATTATCATACCTGAGTCGGATTCTGATTTTTCTGAAGAAGATGACGTGCCTTTGAGTAGTTTACAGTCTGCATCTACCTCTAAATCCAAAGGAAAAGCTACAAAAACAAAGGTCAAGTGGAAAAACGGAAAAATGCCAGCTTACGATGCCAATAATTTTAAATTTACGGGTAACACAGATTTACCTGACAGTATAAAAAAACTGAGTTCCCCTGCAGAAGTCTTCGAGTTTTTGTTTACAGCTGATATTACTAACTTTATAACTGAGCAATCTAACCTCAAATCTATTCAAGATAATATTAACAAACCAGCAATGATTACGAAAGAAGAAATAGAAAAGTTTATTGGTATCATCATTTTTATGTCTTGTGTGAAGTTACCGTCAACTAGGAAGTATTGGTCAAAAGAAGTAGGGCAGTCGCAGGTTTATGAAATAATGACGTGTAACAGATTCGAATCTATCAAAAGATTTTTACATTTTAATAATAATGAAACTTTTGTACCTCTTGGACAAGATGGCCATGATAAATTGTTTAAAATTCGGCCTTTGCTGGACATGATTCGAGCGCGTTTGATGCTAGTCCCAAAAGAAGAGTATTTAGCCGTTGACGAGCAAATAATTCCTACTAAGTGTCGTCATGAATTGAAGCAGTATAACCCAGCTAAACCTCACAAATGGGGTTACAAAAACCTAGTTCTGAGCGGGGTTAGCGGCTTTAGTTATGATTTCGATATCTTTGCTGGAGATCAAAGCAATTCCTACCCTTCAGATGTGCCAGATCTTGGTGTAAGCTCAAATGTGGTAACTCGGTTGACATCTACAGTTCCACGACATAAGAATTACAAGATTTGTTTCGATAACTGGTTCAATAGCCCAAATCTTCAAGTATATCTTTTCCAGAACGGTTTCCCTTAGGAACCGTGCGACTCAATCGTGTGCCGAACTCAAATATGCCTACAGAAAAGGAACTCAAGAAGCGTGGTCATGGAAGCATGGCAGAAAAGGTAGCAGTCATAAATAAAGTAAAGTTAAGTCTGGTTTCCTGGTTCGACAACAAGAACGTCAATCTTCTTTCTGCTTACGTCGGAAGCGAGCCAACCACAACAAAACGGCGTTATGCTCGACAGGAAAAAAAATATATTGATATTCCTTCTCCCCAAGCCGTCGATATTTATAATCAACATATGGGAGGAGTCGATTTACTTGACTCCATTCTGGGCTATTACAGAATCCATTTGCGGTCTCGTCAGTGGTACAAAAGGATTTTTTTTCACATGCTGGACATGACCATTGTAAACTCTTGGTTGTTGTGGCGCCGAATAAATACAGACTCATCCTATATGCCTCTATTTGATTTTAAGCTAGCGATTTCAGAACACATGCGAAAGACAGGAAAAGCTCTTATGGTCAAAAAAAAAACGAGTGTGCTTATGACCACACGACTGAAGTGAAACTTCTTTCGCACCATCTGTATGTATATATATATATATATATATATATATATATATATGTGTGTACAATATATACAGGTATACACATTTACATATATTAATTTTCTATAAATATTTAAATTTATTTCATGCTTTCATTTATAAATTAATATTTTTGCATAGACCTCCAATTTAAAAAAAAAAGAAAAGTGGATTCCCTCGGGGCCAAAAGGTCGGGCTCTACCTCCTGAATCAGGGGACCCCAAACTCGGGTAGTCCACGACCTCTGGTTCCCGAGATAATCCACGGGGGGGGTGAGGTAACTAAAGGGGGTCGGGGGGGGATAGGGTTTGTGGGGTTGCGGGGGAGGGAGGGGGGAGGGGGAGAGCGGGCAGTGGATTCCCTCAGGGCCAAAAGGTCGGGCTCCTCCTCCTGATTCAGGGGACCCCAAACTCGGGTAGTCCACGACCTCTGGTTCCCGAGATAATCCACGGGGGGGTGAGGTAACTAAAGCGGGGGGGGGGGGGGTGTTGGGGGGGTTAGATTTCGTGGGGTTGCGGGGGTAGGGGGAGGGGGAGAGGGGGGAAGGGGAGAGGGTGGAGTGGATTCCCTCGGGGCCAAAAGGTCGGGCTCCTCCTCCTGATTCAGGGGACCCCAAACTCGGGTAGTCCACGACCTCTGGTTCCCGAGATAATCCTCGGGGGGGTGAGGTAATCAATGAGGGGAGTCGGGGGGTGTTCGCAGCGTCATGTTCTCGAAGAAATTCATAGTTCTTAATCAATCAAGGTACTTAGCTTAATAATTGAGCTTATGAGGCTCGAAAGCAATTTGTACTTTGTGTCCAATTATCGTATTGTGACGATATCTTCTTCTATACTTTCAATTATATCAGAAATGTTCAGCAAAAATATATAAAACAATATAAAAGCCAGAACAGAACGAAATTTATAAATTATTTGTGCTCTTAGGTAATCAATTGTTAACAAATCTTAAAAAGATCCAAAAAATATATATTGCCTACGGCGAGATGCGAACTCACAACTTCATACTCGACTCAATTGTTAACAAATCTTAAAAAGATCCAAAAAATATACATTGTCTTCGGCGAGATGCGAACCCACAACTTTATACACGGCATGTCTTGCAATATTTTCATGTGCCAACTGCTTAGTTGTAGTACAGACGAAATAGGACTATACTTTGCTTCCGTTCGCCTTGCCCGATCATTTTTGTAATATTTTTCGTAACGCTTTCGCGAGTTTACTCCCCAAGTCAAGCGTGCCTAAAGAAGTTTCACTTCAAAAACGTGGCCGTCCCTCCAGCATCTTGGGAACTCCGACATCAAGCCGGGGTGGTACTCCCCTCAATGTACCCGACTCGCCAGTACCTGCGAAAAAACCACGAAAAACTCCTGCCAGACATCAGGATCTTCCGTTGGATTCTGTACGCTCTGATGGGATTAGCCATTACCCAATTTGGAAAAAAATTCCCGTCAACTATGCCAATATTGTTCCAAATTTCGTTCCTTCACATTATGTGAAAAATGTAATGTGTACTTATGTTACAACGACAAACGAAACTGTTATAAAGAATTTCATGTAGCATAAGCATATTTTTCCCCAACTGCATACGAAGCCATATATGACCGACCAACCATTGGTCAGACTGCATACGAAGCCATATATGGCGTCATTAAAAAACTTTTATTATATAAGCAAATATTTTTTTTCTCACTTTGATCTCATTATGTAAGGTAAAATAAACACATATGTGCAAAAAAAAAAATTATTTTTTCATCTCCTTCATAATTCATGCAATAAGGGGTTAAATCATGCAATTCCCTCGCACACTCCCCAAAATGCATCCTATAGAAGACCGAAAGGCTGGCTACTCTACGCCTGTGATCTAGGCTTTGGAGACCGTCTCGAGTTATATCAGGGGCACCAATCAGCCTCTTCGCCCGCCTCTCCACCGAATTCAAAGTGGCTAGGCCACCCTTTTTGGGCACGGGCTGCACTTTGGTAAGTTTCCAGGACTTGGCAACTATACCAGTCCTAAATGAGAGGCAATACAAGCGCGTCAATACAGGAGCCAACTCGGGTGCACATGCCTTAAGAACAATCGCAGGTATACCATCTGGACCACTAGTCTTATTCACGTCCAGTCGACACAACACTCTCAGAACCTTCTTGTTCCTACTGCGAACCTCCGGCATTGAATTTTCGCAATGAGGTAATTTAGGTGGAGTAGCACTGTTAGTGTCAAGACTCGAATTATGGGCAAAGAGAGATGCAAAGAGACCTGCTTTCCCTCTTGCCATATGAGCCAGTGCTCCCTCAGGCCCAACCAGCGAAGGCAGTGTGGGCCGACAGAAGTTCGCCTCGACCGATTTGGCTAGGGACCAGAAAGATTTGCTACCGGATGGTTGCGCAGAAGTTTGTTGCCAATATGAGTAATGCGGTCGAAGCGAGCCTTCTTAATCTTAAGCCTCTTTTTGTAGGACTTGGCAACACGGTTAAAGGCCCTCTTCTTTGAGCTTCGATCCGGTTGCTTTGCGGTCACGAGCGTCAAACCCAGGTGAGAAATGCCGTGTGCTTACGCTGTTTAGCTTGAACACAGTCGGCGTTAAACCATGGACGAGCCGAACCACCAACGGGCACGTCAGTGAAGGGGATAAAATACTCCACAACTTAACGCACCAAATCGGATATAGCGTCCGCACAGCTCGACGGATTGTCACAAGAACAGCAGACCTGCTGCTGCTACCAAGGATAAGACGCAAAGAAGTTGCGCATCTCATCCCAATCTGCTGACTTGTATCGCCACATTCGCCGCTCACCACGCGAATCGCAATCAGGTAGGGAGAAGGACGACGCAGACTTCACCAGACAGTGGTCTCAAGTTCCTAACGGTGAGGAAACTGTAACAACACATCTATCCGGATCAGTGGTCAGCAGAAGGTCCAGACAATTGGCGTTGTGACCAGCTACATCAGGCACCCTAGTCGATTGTCCCACCAGCTGGCGCAAATGTTTTGCCAGCTGGTGTGATGCATTGCTGGTGACATGCATTGATAGCGCAAATTGTTTCGCGCTTCTCTCCCAGCGGGGTCGGACCTCTGGTATTTATTTGTTTATTTATTTACGGACAAATGACACAGATTGAGCTAGCCTAACTCAACGATACTATATTTATAATAGATACATATATAGATGAACATCCAAGACCCAGGCCAATCAGGAAAATGATCTTTCCATCATGACCTGGCCGGGAATCGAACCCGGGGCTTCCACGTCGCAGGCAGGCGTGTTGACCGCTGCGAAAAGCCAGTCTTGGTGGTAGGCATTGAAGTCCCCCAGAGCGACGAACTGTGCGTCAGGGTGACGATGGAGTGCATTGTTAGCAGCTTCACTGATGCGGTCAAATAGTCGAGTTGTCTCCTGGTCACCGCTGTGCGATCGGTAGATACATATGTAGACAATTTTTTCCACACCAGCGTCAACTAACACCCATAAGGTCGAAAAATGAGGGTCTTCGAGGTGACGGAGACGTCGGCAATAGATGTCATTGCGGACATACACACAGACCCCGGCACGCTGCAGGAAATGATGCACCAAAGAGTAGCCCGGGTAGCTGAGGTATGTCGCATTAGACGGACATTTGATCTGGGTCTCTGTCATGAAAAGTAGATTGGGCTTTTCAGTCTCAAGGTGGTAGACAGAATTCTAACGATTCCTCAAATGTGAAAATCCGTTTCCGCTCCTATTGATCACAGCGTGATGTTATATAGCCTAAAGCCTTCCTAGATTAATGGCCCAACGCAAAAAGAATTTTTCGAATCGGACCAGAGGTTCCTGAGATTAGCGCGTCCAAACAAACAAACAAAAATTCATCAGCTTTATTTATATTGGTATAGATGTCAATTATATTTTACAAAAATAATGTCAAATGTTTAGTTACAGTCAAAGCATATTATTACAAAGTTAATTAAGTCAGTCGAAAGCTTGTTCACTAGTACATTTTTTATTTTGTATCATTTGTCATGAAATCTGATACTGAATATAAACATATTTCTAACAAGAAGGATTTCAATTTATTTTTAAATAAATTGAAATTATATAATATTACATATTAATAATTTCAAAACAATTGGTAATCGATTGAATAATTCAACTTCTTTCAGGTGAGAGATTTGAAGATGTATTCAACGATTGGAGTGACGGCCAGCCTAACAATTTACGAGGCATACAGAATCGTGCAGCTCTTGAAAGAGATGGCCGTTTGAACGACGTGCAGCCTGAGTTCGAAGGTATGTTCGTCTGTGAGAAATCTCCGCAGTCAATACAGTTCGAACTGCAGTCGCCGGCGTAAGCCATGGAAGAATGAATTGGGCTTTAATAAACCTCTTCCTATTAACGCCACTCGAATCAAGTTTAATGTCGGTAAAGTTTAAGGATATCGTTAGAAAAAATATTAATGTAATTGCTTTCTGAAAATTAAATATATTATACATACATACGTAATGACAAAACCTCTTTAATTTTTAATTGAACTTATACCATGTTTTTATGCAAGTAAATATATTGCTTTTATTTTTTTTTAAAGGATAACATTTAAAAGTTACTAGAAATTGAAATATGTGCAGTAACTGTTAGGTATATAATCATTATACTGGGGAGTTTGTTCCGCCACTTTCTCTTCCCAGCGAAGGCACTAGCAAGTGGTGAAGGGCGAGCATTATGGGGGACTGTCTTATGTAATATTGACGTTCATAAACTACTGATTCTCAGCCTAATTTGAATAAATGACTATTAAAAAATCGTGTAATTATCACCTTATATAGTGTAAACTCATGTATTGCCTTCAGGTAGACATGAATTATGACCGTTACAGATTTATTTTTCTTCAAAATTATTAAAAAGAATAAGAACATCTAATATATAAAATTCTTGTGTCACGGTATTCGTTGCCATTACTCCTCCGAAACGGCTTGACCGATTTTGATGAATTTTTTTATGCTTATCCGGTATATATGAGAATCGGCCAACATCTATTTTTCATCCCCCTAAATGTTAGGGGTAGTCCACCCCTAATTTTTTTTAAATTTTTTAGACAAAATTTTCTAGGAAATTATTTATATGGCAAAACAACGTTTGTCGGGTCAGCTAGTTAAAGTATAAATTTGTGCGCGCGCTTGATAAGTAATACCTTCTTTGCTGAGTTCACAACATGAATTTGACAACGAGTTGTTATAAACAAAATGCGCAACGAAGTTGCCAAATTGCTTGCCATCTATGGCTACGTTGTGCATCCTTCTTCTTATGACATTCTCTAAATTTACTTTAAAACATATTGAAATGTTTTTTAAACGCCCTTTACTTATTACTTATATATTTGTCGCATCTATACCATTCCATCCTGTATATCTATCTGACCATTTTCTTGACATCATCCCAATTTATTTGTTTTACAACGAGCACATGACATCATCATCCGGTACCTGCGTGTAAATCACACCTTAGTCCGGTTGCACCAAAGCACTATAAACCCACATTTCATCGCTTTGAATCGTGCAAATACTGACGGTGCTGCTCCAATCTCCGCCTACCGACGCATACGGGTTTGTCTACGTGATGTGGGACAAATCATCTAACACTAATATCAATCGTCGAGAAACCCGACTCACAAAGCGCATCACTGTAGCGAGCGAGTATTGCCCTCCCTAAAGCAGATTAGCTTGCTAATGAGTGCTCTAGTCTCTCCGGTAGTCGTATCAGAGTCGTAGGATTGTGTGTCGCACAATCCTGTAATGAAAGTTGATACAGCTGATTTTCGTCGTGTGGCTCTGTTACTGTACATTGTGTTTATTATTATTATTAATATCATTATTTAGTAGCGTAGTGTGGACGAAGATCAAGGGGAACCGTTCAGGTAGTCCGAGGAATAAGAATTACCTCACGGTTTATGCTATTTGCTGCAGCCTAATCGGTGAACACATTTTTGTGGATATTATTTTACACTAAAATTTTATCCACTGCGGTCCAAACGATCCCAACTAGTCGCAATCATTTGACAAAAATATGTTCGCCGATTAGGCTGCAGGTCAGTCTCAGGGTTCGTGACAGAAATAAATTATTCTGCAGAGTTATTACAATTAGAATCAGTAATATTTTTCTTGAAATAAATTAATCTTACTGAGCATGAGCTCGGGCTGATATACAATGTACCTATATCAATCGTCCGAAACTTTCACCAGATGAATGAATTTTGCTATTTGACTTCTTTTGTTTAGAAAATATGGCAAAAGGTCATAATTCCTATTCAGATTTAATTGAACTGACAGCCTCTGTGGCGTAGCGGTAGTAAACGCGGCCGTTGCGCAAGGAGGCGTGGGCTCGATTCCCGCGCAGTGCAAATATTTGTATGCATGAATATGAATATTTGCACTGGTCTGGTCGTGCCACGGAAATCACGTGAAGCCGTTGGTCCCGGTTGCCATACGAACAACTAGTGGCAGTCGTTACGGGTTGTTGGAGCCCTCAAAAGTTCAATAATTAATTGGTCTAACTGCAATGCTTCGACGGCAGTCACTTCACGGAAAATATCGAAGTTTAGCCAAAATTACCAGTTAGACTGGTAAAGTGGACTCTAAAGCTGATAAAACTTGGGATGCGACTGGGATTGACGCTGAGATGATGATGATGATTATTAAATTGAACTAAAAAGTAAAACCTTACACAATATAATTTCCATGTTTTCCGGTATTCACCTAATTTCCGTATCATAATGAGAAATTGTGACATAATTATGCTTTGTCTACTTGTGTCGATCACAAGATGAACAGCGGTGTTGGCAAGTATCCGCCTGCCACTCAACAAGAACTATATTGTATATTGGCCAACTAGTAGATACGATTAATTTATAATTAATCTGAGCTAATTAAATGCTTTAGTATCATATCCATTGTTGCTGTTTGAGTGAATGAAAGTTGTCACCATTTCAACTCTTTATTGATAACTAGCTTTCCACCTGCGGTTTTTCCCGCGTGGAATTCGGTTATATCGCGCTTTTTTGGATTTTCCTTTGGGAATCAAATTTTTCCGTGATAAAAAGTACCCTATTATTTAATACGGACTTCTAATTTTACATCTGCAAAATTTCAAAGCAATCGGTTCAGTAGTTACGGCGTAAGAGCGGAACAAACTCACTCCCAGCACTGGGACGATAAAACAGGTTGATGATGATGATGAATTAATCATTGTGTTGTTTTTTGGTTGGCCCATATATAAAGATTAAAATGAGTAGATACGATCAGGACAAAGATTATGGCTTATTGAACTCCGACTTTTCGATGATCGTCAATGGTATAGATAGTTCAATTCAGGAAGACGCGCCCCACCAATTTTAGGTTCAGGGGATCGCGGGGCGCGGGGAGTTTTCTCCGAGCGTCAGTCACGGACCGTCAGTGGTTCGATGCACACAAGTAGTACAACCTGTATTTCAAAAATCCAGACTCGACACGAAAGTTGCTCTACTTTATATTTTTTTAAAATGTCGAAAAAATCTCAGCGTGTTGTACTTAAAAGCCAGGTATGTAAATTATTGTTACGAAACACATAAAATAATAAAAGAAAAGTAGTTTAATTCAAAATTAAATTTTACTAACTAGACTTCATTTTATATTTAAAAGTAAGACTAATGTTATTTCTTTTTATTTTTTTTTTAATTGTAGGCAAGAGAAATTATTTCTAAAGTTTACGATTTCATGAAAAAAGAAGCAAGTCAAAATTTTGCAGAAAAACTCACTGATGCTCGATGGAGAACCGCACAGGCTGTTGGAATATCTGAAAGCACAGTGACTAGAATTCTACGCGAAAGAAAGGCTTATACTGAGACAATAAAGCAAACTACAGTATCTACTATGGAGTCTAATATAACTATGGAGACGGATGCGATAGTTTCTGTAGTCCAAAGTGAAGAGCGTACAACAGAGCCGACTACGGAAATGGATATTGATTCTAAAAATGAAGCGAGTACGTCGCATTCGAATTTAGCAGGCAGAAGTGCTTCTATTTTTACATCACCTATGAAGAAGAGAAGGGAAAGACCACGAAAAATTAATTTAGACAAATTTGATATTGGTGTAGTCCGAAGAACTATCCAAAACTGCCATAAAGAACATCATCAATTTCCAACATTATCACGACTTAATACTATTTTGAAAGACCGTATACAATTTAATGGATGTAGAACCACCCTAAGAACATTGTTACTTAAGCTTGGTTATAAATGGAGAAAAACTGAGAATAATAGGAAGGTCCTAACCGAAAAACATGATATTCAAATGTTAAGATTGAAATATTTAAAACAGGTAAAATCTTTTCGTAATGCAGGTAGACCTATAGTGTACACAGATGAATCATATATTCATACCAACCACGTGCAAAAAAAATCTTGGGCCGACAAAGGCTCTAAAACAGCAATGAAACAAAATTTAACAAAGGGTGTGCGCATAATTATAGTACATGCCGGAAGTGCTGAGGGTTTCGTACCAAATGCGTTGTTAACGTACAGAGCAGAGATCAAATCCGGAGACTACCACGATAATATGAACTCGGATAATTACTTAAAGTGGCTTAAGGAGAAACTAATACCAAATCTCCCAAATGATACCGTGGTAGTCTTGGATAATGCAGCCTATCACAATACTAGTTCGGAAAAAATACCCACATCCAACTCCAACAAATTAGACATGCAGACTTGGCTGAATGCAAAAAATATCCATTTTGTACCAACCTACAAAAAGCCTGAACTTTACGACCTTATATTAAAAAACAAAGAAAACTTCCGCAAGTACAGAGTTGACGAATTATTAAAGGAATATGGATTCACAGTGCTTCGGCTGCCTCCTTATCACCCAGAGTTAAATCCAATCGAAAACATTTGGGGTATTGTAAAAAACGACGTTGCTAGCCGCAATATCAATCAAAACTACACTTCGATTATGCCCATTTTAAATGAAGCATTTGATCGAGTAAATAAAGATGTCTGGTTCAATACTTGTCAGCATGTGGAAAAAATAGAAGACGAATACATGAGACACTGTGATCTTGATTTCAATTTTATTATAAATGTCAGTGATACTTCAGAATCTGAATCAGACATTTCTGAAACGAGTGATTGACGATTTTTATTTCAATAAAAAAAGTTCCATAAAACTTTTTCACGTATTTCATTTATGTCTCTAATTACCTCCTATTATTATATAAAAATGGTATTATAATTGTATATTAACTAATAATCACATAAAATATCCACACCTCAATTTTCCTTGCAGTCGGGTAAAGAGTATAAAATTGAAGTAGAGCATCTTTCACTTTGACCATGACGCTCTCTCCTGATTAGTCAATTTATTGTAGTGTGGGTGTGCACTCATAGATAATTATTGTGTACGGATAACACTCAAACATTGACGGAAGCTTGCACATATATACTATAAACGGTTAGGAGAAATAGTGGGGCGCGTCTTCGTGGATTGAACTATCTATAAACATAATATTTAATTTTGACAGATAAATTGAGTCAGTAGGTGGCGGTGACCACGCTAATAAAATCAAAATCAAAAGTCAATTATTCAAATTAGGCTGAGAGTCAACACTTTCCGAAAGTCTAAATTACATAACATAGTCCCCTACGTCTGTTCTTTCCAACCTCCTATTGCTTTCGCTGGGGAAAAGAAGTGGCGGAACAAACTCACCATTGCTGGGTTAAAAAAATAAACAATTTTATGAACTCATATAACCTGTCAGTAAGGTAATTTTGGAAAAAGTACATAAATATCGTCTTGAGTTAATCAGAGCGACCAGCTCTTTTTTTATGTGGTTTTTTTTGTATTGTTCTACAGGGTGGCGCAAAAGAACGTGCATATTGCATCATCTTTTTTTGCGGGGTAGAAGGGGCGTGGGCGAGGGGAGACCGATATCGTTGGGTAGCGCGGTTCATGAAGTTTTAGTCACTATGAGTCACTTCGACGGGAAGCGTCGCGCATTTTGCGTGCGCGCATTTTACGAAAACTCTCATTCGTACGTAGTTGTCAGGCGACTATTTTGTCCTGAGTATGGTGTACGGCAAATTAGGGAGGCTCCGAGTGCTAATTTAATTAAAATCTGGATAAAGCGGTTTGAAGAGACTGGATCGACGTTTAAACCACACGCAAAAGGTCGTCCACGCACATCTAGGACCGAAGACAATATTGAGAGTGTTAAGCAGTCGGTACGAGAAGATCCACAAATGTCTACTCGCAAGAGATCGTCTGTCCTAAACATAACGCGACGAAGTTTGCAACGAATTTTAAACTTGGATCTTAAATTGCATCCATACAAGCTGCAATTAACTCAAGAATTGAAAGACTCTGACTTCATAGCACGGCTCACATTTGCTAATGAAATGCTCAATCGGTTTTCAAATTTTGAAAACGTCCTTTTCTCTGATGAGGCACATTTTCATATGAATGGGTTCGTAAACCGCCAAATTTGTCGTTATTGGAATAGTGAGAATCCCAGACTCAAACATCAAAAACCGTTACATAGCCCTAAAGTGACAGTTTGGGCCGCAATCTCTGCCAAAGGAATAATTGGTCCTTATTTTTTTGAAAACGCACGGGGGCAAAACATCACTGTTAATACCGAACGCTATGTTGCGATGTTGGAAGGTTTTTGGCCCCAGAACTTGAAAATTCAAGAATAAAGAACTCTAGGACTTGGTTCCAACAAGACGGAGCTACCAGTCACACATCAAATGACTCCATGACGGTTGTGAAGCAGATGTTCCCTGGCAAACTGATTTCGAAAAGAGGTGATATCCCATGGCCTCCGCGCAGTCCAGACTTGACGCCTCCTGACTTTTTTTTTGTGGGGATACCTCAAACACAAAGTCTACACCAATAATTCGAGAAACATCAGTCAGCTCAAGGAGAATATTCGTGGTGAAATGGCAGCAATCACACCAGCACTACTTAAGAAAATTTTCGCTAATTTCCGTTTGCGGTTAGAGGAGTGCCAACGTAGAGAGGGTCATCATTTAGATGATATTATTTTTAAAAAATAAACTTCAGTTATCACTTAATACTTGCTTAGTTTTATTTTAACTATACCTTTTGTATTTATTTTTTAATAATTATTTTAAAAATGCACGTTCTATTGCGCCACCCTGTATTTGGATAAATGTCTTTGGTTTTGATTTTCAATATTTCTTTAATTCAACGGTATCTTAGAATAACAGATTGCGTAGTCAGAATTAAATTAATAATTCATTTTCTGCCGTTCTCTTTACAGATGAAATTAAGAATCTAAGTTTAATTATACAGCAAACAAATTTTATTACGGGTTGTAACAATTACATTTATTAAACAAAATTAATAAAACACATTTAATTGGGTAGGTGCGAAACAGACATACCTACTTGTACACCATGGTCAGCAGTGTTTACTACTGTTTTAGCTATTGTATTGATTTTGCTTCAAGTTTGATAATATGACGAATTCGATGTGCAGTCTGTAATGTTGTGAACGCCATACAGTCTTCCACCGATCGAAAACACATTGTCAATTTTAGAGATAAATAAAAAGTAGAATATTTGTGACTGTTATGGTAAATATTTTAATAATGAACGATATTAGAATCTATCGTATTTTAATACAAAAAATATTTCGTAATTTTACGGGTAGTCAAAAGCTCCGACATCTGAATGTCACTCAGTCAGTCAGTGGTCGTCCTATGGAAAATACCAGTCATTAGTTGTATATGGTTAGACTGCAACTTGTTGGGAGATGATTGATGATGATTATTGTGTATTTCTAATAACAATTTATCTCTGGACCCCACTCTAGGATTCCCACAGTGTTTTAGGGGGTTGTCTTATGTAATTTTGTCGTTTAGAAAGTCGTTTAGCCTATTTTGAATAAATGACTTTTGATTTTGATTTTTGAAATATTAACAGGTTACCCAAGGTAACTCATGTCAAGGTGGGTGGATTTTAGCAGATTGATTTGCCTTGTAAGTTTGTAGATTAAGGGCGAGAATAGAATCAGATCTTTCAAATTAGGACCGTATTACAGAACCATATACAAGATATAAACATTAAAACATATAGGCATTACTTAAAACTAGTTTTATCCAACCTAATAGCTTCAAACGAGATTTAAGTAAAGCTTGAGTTTTGAGTGATGTTTTGTAATACTATAAATCGATTCTAATAGAAGTCTTCTGCTCCGTTGTGGCGATAACTCTGAGGTTAGTTACCAGCATCTGAAAATCTTAGTGTGTAGAGAAATATACACAACAAAACTCAGGGGTTTAATGTCATCATCAACCTTTTTTTTATCGTCCCACTGCTGGGCACAGGTCTCCTCTCATACAGAGAAGGATTGAGCGTAATCACCACGCTTGCTCATTGCGGGTTGGCGATTTCAGACTTATAAAGTCCAGGTTTCCTCAAGATGTTTTCCTTCACCTTCAGTCAATGGTGTCCAAGATATACTTAGAAAATACATATAACTTTAGAAAAGTTACATTGGTACTTGCCTGACCTGGAATCGAATCCGCGCACTCATACTTGAGAGGCTGGTGTTTTAACCACTAGGCCACCACGACTTAATGGGTCGGGTCTAATGTACCTAGGCGTATCTATACGTTGAGGAACACCACAGAGGTTGTGTTCAATGTTCGTGTCTTTGTTTGTTTTTAAAAAAAAACTATGCCCTACACTAGGAATTACTCCTGTATTGTGGGTGTCTCATACATAAACAACCAGACTCGGAATAACTACCTGTAGGCCATACAAATATTTGTTCCGCGCGGGAATCAAACCCGCGACCGCAGCGCAGCAGTCGATCGCTCAGCCACTACACCAACCGTGTCGGGCTATTTGTTTTTGGGTGCCAGCTTCGCATGGTAGTGAGTCACTACGTTATTACATTACGTTACTAAAAGTAACAACAAAAAAATAAATTAACACTTGCTATAAAAAAATCTACTGCTCCACTACGTAAATACACAAAATGTAGGGAGATGTACTTTGTGTATGAAGTCATCATCACCATCTCAGCGTTAATCGCATCAGAGCTGCCGTCTGACCACCACAACCCGAAGGCGATATCGAAACAATGCAATTAGACCAATTGTTGAACTTTTGAGGGCTCCAACAACCCGTAAAGACTGCCATTAGATGTTCATATGGCAACCGGGACCAAGGGCTTAACGTGCTTTCCGAGGCACGACCAGACCAGTGCAAATATTCATATCCATGCATACAAATATTTGCACTGCGCGGGGATCGAACCTGTGGGCGCGTTCGCTACCGCTACGGCACGGAGGCTGTCGACTGTGTCGAGATATGAAGTATATTTCTACAACTGTATAGTTCTTTGTCGGCAAGTATATCGCTATTGAGTAGCCATACACCGGACAATTTACATCTCCCATAATTGCACGAAGCGAGAATGTACACTCCTATATAATCTCATTTGTTGATGTTGCAACCAGCTGTATCTGACACTACTATGCGGATGTCGTGCCATACCTGGTCGACGGCAGTCATTCAGATCTGTCTCATAGCTTTCAGATTGATTTAATACCGGCCAATTTGTATCAGAGCATTTTTATTTGGATTTTATTGTTGTTTAATTAGATTAATTCGTAATTTACTTCTTTGTTTTTGATGATTAGGGCCTAATGTCTTTGCGTCAATTGTAGGATGTCTTAAAAATACAGTTTTTCCAAGTAAGCACTATTTAAACAAACGTGAGGGTAATAAGCACTGCTCTCTTAGCTAGGTTATTGAATATTATAATTTGAAAGCTGTTTCATTTCCTTCCAAAAGTGGCTCAAAACTGCAATATTATCATAATGATCGGCTAAGCCAACTTTCTTCGGTTGGATTCCAGTCTAACCGAATACTAGTATTGTCTGAATATTATTAGTGTGTAAGTAAGCGACCCGCCGCCGGCGTACCCGCAACCGTCCGTACGCTACCAAGCTCTACTGACAATCAAAATTTCATATATAAAAAAGTATTCTGTGTCATCAAACCGTCTATTCACCTATTGTAGTTTCATAATAACAGGAACTCTGTTTATAATGAGATTGGACGCTTGCTAAATATTAAATAATAACTCGCCAAGTGCGTAACTAAGGACCATATTACAGAACCTTACTCAATATTTAAGCAGTACTTAAAACTAGTTTCAACCAATTAAATAGCTTCAAACGAGATTTAAGTAAAGCCTGAGTTTTGAGTGAGGTTCTGTACTACGGATCTAAGTATTAGTTGAATTCAGTTTTAAAATCTCTACATATATAATTATAAATTTCAATGATTTTCAAAAGTAGATGTTGTTCCAATATTTACGAATAAAAAAATCTGTCAATCAAACTCCGTAATCTGCTGCTCGACATTTTACATTGATGCTTCACGTCAAGTTGAGCATGAGTAAGATATATATCAGATATCACGCATACTTGTGGGTGATTGACAATCTCTTGTGACGCTATATTGGCCCCGATTGTCTTGTTCACGAACTAAATAAAAATAAGTTCAGTATATCGGGTTCTTTCTGTGTAGGAAAAGGACAGAAGATAACATATTAGTTTCCTGTCAAAATAAAATACACAATAGGCAGTTTAGACGTGATTGAAACATGGCGACTAAAAATACGTCAATTTACGCCAGGAGCGGACTAATTTGGCAGGACTAAACTAATGTTTATCTTCTGTTCTTTTCGTTATGAATTAGAAATTTGTTTTTGTTATGAGTTATAGTTTGTGAACAATGAAATCCCCATGTATACATTTCTTTAAACGAGTGCCAACAAAATACGTAGGTATATTGAATATAGAACAACTTAAAAAAGAGGATAGAAGACTGCCGGGCTCAAATGGAATTCGGCGGGTCACATAAGGAGTATACAGAATGACTGCTGGGCAAAAGATTCCACTGAAGACAAAGGAAGAGTTAGTAAGTAAGTAAGTTAGTAAGTCAGAGTTAGAGTTAGGTTAGTACCTCCGAGGTCGGTCCAAGATGAGATGGCTCGATGACCCGTAGGTACGCGTACCGCGAGGACTGGCTCGAGATGGGGTAGGAAACAGGTCCTGGAAGGATTAGGGGAAGCTTATGCCCAACGGTGGGACAGTATAGAGTAACAAGAAGAAAATTCATGTGTAAAAGGGCGATAGTGAAATTTATTATCTACTAATTATTCAGTAAACCTACGCCATCGACATATATGTACTTAGTGGCAATCCGAAAGAGAGGAAACGAAGTTTTGTCTATCTTTACCTCTCTCAGACTCATTAATCATCTATGAGGAAAGAGATAGTGCTAGAAAGAAAGCATAGGCCATATCTCTCTTTCTTTACAAAGCAAAAAGTACTGCCGATTTATTTGCGTACGGCATGTCCATTAATACACACATCAAAAGTGTCTAGGGATCAAGCATTTTTATGCAGATTTCTTGAGATTGAGATGTGGCTTTGTAATAAATTTATGATTTTATAAATTTATATGGATCCTTTTTGGTGCATTTTATAATTTGAATCAGGAACTGTGAATCAAATTCGAGTAAAAGATGAAAATCAGCTGTCAATATTTTCCCTATAAAAACATACAACGCATTGAAGACATTATTAGTGCTACTGTTTCCCTACTACTGATTAAAACCAACGTTATTATGGAGCGGCGACGTCATTTAAGCAGGGAAGAAATGCTCAGAGCCGCGGGAATGATAGAAGCTGGTTCCCGGCAACGTACTGTGGCTTTAGCTCTGAATACAAGTCAGAGTGTTATCAGTCGACTTTGGACACGTTACCGAAGCACTGGTACCGTGGCTGAGCGCTATGGAGGACGGTATCGCTGTACCACACGGAGACAAGACCGATACATTCAAATCTTAACTCGAAGAGCTCCAACAATAACCGCCATGATGTTAGCCGTGAGGCTTCATCACTCTTCAGGGAACATAATTAGCGACCAAACAGTCAGAAACCGCTTGCATGAAGTGAATCTTCATTCCCGAAGACCGCTACGGGTACCACCTATAGCAATGCACAATCGTAGGATTCGATATCAATGGGCTCTTGAACACAGAAATTGGGCAGAAGAACAATGGCGTTTCGTGTGCTTTTCTGATGAGTCTCGTTTTGGTATGAGACCGGATACAAGACGTATACGACACTGGAGAACCCCTGGACGCCAACAGCGATTAAAATCCTGCCAGGAAGTCCATCCTTATAGTGGTGGAACCATCATGGTATGGGCGGGTATTTGGATCGGCGGAAGAACTGAGTTGATTTGGATCAGAGGCAACCTCAACGCTCAAATTTATGCTAAGACGATTGTATCAGACGTCATCGTTCCTCTACAAGTGCAAATCGGTCCCTTATTTCAGTTAATGCATGATAATGCACGACCGCACACCGCAAGAGTTGTAAGACAGACTCTCGCCGCAGCTAACATCAATGTCCTGCCCTGGCCTGCTCAGTCGCCAGACTTGAACCCGATTGAGCATGCATGGGATATGCTACAGAGAAGAGCTCTGCCGAATATGGAGGGTATCCAGTCGCAAGAAGACCTTTTTTTGTTGTTGCAACGAACATGGGCGGCCATTCCACAGCGTGATTTGGATGAACTCATTTTGAGTATGCCAAACCGATGTTCTTGTGTTGTTAGTGTTCGCGGTAGAAACACGGATTATTAATTGTTTAAGTTACCCAATAAAATTTTAGAGAAAACTGTTATTTCAGTCTTTTTTTCGAACTTTTGTGTTAGTGGGTCAAATGTCAAATATCCCTTTATTAGGAAAATGGCAAATATCTTTATTAATGCAAAGGTGACTTGGTTTATCGTTACTGTGACAAACGAAAACACTTTATTTGATGAATCCTTAAAGAAAATTTTAATTAATATCAATCAGGAGAAAAGTTATTGCAAAAATATATGTTGATCCCTAGACACTTTTGATGTGTGTATATGCCTGACCTACACTATCATAGAAGATAGTTACCGTCTTGTATCCGCATTTTATTTTTAAATATCTAAACGTCATACTGAGATAGGAGCCTTTTGGCTTTGTATAGAACTTTCTGTTTTTTTTTATATGACTTGTTTTTTTAAATGTTTAAACGAGTTTAGTTTTATGATCCTTCTCTTTCTTTATATATAACGGACGCCTTGAACCTCTATCATTTACAGGAAGGAGGTCTTTTGAAGTGAAACTTCTTTAGAATCGTTGTGATTTCAAACCGGATGCAACGAAAAAACGACAGGTAAGAGACACAAATACAAAAATGTGTAGGATGAAGCCAGGGGAAAGAATGAGACAGAAATATACATACAATTTGTATATTATTTTTTTTTAATTTTGAGACACGGATACACTTATTTATTTATTTATTTACACTTAACACTGTACATTAAATTTTAAATTGACTGACAACCATTAAGGGGGTCAGTTAACATAAAATTTGGTACCGCCTACTTCACAGTCCCTCCTGAACCCCCCCCCCCCCACTCACCCCCTAATATACCCACGAAACTACCCCCCCCCCCCCCGACTCCCTCATTGATTACCTCACCCCCCCGTGGATTATTTCGGGAACCAGAGGTCGTGGACTACCCGAGTTTGGGGTTCCCTGATTCAGGAGGAAGAGCCCGACCTTTTGGCCCCGAGGGAATCCACTACCCCCATCCCCACGAAACCTCCCCCCCCCCTACCCCCTTTAGTTACCTCACCTCCCCGTGGATTATCTCGGGAACCAGAGGTCGTGGACTACCCGAGTTTGGGGTCCCCTGAATCAGGAGGAGGAGCCCGACCTTTTGGCCCCGAGGGAATCCACCCCCTCCTCTCCTCCTCCCCCTCAACCCCACGAAACCTATCCCCCTCTCCCCCACGAAAACTATCCCCCCTCTCCCCCACGAAAACTATCCTCCCCCCCCCGACCCCCTTTAGTTACCTCACCCCCCGGTGGATTATCTCGGCAACCAGAGTTCGTGGACTACCCGAGTTTGGGGTCCCCTAATTCAGGAGGAAGAGCCCGACCTTTTGGCCCCGAGGGAATCCCCCCCCCTCCCCCGCAACCCCACGAAACCTAACCCCTCCCTCCCCCCTCCCCCGCAACCCCACGAAACCTATCCCCCCTCCCGACCCCCTTTAGTTACCTCACCCCCCCGTGGATTATCTCGGAACCAGAGGTCATGGACTACCCGAGTTTGGGGTCCCCTGAATCAGGAGGAAGAGCCCGACCTTTTGGCCCCGAGCGTATATATATTGTGCACACATATATATTATATATATACATACAGATGGAACGAAAGAAGTTTCAATTCAGTCGTGTGGTCATAAGCACACTCGTTTTTTTTTTTTTTAATTAGTTATTTAGTGCTTGACTGCGATACCGCCTGATGGTAAGCAGTGATGAAATTGTTGTTGGTAAAACGTGCTAGTATATGATGAGACTATTCATTCAAGCCTTATGGATACTTAAATTATAACCGGACGAGAAGACCTTTCGCAGATAAATTAGTTAAATTGATTTTTAAGTGTCAAAAAATGATCTGTATTTGGACATTACAGTCGCATGTGGACCACTGCTCTACTTATGAACTTTGGGTCTTTCCTTGCAGTTCGAATATAATACGCATACCTGCTGTAATGCATCTCCTTTTCCTTAGAAAATATTTAAAGACTGTTTTTAGACGTGGATGGATTCAAAAATGTTTAAATTTACGTACACCAACAGACAGACCCGGGGCAATTACTTGTAGGTTATACAATTTTAATTTGTTCCGTATCTCCTCTTCCGTTTGTATCGTTATTATATCTACCGATCGATTCTGTAAAGATTTAAACGTGAAAAGTTAGGTGGAGTGAGGTCAGAGTGAGTTGTCAATAGTGTTAATCCACAGCTTTAGTGGCAGTGGGCCATCCACATTGCCCGTAGGACCGATGCCCGATGGGACCGACGGGTTCTCGAGTGGTGACCACGCACCGGAAGACGCAACGTGGGTAGGCCCTTGGCAAGGAGAACCGATGACCTGGTGAAGGTCGCGGGAAACCGCTGAATGGAACCGCTTGGTGGAGGCCTATGTCCAGCAGTGGACGTCTTTCCTCAGAAATGATGATGATGATAGTTTTAGTTTAATTCACAGCTCTCTTTCACGCTCACTTGAAAAGATACAATTAGGAACAACTAATTGTGTGTATCCTTTTATTGATGTTATACTTTCGTTTTTGTATGCTGTGTTTATCTCATCATATTCTACACTATGCTTGCATCTTGTTTGTATTAAGAAGTTGAACAGTGTCACAATTGTAGATAGGCCAATAAATAAATAACTAGACGATTCTGAATAGTATTTTACAGGTAGCGGTTGCTTATGTGACCTCCGCAACCTATTAGGTATTATAATACTTTAACCTTTTGTTAGACTGGTTATCAGGCATCCGGGCTTCTGACGATGGTTGGGACTTTTCGAGGCACGGAGAGGTCTTGATGAGAAAATAAGCTCACCCATCCATGTGCCGATCATGGCAAGCATAGCGCCTATTGTTATTAAACCGCCAGCCCTTTAGCATAGTACCAAACCGTGTGTATAAACAAAGATTGAACTAACAACAGGAAAAGAAATTCATTGCAATCGATCCCAAATCTCCCCTTTTAGTCAAAGCATGAACGGAAGGCACAGATTCCACCACATCATTAGTTTCCGAGTAGACACTTAATTTGAGCTGATGGACGGTGGAGATTTCGCCAAGTAAGTGGCCCAATTTCGGGCTGAGTGGATTTAGATTGATGAAACACTAAGAAGAAGATTTGTTTCAAAATAATGAATGACAGATAGGGAAAACATTTAAAGATGTCCACGTGATCGAGGGGTAAAGTAGACGTGGTTGGCGCAAGAACCCTTTGCGATATCACATGAACAGCAATGACATGGTCGATGTACCAGTTGTGCGACTTACAAATTAATTTTTCTGTACGCAATTTATTTATGGGTACTATTTTTGTGCCATTGTTTACGAGTTGTTTTGTTTCTTTGTTTTATTTGAAAGCTTAATTTAGACGAGTTTCTGTATTGAATTGAACACCATTGTGGGCTTTGTATAGAATTTAATAATTACAAAATGTATTTATATAGAATTTAAAAATTAAAAGTTTTGTTAGTGCCTAGGTTTATCATCCGCCCCGGGTTTAAATCAAGGATTTACAAACATTATTACTGCGGTAAAATTCTTAATATAAAACTGACAACTTAGGAGTGGACTAAGTTGTCAGTTTATAGTTACCATTTAAGTTATTGTTAGAAAATCTGACTTCATAATCTTTAAATTTACTACAACTACTTGCGAAAGATATTTATAACCCAATGAATATATAAATGAATTCGGTAAAGTCACTTTACAGTTATTAATTTTCTACTTTACTGTGCACCATAAAAAATTTCTACTTCACCATAAAAATACATTACATAAAGAAGAAAAACATTCAACAATAATAATATTTAATATACTAACATATAATTGTTGTATCATACATCACTACTCTGTAGTCGAGTAACTAATACCATCTCTATGTATTAGTGTCTATGAATATAGTCTATAGTCTTGTCATTGTAACTTAGGATCTGACCTAGAAGATGTCGATTCCAATGTGATAATTCTACAAGTGTAATAAACCAGTCTAATTATCTAAAGTCTTTAATATTTACCAACGGGACAATCATACATGGTGTCAGAAGAGTGAAAAAACCCAATACGAAGAAAGAAAATTCAAAAAATGCAAAAGTCGGATGGCGTCGGTGGCAACCATGACACCGGAACTGCAATGAACAATGGCTTGAAAGCGCTTAAAATATCGTCAGATGCAACAAACAACAATTACGAAACCTGGAAGCGCTGGTGGCAACAGTTCGAATTATACTTGTTGGCAACGGGTTTGGACAAGTCCGGTGAGAAACGCAAGATCGCCATTTTACTACATCACATTGGTGAAAAATGCTTAAATATTTTCAACACATTCAACATAAATATTGGAGAAAGCACATTACATGACGTCAAGGCCAAATTCGATGAATTTTTTCAACCTAGAAAAAATATTACCATGTATCGTTACATGTTTTTTACCACACGTCAACAGAAATCGGAAAGCATCGAGGATTTCTTAACCGATCTCGAAAATAAGAGCCAAGATTGCGAATTTGGAACGCTCAGAGAATCTCTTATCAGAGATATTTTTATCGCCAACTTGAGTTTGGACTTAGCACATGTACGTCAGAGACTGCTGCAGGAACCTGATCTGACATATCAGAGGATGCGAGAGCTAGCTAGGACACTCATCGTCGCACAGCAGGATGCAGACCAAATTGTCAAGAGGTCCACTAGTGAAGAGTCTGAAAAAGTCATGCATCTGTGTCGGAGGAGCCGTGGTCGAGCGGAGCGTCAGCGACGGCGAGCTTCACCAGTCAGTCAGCAGGGATCCAGCGCAGGGAGGTCAAAGTCAAGTCCCAGTCCTGAGAAGCGCTCGAAGACGTGTAGCCGCTGTGGACAACACCACCGCTACAAATGTCCAGCGCAGGGAGCTAAATGCAGGTCATGTAACTCTTATGGTCATTTTGAAAAATTTTGTTACTCCAATAATAAAAAAGTCAGTCATTTAGAGTCGTTTAGTTCAACTGGTAGTCAAGATAATTTTGTTGGAATTTTAAATTGTCATAACTTCAGTCATAGTCATAAGTCTAGTCAATATAATTGTCATTTAGAGTCACAAAGTCATCACAATCAAAATCATTACAGACATAGCAGGTTGTCATACACACAGTCAGATCCTATACTATATAAGTTACAATCAACGGTCAGGTCGCACATAGGCCAGTCGCAGTCAATGTCTAAGAGATCTCATGTAGACTCATCTTGTCATAAAAAATATCCTGTGTCATATTTCTGTGATGAAAGTGGTGATAATGTCATATCTGAGAGGTCTAACAAAAAATGCCTCAGTGATGAAAAAAGACTGGTGACTGATAAGTCCGAGAGATCCAATGAAGACTCTTGTCATATGTCATATCTCAGTGATGAAAACACGGAACAGTCTGAGAGATTCAGAGTCAAGTCAAAAAAGTCAAAAAGTCTTAGTCGAGATTCATATCTTAATGATGAGTACAGACAAAAGTCTGAGGAAACTCACACAACAAACACTTGTAGAATTATTACAGCAAAGTCAACACATAGTAAACAGGTCAATACAGTCGAGTCAAAAGAAAACAAATACTATTCTAAACAGTCATGGAACATAAACATTTTAGTTGGTCATACACAAATTAATTGCATTATTGATTCAGGAGCTGATATTAATATTATGTCAAAGAAAACTTTTCAATCTTTGAAATGTCAAAGTCAAATGTCACTTGAGAAATGTCAAATAAACGTTAGTGGGTTTGGTGGTATATCAATACCCATTATGGGTAAAGTTAATGTAAAATGTAGTTTATCTTTAAATAATAGCACTATTAGTGTAAATATAGTGTTTATAGTCGCAGATTTAGTTTGTCCGAATGTTTTAGGTCTACCAACTTCTGAAAAATTAGGTATAATTCAAAGAGTTTTCTCTGTGTCTCAACAAAATTTTAGTGAACAAATTCTTACACAATACAATGATGTATTTCAGGGTCTTGGATGTCTACCTCAAGTCTGTCGCCTGAAACTCAAACCGGAAGCAGTGCCATGCGTGGATGCTCCGAGAAGAGTACCCTTCGCTTTACTGAACAAACTGCGCGATGAATTGGATCGCATGGAGAAAATGCAGGTCATTGAAAAGGTTTTTAAACCTACAGAATGGGTGAACAGTATAGTGATAACAGTCAAAAGCACGGGTCAGTTACGAATTTGTTTAGATCCTAGAAATTTGAATAAGAATATTATAAGGGAAATTTATCCACTTAAGTCAATAGATGAGATCAGATCTCAACTAGCAGGAGCTGTTTGTTTTTCTCATTTAGATGCATTTTCAGGATTTTGGATGCTTAAACTAGATGAATATAGTTCTGATTTATGTACATTTCAAACACCTTTCGGTAGATATAAATATTTAAGGTTACCTTTTGGTATTAATGCATCGTCTGAAATTTTTCAAAGAGTCATGATGAATTTGTTCGGTGATTTAGAAGGAGTTCTAATATTCATCGATGATATTTTGGTATATGGACCAAACGAGTCAGTACATAATGAGAGAGTACATAAAGTCATGCAACGAGCACGTGAAGTCAATTTAAAGTTCAATAAGTCTAAATGTAAATTTTTAGTTTCAGAAGTCTGTTTTTTAGGGTATGTTTTTAGTAAAGATGGTGCTAGGGTTGATGAAGAGAAAGTAAAAGCAATTGTCAATATGCCCACACCAAAAAATGTCAAAGAATTGCAAAGAATATTAGGTATGATCAATTATTTAGGTCCCTTTATTAGCAATTTGTCTCAAAAAACTCAAATTTTAAGAAATCTTTTGAAGAAAGATTCAGTCTGGACTTGGGATGAAAATCATAGTCAATGTCTTAAGAGTTTAATCGATGAAATTACAAAGTCACCAGTTTTAGCTCATTATAATCCCAATGTACCATTAGTCTTGTCAGTCGATTCGTCAAAGTCAGCATTAGGAGCAGTCATTATGCAGAATAATAAACCTATTGCTTATAGTTCAAAAACATTAACTCAAACTCAGTCAAGGTATGCTCAAATTGAGAAAGAATTGTTAGCCATTCAGTTTGGTTGTGAAAAATTTCACCAGTATGTGTACGGTCATAAAGTAACTGTTCATACTGATCATAAACCTTTAGTCTATCTTTTTAAAAAGCCATTACATGATGTACCAGCAAGATTGCAACGTATGATGTTAACTTTACAAAAATATGATTTGGAAGTTATACATGTTCCAGGTAAAGAAATGTTTATATCTGACACTCTGTCTAGAGCAGCATTGAAAGAACATTATATACCTGAGAATGAGTCAGAAATATCTTGTCATGTCAATTTAATGCATTCAAGTCTAGCAGTCACAAAGGAGTACTGTACAAAATTGTTACAGCACACTAAGAAAGATGATACTTTGCAATTGTTAAAAAAGTATTATTATGAAGGTTGGCCAAAAAATAAAAATAATGTCAGTCTGTCAATAAAACCATTTTGGAATATACAAGCTGAAATTCATGTAGTCAAAGATTTGTTGTTCAAAGGGTCAAAATTAATAGTACCACAGTCAATGTATAAGGAAAGAGTCTTTGTACTGGCCAAGCATGTCAGCTGATATTAAAAACTTGGTAGAACAATGTTATGTATGTGCACAATTTAAACCTAATAATCCAAAGGAACCACTAAAAAATTTTGAAATTAATAAATATCCATGGCAACAAGTAGGTGTTGATTTAATGTATTTTGATAACCTTACTTATTTAATTGTCACAGATTATTATTCTAAATTTATAGAAATAGCTTTGTTAAATAAAAACAGTACAGCAAAGAATGTAGTAACACATTTAAAGTCCATTTTTGCTCGTCATGGAATACCTTTATCTTTAGTGTCTGATGGTGGTCCTCCTTTTCAGTCATTAGAATTTAAGAATTTTATGCATGAATGGGACATAGAACACATTGTAACTAGCCCATATCATCCACAGTCAAATGGTCAAGCAGAGAGTTCAGTCAAAATTATCAAAAATATGTTAAAAAAGTGTAAAAGAAACTCATCTGATCCATACATAGCTTTATTACAGTATAGAAACACACCTAAGAATAATTTACCATCTCCAGCTCAATTGTTAATGTCCAGGAATTTAAGAAATAACATTCCTATGTCTTATAAGAAATTAAAACCTAAAGTGGTTACATTCAAAAATTATAAAGAATGTGTCAAGCAAAATAATAAAAATAAGTCTAAATATTATAATAGAAATACAAAGTCATTGTCATTATTGTATCCCAATGATCATGTATACTTTAAAAGAAAGCCTGATAGCAATTGGGAACAAGCCATTGTCAAGCTAAGGTTGGCTAATAATAGGTCATATGTCGTTGAGGATGTCAATGGAGTTAGGTATAGGAGGAATAGGGTTCATTTAAGACACAAATATTCTCCTATGCTATCCAATTCGTCGCAGGGGAGAGAGGAAGGTAACAGGCAGGAGTCTAGACCTCAAGAGCTCTCATCTCAATCCTCAGTCAGTCAACATGTAACTCGTTCTGGAAGAGTTGTAAAGCCAACCAGAAGGCTAATTGATGAAATAGATTAAGTAGAACATTGTATACTAGATTAAGACCTAACTATAGTCTTAAGTCATTGTCTAAATTGTAACTAAGTCAGGTTTCTATAATATTGTTTGTCAAGGGTTAATTTAAACTTAAACAGGGGGGATGTTGTATCATACATCACTACTCTGTAGTCGAGTAACTAATACCATCTCTATGTATTAGTGTCTATGAATATAGTTTATAGTCTTGTCATTGTAACTTAGGATCTGACCTAGAAGATGTCGATTCCAATGTGA
The DNA here is from genome assembly GCA_037179545.1 of Sesamia inferens. Taxonomy (NCBI): domain Eukaryota; kingdom Metazoa; phylum Arthropoda; class Insecta; order Lepidoptera; family Noctuidae; genus Sesamia; species Sesamia inferens. The sequence continues at coordinate 33,253,966 of CM073926.1, read as the reverse complement.
TAATTCTACAAGTGTAATAAACCAGTCTAATTATCTAAAGTCTTTAATATTTACCAACGGGACAATCATACAATAATTTCAGATACAATTTGCTATTTATGAATAAATGACTATAACTATAACATATACATTGGGCGGCCTTATCGCTAATGGAATCTCTTACTGGTAACCTTAAAATGGCAAAGATTGTCGTTGGTTCAATTTTTAAGACATCAATCAGTGGCTCTGATTCATCATCATCAACCTTTTATCGTCCCACTGCTGGGCACAGGTCTCCACTCATACAGAGAAGGATTGAGCGTAATCACCACGCTTGCTCAATGCGGGTTGGCGATTTCAGACTTAAAGTTCAGGTTTCCTCAAGATCTTTTCCTTCACCTTTTAATCAGTCATTGGTGTCCAAGATATACTTAGAAAGTACATATAACTTAGAAAAGTTACATTGGTACTTGCCTGACCTGGAATCGAACCTGCACACTCATACTTGAGAGGTTGGTGTTGTAACCACTAGGCCACCACGACTTTTGGCTCTGATTCATCATTATCATCATCATCATTTCAGCCGAAAGACGTCCACTGCTGGACATAGGCCTCCCCCAAGGTTCTCCACGACGACCGGTTCTGCGCCTCCCGCATCCAGCGGTTTCCCGCGACCTTCACCAGGTCGTCGGTCCACCTTGTCGGGGGCCTACCCACGCTACGTCTTCCGGTGCGTGGTCGCCACTCGAGAACCCGTCGGCCCCATCGGGCATCGGTCCTAACGGGCAATGTGTCCAGCCCACTGCCACTTTAGTGTTGCAATTCTTCGGGCTATGTCGGTTACTCTCGTTCTTCTGCGGATCTCCTCATTCCTGATTCGATCGCGCAGTGAAACCCCAAGCATAGCCCTCTCCATTGCCCTTTGAGTGACTTTGAGCCTTCTCATAAGGCCCATTGTTAGGGAACACGTCTCAATTCCATAAGTCATCACTGGCAACACACACTGGTCGAAGACCTTTGTCTTGAGACACTGCGGTTTTTCGGACGAGAAGATTCTTCGTAGCTTCCCGAAAGCAGCCCAGCCGAGTTGGATTCGACTATTGACCTCTTTCTCGAAGTTGGACCTTCCTAACTGGATAGTTTGTCCCAGGTACACGTAACTGTCAACAACTTCGAGAACAGAGTTTCCAATCTTTATAGGGGTTGGTACAACATGGGCATTAGACATGACTTTCGTCTTGCCCATGTTCATTTTAAGACCGACTCGCTCGGAGGCTCTGCTGAGGTCTTCGAGCATTGTACTCAGGTCCTCCGCGGTCTCAGCCATGACTACGATATCATCAGCAAACCGAAGGTGTGTCATGTACTCACCATTGATGTTGATGCCCAGTCCTTTCCAGTCCAGAACCTTGAAGACATCCTCCAATGCAGCGGTGAACAATTTCGGGGAGATAACATCTCCCTGTCTGACACCACGCTGCAGAGGTATTGGTTTCGAGGTCTGGTCCTGTATTCGGACTGACATGGTGGCGTTTTCGTACAAACCCTTCAGCGCTTCAATATACCGATAGTCTACTTGGCACCGCTGGAGAGACTGCAGTACAGCCCAGGTCTCGATCGAATCAAAGGCTTTTTCGTAGTCCACAAACGCCAAGCAAAGGGGTAGGTTATACTCCTCGGTCTTCTGTATAACCTGCCGTAGCGTATGTATGTGGTCTACTGTGCTGAAGCCCTTTCGGAAACCGGCTTGTTCGGGCGGCTGGAAGTCGTCAAACCTGCAGGCGAGACGATTCGTGAGGACTCTCGAAAACAACTTATAGACATGACTCAGAAGTGAGATGGGTCTGTAGTTTTTCAAAAGGGTGTTGTCACCCTTTTTGAAAAAGAGTACCACCACACTTCTGTGCCATGCCTGTGGCGTTTTTCCCTTGACTATGACGGAATTAAATAACTTCTGAAGGGCCCTAAGGATCGGTTCAAAACCCGCCTTCAGTAGCTCTGCCGTTATTCCGTCATCGCCCGGCGCCTTGTTGTTTTTAAGTTGTTTCAGAGCCAATCGAATCTCCTGCAGGCTGACGTCCGGGATATCTTCGGTGTAGTGTCGGGTTAATCTTGCTCTAGGGTCTTCAGCAAGATTTAATGCGGGTTTTGTCGTCGAAGTGTAGAGCTGTCCATAAAAATTCTCGACTTCCCTCAAAAGCTCGGGCCCGGACGTTATGATCCTGCCGTCGTCAGTCTTCAGCTTCCTTAGCCGGCTATGCCTAATAGTCAGATCCCTAGCGAAAACTTTAGAGCCTCTGTTTCGCTCTATGGCCTCCGTTATACGCTCGGTATTATACCGACGTAGGTCGCGCTTCAGAGACTTTGAGATCTGCTTAATGAGCTGCCGGTATCTGCAAGCATCACTTGACGAACGCAAAACCATCTCACGTCTATCCTCCATGAGCTCGAGAGTGTAGTCCGAGAGCTTTTTAGTTCTATTTGTACGGCGGGTATTAAAATACTTGGTCCCGACCTTACGGACAGCTTCTACAAACCCGTCATTGTATTCGTCCACGTCACCACTTAGGCATTCGAAGCGATTTTGGAGCTCGAGCTGGAAACTATGGATCTGGTTGGGTGCTGGCCGGAGCGTAGACTTCATCAGGCGAGATCTTTCGGACACTATGTTCAGATTCAATGTGCCTCTGACCATACGGTGATCGCTGCCGCATTTGAGCGAGTTGATCACTGAGACATCATTGAATATGTGCCTTTTTGTCGTCATAATGAAGTCTATCTCGTTCTTAGTGACCCCGTCGGGACTGATCCAAGTCCACTTTCGCTGTTCACGCTTCTTGAAGAAGGAGTTCATCATAAAGAGTCCCTCCTTCTCCATGAAGCCAGCTAACATGTGGCCTCGGTAGTTCCGACGCCCAAATCCAAAATTTCCCAGTCCGAGCTCTTCACCGCTCCGTTTTCCAAGTTTAGCGTTGAAGTCCCCCATGATAACGCTGTAGTGAGTTTTAGAGCTATGTATGGCTTTAGAGATGTCCTCATACATAGTCTCTACTTCATCGTCGGAGTGTGTCGAGGTCGGGGCGTATACCTGAATGACCTTCAGCGAATACCGTTTGGTTATTCTGAGTACCAGGAACGCCACCCTGGTCGACACACTCTCGTTCTTCACTACATTGGCCACAAGGGACCTGTGGACGAGGAACCCGACACCACCTTGGGACTGATGGTCGCCCTCCCGGAAATAGAGCAAGTTACCGGATTTAAGGATTATCGAGTCCTCACCCTCTCTTCGGACTTCAGATAATCCCAGGACACCCCATCGTAACCTGCTCAATTCTTCCTCCAGTTCAATAACCCTCTCGTCGGTCCGCAGTGTGCGCACGTTCAGTGTTGCCAGGTCGATCCGTCGTTGTTTGTGGTAGCCGGATCTCTTCCGGAGATTCTTCGCACCCCTTGCCCCGCCGTTACCTTGGCCGCTACCACAATGACCAGGAATAGCGGAGCTGCCGGGGACTAGGGGCCTTGGCTTAGTCGTGTGCATCATTATGGGGGGGTTTGCCATAATCCCCACGCTTGGCAAGCGGGTTGGGGATCGCAGGATTTGATATTCCACAGAAGAAGCGCTGCTGCCCGCTTCCCTGGTGAGAGAGTTCTCTTACGACACCCACGGGAGGATATGGGTTGGTACTATTCTAAGCCCGGTACCACACTCTGATTATTGACTTCAAACTGCCACCCCCTTCCCTCCCTAAAATCCAACTTCCTTTTTCGCCTATAGAGGTCCACTGCTGGAAAAAGGTCTCCCCTAAGGCTTTCCATATTGGGGGAGTTTACTATAATCCCCAAGTTTGGCAGGCGGGTTGGGGATCGCAGTAATTTGATATTCCACACGAGAAGCACTGCTGCCCGCTTCCCTGGTGAGATTTCAGTTAGTCCCCTCTTACGACACCCACGGGAGGTTATTGGATGGTACTATTCTAAGCCCGGTACTACATGGGTACCAAATCCAACTTACACAATAATAACATTGATTAGTAGTTAAGTTTGCACTTTTCGAGCTATCAATCAGAGATTGTACCCCACAATCTAAAGATTGAGTGTGTCGCTACAAATAATTTATTTATGTGTACCTTGATCATGCTTACGTAGCCCTCTCCATTCATAATGAGTCGTCATAACGCCAGATTGCATCATGATAAGTTAAGTCTAACCTTGGAATATAAACGGTAGTTTTTTTTTTTTTTTTTTAATAATTTATAAACCAGCGCTTGACCGCAATCCCGCCTGATGGTAAGCAGTGACGCAATCGTTAATGGTAAAGCGCACTAGTTTATTAACATAGCCTTGAAGACACTCAAATTGTAGTCCGACGGAAACACCGCCGCCGGCAGATTGTTCCAGTCCCTCGATGTACGCGGTATAAAGGAGGAGGCGAAACGCTTCCTCCAGATCGTAGAGGTGTTAACAACATAAGGGTGGAAACTCGCCGTACGACGGGTCGTCCGATGGTGGAACGGGGATGGGGGAATTAAATCGTGCAATTCTTTCGCACACTCCCCAAAATGTATCCTATAGAACACCGAAAGGCTGGCTACTCTACGCCTGTGCTCTAGGCTTTGGAGACCAACTCGAGTTAAATCAGGGTCACCAATCAGCCTCTTCGCACGCCTCTCCACTGAATCAGTGGCCAGGTGACACTTAGCAGCACCAGCCCAAATGTAGTACTCCACACACGAACGGACCTGTGCTTTGTACAATATTAGAAGCTGCGCTGGTGGGAAGTACTGCCGGACCTTTGCGATAACGCCAAGTTTTCTGGCAGCCACCTTGGCCTTGGACTCAATGAACCGCCCAAAGTTTAGGTTCGAGGAAATCTCAACACCCAAAAGCTGAAGGCGGTCGGTACACTCCAAGGATACATTCCGAAAAGTAAGAGCCAAGGTGAACGGGCTCCTTTTGGCGGTGAAAAGACACGCCTGCATTTGGCGGCATTGAATGCTACAAGATTGGCATTGCCCCATTCGGAGACTGCCTGAAGTGCAACACTCGTTCGCTCTACCATGGCCTCTCTTGCGAACCGGATTGATTCCCTACTAGCCCGAGCATTCGGCAGGTATTTCTCCACAACTGTGCTGTCATCTGCATACCTATAGATACCGGGCATCAGCAGATCGTTAATGTGCAGCAGAAACAGAGTTGCAGAGAGAACAGACCCCTGAGGAACACCGGCATTAGTCGACATGGGCTCAGATGAGCATCCGTCGACAACAACTCGGAGGGACCGTTCAGTCAGGAAGTCTTTTAAATTGGCTGTGGAAGGAAGTAGTGTGGTGCAACCAGAGGGACAAATGTGTTGTTCTGAACTGTGATAAACTGAGCCTGTAGTAGTTGACTATGCTGTATGTGGTATCTTTTGATCTAGACAGCTTGATGGCGCATCTCTCCCAGTCTGTTACGACTTTCCGTATCTCGGTTCAAACGTGCAAAGTGATGGCGAAGTAAAGCCGAATTAAGCACGGAATTTACTTTCAGTGAATGAAATGGTGGTAAGTCATGGGAACAATCTGAAATTGCGCATTCGCCTTATACTTAAGGGGAAGATATATAAAAGCACGATCAGACCTGATGTTTTTGATACATCAGAATGTAGGACCACAAAAGTAATTAGTTAAAGGTGAGTGCATGCAGCTGAGATGATAATACTAAGAGGGATGTGTGGTGTTCCATGAATGGATAAAAGAAGAATTATTTCTTCTTCTTACCGATTTAAATTGTACATCCTCGCATGCATGTAACTACATAAGTACATAAGAGTAATGTAAATCGGCAGAGAAACGAGGAAATAGTTGTGAGCAGAGTTATAAAATACTGGGGAAGATCAAATAAATGATGAATGGAATGTGTAAATAATGGCATGGTTAGGAAGGTGACATTGTTACGAGATGACTTCTAATAGAAAAGTATGGAAGAAAATAGATATGTTGCGCTGATCGCCAATAAATTTGGAATTTGGATAGGCGAATGATTGCATTACTGCTTACCATCAGGTGGGATTGCGGTCAAGCACTAGTTTATAATTATGAAAAAAAAAAAAAACAAATATTAACATGACCATTGATTGTTTAAATGCATGTTTAAAATTACTTGTTGAAAGTGCAACCGTCCCTTCTGATTGACCGGTGAGTATTTGTTGTCGAAACGCCCACTGGCTTCTAAATCAATATTAATTGGCTCAGTGTGTTAATCTTCTTTGTATTGAGTGATTCAGCGGCCATACGAACGAGTAGAAGTGAGGTGAGCTCGCTTTGTGTCCGTGATCCTTACATAGTGTTCAGTGCAAACTAGTGATTGTGTTCATAAAGTTTTTTTTACTTGTGGAGTATTTTGGATATAATTTTTTTGTGTTTAGCTTAATTCGGGTAAAGGCGCTTGGTGCTTGTTTTGAGCTTTTTATTTTTTTATTTAATGGTTCCCGTCTCAGACAATTCATGTTCAAAAATCAAAAGTCATTTATTAAAATTAGGCTGAGAATCAGCACTTTTTGAACGTCATATTACATAAGACAGTACCCCAAAACGCCCACCCATCGACACTTCCTAGTGCTTTCGCTGGAAAGAAGAAGTGGCGGAAGAAAGTCCCCATGTGCTGTTATTAAACTGTAGATATAATGTACCCCTACTATTTTACATTTTCTTATTATTTAATTTTCTAAAGGGCTTGTTTCTATCCGTGTGTGTGTGTGTGCTATCACAGCGGACTACAACTTAACTATTCGAAAATAAGCAGTACGGTATTTTTTTTTAAATATCTGTAATTTTTCTGAGACAGAAGAATTTTTGGTATCGCACACATCTTTTTTTCGTGTATTGAGAAATTGCCTTCAGTAAAAAACCTGCCACTGTTTCGGGAAGAAGAAATATAAGAAACGGCATAATATTACGTAAACATTTAATTTATTAACATTCGATAACACACTCATAATAGCTTCTGTCACTTGTAAATTCTTTTCAGGATATTTTGGCTCAGGTAATAAATTCTATAATTTGTCATCATTTTCCTCCCTTTGATGTTGGGCTGATGTCCAAGGAATCTCGAACAGTACATTGGCACTAATCAGACGCCATATTTATAACTATTTACTTATAATGCTCTTTATATGACTCACATTATTGTCATTAGTTGTGAATGAGCTACAAGATTGATTTAAAGCCTATACATAAATCTATGGACTATTTCTGGTACTTTACACATTTTCAACTTTATTACTAAGGTTATAAGGTTCAAAACTCGACAGTAAACATTTTAGGCGGTTGTCAGTTCCGCCACCATTTTCCGTGGAGGTCACTGTTCTAGCATAGACAGTGCTACGCCGTAGCACAGTACGTAGCGTCAGTTCTGAGAGCTACGTAAATGTTTATACATTTCCTCATCATCTTAGCGTTAATCCCAATCGCATCCGAAGCTTTGGAGTCTGGGGTCCACTTAACGAGTCTAACTGCTGATTTTGGCTAAACTTCGATTTTTTCCGTGCAACAACTGCCGTCTGAACTTCACAACCCGAAGGCTATACAGTATGTTAAGAAAACCCTGTCCGACCCATAAGGATAATAAAGGTTAGGTAAACACATGACCAAATATAATATAAAATTTTACGTAATCATCATAGTACCAATACAAATGAATTTTGAAATAATCTTTTTTTCCCGCGAATTAATTCCAACTTAATTTTTAAAAAAGTGACAACACTGGTATTATTATGAGCGAATAGCGATGCGACCACGTGCCGCTTGCCCTGCCGCCTACCGCCCGCGGAAGGGTGGTTAACGCACATGTATTAAGTTACCTCTTTTTGCGAAATAATATTTATTTTTTTAGGGGGATTTTTTTTAAGTTTAGCCCGGTTTTGTATGCATTAGTAGAATCAGTTATCGATACCTAACAGCACCTTCACGGGTCGGACAGGGTTTTCTTAACATACTGTATAGAAGCATTGCAGTTAGACCAATTGTTGGACTTTTGAGGGCTCCAACAACCCGTACTGACTGTCATTAGATGTTCGTATGACAACCGGGACCAACGGCTTAACGTGCTTTCCGAGGCACGACCAGACCAGTACAATTATTCATACTCATGCATACAAATAGGGGATCAGTGGGGATCGAACCTGCGCTTCTTGCGCAGCGGCCGCTTTTGCTACCGCTACACCACGCAGGCTGTCAACATATTTATATACTTATAATTAAAACTAAGAAACTTCTAGAGAGTTTTCTTCGTTAATTGAGCAAGTATTGATAACAGTGCTAAACAAAATAACTTCAATTAAAATTACAAAAATCTCTTTTAATATACAAACGCAAAGCAAAATCTCATTGGAATAAAAACTATAATATGATAATTTAATCAATACCTAAACTCATCTCATTAAAAGACAGACCATGTAATAAATAACCTACAAAAGTAAATTAATAATTTAATTTTGTGAATATAAAGAAAAAAATCAACCAAAGACAATCATTCTCCTCGTTAGCGACTGCCTGGAGTTAGGAGTAGGCTGGGATTGTATTAAACAGGGACCATTCTCTAGCCATACTATTGACAGTTCGGTATACAGGATACCGAACTGTCAATAGTATGGCTAGAGAATTAGCGATTTTGGGACGAAAAGATGATAAGGATACAGATTAATTTATTGCATAACTGTGTACAAATTGATGTTATTTAATGAAATACAATGCTTTTTGTTTGGCTTTTGGATTAAATATATTTAGATTTATTTAATATTATTAAGTCGTGGCCTAGTGGTTAAAACACTAGCCGCTCAAATTTGAGTGTGCGGGTTCGATTCCAGATCAGGCAAGTACCAATGTAACTTTTCTAAGTTGTATGTACTCTTTAAGTATATCTTGGACACATTGGTGTCCACTGTTTAAAAGGTGACCCGCATTGAGCAAGCGTGGTAATTACGCTCAATCCTTCTCTGAACGAGAGGAGACCTGTGTTCAGCAGTGGGATGATAAAAAAGATTGATAACGATGAATGCTTTGGCTCAACAGTCTATCCAAGTCGGACATGCAATATCAAAAGGAATATCGTCACATGTTTTATATCATCAAAAATAGACAGAGGCTTGTGTCTCATGGGAACATTATAGAATTAATACACAGCATTTCTCAGACCAACTAACTACTTATGAGTTTATCGTCATTAGCTTGTAAAACAAAGTGACTTGAAGGATAATATACGAATGATAGATGAAAATTTGATAGTTATGATTGAATGATCATAACAATAAAATAGATAAGACAATTATATAATAAAAACAAACATTTCATATACATAAATTTATTTTTCTTTATTTATTAATACATTTCCATTAATCATTTTGTGTTATTTTAGTGGAGAAGAAGTTGTGGAACAAAATTCCCAGCAAGACGTAAGACTTTGAAGTAGATCGCTCGCTTCATGGCCACACGGGTCCCTGCCCACTTGCCTTAAGGGGCATCGCTTCAAAGCTTTGTTCTATAGTGGCCTTCAGAAAAAGACATCATTTTCATTAAAATAAACCGCCCCCAAGTTTGTACCTTGTTTTATTAGCTTGTCAAGTTTTTTGGTATCTTGAAACATGGCTTATTTTATCATGGTGAGAGACAGACGGCCGCGTCCTAGAAATAAGGCCCCGTTTTTATATTTCGCATTTTAAAGAGTGTGCGAGGGAATTATCATTACTATAATATTATAAATCGGAAAGTGAGTTTGTTAGCACTAGGAGGTTGTAAAGAACAGACGTAGGGGACTATGCTCACGCCTACCGGTTTAAAATATCAACAATACAAAATAATTAAAATTAATTTTCCTGCACTGACAAGAGACCTTAAAATTGCAGACTGGTTTAGTGTGATCGCCGAAGTGGATGTAAATAATGCTACCAAGGAATTCAACAACATTATAACAAATGCAGTACAAAAACACACAGAAATAAAGCCGTTCTAAGTATACCAGAAAACCCTGGATTACGAGTATACCCGGACTTATTAGATGCATGAACCACAGGGACAAACTCCATCGTGATTCAAATAAACACCCTGAAGACCAAACAAAAAAACTAATTTACAATCGTTGCAGAAACTTCTTCACAAATATCGTACACAGGCTTAAACGAGAACATGACAATCAAAAATTAGAAGATAACAAAAACAATATTAAAGGGTTATGTAAAGCTATCAGAAATATTACTGAGCACTCCAACAATAGGAGTACTCCTAATGAACTGCTTACAAGTGAATCCTCTGCACAAACCTCGATAAATAGCTGTAATGATTACTTCTCCTCTGTAGGTAAAAACCTAGCTCATAAAATTCTTGCAGACATTAATGAAACTCAAGAATCAGTTTTAAACAAAATACAGCTAGGAATTCCTCAAAACGCGAATTTCTTTATGCAACCATCTGACATTTTTGAAATAAATCAAATAACAACAAATTTGAGAAACGACAGTGTCCCAGGTCCAGATAATTTTACACCTACTCTCATTAAACAAATAAAAAGCGAAACCATAATCCCGTTAACACATGTTATCAATCTTAGCTTAGAATCAGGTATATTTCCTGACAAATGGAAAGAGGCACACGTCACTCCTGTACATAAGAGTGGTTCAAAACTAAATTCAACTAATTACAGACCCATTTCACTGTTAGCAATTTTCTCAAAAATTCTCGAAAAAATAGCCAGTAAGCGGCTCACCTCTTACCTAAATTCTAACAACATATTATCTAACAATCAGTTTGTCTTCAGACAGGGAAAATCCACAGAAGATGCAGTAAGTCCCTTAACCAATCTTGTAACATCATATTTAGATAAAAATCAAAAGTGTATAGGAATATTTCTAGATCTTGCGAAAGCCTTCGACATCGTTGCCCTTCCTATACTCCTAAAAAACTTGAGTCGATCGGTATAAGAGGACTACCTCTCAAATGGTTTGAGTCTTACCTTTTGAACAGAAGGCAATACGTGAAAATTAGAGATAAAATCAGTCGTTACAACAGCATCGAATTTGGAGTGCCTCAAGGTAGTGTCTTGGGCCCGACATTATTTATCATCTATATTAATGATATTCACCACGCTATCATCGAATACGCTGAAGTCATCAGCTACGCAGATGACACGGCTATTATTTTTCATCGCAATTCCTGGGAAAAAGTCCTCGAAAAAGCTCAAAACGGCTTAACTAATATAAAAAAATGGCTCGATCTGAACCTTCTGTCACTCAACATTAAAAAAACGAACTACATGTGTTTCCATAAAACCTTTTCATCTGCACCAAAACTTCCTATAAATATTAAAATTCTACTCATTTTAATCTTTATATATGGGCCAATCAAAACACAACACAATGATTAATTCATCATCATCATCAACCTTTTTTATCGTCCCAGTGCTGGAAGTGAGTTTGTTTGTTTCGCTTTTACGCCGTAACTACTGAACCGATTGCTTTGAAATTATGCAGACGTAAAGTCAGAAGTCCGTATTAAATAATAGGGTACTTTTTATCACGGAAAAATTACGATATTCCTGAGGGAAAACAAAAAATAACGAATTACATAATTGAAAGCTAGAATGACATAATTCCGCCATCTTCGTTCCGTCATCGGCGGACCCGTCGTACGGCGAGTGTCCACCCTTACGTTCTTGACAACGCTACGATCTGGACTAAGCGATTCCCCTCGTCTTTTATACCACGTAGAATGAAGAACTGCTACAATTTACTTGCGGTGGTTTTCCCGTCTGACTACATTTTAAGTGTCTTCAAGGCTAGAGTAAATAGGCTCTTAAAAAACTAGCACGCTTTACCATCAACGATCGCATCACTGCTTACAGGGTTTTTTCCGTCATTATTTGGTCGTCACACCATCTTCGCTTTATACAATACTAGTGGCCGCCAGCGAATTCATTTACGTAGAGTTAGTTATGCTTCGCTCCTATTGATCGCAGCGTGATGTTATATAGCCTAAAGGCTTCCTGGATGGGCTGAATGAGCTGTCCAACGCAAAAAAAAAAAATTCAAATCGGTTCAGTAGTTCCTGAGATTAGCGCGTTCAAACAAACAAACAAACTCTTCAGCTTTATATATTAGTATAGATGTATTTTAATTATAACGCATAAGTCTCCAGGTGTAATTGAGTTAAAGAATATGGAAAATTAATTATTTCTTAATTATCTTTTGTTTTCATTCATTTTCATCACCGATCATAAAAAAAAAAATTATGAAAAAATCAAAAAAATTGACAGAATCGCATTTCATTACCTTTAATTTTGATTAAAAATGTATTTGATCATTGATTCGCAATTATTAGCTTACACAATAAAATTACACACACAATTATTATTATATTTTCGCAAAGTAATTATAGATAATAATGTACAAACGAAATAATACTAAATAAACTACAAATTATTTTATTTTTTAATAAAATTATTTTATATTTTAAATTATTTATATTTTAATTTAATATATAAAATAATTTGTAGGTATTAATTAAAACTATGAAAAAACTAAAATAATTCGAAATCGAAATTTCTCCGCGATACGAAAGCGGCGACACTGCCACGTTGTAAAGCAATGCTCCTGCCTCTGGCCAAGGTAAGGGCCAGCCCTTGGGTCACGGAAAGTGTCTATAAGCCGCTTAGAGAGTTCATTGGACAAGCAATCGGCAAACGGACCCCATGGCCCGAGGGTTTCAACCCCAAACGGCTTGAAAATGCTATTATCTGATAAGATTTTGATGTTTCCGCTGCTTATGGTTTTCAGCACTCGCAGCAGCAAAACCAGCACAGCAATCGGACCCATGGCTCGAGGGTTTCAACTCCAAATGACTTGAAAATGCTATTTCCGATAAGGTTTTGATGTTTTCGCTGCTTGAGGTCTTCAGCACCCGCAGTAGCAAAACCAGCTCAGCATATCGAGCCAGGAAGATGGGATGGCGCAAGAAATATAATTCCTTGGAAATAAAGACATGGCAATCATTTTTGAAATGTCGCAGCATCAAGTCCCTTATGTCGTCGAATCGCAAAAAACACTTTTTCTTTCTTTAAAAAGAAGAAAATTATGTTTGTGTTTTGACTCGAAGTTACTTTAAATGTTTTTCTGTTCGTTATTTTGAATTCAATTAGTTCTTGTTGGAGGTTAGTTAGGAATTATTTCTACGTTTTGTGCGAGTTTGGAAAAAACATCGCGGAGCTTGGGTTGGTAAAGATTCTATTTCTACCAAAATTACTATTACATATAATGAAAAATTTGATTTTATGTTTGTTTGTTACAATTTTGTGGTCCCAACTGGTGTCCTAGTGTGAGGCAACGTTATATTTAAAAAAAAATGGGTACAGGCATGAATTGGAACAGATTACCTCGATTGTATTGCGATATTCCCACTGCGTCGAGACTAATGCGCAATTAGTTCAAAATATGTTATAAAAGAAAAAAATGAAGAAAATCATTCCCTTATTCTACCGTTTAAGGATATCCAGTAGTTGACATGGACAAACTCAGTGGCGTAGCGGTAGCGAACGCGGCCGCTGCGCTTTCGATGCCCGCGCAGTGCAAATATTAGTATGTATGAATATGAATATTTGCACTGGTCTGGTCATCATATAAAGGCAGTCGTTACGGGTTGTTGGAGCCCTCTAAATTCTTACAATTGGTCTAACTACAATGCTTCGATATCGCCGTCGGGCTATGAAGGTCAGACGGCAGTCGCTTCACTGAAAATGTCGAAGTTTAGCCAAAATCAGCGGTTATACTGGTAAAGCGGACCCCAGACTCCAAAGCTGAGTTTCGGATGCGACTAACGATGAGATGATGATGACGATGAGTAGTCGACATTGGAAAAGTGTGGGGTGGGGGATCCCCGTCGGGAACCAAGTTCCTTACGCGATATTCGCAAGCACAAACATTTTTTTATATACAGTATGTAAAAAAAAAACCCCGTCCGACCCATAAGGATAATAAAGGTTAGGTAAACACATGATTAAATAAAATATGAAATTTTACATACATAGTCATAACAATATTAATTTGCAAAAAAAAAGATTATTTCAAAAATCATTAGGATTTTTGAAATAATCTTTTTTTTTGCAAATTAATTCCAACGTCCCCAAAATTTGGTATTTTTTTATTAAATGATAACACCATTTTTGACGGTATTATTATGAGCGAATAGCGATGCGACCGCGTACCGCGTACCTTGCCCTCTTTCGCCCGCGCATGTTTTGCCTACAATTTAGCCTATAATTTAGCTCCTTTTGCAAAATAATAATAATATTTTAGGGGATTATTTTTTAAGTTTAGTCCGGCTTTGTAGGCATATATTCTTTCATCAGTTATTCTTCTCGCTCACAATTTCTACTAGCAAAGTCGTCGTTCCACAAATACGCGCAACAAACTCCCTCTTGACTATCTTCCACTAACTTCTTTACTGTTTCTCAGGGTAATGCCACCAGACATGGCGATTTCTATGAGGCACACGAAGCTGAAGGCTGAGGAGGCGGCTCTCTTGGCGGGAGAGCTCAATAAGCCTTCATGGGAGTCCAGGAACGAAGGCATCCACGAGAGGGTCAGCTTTGAAGACACCATTTGGGGCTTCGACTTGGCTGGCGGAATATTTTACAAAACTCCCTTGAGAGTTACGATGGTAAAGTCAAATTACACATCTCCACCCGTTTTCAAGTTGAACAAATATCAACTTTATTACAATGGTTATTAAGTAGATTTCAGGATGACTAGCATTACCTATTGATAAAATAATAAAATATAAGGTTATTATGTAGGAATTAAAGTTATTTTCCATCAATATTTGTGTACATTTTTAGCGAACGTGTCGCAATAATAGATATGTATAAACTTATCCTTGCAAGTATTCAAAATTAAAATTTATTTTATTTCACATAAACACATCCACAGCTGCTGGAGTAGTCGACTGGCCGCAATAGACACAAAAATAACCCCCCCCCCCCCCCTTATTATAGATGTACAGACGACAGCACATCAAATTACTAGAATATGTCAGACTTTTTTAAAAGATTTTCAACTTTATCTCCAAAACATTAAGGTTCAAGATTGATTGGGAATATTTGACAGTTTCGGGTAATTTGACCTGCTTTCGTCCGTATCTCTGCTCCACCCTTTGGTAATTACAGGTCTGGCAATGATGCTTTACTTTCATACAGGTGAAACCGGACAGCCGAGCGGAGAAGGCGGGCATCAGGCCTGGAGACAGGCTGCTGAGGATCAACGACCTAGACACCTCGACCCTCACCATTCAAGAAGCGCACGATATCATCGTCCAGTCGGGCATCCATCTCAAGATCTCTGTTACATCGTGAGTCGGCTTATGTATCCATTTATGTATATAGAGAGCAGGGAAGCGCTGGGTGCAGGCCGCGTCCAACCATTCTTTTTGGAAATCCTTGGGGGACGCCTATGTCCAGCAGTGGACTTCATGTGGCTGAGATGATGATGATGATACAGCTAGAAACATTTTGATGTGAATAGGGATGCATAGTGAACTACAAAATTTCTTACAGCGTACCAGACAAAGGAAATGAGATTACTTACATTAGATTAGAAAACTCGTCGTACGGCGAGTTTTCACCCTTACGTTATTGACACCACTACGATCCGGACGAAGCATTTCGCCTCGTCTTTTATACCGCGTACATCGAGGGACTGGAACAATTTGCCAGAGGCTGTGTTTCGGTTTGACAACAATTTAAGTGTCTTCAAGGCTAGAGGGAAGATTGCATCACTGCTTACCATCAGGCGGGATTGCGGTCAAGCACTAGTTTATCTATACTAATACTATAAATGCGAAAGTATCTCTGTCTGTCTGTCTGACCGGCTTTCACGCCAAAACTACTGAACCAATTGTAATGAAATTTGGCACACAGATTAGACCAATACGAGCAGCGCAGTAACAAAAAATGTTGCGAAAACGGGGACCAACGCAGAAAGTACATATTGCTCCCATGATTTTAACAGGCGCTTATTTTATATCAACTGAGATCTTTTTATTTTTTTTCGGAATAGACTACGGCTTTGGCAAAAACTACTGAATAGATTTTGAGGAAATCTTGCAGTAATATAGACATTTATCTTGGCATTCCCATGGAAACGGGAACCACCGCACACTGTATACTGAAGTCCACGCGAACGGAGTCGCGGGAAACAGCTAGTAAATGTATAAAATAAAAGATGGAGACAGCCTGTGTAAGAGAATAAACAATATATAAATCCTACTAAAATTATAAATGCCAAAGTTTGTCAGGATGTATATATTCTTTCACTCAAAAATTACTGAATAGATTAAGGTAAAATGCATACAGACATTAGGAATAAAAAATAAAATACAGATATGGACGGAGTGTTTCGCCTCTTCTTTTATACCGCGTATAAAAGAAGCGTGGTATAAAAGAAGACACAAGAGAGAGAAGAGACAGAAAACAATTTGCCTGCAATGGTTTTCCCTTCAGATCGCAATTTAAGAGTCTTCAAAGCTAGAGTGAATAAATAGGCTCTTAATAAACTAGCGTGTTTTACCATCAAAGCCTATGCAGGCGTACCTAAAAAAAGTGATAACTGTTACAATAATTTGTACTCTCCTTGCAGACCGGATGATGAAGAAGACTCTTACTACTGTTACGAAGATCCCATCGTAAGTACATTATTAAATTTACGTAGACAAGCCGCTCCAGCATAGTCCGCCGTGCTGGAGCGGTTGCTGCAGGCACAGAAAACTTCAAACGGGGAAAACATTCCAACTTGATTGGGTGTTATATATTCGGGCAGTTTGAGTTCGAGATATCGCCAAACTGTTGATCGACTCTTCACATAACCCGAGGGCTGGCCTGTATTCGGTCAAAGAATTAGCATCGCTATTATATACAACGGGACAATGCTGACAGGGTACTGTTCCTCTTGAGAGCGATGCAAAAGAATGTGTTAATACCCTCACAGGGCATCTTTTGTGTGTTTCCACATATAAAGACGGCTAATGATCCAGCTATTAATTTTCAGTTTTAGCTGGCCTCGCGTATTATAGGTGTTTCGTACAATCAGAAGTCAGTTTATACTTATTTAATATGTGCGTACATACCTATTATTGTTTTAATTACTAGCTTATATAATATGACGTTGCACGGCTGGTGCAGTGGTTAACCGATTGACTGCTGCGTTGCTTGTCACGGGTTCGATTCCTACTCTAATTGAATAATTAAAAACAACAAGTATAACATGTTTCACGATTCACGCATCAAAACGTTTGTGACCAGACAAAGCTATGGGATAATTAACTCTATTTCAGTCTATTATAGTTAATGAGACTAGGGTTTCTCGGTAATATTTTGAACAACACTCGATAGTTAAGTTCCCATTGAAGTAAACATTTCTACTACTAGTGCTTTATCTTTTTACGATTGAATCATTGCTTACCATCAGACGGGATCGCGGTTAAGTACTACTTAATAAGGTTAAAGAAAACAAAATAACTTTAGGAATACTTGTAAATACTAAAAAGATAACCTAACCGCTGTATCTTTAGAATATTTTAAAGATACATAATCATATCATATGATTATAATATAGTGTATCGTATAGTTACTAAAGGTAAAAACAACTTCGTGACTTAGTTAACAAGCCAGCCAAGGCAAAAGAATATTATATTGTTAATGAGTTCCATAATTAAAAGGAATTTCTTTTGACATAAGTAAATAATTAGATTCTTTTGGAGCTACTTATATAATAATGTTAGGCTAAGGACACCGGCTGTACCCGCCCTGGGACCTAGATGCGAAAGTACTCGCGTCATTGTACCGATGGCGCGAGGAAGAGCGGACACGGGGCTCCAGTCCAGTGTAGCGGCAGATCGAGCTGCGCCGAGAGGAGCTCCGTCAGGTCCTGGTGGCGGACTGGTGGCAGAGGCTTATGCGCCCTACCGCCGGCTTCGCTACCGTCGAGGCGATCCGGCCAGCATTCGACGACTGGCTCGGGAGAAGGCACGGCTCCCTGTCGTTTAGGGTGACGCAGGTACTGCCGGGGCACGGCTGCTTCGGCAAGTACCTGCGTCGCTTAGACAGAGAGCCGGACGCTCGGTGCCACCACTGCGTCCAATGCGGGGAGGACACGGCGCAGCACACGCTCTCCGAGGTGTAGCTTGGGAGGAGCAGCGCCGTGTCCTCACAAATGAAGTAGGAGGCGACCTGACGCTGCCGGCAGTAGTGCGGAGGATGGTCGGTACCGCAGAGTCGTGGGACGCGGTGGTGTCCTTCTGCGAGGACCTCATGGCGCAGAAGGAAGCTGCGGAACGGGAGAGGGAGATCTCAATCCCCCTTCCCGGCCGCAGAAGATGCACCGGGCGCTGAGGAAGGGCGGACTACGCCATCTTCCGGCGAGGACATGGGGAAGTCCCCGCCCTCTATCTGTTGGACCCCGAGGCGGAGGCGCGCGCGAGTGTCAGCTCGCGGTCGATGCAATTATTTGCCTCTGTTGTCGATATAGTTGGCACAGTTATTGACTGCAGTAGTTGCCTCTGTTGTCGATGGCAATAGTGGCCTCTGTCGTCGAAGGATTTAGTTACTGTTGTCGTCAATGGTAGTGGTTAAATCTGTCGTAGACTGCAGTAGTGGCTACTGTCGTCGACGGTTGTAGTTGCTTCTATCATCGACGCGTGTTCATGTGTATCCAGTCTAACACTTCGGATGATCGCAGTTTATGTAATGTATAACGATTGCATTTAGAATATTTTTTGTTATAAAAAAATGGGCTTAGACCCCAATATCACCCAATGTAAAGCGATAAATAAACTAAAATATTTTTGTCCATTCAGGTCGATGATTACGACAGTGAGGAGGAAAGGATAATTGAAGAAGAAAAGGCCAAGAAAAGGATGGTTTCTGCTCGGGTGGTACGTATTTTCAGCCTGATAAATAATAGTTTAGCTAGCTATAAAGTTCTATCGGAGTAGCAGATGGAAAATATGAAACCGTAATTAGACCTGACGTCTTGTATAGATCATAATGTTGGAATACGAAAGGGATAAATCAGAGGAAATTTAATGCAGCTGAGATGAGAATGATAAGAGGGATGTGTGGTGTTACACGAATTGATTGAATATGAAATGAGTACATAAGAGCAAGTCTGAAAGTAGCATCGGTAACTGAACTGTTGTGTGAAAATTGGTAGAATGGAGAATGAGGAAAATGGTGAAAAGAGGTTTGAGTATGAACGTTGAAGGTTATAAGAGTAGGGGAGCCCAAAGGAATGGTGCATGGCTAGACTGACACAGCAAGTCAGTCGAATATTTAAAGCAATAAAGAAGCAAAAGGAATAACTTTTTTCGTTCTATTAATATCTTTAACAATCTGTAATTTTTAAGAGGTTTTTTCTTAATAAAAATAACGGAAAAATAATTTATTTATTTACCATTTATACAAACATTTTGGCCAAATGTTTCCCAACAATAATATTTAGCACTTAACAATGAAAGACCTGTTGGATGTTTGGAGCACATAATCGGCTGAAGTGGGGGTGTTTGGGGAAGCCTATGACCAACAGTGAACGTCTTTCAGCTTAAGTGATGATGATGAAACAATTCATTAATCAGCTTTGGGGTCTAACTCTTCCATCACGGTCTTGAAGAGTAGAACTAAGATAAGATTTGTCTAAAAGAAGTAGTTCCATTAAAACAAGTATTGTGGGATTCTAAAGTAGGAAAATACAGGCGGATAATATTATAATTATAATATAATTACTGTTAATACTTTTTCAGAGCCATTACTGGAGTCTAAACTGGCCTTGGGTTAGCAGGAAAAGATTAATTTACAGAGAATCCAACTGTTTCATGGTGCCAAGCAAATATGAAGATGCGCGCAGGTGAGTCAAGGCAAAAAAAGTTTAATGAGAAAGCATTTAAATATAAAACACTTTAATAAAGCCGTTACAAACGTAATCGATGTAAGATGCGCCAAATGTTGTTGTGTCGGGAATTTCAGATGAATCTCTCTGGAGCAGCATCGTTGGTTGTGTTGTTGGGTTTAACATTGCATCACTTCGCTCAACTGCCGTCTTTCTTCCTATTCACTCAGTTATTTTAAGTGAATAGGCTCTGAATAATCTAGCGCGCTTTACCATCAAAGATTGCATCACTGCTTACCATCAGGCGGGATTGCGGTCAAGCACTAGTTTATAATTATAAAAGAAATCTCATAGTGGTGAAGGAAAACATGGTGATAAAACGTAAACGTAAACGTAATGTTCTAGAAACAAAACTCCAAAGAGATCTGACATTTATCAACCTCAGTGAGCCCTCGTGGATTACCCCACTTCCTCTTTAAGAGAAAGTTGCATATGTCGCGGCAGTGCGAACAATTTTTATTTTATTTTTCTTTATTTATTTAGCAAAAATCTCGCCGAGAAAATTTATTTGAAGTGAGCTGTCATCCCACCAGATGCTGGGGTTTTGACAGCAAAATAAAAATCTCATCATAACATGTAATCTTCACACTCCTGGAACTCAGGCCTACTCTTGTTGAGAGGGAGGGGTCCGTAATCTTCCACTTATAACTATTTTAAAACGAAAAGAAAAAAGAAATGCAGTCGTAAGGATTTCGACTGTATACTGATCTGGTTACAGAAGGCACAAGATAAGAAAAATTGGTGAATTATGGGAGAGACCATTGCCCAGCAGAAGGACGATAATGTTGTCAATATATTATAAACAAGGTGTGTTTTGTATCCCATAACTCTAGAGACGAGACTATAACTATGGTCAGACTTTTATTGACAAAAACTCACCCGTGTTTCTTCGTTTCCTTGTGCCTAGGGTCACTGTATATAATTCTTTTAAATGAAAATGACAAAGTCGCATTATATTAGTTTTAGATATGAATTTGGTTTGCAAGAAAATTAAATTACACGTATTTACTCATATCAATGAAACTTACATATCTATACAAATATCTTCGAAACTATGCATTTTCGTACCACATACTGTAGCACTTAAATTAATTTTACCTAGAGAATATAACCAAGAGTTATGGGATAAAAAAACACTTCGTGTTTATAGTAACTTTTCTATCATGTTTTGTTTTTAGCTGGGACTCCGACACTGACTCTGATGGACTAGGAATTTAAGATCATCATCAATCTATCAACAACTCGTCATCTAGCGCTTGCAGAGGTGCCAGCAGTATAGACATTTACACTTGCTTGTAACCCTGTGATGTTTAAACCTCTTTAATTAAAGAATTATGTTATGCTCCTCGATAATATACCTTTTAACGCTTCTCATTCTAAACTTGACTTATTCCCAGAACCCAGTCGAAAAAATATAGATATATTTATGCACGGTGTGAGTGACGTCGAAATGGTAATTGTTACTACGATTTCAGCACATAATTAAGGGTTTTTAGCTTTTTTTGCAATCTTCCAAAATATATGAAACTTCTGAACCTTCTTTTTAACTATCTAAAAATTTCAACAATAATCCATTTAGAATTACTAGATTCTAACTTATACTTAATAGTTTCAACTTGAATATCGATGTCCCTTACATCTTGTATGTTTCGCACGAAGAGCCCTGTTTTGTGTAATGTGATGTTCTGTATTATATAGTAAACTTATGTTTTTCTATTCCCAGGCATAAATATGCTCCTCTGCCAGCGCTGCGATATACCGACGACATTGTTCACTTCAGTAAAGATGGAAATACAGAACAAGATAACACAAAACGTATACCTTCGTTGTGGGAAGTCAAGGAACAGGCAAGAAAAGAAAGGAAAGAAAGATTAGCAAGATTAGCAAATAGCGAAGCTTCAAGCGACAAAACTGGTGGAACCAATGAACCAGTTAACGGCATGGTTGAAGATGAAGAAGTTAGAAAAAAATCAAACAAATCTAGAAGGTCGACTTTAAAAGTAGAACGACAGGAAACAATAAACGAGTCGGCAGAAGAGGAAATAGTATCAAAAACAGAAGAAATCAATGGAAAACAAACTGGAGCAGCGATAGACGTAAATGCAGAAATGGATAAAGAAGTAAATGATAAAGTGAATGAAAAAGTAAATAACGAAATTAACGAAAGAGTAGATGACGAAGTGGAAATAACTGCAGCAAAAGAGGAAAAACACAATGACGTTAGTAATGACCTGCTAAGTACTTTTCCTGAAATAATTGAAGAAAGTAATCAAGCAGCTGGACAAGCCACGCAAGTAGCGAATGCAGTAGGTGATGATAATGTCGAGGTGAATGGTGAAGTCAGTGATGACGATATGTTAAACGAAATGCTCGGGAAAACTGGTGACAGTGCTTCTAAAAGTGAAGAAGACAGTAATATACTAGATAGTATTTTAAGTGACGATGGACAGAATTTGGAAAATTCTGAATCTAACAATGAAAGATAAGGGTCCATAATTTTTCCACATTTTTGTTCTAGTGGATATGTATTGAGTGAAGATCACGGATGACAGGACGACAATAATGTAGACTTCATTCCACACCTGATACAGCTCTTCAATTTTCATCATCATCTATTTAGCATTTATCATGATTACAAAAATTAATTCATATTAGTAAATCATTCCTTTTTAATAGTGCTAGAAGAGTGCATGTCGACACTTTTCATCTTTAAATAAGTTCTGATTAGTGTCATTACAATTGGTTCAATGACTAATTGAATTCCGACCAATCGATCGTAAATTTGAACCTGTGCCAAACCTATTGTTGTAAACACACCTGTGTATCTAGTATAGTTATAAGTTGATCACAGCTAAAAATACGTGAAGTACAAATGCAGTTAATTGAAATGTTAATTATAGATTTAAAACTCATTGCGACGTTTACATAGGTTAAAACTAATTGTGTAATAGAAATGAAGTTGACTCTGAATCTCAAATTATAACAGAAAATTTATATGCAGCTGTTTTATTTTAACTTACAAAAGCTCCCACTGCTACGGAATTCAGAGTCGATCTGTCTGACTGCAAACACTATTTATATATTCAACATTTTCGTTTGTTGCCCATGATTCACTCGCCTAGTTCACCGTGGTGGGAATGGAATGGGAATGGGAATTATTTTTCCCGTAGTCCACGTGAAAGTCCATGCTATGTTTTCTAGATGGACCATAGGAAATAATTTTCCCATGGTTCCCTAGAATGCCCATATCATATTTTATCATTACATATTATAAAACAACTCGGACAGCCTCCGTGGCGTAGCGGTAGCGAACGCGGCCGTTGCGCAAGGAGGCGCGGGTTCGATCCCCGCACAGTGCAAATATTTGTATGCATGAATATGAATATTTGCACTGGTCTGGTCGTGCCTCGGAAAGCACGTTAAGCCGTTGGTCCCGGTTGCCATACGATCATCTAGTGGCAGTCGTTACGGGTTGTTGGAGCCCTCAAAAATCTAACAATTGGTCTAACTGCAATGCTTAGATATTGCCTTCGGGTTGTGGAGGTCAGACGGCAGTCGCTTCACTGAAAATATCGAAGTTTAGCCAAAATCAGCAGTTAGACTGGTAAAGCGGACCCCAGACTCCAAAGCTGAAAAGCTACGGATGCGACTGGGATTAACGCTGAGATGATGATGATGTTATTGTAAAACAACTAGCGACCCGCCCCGGGTGCGCCCGGGTGCAATGCTGATATTAAATACACTACAGAAAACTGTTAACGTTGTATAGGTACATATCGAAAACATACGACACGCGCGCTGCCACTCCAAACGCGACGCCCCGCAATTTTTAAATCTGTAATATTATATTCATTTAAATCATATGCAGTGATGTAGATTTATATTAAATCGACAATGTATTTAAGGTATTAAATTTAATAAGGATTAATGCTGTATTGGTTAATTAAAACGCTTAGAAAATTAACCGGTATTTTTCGTAAAAAGTAATTGACAAAAAAAGTTATTTTGGGATATCCATAAGGTAGACATATACCATTGCGGACTTTTTTGTAGACCGATGTGTACAATATTTAGTACATTATTTTGATAAATTAGTTCAGCCTGCGTTTCAATGCAAACGCGGAAAAAAATTAATTATTTATGACACTACATTAGAAACCTCAAAAATAATAGTATTTCTCAACAATTTAATGGATGTTATTATACACATAAACCTTCCTCTTTAATTACTCTATCTATTAAAAAAAGGCATCAAAATCTGTTACGTAGTTTTTAAGATTTAATCATACAAAGGGAAATAGGGATAGAAAAAGTGAGTTTGTTTTATAATATGTAGTGAAATCGCTTTCTCTTTCCCTATGTCCCTATATAAGTGTTCCCGCTCCGGGCTCCCGTACTAACAGTGGCTATTATATTGTTGATTATTTTTTTAATTTATATTGTTACTATCAGGTAAATGGAAAAATGGTATTATCCGCGGCTGAAGCACAGTGACTGTGTCTTGAAAAAATGAAACTTATTCCTGAAATTGTTGTAGAAATGAATGGGTAAATATTATTTATTACTGAGTTGGGACGAATTGTGAACGACGAAAAAAATTATATTCCCGAGGGAAAACAAAAATATTGTTAGCTTCATACGAGTTCGGTGATACATGGCGCTGTGTGTCGTTTAAAACAAGGTAATATATATTGCAAACGAACAAAAACGCACATGTAATTTTTTTTTTTTTTTTACAAATTATAAACCAGCGCTTGACCGCAATCCCGCCTGATGGTAAGCAGTGATACGATAGTTGATGGTGAAGCGCGCTAGTTTATTAAGAGTCTATTCACTCTAGCCTTGAAGACACTCAAATTGTAATGTGACGGAAACACCGACACCGGCAAATTGTTCCAGTCCCTCGATGTACGCGGTATAAAGGAGGAAGCAAAACGCTGCGTCCGGATCGCAGTGGTGTCAACAACGTAAGGGTGGAAACTCGCCATACGACGGGTCGTCCGATGATGGAACGGAGATGGGGGAATTAAATCATGCAATTCCCTTGCACACTCACCAGAATGCATCCTATAGAAGACCGAAAGGCTGGCTACTTTACGCCTGTGCTCCAGGCTTTGGAGACCGTTTCGAGTTAAGTCTGGGTCGCCAATCAGCCTCTTCGCACGCCTCTCCACCGAATCCAAAGTGGCAAGGTGACATTTCGCAGCACCAGCCCAAATGGGGCTGCAGTACTCCACACACGAGCGGACCTGTGCTTTGTATAAAATTAGAAGCTGCCCTGGTGTGAAGTATCGCCGGACCTTCGCGATGACGCCTAATTTTCTGGCAGCCACCCTGGCCTTGGACTCAATGAACCGCCCAAAGTTTAGGCTCGAGGAAATCTCAACTCCCAAAAGCTGAAGGCGGTCGGTACACTCCAAGGATACATTCTGAAAAGTAGGAGCCAAGGTGAACGGGCTCCTTTTGGCGGTGAAAAGACACGCCTGTGTTTTGGCGGCATTGAATGCTACAAGATTGGCATTGCCCCATTCGGAGACTGCCTGCAGTGCAGCACTCACACGCTCTACCATGGCCTCTCTTTGGACCGGATTGTTTCCTTACTAGCCCGAGCTTCCGGCAGGTATCTCTCCACAACTGTGCTGTCATCTGCATACCCATAGATACCGGGCATCAGCAGATCGTTAATATGCAGCAGGAACAGAGTTGCAGAGAGAACAGACCCCTGTGGAACACCGGCATTGGTCGACATGGGCTCAGATGAGCATCCGTCGACAACAACTCGGAGGGACCGTTCAGTCAGGAAGTCTTTTACCCAGCCAGTCAGGCCAGCGGAAATACCGTACGCTGGAAGCTTACTCAAAAGGCCAGCGTGCCATACTCGGTCGAAGGCCTTCGAGACATCAAGGGAGACGGCAATCGCTTCCCCATTTTTCTCGAGGGCCTCGCCCCACAAGTGAGTGGCATACACTAGTAGGTCCCCAGTTGACCGAATGCGTCGAAAACCGTACTGTCGGTCACTGAGGAGATCGTTACCTTCCAGGTAAGCCAAGAGGCGCGAGTTCAATACACGCTCCATAATCTTGCAGAGTATGGAGGTTATTGAAATCGGCCGATAGTTGGTAGGATCGGCACGACTACCCTTTTTGGGCACGGGCTGCACGTTGGCAAGCTTCCAGGACTTGGGCACTATACCAGTCCTAAATGAGAGGCGATACAGGCGCGTCAATACAGGAGACAACTCGGGCGCACAAGCCTTAAGAACAATCGCTGGTATACCATCTGGACCACTAGCCTTATTCACGTCCAGACGACACAATACTCTCAGAACCTCCTTGTTTCTAATGCGAACCTCCGGCATTGAAGTTCCGCAATGAGGTAAATTAGGTGGAGTAGCACTGCCAGTGTCAAGACGCGAACTATGGGCAAAGAGAGATGCAAAGAGACCTGCTTTCTCTCTCGCCGTATGAGCCAGTGCTCCATCAGGCCTAACCAGCGGAGGCAGTGTGGGCCGACAGAAGTTCGCCTCGACCGATTTGGCTAGGGACCAGAAAGATCTGCTACCAGAAGGGTGCGCAGAGAGCTTGTTACCATTGTTAGTAATGCGGTCGAAGCGAGCTTTCTTAAGCGCCTTTTTGTAGGACTTGGCAGCACGGTTAAAGGCTCTCTTCTTTGAGCTTAGATCCAGAGCTCCGCGGTCACGAGCATCAACCCAGGTGAGGAATGCCGTGTGCTTACGCTGTTCAGCTTGAACACAGTCGGCGTTAAACCATGGACGAGCCGAGCCACCGACGGGCACGTCACTGAAGGGGATAAAATACTCCATAGCTTGACGCACCACGTCGGTTATAGCGTCCGCACAACTCGATGGATTGCTAGAAGAGAAGCAGATCTGCTGCCAAGGATAAGACGCAAAGAAGTGGCGCATCTCATCCCAATCTGCTGACTTGTAACGCCATATTCGCCGCTCACCACGCGAGTCGCAATCAGGTGGGGAGAAGGACGTCACAGACTTCACCAGACAGTGGTCTGAAGTTCCTAACGGTGAGGAAACTGTAACAACACATCTGTCCGGATCAGTGGTCAGCAGAAGGTCCAGACAATTGGCGGTATGACCAGCCACATCAGGCACCCTAGTCGCTTCTTCCACCAGCTGGGAAAGGCCCATTGATAGCGCAAAATTTCGCGCTTCTCTCCCAGCGTGGTCGGTCCTCTGGTATGGGAAAAGCCAGTCTTGGTGGCAGGCATTAAAGTCCCCCAGAGCGACGAACTGTGCGTCAGGGTGCCGATGCAGTGCATTGTCAGCCGCCACACTGAGGTGATCAAATAGTCGAGTTGTCTCCTGGTCACCGCTGTGCGATCGGTAGACACAGGTGTAGACAATTTTGTCCACACCAGTGTCAACCAACAGCCATAAGGACGATAGATGAGAGTCTTCGAGGTGACGGAGACGCCGGCAACAGATGTCATTGCGGACATACACACAGACCCCGGCACGCTGCAGGAAATGATGCTCCAAAGAGTATCCCGGGTAGTTGAGGTAAGCCACATCAGACGGACACCTGATCTGGGTCTCCGTCAAGAAAAGTAGGTGGGGCTTTTCAGCCTCAAGGTGGTGATGGACTGCATCGATATTGGAGTACAGACCTCGAATGTTTGAGAGGTGCACTTTAAATGAGAGGACGTGCGCCCGATGTGCACACCTACTTTTCTTTTTAAAACTTTTCATTTTAATAAACTGAGTGAATAGGAAGGAAGACGGCAGTTGAGCGAGGTGATGCAATGATAAACCCAACAACACTACCAACGATGCTGCGCCAGTGGGAGATTGATCTGGAGACTGCGGGGACGCCCAAACCCCCCAGGGATCGCCATCGGGTCCTCTCGTCCGGTCGCCAACCGGCACGATGGGGCCACCCTGGGATTTTTCGCAGTTGGCGGGGCAGCCTTTCGTGTGTGGCTGGCACACTACTTGGGCCCCCAACTACCTGCGGTCGGCCAGCGGAGCACCGTGCTACGGATCCCGCTACCCTCCAGGACCAAACTCCCGACACAACAACATTTGTCGCATCGAGCCCGGCACACATCGCAACACAACTGCTCAGACCCGTCCTCCGTACGGCTTCACCAGACATCATGCCGGAACACGACGAATCGCTTGGCGGCATGACTTTGTCTGGTGGGTGGTAACTACGCCGGCGGCCGATGTTGTGGCCTACCACCGAAAAAGCTAAATGATACGATAATTAATCCCCGAAAATGAGGAATCTAAAAAGCCTGATATAACCGAATTTCACGCGGGCGGAAACCTAGTGTTTCTCGCTGGTAGGCCATAACATCGGCCGCCGGCAGAAGTTACCACCCACCAGACAAAGCCTTGCCGCCAAGCGATTTGTCGTGTTCCGGCATGATGTCTGGTGAAGGACGGGTCTGAGCAGTTCTGTTGCGATGTGTACCGGGTACGATGCGCCTAATGTTGTTATGTTGGGAGTTTGGTCGTGGCGGGTCTTTAGATCAATCTCCCTTTAGCGCAGCATTGTTGATCGTGTTGTTGGGTTTAACATTGCATCACCTCGCTCAACTGCCGTCTTCCTTCCTATTCGCTCAGTTTTTCTGAGTGAAAAGGCTCTTAATAAACTAGCGCACTTTACCATCAACGATCGCATCACTGCTTACCATCAGGCGGGATTGCGGTCAAGCGCTAGTTTATAATTATTAAAAAAAAAATAGTACAATATTATTATGAAGATGAATTAGCAAAATCCTTCATAATTATTCAGACTCTGTTCGATTGTGTGCTATGCCATTAGGGTAACATAAAATCCTATACCGCTTAATTTAAATTCGCAAACAATTTAACTCAACGCCTAAGCTTAAGTAATAGGAACTATATCACGGACCGACATCGAACAACGTTACTTAGCAAGATCTTTAGTTAAGCGTTATTCTTGTCACTGTCGCTCAAAGGTCAAACTACATATGCTAGATGGAGACCGGACCATTTCTATGTCAAAGCAAGGGCAAGATAATGTTGATAGATTTCGGCCTGATACTTCAGCCTACTGACAAATTCCGGTACCTATTTGCGACCGCATTAGCCTAACTAATGAAATAATTTGATGGAACTTTGTATCTTGCATGTTTTAAGGGAGTTATTTTCATGGGAATGTAAAATTGAATCAAGTTCAGCCCTGTATAGAGTGGAGAGGCCAATTTGGAGTGGCTCTATGTGAATCCCGTTAAATACCTTTTTAATTAGTAGTCTTTCTATGTTATGCCCGTGGCTGTGATTAAGACTATTCATGTATATTCATTCATGGTCGAGCCCGAAGAATTGCAATACTTAAGTGGCAGTGGGCCATTGCCCGTAGGACCTATGTCCGATGGAGCCGACGGGTTCTCGAGTGGCGACCACGCACCGGAAGGCGCTGCAGGGGAAGGCCCCCAACAAGATGGACCGACGACCTGGGGGCCTAGTCTGCCATTTTATATAATTTTGTCATTCCAGCACGTTTCCATTGTCATTTTGCTATTAGCCCGTAATTTGCTAAGATCATAAAGATCGGTCATTGATCTCGTTACGGAATGGTCATTGCTGTATTGCCATTATTATAAAACTCGTTAGTAGAAATGAGTTTCTAAAAACTACTACACAATTTGAACATTTTTTAAAGCAAGATTTTGTTAATATATATTTTTACATATTAAGCAGTCTGGAGTAGAAAATAGTTTTTAAATAGCAAAAAACATTATTGTGAAACTATGAAACTAAATATTTTGTTATCTGTTAAATTCAAGTGTGACATTAATACAAACCAAAGAAGTTATATTAAATACCTAGAATGTTGACGTGCCGGCAATGGCGTTCCTAGAAAGAGAAACGCACGAACGACCTCCGTGTCCCTTTCTAGTAGGGTGTACACAGTTCATAAGAAAATTGAAACATTTAATAAACTTCAAAATTGTTTTGAGTAAAAATCTAATAACAGTAAGAGGTAGCTACAAAATAAAACATGAACTATATTTTTACAGTATACTAGCGACCCGACCCGACTTCGCTCGAATAAATGTATTATAAGTATTAGGTATTGTATAACTTTTTCTTGAATCACTCTATCTATTAAAGAAAAGCGTATCCCGTTACTTAGTTTTAAAGATCTAAACATATGTACATACGGACAATTACAGGCTCGCGTTGCCCCTGCGCGCCGCAGAATATCTTTGAAAATATTTATTAAATTACAAAATAAAAGGCAATATTGATATATATGAAATGTAAAATGAATTTAGTGAATAAGGTCTTCAGTACGTTCGACTTAATATAAACGCTTGAACGCCAGTCATATCCACGCACCTCAATTCGGGTGCATTCTCGGTACTCTAGCTAGTTGTCACGCACGCACCGCTGGTTTCCTGAACGTAAATAAACCTCAATATATATATAATAAACATATTGTATAGTCCGATTGATTACAGGTTATTAATGTTACTTCCTTAAAAGCTATTTTGTTTCAGCAAATTATAGAGATTACTTATAAATCATTGAAACATAACAGCTTTTAGGGGAAGTAACATTATTGTAATGAATATAATAGAATTTTTTTAATAATTATAAACTAGCACTTGACCGCATTCCCGCCTGATGGTAAGCAGTGATGCGATCGTTGATGGTAAAGCACGCTAGTTTATTAAGAGCCTATTCACTCAGAAAAACTGAGCGAATAGGAAGGAAGACGGCCGTTGAGCGAGGTGATGCAATGTTAAACCCAACAACACGACCAACGATGCTGCGCCAAAGGGAGATTGATCTGAAGACCCTCCACGACCAAACTCCCAACACAACAACATTAGGCGCATCGCACCCGGCACACAACGCAACACAACTGCTCAGACCCGTCCTCCGAACGGCTTCACCAGACATCATGCCGGAACACGACAAATCGCTTGGCGGCAAGGCTTTGTCTGGAGGGTGGTAACTTCTGCCGGCGGCCGATGTTATGGCCTACCTAACCTAACTGTACAGCGATGCGGCATTTTCTCTATTTTACAGGAGACACACGCAGAACACAAGCGTCTTTTCGCAACTACACACATCAAAAGTGTCTAGGGATCAAGCATTTTTATGCGGATTTCTTGAGATTGAGATGTGGCTTTGTAATAAATTTATGATTTTATAAATTTATATGGATCCTTTTTGGTGCATTTCATAATTTGAATCAGGAACTGTGAATCAAATTCGAGTAAAAGATGAAAATCAGCTGTCAATATTTTCCCTATAAAAACATACAACGCATTGAAGACATTATTAGTGCTACTGTTTCCCTACTACTGATTAAAACCAACGTTATTATGGAGCGGCGACGTCATTTAAGCAGGGAAGAAATGCTCAGAGCCGTGGGAATGATAGAAGCTGGTTCCCGGCAACGTACTGTGGCTTTAGCTCTGAATACAAGTCAGAGTGTTATCAGTCGACTTTGGACACGTTACCGAAGCACTGGTACCGTGGCTGAGCGCCATGGAGGACGGTATCGCTGCACCACACGGAGACAAGACCGATACATTCAAATCTTAACTCGAAGAGCTCCAACAATAACCGCCATGATGTTAGCCGTGAGGCTTCATCACTCTTCAGGGAACTTAATTAGCGACCAAACAGTCAGAAACCGCTTGCATGAAGTGAACCTTCATTCCCGAAGACCGCTACGGGTACCACCTATAGCAATGCACAATCGTAGGATTCGATATCAATGGGCTCTTGAATACAGAAATTGGGCAGAAGAACGATGGCGTTTCGTGTGCTTTTCTGATGAGTCTCGTTTTGGTATGAGACCGGATACAAGACGTATACGACACTGGAGAACCCCTGGACGCCAACAGCGATTAAAATCCTGCCAGGAAGTCCATCCTTATAGTGGTGGAACCATCATGGTATGGGCGGGTATTTGGATCGACGGAAGAACTGAGTTGATTTGGATCAGAGGCAACCTCAACGCTCAAATTTATGCTGAGACGATTGTATCAGACGTCATCGTTCCTCTACAATTGCAAATCGGTCCCTTATTTCAGTTAATGCATAATAATGCACGACCGCACACCGCAAGAGTTGTAAGACAGACTCTCGCCGCAGCTAACATCAATGTCCTGCCCTGGCCTGCTCAGTCGCCAGACTTGAACCCGATTGAGCATGCATGGGATATGCTACAGAGAAGAGCTCTGCCGAATATGGAGGGTATCCAGTCGCAAGAAGACCTTTTTTTGTTGTTGCAACGAACATGGGCGGCCATTCCACAGCGTGATTTGGATGAACTCATTTTGAGTATGCCAAACCGATGTTCTTGTGTTGTTAGTGTTCGCGGTAGAAACACGGATTAGTAATTGTTTAAGTTACCCAATAAAATATTAGAGAAAACTGTTATTTCAGTCTTTTTTTCGAACTTTTGTGTTAGTGGTTCAAATGTCAAATATCCCTTTATTAGGAAAATGGCAAATTTCTTTATTAATGCAAAGGTGACTTGGTTTATCGTTACTGTGACAAACGAAAACACTTTATTTGATGAATCCTTAAAGAAAATTTTAATTAATATCAATCAGGAGAAAAGTTATTGCAAAAATATATGTTGATCTCTAGACACTTTTGATGTGTGTATAAGAGTGTATTTTACAATTTCTTATAGAATCACAATTCACAGCGTACAGGTACAACACTGCGAAGGCTAAACTGGTTTCCGGGTAAGACTGATTATCAGGACGGAGAAACACGCGAAAAATGTATACAAAACAACAAACGCAAGCGCAAGCCGTGACCACATACCACAGACTACTGTTTTATCCATAGACTAGTCAGAAGACTTAAATTTTATTATAGCGGCACCTATCTGCATGCCATGGGTACCAATGTTTAGGTACGCTGTTCAAGTTCATTGATGCCTGATGATAGTCTTTTTGCTTCAGTTGCTGATGTTTTAAGTGTAACCCCCCCCCCCCCCCGCACCGCTGTGATATAAGTGGACGAAGCGGGGCGGCTACGCTGTGTAATTTTATTAAAAAATAACAAAAAGCCATGTTCAAGAAACGAACACATTTATTAATACAATTAAACAAAATCAACACATTTATTTATACACAGTGTTACAGACATAATAAATACACTTTGAAAGACAAAAATTGTCAACCATCATACTGCAAATGTATAAAACCTTGTTTATAGTTGTTGTGGGTTTAAACGGAATAACTTCAGCACATTTTTTCTCGAATTCCAACACACATGTTCACCAACAATCAATAAATATTAATAATAAAATGGTTAGGTTAGTTATGCAAGTAAGGTTAAACTTTTGTAAAAGTGTAAGGTAAGTATAGCTAATACAGATAGTTGACATACACAAATACGCTGTTTGCTAATTTTCTTTAGTACATATCAAGTATAAAAAATATACAACTTGTTTCTAGTAAGTCTATACTTTTTAAACAAACTTAAAAAGAGAAGGTTCTATGTTCAGCTGTGTTGTCTTTTTTACAGAACATTATCCTCATCCTAAACAATATATTTTGTAAACAAACTGGTAAACACTTACCTAAACATGAACGATCACAACCGGGGTAATAATAACTCTTACTTCATCGCACACAACAAATTCTTGTCATTTTAAATTAGATTTTTACCTCAACCTTAAAAAAAATAGCGTGATACCTTAAAAATACGACAAAGAAAAATTTGCATCGACCATATTGATTATTTAACCCAATATGTTATCAGTGTTGCCATTCTATATTTTACTATCTGCTAATATTGTTTTATTTTTATTTATTATTTAATCACAATAAATGCATTGATTCAATGTTGAGCTAAGCAGTTACTTATTTTAATGCTTAAACAATCACGAGACACAGATATAATATTGTACTTATATCAGCGTAAATAACAAAACGAGTGGAGTGGAAGTGTATGTATCAAAGTTACCAAATAGTAGTTTTATTTCACACTGGCAGTCTGCGGGAAAGGGTCACAGGGTCCACTCGATGCCTCTCATTGGAACTTTAGGTATTTAAGCGTAAGCTTTGTGGCAATATCAGCTTTGTGGAGTAAGCTTTAAGTTTAGTTTTGAATGTTGTTGTTTTGATATTTTATTACTCGTAATAATTCTCTATTTATAATTTCTTTGATACAAACTGACTGACGTTTATTTGTTTTTTTTTTAACAGCCGGTATTTTGATATCTATTTATTTTTGTTTATGTTATTAAAATTATATATACAGCGTCAATAAAAGGCAAAGTGTGATTTGTTTTAAACTCTCGAAGCTGCTCATCATTCTTCATGGCTGGATGCTATTGGAGTCAGGAACGCTAAGGCGACTTTTAAACATGCTCAGACCATCAACAACTTGACTGCGGTCATTAATCGACAGTGCTCCATTACAGCAAAAATGGTTCTAGTTTATAGGTCACTGAGACATCTGTGTCAAAAAAGGTAATTAAGTACCTACTGTTTATTATACGTAATTCATCTTTATGAAAGTTTTGTAGAATAAACCTAATTATTCAAAATCAGAACTTCCACTCATTGGGTGTTCTACAAACATACCCACAATGAGAATTAAGTAGCTTTGAAAACAATACCATAAAAATTAAATCAAATCCACAACACCCTGCTGCAGGGCTCAACCTTCAAGAGATCCCGGTTCACCCAGCGATGGTCTTGATAATTAGGCGCTTCTTATTGCTTTCTTTTTAATTTAAAAGACTGATTATTGATGTGTTAATATTACTTCTTTAGGTGTTGTAACTAGGGTTTGTTTTATTATTTAAATGACAAAATGTCTTTTTGTTTTGTATAATAAAACTTTTTGACTTAATGAAAAGTAGATATTTAGTTTATGAGAAAATAGATATATAGTTATAAATAATTGTTGATTTTTAATAGGTATAGTAGTTTCATTTATGTTGCTCCCAGCAAAAACTAGCCAGAGCTGAATCTCCGGTCTGTCATACTATAAAGGTGCTGAATGTCCTTCTGATAGCCAGCCCTGAACGTGACACGATTGCAGATGAATGGAATAAGCTTATGAGTGTATGTTTGGTCTTCTGTGAAAGAAAGTATGCAAGAGAGTCCACTGTTCCATGATAGTTTTAGTGGTAGTTTTTAAGTTAATTAATGTAATTAGTGTTGTACCGTTTTAGTTAACTATAAATAAATAAAATAACTAATAGAAGGCCAGCTATTATGTACCTTTACCAACATAGTTAAAAGAAATTACATACCTGCCGCAGTGCTTATGCATAATCTTCATCAGGTGGCAATAATGCTTTTGGCATGTTTGTAATATTTGTGGTTTATTTTTTAGTTTCAAAGTCTTTCGTTCCTTCATTGATTTCACTAGAAACAGTAATTTGTAAAACTTTATGGAGGGCACCTTGTCCAATAAAATTCTCATAGGACCCCGTTGCAATTCTTCTTTCAACTTCTTTGTTTATATTATCCTCTGGGGATATCAGTTGGCCGAGATATATGTATTCGTCGACGTAGGAGATTTGAGACTGTTCCACTGTTACAGGCTCTTTCTTGCCATTGGTCATGATTTTTGTTTTCTCCGGGTTTAATTTTAGTCCGAACTTTGCGCTTTCTGATGCTAGGTCATTAATCATCTTTCCTAGGTCGTCTGGTGTTTTTGCAAATAGTACAATATCATCTGCGAATCGCAAGTGTGTTATTGAGCGGCCATTGATGTTTATGCCTAAGTCTCTCCATTCAATTTTCCTGAAGATGTTTTCTAGAACAGCCAGGAAAAGTGTTGGCGAGAGGGGGTCTCCCTGCCTCACGCCTTTTTGTATCTGGAACACTTCTCCTTTCTGCTCTAAGTGAATACATGCTGTGCTGTGACTGTAGATATTCTTGATAATCCTTATATATTTGTGTTCTATACCCTGTTCTTTTAAGGATTCCCAAATTTTTGAATGTATCAGAGAATCGAACGCTTTACTATAATCAATGAAGGCTATGTAGTATGTAAGTTGGTATTCAGAGTATTTTTCTATAGTTTGCCTTACAGTATGAATATGGTCCAGTACTGAGAAGTCCCTGCGAAATCCTGCCTGTTCTATTGGTTGTTGCTCGTCTAATTTTCTTTCTATTCTTTTCAAAATAACTTTGGCAAAAATTTTGTAAATATTAGACATTAGACTAATAGGCCGGTAATTTCCCATATCGCAGTGGTTCCCTTTCTTGAATAGAAGTATTATGTATTGCGAATGGCTGGAAAAAATACTGGGGCGCTAAAGAAATAATGAAGGACAAAAACCTACACATTTCAACTAAAGGTAAACTATTCAACACATGCATCCTGCCCGTATTGACATATGGGAGTGAGACATGGGCTTTAACGAGAAACATTGCAAATAAACTATCCACTTGCCAACATGCCATGGAAAGGAGTATGGTAGGGATCAAAAGAAAGGATAAAGCAAGAAATAGCAACATCAGAAGCAAAACTAAGGTCCAAGACATAACCCTGAAAATAAGAAGGCAAAAGTGGAAATGGGCAGGCCACATGATTAGAGGAAAAGACAAATGGAGCAAAATAATCACACAGTGGTACCCAAGGGATGGAAAAAGAAAGAGAGGTAGACCACAGAGAAGATGGGATGATGATATCAGACAAGTCGCTGGAACAACATGGGGTAGAGTAGCCATAGAAAGACGGGAATGGAGGAGATTGGAGGAGGCCTTTGCCACCTGGCAAACGGACATTCAAAACATGAATAAAAGGAACATGTATGAATAATAACTGAAAGAAAATGTCTGATTAAAAAGGCTTATATATATATATATATAGGACCCCGTTGCATAAAATGCAAGTGCTATTAGAATCTGCAATAAAAATATAATATTAATCAATCTATTTCGTGTTTGTAGCTATAGATTACTATAGAATAATACATCAATTGTCAAATTACGTTTCCTCGCCTTAATTTCTGGCCATACGCTATCCATTCGACGCAATCTGGCCATAAGGAGAATGAGTTCTTCAATTAACCCTCTTACTGAGACATATTCAAGGCGAAACTTTTCATAAATTCCGCCTCGGGAATATCAATAAAGGGATTTGTATTCAAACTCGTCAAGCGATGGGTTCGATGTCTCCTGCATATCGTCTTTCTCTAGCATCCACTGCGTTGGCTAGCTCAAAAATATTTGCTAGTAGTGAAAACATTCTCAAATATTCCATAAACACAATAGATATCACACTTTTTATATAAAACCACCACCTCCATCGAGATGCCTCGCTTCGAAAAGCAATAATAATAATAATAATCGACTTCCTGAAGCAAAAAGTGTATGCATGGGCAAACCGTATTCGTCGATATAAACGACGAGTAGAAAGGTACACCCAGAATCGCACCTTCCAGAGCAATCAAAGGTGGGTTTATAGGGACTGGGAACAACCAGAACAAGGTGTGGCTGACACGTGCCTACCAGATGATGATGCCATGTGTTCATTCTGGCGCAGTATCTGGTCGGTGCCTGCCTGTCACACTGAAGGTGACTGGGCTCGGGATGTCGAGCGAGCCTGCGATCCAATACCTACCTGAAATGGGGACTATCACCATCTGCCCCCAAGATGTAGCTCGTGCAGTCCGTCCGTTACCTAACTGGAAATCTCCAGGACCGGACGGGCTGCATAACTTTTGGATAAAAT
Organism: Sesamia inferens; assembly: GCA_037179545.1. NCBI lineage: Eukaryota > Metazoa > Arthropoda > Insecta > Lepidoptera > Noctuidae > Sesamia > Sesamia inferens. The sequence goes on along the minus strand of CM073926.1, from coordinate 33,216,335 downwards.
GGTTTCCAAGGTCGCATGCTCGCTTGGCATCTCAATTCCAGACTGCTTTAGTGTCTGGTTCGTTACCTCAGTTCCTAACTACTGGAATAATCCACCTGCTCCATAAATCAGGTAGCACCGCGGAACCCAAAAATTATAGACCGATCACCTGTTTACCGACGGTCTATAAAGTTCTTACATCCATTTTGAAAACTAAAATTAACAAACATATTGACAGCAACGCTATCATGTCTGCCTCTCAAAATGGATGTAGGAGCGGGTCCCGCGGTACTAAGGAGCTACTCCTCATTGATATGGCCATTAGCCAACATGTTCGTCGTTCCCGAAAGGATCTATCGACATTTTGGATAGATTATAAGAAGGCCTATGACTCAGTGCCACATACATGGCTCATGCGGGTGCTGGAGTTGTATAAAGTGGATGCAACTCTGCGCACCTTCCTGATGACATTTATGAGGACACGGAGGACAGTCCTTCGCTATCCAGGATGTCGAAATAATCTGAGGAATAGCGAACCGATAAGGATCGAGCGAGGAATATTTCAGGGCGATAGTTTGAGTCCACTTTGGTTTTGCTTAGCATTGAATCCTCTAAGCACATTATTGGAGGATTCAGGTTTAGGCTATCGGTTGAGGAGAGGTGGTCAGGTTATATCGCACCTCCTTTACATGGATGACCTGAAACTTTTTGCTCCCAACAATTCACAACTGAAGGAGCTACTGAAACTTTCAGTAGCGCCATCAGGATAGAATTTGGTGTGGACAAATGTGCGGTCATGCATGTAAAGCGAGGAGAGATTGTGGAATCCGTGGGAACCCAACTCACGAGTTCCATAAACCTTAGAGCCCTCTCCGCATCCGAAACCTATAAGTATTTGGGTATGTCGGAAGCGTTGGGTATCAATGTTACTGACATGAAGCAATCGTTGAAGGAACGCTTCTTTGGCCGCCTGAAAAAAGTACTTAATAGTCTTCTATCAGGCGGAAACAAGGTGCGCGCTTTCAACGGTTGGGTCATGCCGGTATTGATGTACTCTTTCGGCATACTCAAATGGACTCAAACCGAACTTGACGCCCTGGATCAGAGGGTCCGTACGCTGCTGACTGCAAATCGATTGCATCACCCACGATCATCGGTTATGAGGCTGTATATCCCGCGAAAATGTGGAGGTCGTGGCTTTTTAAACGCTAAGACCCTCCACAATCGCGAGATATGCAGTCTCAGGGAATATTTTCTAGAAACCGACGTGGGGATGCATCGAGATGTGGTCGCGGTTGACAAGGGCCTCACTCCGCTCTCCTTGGCTAAAGAGAACTGGTGCATACCAGTAGTGCTTGACACCAATGACCGCATGGAGGTATGAAAGAGCAAAGAGCTTGACGGACGCTTTTTCAGAGCCCTACACGGGCCTGATGTAGATTTACAAGCGTCCGTAGCCTGGCTACGATCCGGTGACCTTTTTGGGGAAACCGAAGGTTTTGTATGTGCAATTATGGACGAAGTTATGATGACGAACAATTACCGGAGATTTATTGTGAAAGACGGCACAGTTGACATCTGTCGGGCATGTCACCGGCCGGGGGAATCAATAAGGCATATTATCTCCGGGTGTTCTCGTCTAGCTAACGGAGAGTACTTGCATATACACAACCTTGTAGCCAGGATAATTCATCAGCAACTTGCTCTCAAGTACAACCTTGTGGGATCGGAGGTGCCGTACTACAGGTATATGTCCGACCCAGTTCTCGAAAATGGCCATATCACATTGTACTGGGATCGATCCATCATCACTGACAGGACTATTGTTGCCAATAAGCCCGATATAGTGATGGTGGATCAATCAGAGCGGCGTGCAATGATTGTTGACATAACCATCCCGCATGATGAGAACCTCGTGAAAGCCGAGAAAGATAAACAAATTAAGTATCTTGACTTGGCTCACGAGGTTGTACATATGCGGGAGGTGGATTCAGCAATCATTGTGCCGATAGTCGTGACAGCCAACGGCTTAATAGCCAAGAGCCTCAAGAGGCCCTCGTTAGGCAGCTGGATCAAACGCTTGATTCAGAAAGCTGTACTTCTGGACACGGCTCGCATTGTCAGGAAGTTCCTCTCTCTGGAGCCCTAACCACCGGTAGCTTGGACCCTGCTCCCATCATCGGTGGAACACTATTTTTTTTATATTTTTAAATATATTTTTATGTATTTTATAAATCAATATATTTAAAAATGTCACTAAATGAGAAAAAAGACAAATATAGGAAATAATAATAATAATCTTTATTCAAAAACTTACACATCATTGTAAAAATAAAAGCTACAAAAATATTCTTATAAAAATACATACATATCTTATTACCTAAAATAACAGCTAGGTATTATGTGTGACTAAAAATATACATAAGGTCATACAGAACGTATTATTATACAGAGAATCATGTAAAATTAGCGACATGCCCGAGCTAGGTTTATTAAACCTGTGTTTCAGGCGATCACTCTACATCAGAATATATTAATAAGTCCGTAAGATTTAATCATGCAACGTTATGGACTAGGAATTCAATAAACAAAAACTTTAGTTTTTTTTCATGCTATCTTATGTTATACTATTTCACAATACATCACAATAACATAATTTAATAATAAAGATGAAAGTATTTTGTTCGATAGTAATAATAACTTTGTAATAATAATTAAATAATAATAATAATTTATTAGTGCACTTTAAAAATAAACATATGTGAGTACACTGGATCAAAAACGATTTTTTTTTTTAAACTAAATTAATTGTATATCTAATCTAACCTTTATCTGCGAACTATCTACCTACTATCACACTATAAATTCCAGTAGCTTTTCTGTGTCTGAGTAATTGAGATTCAATAGGTACTCCGATATTACTTGACTACATTTGTTATAATTTATACTGTATATATCTAATAGTTTGTTGAGATTGTTATATAAGAAAGGGCCTAAAAAAACATAAAATCTGTAGGCATAAGCATGTCTCGTCTGTGGTTTTGTGCAAACCATGTCTTTTCTCCTCCTGGTTAAAGGTACTGGGTCAAAAGGAAGCTCAGAGTGCAGATAAAGTACGGTATGCAAAATAAATAGTTGACGTACGGTTAGAACCTTGCATTCCACATAAAGCTGATGGGTGGGAAATCTGAACGGACGGAAGGTTGCAACCTTTAGAATAGCTCTTTGAGCCCGTTCTAGAGGATGCAGTATGGTCTTTGCCGCACCACCCCATGAAGTAATACAGTAGGTGATAACAGATTGGCACAAAGCTAAAAAAACTTGTTTTGTTAACTGACAGTCAGCTATGTGGCGTAGGTTTTTGAAAATGTATATTAATTTACGCACTCTCGTACACAGTAACTCGATATGTTTACGGAAATTGAGATTTGTGTCAATCGTAACACCCAGATATTTTATTTGGTCAGCTTTAGTTAAAGTGGGACAAGTGCAAGCAGTGTCAGCATGAATACAATTGTGTGCATACAAAATACAATGATTGTAGAAAGACGGCATCATAACAGTTCAATGATCAAAAGAACTGTCAAAAATTTTAGCAGATTACCGCATATGTCAGTCATTGATTTGTCATTTTGGACAAGATTACCGTTTTATGCCATTTTGTTCAGTGATTGACCATTTGGTACGCCATTTTGTAAGTAGATTACGGATTTTGTCAAAATCGGTCATTATGACATTAAAAATCGTCAATTTTGACACTATTGCAATAGCAGACTAGAGCCCCTGGTGAAGGTCGCGGGAAACTGCCGGATGCGGGAGGCGCAGGACCGGTTGTCCTGGAGATCCTTGGGGGAGGAATATGTCCAGCAGTGGACGTCTGTCGGCTGATGAAATGATGATGATGGTGATGATGATGGCCGAGATCGAGGTAACGAGACCTAGGGGCACATGTGGGCACACTCAGGCGTGTACAAATTCAAGAAAGTTATAATGAACGGCTTGTGAGAAGCGACCCTTTCAGTATACAGTTGATATGTTTTTACTCTTCATATGGTCGCATTTGTGCGTTGATCACGTTTAATATAAATGCGTTTTAATATGTATAAGCGTTTAATTCAATTTGTAAAACAAATTTGTTTTGTGGTTAGTATTTATTGATTTCAGACTTAAAGTCCAGGTTTCCTCAAAATGTTGTCCTTCACCTTGTAATCAGTCATTGGTATCCAAGATATATTTAGAAAGTACATATAACTTTAGAAATGTTACATTGGTACTTGCCTGACCTGGAATTGAACCCGCACACTCATACTTGAGAGGCTAGTGTTTTAACCACTAGGCTCACCACGACTTGCTGCTACGCTAACATGGATTTGGACTGGACACATCTGCAACATATCAGATAGTCAATAGTCCACAGTTAGGACCCAGTAGACCGTTTTATGGCAAACGTTATCGCAACTGGCGCAGACGGAGTTAGTGAGGTGAGCTAGATTCCTTTGATAAAGACTGGTTCTTGGTGGCTCTGAGCAGAGGGTGGTAGAAGAATACTCCGTTCCTTAAACCTCTGCAAAACCTCGATGGTTTACACTCGAAGGATACCACATGGTGTCAAAAAGCGCTCCTTCTTAGAAAATCAAGCTTTAGTTGGTATTTTTTTCTAGAAAGTATATATTTTGACAAATCTGCTATTATTGCTATTATGCGTTCCACCATCGGACGACCCGTCGTACGGTTAGTTTCCACCCTTACATTGTTGACACCACTATGATCCGGACGAAGCGTTTCACCACGGAACACACATACATTTCCATTTACATTTCCATTTTACATTGGAAGGACTGGAACAACTTGCTAGCGGCGGTGTTTCCGTCGGACTACAATTTAAGTGTCTTCAAGGCTAAAGTGAATAGGCCCTTAATAAACTAGCGCGCTTTACCATCAACGATTGCATCACTGCTTACCATTATGAGGGATTTCGGTCAAGCACTAATTTATATTTTATAAAAAAAAAAAAAACACGAGAACCGTCACTGCGGATATGCGGCCCCTGCTCATTTAAGCGTTTTACGAGTATACGGGCACGATTTCTTTACGGTACGGTGTATATGTCGCATCCAACCCGTTAAATTAGCCGTTAGTTGAATATCCTACGTTTAGTTAATTAAGTAAACGGGTGACTATACCGCGTCGTGTAAAAACGTGTCTGAACAACCTTCTACACTGATCTGAAAAATTCTGACAATCGTGCCCCCTTTCAGCAACTACATCGCAGTTTATCACGGCAAGGTGAAAAAAAAAAAAAACGAAAACGTGTGTATACAAAAGGCTTCGAGAAACCGGAAATTAATTGAGTTTAAGAGCTAATTTACTAGGTACATATTAGTGAAACAAATTGTAACTTCTACAACTAATAACATCTATATTGAAATAGTTCGCACTATGATCATAATTCGTTTATTAGAGAAACTTCAACCTGAGATTGTTAATTTGTAAAATATTTAATAATAAATATTGAGCTATTAATAAAAGATTTATAAACTTTGGATTCACAGAACCCCGTTCTAATTTATATATTAATTACGAAGTAACTTTTGATTGACTTGTTATCTTCGATATCAACTTGCTTAGTTTATCCGGAAATATAATGGCTCGACGTGATTTTTATTTTTTAATAGCGAATTAAGTTTGTTCTGGTGGAAAAAAAAACTGTTTTAGTTATTGTTAGGAATGTTGATTTTTTGTTTCGTACTTCGCAGTGAAGGAGAGATGCCATGTAGGTATATTAAATTACATTTTTCATTTACTTACATCTACCTGTATTATGTATTAGTCGGCAAAATGTGTTAATGATCAATTTGGTTAACCTATTTACATTAATGGTCAAATAATTAACTATTAGTTAGAAAATTAAACATATAATGAAAATAGGTGTAGCGAAAATATTATATTAAGTTACTATTTTAAACAATTGCTTGAATGAAACTAGCTGTCCTTAATCTGTACTAGTACCTATGACTAATCAATGGGTTCCTTAAAAACTCTATTGGCGAAGAATATAAGAATAATATGTATGAATAATGTCGAGCATTCTGTTGGTGCATACGCCTGTATGATTGCGAAGTGTAACTTTCCTAGTTTTATTTCTAGTATGCAAACTCGTTCTGATATTCCTAGAAAGTTTATTATATTTTTTTATATTGTCTTTTGATTAGGAAACCAACGCCAAGAAGATTTAGACACATTCTACAATGATTTGGAAAAAGCACATGATAGGATCTCTACATCGTATATAATATCCATGGGCGACTTCAACGCACAGATCGGCAAACCGAAGAGCTATGAGAAAAAAGTAATGGATAGTCACGGATTCGGGAAAAGAAGTAAGAGGGGAGAAAGGCTAATTCGGTATGCGTATGAACATAATCTGAAAATAATTAATACAATGTCTAAATCAAAAGCCAGCCAGAGATGGACCTGGATTTCACCTGACAAAGATACTAGAAAAGAAATTGATTACATAACAACAACTAAACCTAAATTGTTCTCAAAATATGAGGTGCTAAATTCTTTCTCCTTTGGCACTGATCATAGATTGCTGAGAGCAACTCTTTGCCTACGTATGGAAAAAAAGAGTAAAAAAAACTTTACCAGTCCCAGAAACACACTTAAGTCTCTAGAAGAGCAGAGAATATACCTAGAAAAGTTGAAGGAATTTATACCTGAACTAATAGAAAACCACGAAAAATATTCAGTCACAGAGTACTACAACAAAATAGAAAACTCTATATCAACAAGCCTGAAAAACAAGAAACGATTAAGCAACAAGAAAAAAACCATTCTATCGGAAAAGGCTATTCAATTAATGGAAAAAAGAAGTACACTACAAAGTAAAAATAAGCTCACTAAATAGGACAAAGATGAACTGAAAAACTTATACAAACAAACAAATAAAGAAATAAGAAAATGTTATGAAAATAATAGATTACAAATATTGGAAAAACATATAGAAAACACGAGATCCGCAAAAAAGGCGTACAAAGAACTGGATATGTCAAAAAAATGGATCCCATCTCTCCAGAGAGGCTCTACAACATGCAAATCACGAACTGACATTATTAACTTAGCTGGAGATTTCTATGCAAGCCTTTATAGTTCTACAGCGGTCCTAGTGGAAAATACAGAACAAGATCAACCAAAAAACACTTCAAATGTACCTAAATTTAGCGAAATCGAAATCATACAACAAATAAATAAATTGAAATCAGATAAGAGCCCAAGACCAGACAGTTTAAGTAATGAATGCATCAAATACGGTAGAACACTTTTATCAACACCCCTTACAATATTATTTAATAAAATACTCAAAGAAGAAACTGTACCACAGCAATGGGCAGAATCTGAAATTATTTTACTGTATAAAAAGGGTGATCTGAAAGATATAGGCAACTACCGCCCGATAAGTCTCATGTCTTGTCCATACAAACTCTTTGCATCTTGTTTATTAAATAGAATATCCTCTCAAATAGACTCATGCCAACCTATGGAACAAGCTGGTTTCCGAAGTGGATTTAGCACTATAGACCATATTCACACCGTAGACCAAGTTATCGAAAAGTATGTCGAATATAAAAAATCGCTCTACATAGCCTTTATCGATTATAAGAAAGCTTTCGACTCTATCTCTCACAATAGCATCTGGGAAACATTGAACAAACAGAACATAAACACAAAATATATAAAAATTATCAAGAATATATATGGCAACTGCACTAGTAGAGTCAGGCTAGATAGAGTGGGTACCAGGATCAGTATTAACCGAGGAGTCAAACAAGGTGACCCTATCTCGCCGAAATTATTTATTGCAGTCTTACAAAATGTAATGGGAGACTTACCATGGTCAAAACAAGGAATCAATGTGGATGGTAAACATTTAAAATCACCTTCGCTTTGCGGACGACATCGTCCTGTTCTCTGAAAGTCCGTACAAGCTCAATACAATGATAAATGAACTTCAAACTGCTAGTGCTCGCGTGGGCTTGGAAATGAACCTAGAAAAAACCAAAGTCATGTCTAACGGGGAGTTATCGCCAGTACTGGTTAAAAAGGTACCACTCGAGTACGTAGGCAGCTACACTTACCTTGGAAAGGTAATTTCATTTGGGAAAGACCGAAATATAGAAGAAATAAATAGAAGAGTAGCCATCACATGGAAAAAATACTGGGCCCAAAAGGAAATTCTCAAATCGAAACTGCCAATTAAATTGAAAAGATCTATCTTAGACACGACAATTTTACCTTATCTCACATATGGCTGCCAAACGTGGATCTACGACCACAAGACAAGACAAAAAATCCAGACCACTCAGAGAACAATGGAAAGAAGCTGTTTAAATGTAAAATTAAGAGACAAAATAAGAAGTACAGAAATTCGAAAAAGAACCAAGGTAAATGATGCTCTATATTATGCTCAACGTCTAAAATGGAGATGGGCCGGTCATGTTGCGAGATATGACGATAACCGATGGACAATCAACACCACGAAATGGAAAGGACCGCATGGCCTGAGAAGCAGAGGTCGTCCTCGCACCCGGTGGCAGGACGAGATTGTGGCTAATGCAGGAAGAGACTGGATGACCACGGCCAAAGATAGAATGAAATGGATTTCTTTGGAGGAGGTTTTTACCCTAAGGGGGTCCAAATTTATAAAAAAATAAATAACATATAAATGTAAAACATATAACTATTTGTGGAATAAATAAAGCTTTATTATTATTATTATTATGTATGAATAATAATAATATAATAATAGTATAGTTTGTGTTGTACCGTTCATTGTTATTCCAAATAATAAATGGCTATTTTCTTCCAAGATTGGTTACCATACCATAACATCACGCCTGTAATGAAGGCAAAACTATACCTTGCCGTGTCATACAAGGTGAGCCCATTCTCAACAACTATCCGTTAATCCAGGCTCCATACTGCTGATAGCAAAATCCGATAACACTCTTCTCAAATTGGAAATCTGACCTGGGACCCATGCTCTGAAGACGCGCTTGCAAACACTAGTCCTACGAGGCAGACTTCTTTTTTTTAATATAGATGGAAAGTCAAATAGTAATAAATGGAATATTATAATTTTTCTTCTTATAGAAATTGCGTCTTTCCTAAAATTAATATCGGCAAGTGTTAATATTGGCCTCGCTATATTGAAGTACAGAGTGAGGTAGGCCCCGTCGACTTTTTTGATATTCATCCTTTGCAATATATATTTCGTGGACGTCTTTTTTCGATACCTGTAGAAAAAGTTATTACATAGAATTTTGGCATTTCACGGGGCTGTGTCTTGGAGCGATAGTTACGAGTATTTTTCTGTCTGAAATAAAATGTTTGACAAATATTGAGTTTAGCTTGAACGAATTCATCTATCTGATTTTGTAGTCTTTTAGTAAATTTCCAGGATTCGTGTGGGTGTCTCAAAGAAGTTATTACGATTTCTGTGGGGTGACTTTGTGTCGGAACGAAAATAATCAGTATAAATTCCAATAACATCAGTTTTTTTTATTATTTTTTTTTTAAAACGTTGCCCCACTTTTTGAATTACTTCTGTATCGTGGGTTCGTTTACAAACATATAAACTCACATACACAAACAGCCAGAACCGAAACAATTACTTGTAGGTCATACAAATATTTGTTCCGTGAGGGAATCGAACCCGTGACACATAGCGCAGCAATCAATCCCTTAGCCACTGTGACGACCGTGCGGTTAAAAAGTGTGTAAGTTTATTCATCAATCTGTACTGATGTTGTAAAGAGGTAAAATTTGTATGTTTGTTTGTATGATATAGGGAGTAATCTCCGGAACAACTTAGATTAAATTAATTTAATTTTTCTCGGTGGTAGGCCATAACATCGGCCGCCGGCAGAAGTTACCACCCACCAGACAAAGCCTTGCCGCCAAGCGATTTGTCGTGTTCCGGCATGATGTCTGGTGAAGCCGTATGGAGGACGGGTCTGAGCAGTTATTTTGCGATGTGTGCCGGGTACGATGCGCCTAATGTTGTTGTGTTGGGAGTTTGGTCGTGGAGGGTCTTCAGATCAATCTCCCTTTGGCGCAGCATCGTTGGTCGTGTTGTTGGGTTTAACATAGCATCACCTCGCTCAACTGCCGTCTTCCTTCCTATTCGCTCAGTTTTTCTGAGTGAATAGGCTCTTAATAAACTAGCGCACTTTACCATCAACGATCGCATCACTGCTTACCATCAGGCGGGGTTGCGGTCAAGCGCTAGTTTATAAATATTAAAAAAAAAGATTTAAACAAATCTTATTGAATTCAAAATCAAAAGTAATTTATTTAAAATTAGGCTGAGAATCAGCACTTTTTGAACGTCAATATTACATAAGACAGTCCCCTAAAACGTACTAGCCGATGATCCACTAGCCATTTTGCCATTTTCTTAGTGCTTTTGCTGGGAGGAAGTAGCAAAATAAACTCCCCAACAGCACAGCTGTCTGTTCATAAAAAAAACACATGAATGTTCATTACTATACAACACTATGTATAGTAATGAACACAATATAAAATGAAACTACAATTTACCACATGCCAGCTAGCTGAGCCAAAATACCAGTAAAGTAAAAAAATAAAATATCATTAAAATGGAAATGTTAATAAGTAAAACCCTATTACCTAAATAATAGCAACGGTATAAAGGGCGTGACAGCTCACATATTTATGCATTGTAAAAAAGCAAATTATATGAACTCATATACGTGTCAGTAAGCTAATTCTGGAGAAAGAATACAAACATTGTCTTGAGTTTATAAGAGCGACCAGCATTAAACAGTTTGCCTAACGTTTAAGTAAGGTTATAAGTTATGTAACATCACATTGAAAAACGGTACGGGGGCACAGAAATTGTGACGCGGACGAAATTGCGGGCAAAGGTTAGTATACTCATATGAATCCGCAACTAGTGGTACTAATTTTTTTCTAATGAACTTCCTGTGACACTGGCAAGTGACAGTCACTTTGGTAGTGCGTGACGTGCGTGTGTTGTTGCGTGGTTTTCGTGGGTTGCGTGGTTGCATGCGTGTGTATTGGCGTGGATAAAAACAATATTTACAATTAATTTTACTGACTTTATCTATAATAAAAGTTCGCTGTGCCGCACACCCTTATCCTTTTTAAAGTTAAACAAATATTATCTTTATTTACTTTTTTGTTAATTTTTAATATTGCGATCTGTTTGCGTCAGTATCAATTGTTCGTAAATTACTATTTTTTGAAGTCGATTACGGTCATTCTCCAATTTGGTGTTCTTTGCCAATTACCGTAACCTTTTTTATTTTTCACTAATTTGACTTAAATACATTAAATTATGAAGGAAATCGAAGATACGAATACAATAATTAATGAGGCATGTAACAATTAATGGTGGTTTTCTAGTTAATGAGACTTGAAAATTTAATGAGTACGGTAATCAGAAAAAAATAAACTTTAATGTAACGGTAATAAGAAAATATCGACAAGTTTAAGTAAAATATGATACAATGAAATGATAATAACACAAATTAATAATTTTATACATATAATTACAATTAAAGCAATAAAATTAACATGTTCCTTCATAGCCATAACCAAATTTAAGTAAAATATGATACAATGAAATGATAATAACACAAATTAATAATTTTTACACATATAATTACAATTAAAGCAATAGAATTAACATGTTCCTTCATAACCATAACCAAATAAAATAAGATAAATATTATTGCTGTAATGTGTTAAAAATGAGATACTTTCAATGAAAATCAGGTAAAAGTAAACAAAATAAAACAAACGTTTTAATTGGAATTAAAACAATATGAAAAAATTTGGTGTGAAGATTTAACAAAGTGTCTGTCAAGAAACGTTTTTGCTTTTTTATTGTTTTTCTTGAAATATATTCTCTCTTGCCAGGACAAATGCCTGTTTGGATTGGAGGATGAAATGATTGTTTTCATCTGGTTCTAAAAAATTTGAATGTCTTGTTTGATTTTCTCTACACTAGTCTCTTTATTATTATTATGTTAAAACTTTGGTCCGTTTTCCTTATTGTGACTTGGTTTTGGTTTTGCATGTAGAATGTCTTTATATTTTAGTCTAAATACTTGCTTCCAGCACTTTTCTTTTGCTCTTTTTAATTCCTCTATCCTCCCCCGTGTGGTACCGGGCTTAGAATAGTACCAACCCATATCCTTCCGTGGGTGTCGTAAGAGGCGACTAAGGGAACTCTCACCAGGGAAGCGGGCAGCAGCGCTTCTTCTGTGGAATATGAAATCCTGCGATCCCCAACCCGCCTGCCAAGCGTGGGGATTATGGCAAACCCCCCCCAAAATGTTGCACACGACTAAGCCAAGGCCCCTAGTCCCCGGCAGCTCCGCTATTCCTGGTCATTGTGGTAGCGGCCAAGGTAACGGCGGGGCAAGGGGTGCGAAGAATCTCCGGAAGAGATCCGGCTACCACAAGCAACGACGGATCGACCTGGCAACACTAAACATGCGCACACTGCGGACCGACGAGAGGGTTATTGAACTGGAGGAAGAATTGAGCAAGTTGCGATGGGGTGTCCTGGGATTATCTGAAGTCCGAAGAGAGGGTGAGGACTCGATAATCCTTAAATCCGGTAACTTGCTCTATTTCCGGGAGGGCGACCATCAGTCCCAAGGTGGTGTCGGGTTCCTCGTCCACAGGTCCCTTGTCGACAATGTAGTGAAGATCGAGAGTGTGTCGACCAGGGTGGCGTTCCTGATACTCAGAATAACCAAACGGTATTCGCTGAAGGTCATTCAGGTATACGCCCCGACCTCGACACACTCCGACGATGAAGTAGAGACTATGTATGAGGACATCTCTAAAGCCATACATAGCTCTAAAACTCACTACAGCGTTATCATGGGGGACTTCAACGCTAAACTTGGTAAACGGAGTGGTGAAGAGCTCGGACTGGGAAATTTTGGATTTGGGCGTCGGAACCACCGAGGCCACATGTTAGCTGGCTTCATGGAGAAGGAGGGACTCTTTATGATGAACTCCTTCTTCAAAAAGCGTGAACAGCGAAAGTGGACTTGGATCAGTCCCGACGGGGTCACTAAGAATGAGATAGACTTCATTTTGACGACAAAAAGGCACATATTCAATGATGTCTCAGTGATCAACTCGCTCAAATGCGGCAGCGATCACCGTATGGTCAGAGGCACATTGAATCTGAACATAGTGTCCGAAAGATCTCGCCTGATGAAGTCCACGCTCCGGCCAGCACCCATTCAGATCCACAACTCCGAGGGTTTCCAGCTCGAGCTCCAAAATCGCTTCGAATGCCTAAGTGGCGACGTGGACGAATATAATGACGGGTTTGTAGAAGCTGTCCGTACGGTCGGGACTAAGTATTTTAGGACCCGCCGTACAAATAGAACTAAAAAGCTCTCGGACTACACTCTCGAGCTCATGGAGGACAGACGTGAGATGATTTTGCGTTCGTCAAGTGATGCTTGCAGATACCGGCAGCTCAATAAGCAGATCTCAAAGTCTCTGAAGCGCGACCTACGTCGGTATAATACCGAGCGTATAACGGAGGCTATAGAGCGAAACAGAGGCTCTAAAGTTTTCGCTAGAGATCTGACTATTGGGCATAGCCGGCTAAGCAAGCTGAAGACTGACGACGGCAAGATCTTAACGTCCGGGCCCGAGCTTTTGAGGGAAGTCGAGAATTTCTATGGACAGCTCTACACTTCAACGACAAGACCCGCATTAAATCTTGCTGAAGACCCTAGAGCAAGATTAACCCGACACTACACTGAAGATATCCCGGACGTCAGCCTGCAGGAGATTCGATTGGCTCTGAAACAGCTTAAAAACAACAAGACGCCAGGCGATGACGGAATAACGGCAGAGCTACTGAAGGCGGGTGGTGAACCGATCCTTAGGGCCCTTCAGAAGTTATTTAATTCCGTCATAGATAAGGGAAAAACGCCACAGGCATGGCACAGAAGTGTGGTGGTACTCTTTTTCAAAAAGGGTGACAACACCCTTTTGAAAAACTACAGACCCATCTCACTTCTGAGTCCTGACAAATCGTCTCGCCTGCAGGTTTGACGACTTCCAGCCGCCCGAACAAGCCGGTTTCCGAAAAGGCTACAGCACAGTAGACCAAATACACACGCTGCGGCAGGTTATACAGAAGGCCGAGGAGTATAACCTACCCCTTTGCTTGGCGTTTGTGGACTACGTAAAAGCCTTTGATTCGATCGAGACCTGGGCTGTACTGCAGTCTCTCCAGCGGTGCCAAGTAGACTATCGATATATTGAAGCGCTGAAGGGTTTGTACGAAAACGCCACCATGTCAGTCCGAATACAGGACCAGACCTCGAAACCAATACCTCTGCAGCGTGGTGTCAGACAGGGAGATGTTATCTCTCCGAAACTGTTCACCGCTGCATTGGAGGATGTCTTCAAGGTTCTGGACTGGAAAGGACTGGGCATCAACATCAATGGCGAGTACATGACACACCTTCGGTTTGCTGATGATATCGTAGTCATGGCTGAGACCGCGGAGGACCTGAGTACAATGCTCGAAGACCTCAGTAGGGCCTCCAAGCGAGTCGGTCTTAAAATGAACATGGGCAAGACGAAAGTCATGTCTAATGCCCATGTTGTACCGACTCCTATAAAGATTGGAGACTCTGTTCTCGAAGTTGTTGACAGCTACGTGTACCTGGGACAAACTATCCAGTTAGGAAGGTCCAACTTCGAGAAAGAGGTCAATCGTCGAATCCAACTCGGCTGGGCTGCTTTCGGGAAGCTACGTAGAATCTTCTCGTCCGAAATACCGCAGTGTCTCAAGACAAAAGTCTTCGACCAGTGTGTGTTGCCAGTGATGACTTATGGAATTGAGACGTGGTCGCTAACAATGGGCCTTATAAGAAGGCTCAAAGTCGCTCAAAGGGCAATGGAGAGGGCTATGCTTGGGGTTTCACTGCGCGATCGAATCAGGAATGAGGAGATCCGCAGAAGAACGAGAGTAACCGACATAGCCCGAAGAATTGCAACACTGAAGTGGCAATGGGCTGGACACATTGCCCGTAGGACCGATGCCCGATGGGGCCGACGGGTTCTCGAGTGGCGACCACGCACCGGAAGACGTAGCGTGGGTAGGCCCCCGACAAGGTGGACCGACGACCTGGTGAAGGTCGCGGGAAACCGCTGGATGCGGGAGGCGCAGGACCGGTCGTCGTGGAGAACCTTGGGGGAGGCCTATGTCCAGCAGTGGACGTCTTTCGGCTGAAATGATGATGATGATGATGATGAATTCCTCTATTTTCTTTCTCATATGATGACATTTCTTTATTTGTTTTATACACATTTCTTCTTAGTAACAATAAGGGTGAGATTTTTTACGTTTAGGTTTTTGCTCTTGGAAGATAGTGAACTTGGTGTTGAACACAAGGAAGACATTCTTTCCGTAATATGCGTACTTGTATCTTAATTTTCTGTTAATCGCTCATTATTGCTTAATAATAACATAGTTTCAGTAGAACATGATGACAGAGCACTAGATCTCTTTTTCTCGGTGGTAGGCCATAACATCAGCCGCCGGCAGAAGTTACCACCCACCAGACAAAGTTTTGCCGCCAAGCGATTTGTCGTGTTCCGGCATGATGTCTGGTGAAGCCTTATGGAGGACGGGTCTGAGCAGTTGTGTTATGATGTGTGCCGGGTACGATGCGTCTAATGTTGTTTTGCTGACTATCCCCTTTTTTATTTGGGATTTTAGGAACTATTTCGTAAAGTTACTCTTTTAGTGTAATTTTTGAGCGCAGTGATTATGATGAATCATTAAGATGTAGTGGTGTTAAAAGAGTTTCAAGAGCATCTGTTACAGCGTTATCAAGTACATCTATGTCTGCGATCACTTCTTCCGCAACTGTTTTCAATTTTCCCTTTTCGTTTTGTCCTCTATAGTTAGCTCTGAAATTTTCCTTATTTTTTTTTTGAATTTTCTTCCGATTTTTTATTGTCATCACTGACAGGAAATATTTTTGTCTCTTTTTCTTTTGGCAGCTGATATAAAACAAGATCATTTTTTTAATCCGATCTCGGCGTTGTCGTGCGGTTAGCCTTCCCTTTTCTTTGATTTTCTCTTTGGTATTTTTGGGTTTTCCCATCCTATAAATTAGATAACTTGATGAATGGTCAGGAGACAATGATACTAAAAAGCTACGAAAACTGCGAGAAAAATTTCCATAAGTACAACATCACGGCTATAGTTAGTAAACATGTATTAACTTTTCATACAATGGTATTTATAAACATATGGCAATTAGTATACGGTAATTAGAAAACGATAGATTTTTTACAAATGTCAAAAACCGACATAGTGTTTAAATACTAGCTTATTACAACATATAGAGACCAAAGTACTGTCTTCGTTTAAATTATCAACTTAGGTCTAACTTAAAAAATCAAGTATTAAAATAAGTACAACGGTAATTAGATTTTTTTTAACCAAGGCTACGGTATACTCACGTGCTTTAATGGCGGTACACTAACGTTAGAGACGCGGAACTGCTGATAGGTCGCGACACACCCTGAGGAGACGCGCCGCGTACGGTAGTGATGTGCGAAATACTGTTATTTAGGGATGTGCATCCAAGAGCAGAAAATGTCCCGGCAATTATGTCTCTCGATTGGACACGCGGTTGCTTAATGATAATTATTTATGAACTTATTTTATTGAGTTGATATTATGTTGTGCGAAACACGTTGTTTAATACAGTTTAAAACTTGGAATTTATCAAAGCAAATCTGTACGTAATAAAAATTACAAGCAAGTTTTGACATTAAGTTGGCGTGCGGACAAGCCACGGTAATGAGAGAACTAAGATTCTTCGAACATAATTTAAATTAATTCATCCTGAACTATTTATAACAAAAGCCAGAGTTTTTGTTTACAACTAGATACGGATGCTATCTAACATATAAAAAAAAATCAGTTGCGTTTGTCATAGCAAGTGATCGTTAGCGCGGGCATTTTTAATTCTTTGCTCAAGCTTCGATCGAGTGTGTGTTGGTCATACTCAAACCCAGTGGCTCTTTACTGTTTTAATCCGAGATTATTATTGTTATCCTAAGGGATTACAATGATAATCACAGATTAAAATAGACACTTAGATCACTTTAATATTAAGATATTAAAGTGGTCTAAGTGTCAGTACAGTTAAAATATTAAGAATCGAACATCACACTATAGTTATTGTTAAACTTTTCTCGAAATACCGCCCACGATGGATGCTCATGGGATGATAAGACACCTCAACAATCCGGAACTTCGGTCCCGCCCTCCTGCCGTTTCCCCGAAATATATATGTCGGAGACAGCGACGGCAGAGCGGTAGGGTCGACAGCGTCTTGGTGACGTGGTAAAGGTTCCATTTCGAAGGTGAAGTTTTGAATTAAAGCACGACGTGTAAATACACCCTCCAATTTTGACAATAACAATTTAAGAAGGCAATCCGACAATTTCGCCACGGAGAAGTGCCCTGGTCCGTATCTCAATCCAAAGTGACCTTTCGACCGTCCCCACTTTCCAAAACGACTCTGTTCACGTAACGATATAATAGCAACTTTTTTTAAAATGATTTCGAAGATCTACGACATATATATTTATAAACTAGTTCTTGACCGCAATCCCGCCTGATGTTAAGCAGTAATGCGATCGTTGATGGTAAAGAGCGCTAGTTTATTAAGAGCCTATTCACTCAGAAAAACTGAGCGAATAGGAAGGAAGACGGCAGTTAAGCGAGGTAATGCAATGCTAAACCCAACGATGCTGCGCCAGAGGAAGATTGATCTGGAGAGCCTCCACGACCAAACTACTCACAAAACAACATTTGGCGCATCGTACCCTGCACACACCGCAACACAACTGCTCAGACCCGTCCTTCGTACGGCTTCACCAGACACCATGCCAGAACACGACGAAATGCTTGGCGGCAAGACTTTGTCTGGTGGGTGGTAACTTCTGCCGGCAGCCGATGTTATGGCCTACCACCGACACTGACAATTAAGTTGATTTTAGTGTGTCTATTAGGCACTATTAAAATAGATATAAAATAATAATCGGTATAAATTTTCAGTTTACAGTTTTGGTAAATAAATTGTGAACCCAGGATAGCCTCTAGCACGTTTTCATCTATCCACACTTCCCTCACATCCCACACAAGTACGTACTTCCAGGCCGTCGGCTCGTCCACCTACAAGGCTGCTCTTAATTAGCGCCGCGTCCCCAGAACAAACCAAATATCGCGTTAATCGGTACTCTGACGTCATCAGAGCTCCGGCGAGCAAATATTAGTTGTCTGCTCTGAACAAATTGAACTCTTTATTTGTTCCTTTCTTTGGGATTCCGTACCCAAAGAGGCTCACCGCCCGTCTATAAACATAGCCGGTGGAGTGCAACCCGGACTCTCGCTCGAAAGATTCCGCATCTTTTTAATAAATACTAAAGAGAGATTTTGCTTTTTGGCAGATTTTGCTTTTTGGAAATGATCTTGTAGCGGGGACAGACAGTGGTTTCGTAGTAATAGAGTACAAAATAAAAAAAAATCAATGTGCGCACGCGCCTAGTATTATGATCTACCATAAATTGTGTTGTGCGCTGGGTAACCATACTGCAACAAATTCGAAATGTATTTAGGAAAAAATATAATAAAATGATTGGAATCGATGCAGTTACTTATTCTAAACAAATTACATATATTCAGCTTTTGTATAAAAAAGAAAATACTTTGTATAGAACCATAAAATTGAATTTCATCAAGGTACTAATAATAACCATTCAAAATCAATCCATTTCTTAAAATGTATGTTGATGGATCATAAATCGAGTTACATATTTCAATATTTTGCATGAAATAACTGAGCCTCAATCAAAGTCTTTGATTATAGCCCTGTTTCCATGAAAAGCATAATATATGAAGGTTCCAACATGTTCATAAAATTGATTGGAAATACTCGAGGATATACGTATATACGAAGCCGTGGTGGCCAAGCGATTAAAAGTCAAGTATGAGAGCGTGGGTTCGATTCCAGATCAGGCAAGTGCCAATGTAAGTTTTCTAAATTTGTATGTACTTTCTAAGTATATCATGGACACCAATAACTGAAGGTGAAGGAAAACATCTTGAGGAAACCAGGACTTGTCTGAAATCGCCAACTCGCATTGAGTAAGCGTGGTGATTACGCTCAATCCTTCTCTGTATGAGAGGAGATCTGTGCCCAGCAGTGGGACGATAAAGAAGGATGATGATGATGATACGTATATAAAGGTCGTTTGCAGTACATTATATGGCTGTATGGGTGTCGCGAGCATCTGCGGAACGTACGGCGCCGAAAATTCGGCTAAATACGCTCGCAGTTTATTTCAAGTACTCTGTGACATATCAGCCGCAATTACGCCGCGTTCAGCGTAGGGCTTAACCTTCCTTCGGGCGGAGCGATGCGTTGCGCGACCGAAAGTTCGGAGTGTGTTGTGCATAGCGTAGCGCGCTGAACAAGACACAGCGTTTTGACCTTTTGATTTATCATAATAACTGAATATTGCAGATGAGGGATGTATCCAAGGTATGAAAATCAAAAAAATAATTAGTCCGTCTTACAGATAATAATAAAAATTAAGACCCGTATTTTTTAATTTGTCGTAATTACCAAAAATTACTGAGATATAGCGTATTAAAGTTACAGAGTGGGGGCTAATTAACACTACTTTACAATAGTCTCATTCGCAGCATCCTGGAGTATAATAGTGTAGTTTGGCGCCCTCACTACGCGACACATTCATTGCGACTTGAGCGTGTCCAGAAACGCTTCGCATGGCACCTCGCATTCTCCAATGGTGTCGCCAAAAAAATACGGTCTTACAATAAAAGGCTTAAGCATTTTAACATGATTTCCCTGGAAAAACGAAGACACTTAATTGATGCAATATTTGCCTATAAAATCATCAAATATAAAATAGATAGTCCCAGCTTGCTTGCTCTCATCAGTTTTCGTGCACCCTCTAGAATCCCGCGCAGTGCCATCACGCCCCTTTGTCCACCTTTTAGAAGAATAGTTTTGGGAGCCAATTCACCCCTCGCAAGAATGTGTAAGGCAGTGAATGGCTACAGTGATTGTATAGATCTCCACTTTGACTCTCTTGCTAAACAGAAAGCCACTTTGTATCGTTTACCGAGCAACCCCTAATTCTAGTTGATTTTGAATGTGTCAAGTTTACCACTATTATTTTGTTAATTTTGCATGTTATTTTTTTTATTTAAATATATTAATTATCAATTTCTTGAAATCAATTTATTGTTGTTAATTTTGAATTTCCTTAATGTTACTTATTAATTTATTAAGATTTTTTTTTCTAATTTATGTTTATTTCAGTCAATTCTAGTAATGTTATAAATTAAAAAGCCACAATTTTTTGCTTTTTTAATGTTTATTCGGAATTTTATACCAATGTAATAGATTTGTCAATATTGGCGCTTATTGTTAAGTAAGTTAGCTTATCTCCACAATTAATTTTTTTATGCATGTTGTGTTTACCTATAAGTAATTGATGCACTGTTACTTTACCTTTTGAATGTATTATTTGATTGTTGCTGTGTAATCAATTGTTGGTGAACCTAATAAAATAAAATAAAATAAAAAATAATTACGTCACGCTGTTCTGTATTTTGCACCATGGCGTGACGTCACGCGACATTTCAAATCAATATATCTTCCTAAGTATTTGAATAAAGAAAAAATTAAAAATACGTGTTCAATATTTTTTATAAAGCTATCTGACGGACATTAAATTATTATTTAGGATACAAGCCAATTGGCGTTCTATTCAAGAGTCCGTAGCACTTGCTACGGCGTAGCAGCCGTAGCTACCTACGCAGTAGCACCGCAGCTATTTTATGTAGGACTAGCTGCGCCGCGCGGTTACACCCGCGTAGATTTCGATATGTTTTTTATATGACCCGCTCCTATTGGTTGCAGCGTGAGCTATCCAACACAAAAAGATTTTTTTAAATCGAACCAGGAGTTACTGAGATTAGCACATTCAAACAAACAAACAAACTCTTCAGCTTTATATATTAGTATAGATTTACTTTTCTACCACTGCATTCCGATCCCTAGTTATCATTATTATTTTACACCGTCATTCGTGTTTCAATACCAGTTATATGTAAAATATACCAATAATATTTATGACAAAATTATGTTATTTATAAGTTCAAAATAAGGCGCCGAATTAATTCCAACTTCCCCGAAATTTGGTAATTTTTAAAAAGTGATAACATCGGTATTATTAAGAGCGAATAGCGATGCGACCACGTGCCGCGTGCCCTGCCGCCCGCCGACTCCGCCGCCTCCGCCGCCGTGCGCGGTAGGGTGGATAACGCAGATTTATTAAGTTACCTCTTTTTGCGAAATAATATTTATTTTTTTTAGGTGGATATTTTTTTTTTTAATTTAGCCTGGTTTTGTATGCATTAGTAGAATCAGTTATCGATACCTAACAACACCTTCACGGGTCGGACAGGGTTTTCTTAACATACTGTATAATATTAATATTTTTATATTGTAAATAATTAATAATACAAACAACGTAACTTCATATAGCTTGTAAGTCAGCAATTTATTAGTGTTTAATATTGGTATTTGTTAGACATACATAAAATCAATTACTGTGCCAATCACCGACCATGCGTATAATGTGCGTAATTACACGATCGAGGTCACAAGTAAGATTATTAGCAAAATTAACTCAACCATATTACTATATGTTTCGCTTTGAATGGGCAAGCAGAAGCATATATAATATTGAATTTAAATTTATTTCTGAAGGGTTCCCAGTTCCGTAATTAAAAACGTTCGAAATCAAGTCATAATCTTGTCTTAGCGACAATTATATGGATTTTAGAGGTATTTTTGATAGATCTGAGACTGAGATCAGACTGTAGAAGTTTTTAAAGTTATTGAATACCATTACCATTATTATGTATACCATTACCCTCTTCTAATGAAGAGGGTAATGGTATACATAAGCTGCAATAATGTGTACAGTGTGTACGATAAGAACGTGTCCAGGATAACTGAAATGTTTGTATAATCAGCAGTTGGTTAGCAGTGTATGGCATTCTTTAGATTATAGAACTTTCACATAACTTAAATCAGGTGAACTTAAATGCTTTACATTGATTATAATATTTTTCTAAAATTGTATTTCATAAGTCCTTTCTAGTTTCTGTTTACTAATACCTATGATGTAATAATGTTATTAGTTATTAATCGATAATCAAATGAAAGCACTTTTACCATTAGGTAATCTGTGTTTTTACAGCAAATCATTAAACCAGGTACAAGTTTCGATTAATAGCGATAAAAAAAAATGTTACTACGCAAAAAATTGTGCATCTCATTCAGTCATTCTCAGTCATTCTTTTGACGTCGCCGCCAAAGAATGAAAGGAAAGCCGACAATTATACCGTCTAAAATGGTGTTGTCACTTTTTAGAAATTTACCAGATTTTGGAGAAGTTAGAGTAAATACGCGGAGCAAAAAGATTGTTTCAAAATTGATTAGTATTTTTATTATGATGATTATGCAAAATTTCAAATTTTATTTGGTCATGTGATTATCTAACCTTTATTATCCTTATGGGTCGGACGGGGTTTTCTTTACATAGTGTATAAGAGTTGACATATTAGTGATGTGTGATTTTTTATTTAATACATAATTAAAACTCCCATGGGTTTTCGGAAATGCTGTGTTCGTAGAAACGGAAAATTTCATTTAATAATGAAGGAGGAGGAGCTTGTCAGACTTTTACCAGATTTTTGTCATTCAGATGCCAGGTCCTAACTTCTAGTTGGTTGCTCTGCACTCGAAGTTGTTGACGAATATATACCTGGGATAAACAGTCCAACTAGGTAGGTCCAACTTCGAGAAAGAGGTTTCTCGTCGAATCCAGCTCGGCTGGGCAGCGTTTGGGAAGCTACGATACATCTTCTCGACGTCCAAGATACCACAGTGTCTCAAGACCAAAGTCTTTGACCAGTGTGTGTTGCCAGTGATGACTTATGAAACTGAGTCACACAAAGGGCAATGGAAAGAGCTAAGGTTGGAGTTTCTCTGCATGATCGAATCAGAAATGAGGAGATCCGCAGAAGAACCAAAGGTACCGACATAGCTCTGCGAGTCGCTAAACTTAAGTGGCAGTGGGCAGGGCACATTGCTCTTAGGACCAATGGCTGATGGCGCAGTAAGGTTCTGGAGTGGCGGCCACGTACTGGAAGACGTAGCGTAGGGAGGCCCCCAACAAAGTGGACCGATGACCTGGTGAAGGTCGCGGGAAGAAAATGGAAGCGGGCAACACGGGACCGGTCAGCGTGGAAAGCCTTGGGGGAGGCCTTTGTCTAGCAGTGGACATCTATAGGCTGATGAACTAGAGAAACCCACGCCTATGGTGGACGGGAATGCACTCTCAATTCCCGAGGGCCAGGACTTCCTTCGCGGTGACTAGGGGACTGAGGGCGCAAGGTTGCCTCTCCTACTTTGGGACCATTACTGCTATACGAAAGAAGATGATCGCTTCCCATGCCATTCGCTCCGTAATATAGCCTAGACCAGGTTCGGACACGACAGGTGGCCGTTTTGATGTAATATTTCGCATCCAATATAATATTGTGTTCTGAGCCCTGTTCCGGCTCTTTAGATATTGCAGTGCATCCGGTATGTTTTGTGGATGCCAGCATAGATGATTTATATCCAATTATACGTAAAAAAGTTGCGTCGGTGGTGCATTGAGTTCGGAGGAGCCCGAATAGCGTTCTGAGGATGATTGGTGACAGAAGCGGCACCGTTCTGCTCAGTAGGTTCACTGAACTCCATGTGTTGCGAGACCGATGTAGCATACTGAGTGGGGGTGGAGTGTCTTAATTGTCTGTATAGGTTTGAGTAGTAACATAGGTTAAGATATTGTTACTAACACAGTGGATCTCAGTTACCATGTAAACAAAGTGAAATAAAAAAAATATTCATAGTGGTAAATTTTTATCACACTAATGTTATAAAGAAGAAAGTATGTTTGTATGTTTGCTTCTCAAATGGCTAAACCATCTTACATCGGCACATAGATGCTTTATATACGGGATTAACACCTAATATACTATTTCTAAATATTTCCATGGATCAAAAGTTAATCGGGTGAAACCTGTACATAAATATATATCGAATTTTAAGAAAGTAAGCGATATTCATAATATAAATACCAGGAACAAACACAATCTTGCTGTACATCACACTCTTCTCCACAGAGTAGGCAACTCGTTCATGGGTCAGTGTATACACTTTTACAACAAGCTTCCCATGGACATTCGAAACTTACCCATTAAACGGTATAAAAACTATATAAAGGCCAAACTTTTCAAAAAGGGGTATTATAAAATCTCAGAATATTTAGAAGACAAAAAAGCTTGGGACTGAGCTGCTCGCTCTGTTAAGCATTGTTATTAAGCAATATGCGTAATTATAACGTAAATTATTGTAAAAAATTTAATTTTTAATGTCTGGACTTGTAAAAAGACGATGATCCCTGAGTTTGTTTCGGCTATTTCTTCTTAGAGGTAGTCAGTTAGGAAATGCCGGCTTCATCTAGTTAAAAAAAAAAAAATCAAGACGTGTAAAAGTGATCGGTGATCCTACTTGCTTAATAAACGATTTCATTTCATTTCATTTCATTTCTTCGGGGCGCAGCTTCTTTAAAACTTGTTTCTAAGTATGGTTGAGAATTTCATTTTAAGATAATTATGTCTAAACTTTAATCGGTATTCTAATTCTATACAAATATAGATTTCGATCAGAGGTTTAAACTCAGCAAATTATCGGCAAACGATATTGCTATCGCCCCTAAGATATCGGCCACGCAGGCGTATGTAAGAGTATATATATATCTACGCGTATTTGTTTGAATTGCTTCTCGAACTCAAACGTGAAACTTCTGTAATTATTGGCTAACTCCGCCGCCTGAAACTTGTCCTTTTTAACGTTATTGGAGAAACAGTAATTAAAAAGAAGTTAAGTAAAGAGAGAAATCGATTAAAATACTTTACTTTTAGTCTTTTTCAATCGTTTTAGGAAAAGGCGCGTATGCGAAGCATTTTTATTTGTTGCTAATGTAGTCGAAAGGCACACCCATCGACTGCATTTAGTTCTGAAGAAGGCTGTTTGTGATTGATTTATGTGAGGCATACAGAGGATAAAAATGGGACCCTTTTATTTATTTACCCTTTTATTTAGATACTGAGGTGGTATTACTAAGAATTCGCTGTCTGTATGTCTGTCTGCCTTTACCAGACTGTATCTGTCGAACCGTAATAGCTAGTCAATTGAAATTTTCACAGATGACAAGTTTTTATGTTTAACAAACACTAAAAATAGAACTTTCTTCTTTAGATAATGGCATGAAACTCTTCGTGCGTGAGTGCGATTCGAACTTGGCCGGATTTTGTTTAATGCAACTGGCTACAAATAAACTCGTTGTACATATAGAATATTTTTTTTGTTTATTAATCGTTATTACATCGTCTCAAACTTTTTCGTCTGTGTGTTGCATGTCGCGTGACGGTCAACCGCGGAGTAGGGATGAAGTGAAAGGCGCTCGTCAGGGCATTCAAGGCTAATATGGCGGCGCCTATAGTTCGCAGCAGCTGACCGTGTAGTGTATAGACTATTACTCATTTGTGTCAGTGCTTTAAAAGTTTCACTTTTACCATGGTTTAATAAAATCACACCATCCTTTTTTTGTGTTTGGTTTATATTTTTTGTTTCTGTTTGATTTATTCGATATTTTTAGACTTACACTGTTTGACGCGCGTTTGACTCAGCGATTGGCCCGCTTCAAGGTCGTAAGAATTCTCAACCAATGAGAGCGCCAAATGCGCTCGATACGATCGAACGAGTTTCGTATTGAAAACTCATACTAGGCCTACAGGTCATGATGGAAAACGATGTTTTCCTAATTGGCCTGGGTCTTGGATGTTTATATATATGTATTTATTAAAAATTAATATAGTATCGTTGAGTTAGTATCCCATAACAGAAGTCTCGAACTTACTTTGGGGCTAGCTCAATCTGTGTGATTTGTCCGTATATACCTAAATATTTATTTATTTATTGAATGTCGCGTGTTAGACGAGGCACCTGTGCGAAGATGAAAACCAGTGTTTGAGATTGGACCACGATGTGTACGTATAATGTCGATTTTGCGATTGGGGAAACTTACTAGATCTTTTCTTTTTGACAGGGTCCAATAGTCTAATAATTAAGGATTTTAATATAAAAAAATAATATAGTCTCCTCAAGAATGCCATTCGGCTGCGTATAGGCCTATTGATAGTATGCAATATTGAGGTGAACCAACTGTCAATACAAGTACCTACATGCAAAATCTATAAGGATCACACAGGCTGGAGATGCTGTCTGCGACGGCGAGTCCATGGATTGATCTACTCTAGGGTAATGTAACATACCCATTGTAAGTGTTAACGTAAATCATCTTACGAACTGCTAAATCATGATATCAGACGCGTGTGCGCCTAGTATCCCATTAAAATTCTTGAGAAGACTGAATCCCATTTATTTTATTCCAATCAAGACCTAATGCACAACATACCCAAGTCTCATGAAAGTCGATGAGGCAAGCCGGTGGTAAGTGACCCTTAGGTCGTTACAAAGTAATAACACTTTTACAAGTCAATCATGCTTTTATAGCTTTAAGAAGAAAGATCGAAACAAACTCAGAAGTCACTATGTCTTTTAGAGTCCAGACATAATCTTGGCCACCTGGGTACTTTGGATTCATTAGAGAGGCGTGCCAAGAGGCTAATTTGCAACACAGATTTAGCTCAAAACGGTCTCTAAAGCCTGGAGTACAGACGAAGAGTAGTCAGCCTGTTGGTGTTATATAGGATGCATTTTGGAGAGTGTGCGAGGGAATTGTATGATTTAATTCCTACATCTCCGTTCCATCATAGGACGAGCCGTAGTTCGGTCAGTTATTAACATCACAATGATCTGAATGTAGCGTTTCACTTCGTCTTTTACACCGCGTACATCGAGGGACTGGAACAATTTATCAGTGACGGTGTTAGAATGTATGTGTATGTGTGTGGCTCTTAATAAACTAGCGCGCTTTACCATCAACGATTGCATCACTGCTTACCATCAGGCAGGATTGCGGTCAAGCACTAGTGTATTATTTATGTAAAAAAAAAACACGCAGACTAAGAGGACCCGTCCAATCACTGCACACATTTGTCACAAATCCTGCAGCTCAACTCGAAACTGACTGAGTTTTTTTTGACCTGGTCTACGGGTCTTTTGTACTGGTGGTTTATTTTGTCCACCTCGTCCCGCCATCTTCTACTGGGAATGCCGCGTGCTGGTTAATTTAGCCTACGGCTCATTATGCATACATTAGAGACGTGACCAGCCCAGTCCTACTTTTTTTTTTTTTTTTTTTAATAATCATAAGCTAGCGCTTGACCGCAATCCCGCCTGATGGTAAGCAGTGATGCGATCGTTGATGGTAAAGCGCGCTAGTTTATTAAGAGCCTATTCACTCAGAAAAACTGAGCTAATAGGAAGGAAGACGGCAGTTGAGCGAGGTGATGCAATGTTAAACTCAACAACACGACCAACGATGCTGCGCCAAAGGGAGATTGATCTGAAGACCCTTCACGACCAAACTCCCAACACAACAACATTTGGCGCATCGTACCCGGCACACATCGCAACACAACTGCTCAGACCCGTCCTCCGTACGGCTTCACCAGACATCATGCCGGAACACGACAAATCGCTTGGCGGCAAGGCCTTGTCTGGTGGGTGGTAACTTCTGCCGGCGGCCGATGTTATGGCCTACCACCTACTTCAGTTAAGCGATTTTTTGAGCAACGTCAGCTTGCTGGAACTATCTGATTTTGTGCGCAGTGTGCTGTTGCGAAAATGGTCTGTTAATTTGACGCCTGAAATACTTATTACGTTTCATTCCACGTTGTCAAGCCTTGAGCTTAGACTGTATTTGAAGCTTTATATTATCATTACCATCGGACGACCCGTCGTACGGCGAGTTTCCATCCTTATGTTGTTAACATCTCTACGATCCGGACGAAGCGTTTCGCCTCCTCGTTTATATCGCGTACATCGAGAGACTGGAACAATCTGCCAGCGGCGGTGTTTCCGTCGGACTACAATTTGAGTGTCTTCAAGGCTAGAGTGAATAGGCTCTTAATAAACTAGTGCGCTTTACCATCAACGATTGCGTCACTGCTTACCATCAGGCGGGATTGCGTCAAGCGCTGGTTTATAAATTAATAAAAAAAAAAATATTTCAAGCATTGTATATAAATTATATGTATTATATGTATTGCTATTTTATTGTATACACATACAATAAAATAGCAATACATATAAAGCAACTTACGTATGTTTATATTATATTTATGAGTTCTGAAATTAAATTCTTACGCTATTAAGTGTTAGTTAAAATGACGACGTTAGTGGAATACACACAAATTTCGCTAGTTGTGCTTAGTCTGATGTAATAGGGCCACCTAATGACTTCAACAGAGCACAAACCAAGACTTCGAACTGCTATTGAGAAAGTTCAGAAGGGAAAACTCAATAACAATTTTATCGATCCAGGAATCAAACCCTCATGGTCAGCAGTCTCATTTGCGATCATTAGATCAACAAGGTATGCAAAAACCTACATATAACCATATGTCTTAACTAAACATGATTAAGTAGCACGTGATTAATAAAAATACGTCATTTTACTTTAGGCGCCGACTAATATAGAATTTAATTTCTTGTATTGATGTCGATGTAGGGAATATCAATAATCATGGTCAAGATATTTTTTTTTTAAAACCATTGTAGAAATCCATGACGTCAACCACATTTCTGCTCTCAACTCACCGAGGCACATCACAGAGCCTACCGTCACTATAACTTCGTTGACGCTTAGTTTTCTTGCTGAATTTTGTTCACAGCTCTTAGGATCTAGCGTGATATTAGATATTAATCAAATATTGAGTAGCTTTTATCCCCTATTCAGTCTTATTGCGCGCGCGACTGAGCGCGAACGTGTTTGCAGAGCCGTAGTGATCGGTGACTCATTGCACAAAATGTCGTTAAATACGGTGAAGTGTAATAATTGTAATGTCGTTATTAACGAACTATTGGCATTCTTACGAAATGTGATGGATGTTATGGATGAGGAAAGCATACATCAACTGTGTACTTCCTCTTTCACGGTGGAAGAAATCGTGAAAGCCAAGACTCTGTTATTTGAGTCGATACCTAGTGGAAAGAAGATGCCTGTGCGCCGAAAGGACGGCAAGAAGAGAATGTCTCGGGACCTGGAAGATATGATTGGTGTGTTGAAAGGAACAAATCCAGAGCTCCTCCCGATATTTGTGGCGAAGGAGTTGCACAAACTTCCTCCCGTCTCTTTCGATCATGTGGATGTTACCAGATTGTTGAAAGACATCGTAAAGTTACAAAATAAAGTCAGTGTTTTAGAAGAAAAGACGGTCACAGTAGAACAATTTGATGTATTTAAGCTAGAAGTAGAAAACATGAAACATGCATCGTTAGTTGACAACTACGAGATAGGCATGAATGTAAACAAAAGAAGAGGAGCATGTTTGCAAAACAGTGTTACTTTGGATAGTGGCCCCATAGGCTTACAATATGTGCCAATTAAATATCCACAAGTAACAGCTGATTTAAAGGTCAACGGCCGGCTATCAAGGAATGCGTCATCAACACCGGATCACAGTGTGAGTAACTGCGTCTCTGTTGTGCGAGAACAAAATAATGCGACAGAGGATAGTACGCGAGTACCTGAGCAAGAGAGAATATCAGAAATTGCAGGTGCGAGCGAGATCGAGTGCGTGACTGGCAAAATTGCAGCGATGAGCGGCGAAGAACCGGTTTCGTTCACACCTACCTCTGTGATGACGTCACGGTCCCCTACCAGCGGGCAGCATGCTACTGTAGTCGCGACGAAATCACGTCAACTGGTTTCGAGTGAGGCTTGGAGTTTGAGAGCGGCGGCGCCGCCGACGGTACGTTGTGTGAGTTTGCGTAAGGGTAACGTGAGTAGTGAACAAATAGTAGGTGGTGAGGACATTATGAAATCTGAATGGAAGGTAGTACAGAAAAAGCGTTATAGACAAAATCGGTTGAATAGTAAGAAAGGAACGGCTATTACTGCCCCGGATGGAAGATTTCGGGCCGCGGATATTAAAGTGCCGTTGTTGATATCCAACGTTAGTATAGAAACAAGTGAAGATGACATTATTCGTTATATTAAAGACAAGACTGGGGAAACAGTTACTTTAAAAAAGATTAATATGAAGTCATTCAGAAAGTATAACGCGTACAAACTATATGTTTCTAAGCACAAAGCGGACTTGTTTTTGAATAATGAGCTATGGCCCGATGGAATTGTGTTTAGGCGTTTTGTACATTTCATGTACCGAACGAATCCTCAGGAGCATAAGGTTATAGTCGGTTAACTTAACAATTTATGGATAGAAAAAATAGTAATAAGTATCTTAAGTTAACTAGTTTTAACTGTAAGTCGGCCAAGCGGTCCATAGATGACATTAAAGATTTATGTGTGTGGTCTGATCTGGTGGCCCTACAGGAGACGTGGCTGCTTCCCCATGACATTCCCATGTTAGGAACAATAAGCCCTAATTTCGAGTTTACTGGTAAGTCGGCTGTGGATACGGCTGAAGGCTTGTTGAAGGGTAGGCCTCATGGGGGGGTTGCAATTCTCTGGAGGAGGGGCATTTTTGACAAGGTTTCTATTGTTAACTGTAGCAGTCCTCGGTTGGTGGCTATCACGGCCACGTCAGGGGATCGTACAATTATTGTATTTTCTGTATACATGCCTACAAATTGCCCAGATAACCTACCAATTTTTACAAATATATTAAGTGAGGTTAGTGCTACCATAGCAAGCTGTGAGGTAGAAAATGTTTTTATCTTAGGTGATTTCAACGCTCACCCCCAAGAATTGTTTTACAATGATTTGATGAGTTTCTGTTCGGATCAATCCTGGGTTTGTGCAGACGTAAAGAAGCGGGGGGTTGATAGTGGTACTTATACCTTTATAAGTGATGCGCACGGAAGCAGGAGATGGTTAGATCACTGTGTGGTATCTGAATCAGCTTGGCACACAATCACAAGTGTGGATGTATCGGAGGATGTCTACGTTTCGGATCATTTACCTGTACATTTGGAGTGTGACTTGGAGGTTGTGAGACCGAAGTTGATGACGGGGGGTGTAGGCCGTAATTCAGTCTTTTGGGGTGAAAGAACTAAGTCAGAAACGCAAAGTTACCATAATTTATGTAATAGTAAATTGCGAGACATTGATTTCCCCCATGAGTTTGAAAGGTGTAGCGTTGGATCATGTGGTTTGGCTGAGCATAGGGTTGTTCTGGACAATTTGTATGAAAAGATTGTAGAAATCCTATGTGCGGCGGCTAGGCAATCTAGGGGATCATCTGTAGGGGGACCGAGGCGAGGTAAGCGGGTGTGTGGGTGGAATGAGTATGTGAGAGATGCCCACCGCGAGGCCAGGTATAGTTTTCAGGTCTGGTTACTGAATAATCGTCCCTCGTCGGGTCCGGTTTATGATGAAATGCATGAAAAGCGAAAGGTCTTTAAAAGTCGTTTGAAGTTTTGTCAGAATAATGCTGAACAAATTGTAATGGATAGGTTAGCTGAACAACGAGCTAGTAAAGACTTTAGCAAATTTTGGAAGTCCACCGGTAATTTGGATGCGAAGCCTGGCCTCTCTGCGAGTGTGGAGGGGGTAAGTGATAAGAAGGGAATTTCGAATATTTTCAAAGAACATTTTAAAGTTCAATCCCCACTCGGTCCCTCATCTTTGGTGAATTATGGTGAGCTCATCCGTCCCTGCGCGAAACCTCTGATACGTTTCTCAGCCAAGCAAATATGTGCTATCATTAACAACATGAAACGAGGTAAGTCTCCGGGACATGATGGGCTCAGCATTGAGCACCTGAGGCATGCAGGTGTCCATCTGCCGCGAGTCCTGTCTATGTTTTTCACAATGTGCATTAGTCACGCGTACCTTCCTGCTAATCTAATGAAGACCATCGTGGTTCCCATTGTGAAAAACAGAACAGGTGACATCGCTGATAAGGGTAATTATCGTCCCATTTCGCTTGCGACTGTAATAGCTAAGGTGTTGGATGGTGTGCTTGATTCTTATTTAAGTAAATATATACATCTTCATGATGCACAGTTCGGGTTTCGACCCGGACTATCAACTGAAAGTGCTATTTTGAGCCTCAAGCACACCGTTCAATATTATAAAGATCGCGGTACGCCGGTGTACGCCTGTTTCCTTGATCTCTCCAAGGCGTTCGATCTTGTCTCGTACGATGTGCTTTGGAGAAAGATGGGAGACAGGGGTATACCGGCGGAATTATGTGGGCTACTCCAGTATTGGTATGGTAACCAAGTTAATCATGTGAAATGGGACGATACGGTTTCTGAACCGTACAGGTTGGAGTGTGGGGTGAGACAGGGTGGTCTGACGTCTCCCAGACTCTTCAACCTCTACGTGGATGACCTGCTGGTTGCACTTAGCGGAATGCGTGTCGGATGCAGTGTTGATGGGGTTACAATAAACAACATCAGCTATGCAGATGACATGGTGCTGCTGGGCCCGTCGGCGGGAGCAATCAGTGAGTTACTTAAAACGTGCGAGGCCTACGCTGCCGCGCATGGGCTAATCTATAATGTAAAAAAATGTGAGTACATGGTCTTTGAGGTCAGCGGGAAATGCCGTGGAGAAGGACCGGAGTTGCTGCTGAACGGCTCATCAATTAGTACGGTTACATCTTTTAAATACCTAGGGCATCTTCTTACCGCTGATCTCAAGGATGATGCAGATATTGAAAGGGAGCGCAGGGCACTTGCGGTCCGGAGTAATATGTTGTCCCGTAGATTTGCCAGGTGTACAGACCAAGTAAAAATAACACTATTCAAGGCTTATTGTCAAAGTCTGTACACGGGCAGTCTGTGGGTCAATTGTACTAAGAGATCGCTGGACGTCCTGCGTGTCCAATATAATAATGCTTTCAGGATGTTGTTGAGACTACCTCGTTACTGTAGTGCGTCGGAAATGTTTGCGCAAGCCTGTACCGACGGTTTTCATGCAATCATACGCAAAAAGACCGCGTCGTTGCTGAGAAGAGTGAGGGACAGTCAGAACAGCATCCTGAAAACTGTAGCTGAGAGCTTCCACTCTCCAATAATTAAAAAATTTGTGCACACTTTAATAATTACTAACACTAGGCAATAAGTTTTTGTTTTTCTTTGTATGTTACTAACACTCTTATGGATTTTTATATCTGAAATAAAAATGATTTATTATTTATTATTATTCAAAATTTTGACTATAAAATGCAAAAATATATTTTCAAACCAGAATAATACCTATATAACAGAGATTGGCTTATACGACCACGTTCTGCAATAGATTTAGTACAAGTATACAACGCTGCATTACAAAGTTAAAATTAACACACGAGTAGTGTTACTTGTCTTCAGGGGGTCCGCACATGGAGCAATTTATGTTGAGGGAACTATCAACTTTTTAATAGTTTACTGTAAAAAGTTGATAGATGCTATAATGTTTACGGTTACCGCTATTTTATGGCAATCAGTGAGCAACTTTCAAAGCTAAGTTCTACGAAGCGATCAGCGTTCAGATATTGCCGACCTAAGGGAGAGAGGGAGGGAAGTCGCCTGAAGAGTTGTTTGAAAAACTGGCAATATAAAAAACCCGGTTTATTAAACAGTGGCATTTGGGAACTAACTTAGTCGTCGATCACAGCCACTGAAAAGGAGCTCGAAACACGAGTTCAAAATCCTAATTCAAATTAGGCTGAAAATCAGCACTTTTTGATCATCAATATTACATAAGATAGTCCCCCTAAAACGCCCGCCCTTTGCTACTTCCTAGTGCTCTCGCTGGGAAGTACAAGTGGCGGAACAAACTCCCCAGTAGCACAGCTGTCTGTTCATTTATCACATGACTTTATATAATACTATGTAGGAGCACAGTAATGAATACAAGAAAACACAACAACAATGAAATTATTTTCCAAATGCCAGCAAGCCACGCCAAAATACCAGCAAAGCAAAAACAAAAAATTAAATATCATTAAAATAGAAATGTAAATAAGCAAAAACACTTATTACCTCAACAAAAAAATGCAAATATAATATGTAAGCAGATATTTGCGAGTTGCTACAATAATTATATAGTTGTTCCATGTGCAAAGCGCCTATATCATAAAAAAAATTAAAAACGTAAAATAATTGGTAATTCGAACACTATCGCTTGCGCCTCTCAACAACAATGTCTCTCTGTTTCCACTAAAAAAGCTAAGCTTAAGCTATTCATTATAATTTTATTGATGCAAATGTTATGATCCGTGGCAAATAACCCCTGCGTTACAACTAATGAAAAATCTATAAATATTGAATACATATAAGCGTTTAATGAAATTAAACTGTGCCCATAAAATGAAAACGCGAAACTAGTAGGTAGGCAATATACACAGAGGATGGTTATGTCTCCCATCTCAGTACTTACAGATAGTGTACTTGTATCTCAAATTATGTCACTATTCCCACACTCCCATTCTGTATTAGAAGGTGTAAAAGAATTTCTTCTACATCTTTCAATTTTATTTGAAATTCTCCTTACTATCTAAGCGTATATCAATATACATATAGATAGATAGATGTATTTAACAAGTCCAGTTCTGACGTGGTTTCGTCATATCATAAATGATGACGTGACGTATGTCAGACGGCTTAGTAAATAATCGAAATGGATAATTTTTATGCACTGATTTGCACAATATTTACTTGTATTATGATCTGTCATTATTATTCTATTAAGGAAGTGAAAAAAAAACAACATTTTCTAATCAAATCAGTATTTATTTGGTTCAAATCATATAACCTATATTTCGCTTGTCTAAAAATATATATGTTATAATCTTAGCTACAATATAATTATATGGACGTTATTTGGCAAATTTCTAACATTTATAATATCAGTCTACATTAAAGTTTTGCTTAGGTAACAATTGCTTCTCAAATCACATTAATATTTTGGGACAAATTACTTGTTGTCTGCGCAGTCCACGCATATCGTTTTTGAACATCCAAGACAAATAGGCTTGCGGCATTCGACGCAATTGTACTTAGTACGCCTTTTAAGTCTTGATGGGCATATTTGACACGTTTTTCTCGTTGCTTTTGTACTTTCAGGAGGTATTATTTCAGGTTCCGGAGGCTTATTTGGACCTAGTACGCGTGCAATTGTCATTCGCAATTCTCTCGGCAATCTATTATTGTATACGCGGCATTTCAAGTGCGGCAAAACTAAACTATAAGCAAGATTCTGAAGAAATTGTGCTCTACGAATATCAGGAACAGCAGTGCAGGTCTTGTACAGAGCATAGGCGTTGACTCCACTCATATCCAAGACTCTAAAAAAAATTGCGAGAGGCCAACGTCTGGTTCTACGATTTGACGAATAATTGGAACACTTTTTATCGATTTCATCAACACCCCCTTTTGTTTTATTATAATCTATTATGATTTCCGGCTTTTTTGATAGTGGATCCAATTTCTTTGTGTGGTGCATTGAAGAAATCAATATTACTGATTTTGCTTTTTTAGGGACATATGAAACAATAGTGAAGTCTTTAGTAAAACCGTGTAAAGATGATTCAGGCTGGCGAGTTTTAGATGCTTGAAATTCTGGTGGAATGTGCCTTTTATTTTTTTTCAAGGTTCCAAAATAAGTCAGACCTCTATCTTTCAACTGCTCCATCAATTCTATAGAGCTAAACCAATTGTCGGCTGTAATATTGCGATTGGTTTTTTCAAAATCCTTACACAATCGTAATACAGACTGAGTTGGTATGGCGAGCTTTCTCTCTATTTCCGTTAGTCCCAGCCCATCGGAGTCTTTTCCATGGTAAATGTATGCATTATACACATAAAAATATTCTGCATCACATACTACTAAAATCTTCAGACCATACTTGGCCGGCTTCTTCGGCATATAAATAATAAATTTGCATCTGCCTCTAAATGGAACTAACATTTCATCTACACATAAATAAGCTCCGGGAGTATATGCCTTCTTGTAATTGGCAATAAACAGTTGAAAAATTTCTGAAATTGCAGCGAATGGGTCCGTTTCGAGGCGTTGCGATCTAGTGTTACTGTCATCAAAACGAATGTAGTTCAAGAGGGTGAGAAATCTAAACTGAGACATCACGCAACGAAAAATTTCACGTCCAGAACCATCAGTAGCAAAAATGTATTTAGTGTTTTCGTGATTCGATTTGAAGACTGAGCTATAAAATAATAATCCCAGGAAAGCTTTCATTTCCTCACGATCGGTCGGTCTTAGTTCAATTTTATTTGGGTTTTTATACTTCGTGCGGATTTCTGATAATTTTTGATTAGTACAGGTAACAATCGTATCAATCATAGTAGTGTCGAATAACTCAAGCCATAAAGATTCCGAATCAATAAATGTTTTGGGCTGTTGTCGAGGAATATCAACAATATTATGACTTGCTGTACGACTCGATCTGATAACAGGTTCTTCAAATGACCACTTGAAACCATTTTTCCCATAATAATACTGATTACTAGAAGAAACTGGAATAGGACTTACAGTTGAAGGTCCTGGAACTTGGTTGGCTTCATGAGGAGACACGGTGGTCGGTCTGATTTGTAACTGATTCTCATTTTCCTTATTTTGTTCGTCTCCTGACTGTTCAGATTCGGTATCATGATCAGATTGTAAGAAGAAATCTGGGTCTGCCTGATCATCGTCAACATCGCTAAAGTCGCCCTCAATTTCCGTTTCTAACCAACATTGTAGAGTTTTTTCGAAGTCTTGACTAGTAGAAGCAACCACTCTCTTTCTTTTACGGCTATTTTCCGAAGTACTAGGTTGGTCCATCTAAAATAATATGATAAATAATGAGGTGACGTCTTGTAGACACTTAGAAAGATACACACTAATGATGATCTGACGTCTAACAAACTCACAACATTAATACTGACCTTACGTCTGAGAGACATCGTGCAGCTCCACAGCCAAACGTGTTATCGCGCCGCCTGCGAGCGCTCGACTGAATGATCGACGGGTTTAATCCCGAAGCTACAGGAAAGGGCGCGAGTGTATCTTTAAAGGCTTTGAAATGTGGCTTATATTTGTGAACTAGCCGTCTATGAGACACCCACGTCAGTACTTAAAGGTTAATAACGTAATGTCAGGTAAAAATATCCCTTGTTAGTCTTAACTAATATCAAAAGGCTGAGAATCAACGTTTTTCGAAAGTTAAAAAATGTTTAGAGTGTAGTCCTTGATCTATATCTGTATCTAGTTTGAGGTATTGCAATGCAGTCTTCCGGTACGGCGGTCGCCCCTCCAGAACCTTTCGGCCCCATCGGCAATCTCTTCTGCGAGCAATATGCTCTACGCTCTGCCACTTAAGTTTGTTCGCTTATCACATGGACTTAACTGGCGATATGTAGACTTGTGCCTAGCGCTGCAGGGATCACAGGCGTGATATTTTTATGTATAATATATTCAAATTTCTAACAATACTTAGCTGCTCTTACCTTGAATATAACAAACTAAACGAGGTTGATACGGTGTGCTCTCCGGCGGACGGACCGGAAATGAAGGGTCCAGGAGAGGTTGCATCCGGCGGCCATATTGGATTGTCTCGCTTCCAAGTCGGCGGAAAGGAAAGGCCTCGTTATGCAGCCTCATTGAAATCTACGGCTATATACAGGGAGTTCGCTGACTTAAAACAGATTGGATTTGGAATTTGGGAAACTGCGTATTTCAAATAAATAAATTAAGCATGCATAAATTTCAAGCACTAGTTTATAACTATTAAAAAACAATAAGCAGCTTTTATTTAAGGTGTTCCGATCGAATTGAATCGATATTAAAATCGATAGGATTTTTTATTTAATAGGCTGGATGTCTCTTATAAAGTTATTATGAGTTAGTGTATTCCTCTCAGAGACAAGCTGGTAAAGATTTGAGCAGACAATAGCACATCAAGCTACTATAATCTTTTTTTTTTTGGCTGCATCCCGCCGACCTGGTATCGAACCCGCACAATCATACTTGAGAGGCTGGTGTTTTAACGTATATTTAATTAAACAAAGCCTCGTCTTCCTAATATTAATTCTTCTCATTCTTATTTAGCTAATTAAGTGAATTTATTTCATCCAATTAACTCCACTTTAGCACTTGAATTAAACCTTTTTAAACCGTTGTTGTGTCCAGAATATTTTAATCCGAAATTACTTGTCCTTTTAGCAAACATGTTCTAACAACCTGTGTTTAAATAAATATAAGGGATTTTTGCATTACGTATGTCGCATTTGGATTTACTAAGAGGATGGGTAAGGTACCTACCTATGCAAAAACATATGGTTTTTTGTGTTTATTTATCATTATTTTAACAGAAAAGTCTGTGCGTTACCTTAATTTGCAAATTGACTAACTCCATATTTAAGAAAAATAAACTCTTCCTGTTTAAATCTTAAAACATGATGGTATTTTAATTAATAGATTACTATAAAACTAGCCTACGATATTATCTAACAACTGTATTTAAGATTTTTCCTTAAGTGATATATAAAAAATATACAGTTTTAAGCATCTCCTAAAAAATACTTACATGGAGTTTAGTCGATTTGAGAATTAATGTAACGCTGTGTTTGATAAGTTTCACTTTGAATGGTTTGTTGTTACTATGACGCATGTGATGATCAAATCAAGGAATTAAATACACGACTGTTTTTCTTACATTCTTCTGTTCTTTACCTTAATCTCGCCGGATTAAAAGGGATGGAGAAAGGTCGACATGGATAAGGTTCGTGATGGAACAAATACGTAACCGATACTACTGCCACGCACACAGGTCCTTCCACACTTTGTTAATGTTTGTTTACAATATACACTCTTAATTTATTGAGCCATTGGAATTCTATAGTAAGCCCTGTACACATTTTTTTTATATGCCGATATTACTTTTTTAAAAATGTAAAAATCTAAATACAATTTATGAGTGATAAAAAGGTACTAATGGAATTTAAGGGGACAAGGACGGATTTATTAAGGTAGAGAAAAGGAAGAAGAAACCCCCTTGTCGGAATAAGTGTGGTACATAGCTCAGAAAGGACCCAATATGCTGTTGCGTCCAGTAGTATCGACGACGCTGTTTTATGTGTCCAGACTGCACCACTCCACGAATATTGAGCAGATCGTTAAGAACTACTAACTGGACTTTGAGGGTCGTGAGGTTGGAGCCGTGACACAATATGAATTTCAAGTCGTTCGGGGTGCGTGTTCTGATACATTATATCGAGAAATTCCTCAAACAAGAGTTCTGGCGGAATGGTGTTGTATACCGCCGGTTTCGTGGCCCGCTACGTGGCACAAGTCAGCGAAACCCGATGCTGACACTTCGTGTAAATTAGTTGTGGTTAATAATGTTATATGTATTTAGAGTATTTTAAGTTTATATGTTATAGTAATGTATATGTTTATATGGGCCTTGATGCCTAAAATAAATCTATAAATAAAATAAATGGCCTATATACAGAGTGGTGCTGACAATACGACAATAAATGAATACACGAACAATGTTGGTTCATAGGAATAATCCTAAACCATAAAAAAACTTAGCGTCAAAAATAAAAAAAATAAAAAATTTCAAACAAACTAAATCGCATAAAATTGCCTTTCTTTAAAAATATTGGTTCACTGACCTCCGATCGGCGACAGGGCGATCCTGTATCGACGTGCTTTTTTTTTTCTCGCCATTATTATTAAAGTTTGGTACCGCAGGATGCGGCGGTCATTAACCTATAAGCGCTTCTTTTTCAAAATGTACATCATGTAGAAATTGTAAAAAATGAAAAATAATTTCCTGTGACTAAACGAATGGACATATATGATTTTTTATCGGTAGACTGAGAATGTGTTGAGGTACACGATGATTAATTTATTGTCGTATTGTCAGCACCACTCTGTATGCATAGATCCATTTTTCTCCTCTTATACGCAATCAAACTTAACCAACCTGCCCCCTAATCGGCGAACACATTTTTGTCAAATGATTGCGACTAGTTGGGATGGTTTGGACCGAACGGACCAATGGGCGGTCCGAACGATCCCAACTGATACCAACTAGTCGCATTCATTTGACAAAAACATGTTCGCCGATTAGGGGGCAGGTGTGAAAATGCACAAAACTTTTCAGGGATGCCTGCCTCGCGTTGTTTACGTTCATGAATATCATTATTTTTTTCTAAAATCGAGATCACGACAAGAGATTGGGGACGACGGCTCCGAGAGTGGGCGCCACGCAGGCCGCTTGTTTGTATTGTTTCCGTAGACATTACTTAATTAATTCGTTACCAAAACATTATTTCGGAGTTCTGGGAGAAAGCTTGAAAGTTAATTACTTCGCAGACTTTGTTCTGAATAGATATTTGGGCCAGTGATGGATTGTTTTTCGGTGAAAGACAACTCAATGAAAATTATAAGCACATTTACAGGTATCAGAATTATTATTACGATGACGAGTTGAAGAGATTACAATTGTTAGCTTGAATCTGAATTGACACCACACATATTTATTATGAGCTAAATACCTGTATTGTACAGCAATATGGTTTGTATGTGTAAACTGCTTTATTGTGTGTGTGTGTGAGTCGTGAAGAGTCACCAAAGACATCTCGCATAGACTCCAGGTGGCTAGTTCTACTTATTTTAAGAACTTTCACACTGTGACCTCAATCTCAATCTGTCCAAAAATACATGTAATTTATCAACATTTTGGCAAGTTTTTG
Organism: Sesamia inferens; assembly: GCA_037179545.1. Taxonomy (NCBI): domain Eukaryota; kingdom Metazoa; phylum Arthropoda; class Insecta; order Lepidoptera; family Noctuidae; genus Sesamia; species Sesamia inferens. The sequence continues at coordinate 33,175,227 of CM073926.1, read as the reverse complement.
ACATTTGATTGTCACAGAGATGAGACTGCGGTTTGAATTTGAACTTTTTAAATTACGAGAATTTGTTCTAGATTTGGTCTTCTGGTCGCTATAAACCGCTGAGTTCGTCGTATATTCAGTATTTACTAGGCCGGGAATATCTTTAATGTAAATCTGTGGGAGCGCTGCGGTGAAACTTCGATCGACCAGCAGATCAAATACCGCAAACGGCACTGGATCGGTCACACGCTCCGGCAGAATCCTGAATATAGACTAAGGCAAGCCCTAGATTGGAGTCCTCAAAGAGAAAGCGTCAACGTGGCCACCCTTTTTTTTCGGGCTGGAAATCCTCATAGGATGCCCGCCGCCCTGGGGTGGACGACGGGGTATGTCAAACTTTTACTGACTAAAACCACCCCGGTGTGTGTTCTATCACGAGCGCGCGTGGAGCCGCGGGAGTCTAAATTCTTCCACGGCCCCACCCTCGTGCTGGCCGGGTCTGCCCGGGCCTCGTCTCCTGCACGGGGTAGTGGGGTGTTAAACTACCCCGTGCATCGCCTGAAAGGCGCGCGCCGACACTCGCGCGCGCCTCCGCCTCGCGGTCCATCGATAGTGGGGCGGGGACTTCCCCATGTCCCTCGCCCCTGGACCCATTCATGGGGGGCAGAAGAAGGCGTAATCCGCCCTTCCTCGGCGCCCGGTGCGTCTTCTGCGGCCGGGGAAGGGAGTTGATATCTCCCTCTCCCGTTCCGCAGCTTCCTTCTGCGACATCACGTCCTCGCAGAAGGACACCACCGCATCCCACGACTCTGAGCAGTCGACCATCCTCCGCACTACTGCCGGCAGCGTCAGCGTCACCCTAAGCAGACCTGGCAGAGAATGGTCATCGCAGAAATGAAAAACTTAGGGAAGACTTGGAGCGAAATAAAACGTGAAGCTCAAGACCAAACGGGATTGCGACGCACTGTGGACGGGCGTTCACAGTGCGTCGTAATCACGTTTGGAGATTGACCAAACGGGATTACGCCTTATTTAGGGGATACATGAACTTATGTCAAATAAGTCAACCACTTGTATTGTCCTTATTACTCATAGAAATCATACACAGAATATCAATATTAGCTAAGATGCCTACACAAGGAGCAGCAGAATCATGCGGAGAGACGGACGGCGATTCTTTCATCCGTATAGGTGGCGCCTTAGGATAAAACTACCCTGTAAGGGATAGCAATTAAACTTTTAAATGTTTACAGAGTAAATGTAAACACCAAATAGATCACTAGAGCAGCGGTAATGATCCGTGTATTCTTATCTGAGTTCAACGAGTTTTGGGTAAGCCGGCCAAACTTTGATTGTATTTATATTAAAAGCTTTGTGTTCTGTTGCCGAGAAATAGTCTGTTTGTATAACTAAATAGGGTTGTTTAATCATTAAAATATGTATAATTGGAGTAACATTTTGCCAGTTATATCGAAGTCCCACATGCTTATTGCTGTCCATCGTATGTATCTTGACTTTGCGCTGCTACTGAGAACATCAAGATTGAAAACCAATAACAGCGACAGCTATATAGACAATACCAATGAGACAGAAAGTTATAAAGAAGAAACCTGTAAGACCCAGGCCTGTGTTGCATGCACACTTTCACAGTTGATGAAATAGAACCGGTGACGTCATTTTGATCCTATTTAATAGTAGCTCTTCATGTTTATGAATTTCTTGAAGAAACCTGGACTTTATGTATGAAATCGTAAACCCGCATTGAGCTATCGTGGTGATTACGCTCAATCCTTCTCTATAAGAGAGGAGACTTGTGCCCAGCAGTAGGACGATAAAAAGTTGATGATGATGATGTTTATTAGCAAAACATTACCTTCGTATTGAGCTCCACAGCAGCTGGGCAACATCAGCAAAACTGGAGTAGGTCAGAAACACAAATGTTTCATTTTGCACCTAGAGTGTTTCTATATATATATATAGTTGCATATACCTAGTACCTAGTTACCATTAGGTAAACCAAGGGTAGGGAACTAGATACTATTTGTGAGGGTGATCTCCCAACTAACATTTAGGAAGTCAAGTAGACGTTTTGTTGGCGACTTAATGTTATTTAATTTAGTCCTATAAACGTTATGGCTGGGCTAAAAATGGGCCCTAATGCCGTCGAGTAAATGTCCTTCATTTACTCGACGGCATTAGGGCCCATTTTATTCAACTTAAGGCGCTAAGAGTGTCGTGTAATAGTCATATATGGTCCTGTAAAGTCGCATAGTAGTCATATTTACGTCGGCGATTTGACTACATGTCATGTAAGAACAACTGTCGCGACGTGTATTCGACTTCGTGTCGAGTAATGGCTCACAATATGACTTTTATCCAATGTAATAGTCGTGTTATTTTCATTTAAAGGTGTGCTTATTTGAACAAATTCTATAACATATCACGTTAATATAATATGGCAGTGTTTTTGACAGCAGAGTTAATATTGTATATGTCGGAGATCGTCGATATAATTTTAATAGAAGTTGCTGATTTGATTTACGTAGTAGAGGGGCGAACGCTTGTGACGTTATTTTGTGATGGCGTCACATGGACAGAGTCGCTTTGGAAAGTGGGGTTCGTCGAACGGTCACTTTGCATCGAGACGCGGACCAAGGCACTTCTCCGAACCGAAACTGTCGGTTTGCCTATTCAAATTGTTATTATGAAGATTGGAGGGTAGATCCACACGTCGTGCTTCAATTCAAAACTCACCTACGAAATGGAACCCGTACCACCACACCAAGATGCTGTCGACCCTACCGCTCTGCCGTCGCTGTCTCCGACATCAGAAGTTGGATAAAGAACTACACTGCTCACAATCTCGTTATAAATCAAGGAACAGAATAACAGTCACTTTCTGCCAATATTTTTATAGTACTTGTGTGATTACATGTGTGGTAGTTGTTCATTGCCTTTGTATGACCTCTGTAAATGCTGGATGTTCTGGCAGTGAGGCTGGAAGTGAACGTCACGTTACGAGGTGTGCTCAATTGCTGACGCAAAAGAGATCGCTCTGCGTGATAGTGCGCTGCAGGAGTCCGCTGCAGGCGTGCACGTGCGGCTGGACGCGGCGCTGTCGCGACAGTGCTGGCTGTTGCTTGGCGAGCCAAGTGCGCTTGCGGAGGGCGTAAGGTGCGCTAGTGGAGCGCGCAGGGTGCGCTTGCGGAGCGCGCAAGGTGGGCTTGCGGAGCGCGCAAGGTGAGCTTGCGGAGCGTGCAAAGTGCGCTTGCAGAGCGCGCTTCTAGCTTGGTGAATCACATCAATGGCGTGTGGTGCGGAGTCAGAGCTGCGTGCGCTTTGCGGAACGCCCAAGGTTTCAAGACTTGAGCCTCTACTCTGCAGGCGATGAGAAGATGTCAAAGTACCCAAAACGTTTGTGGTAACGTAATGGAGTTTTATGAGAGCTCAGAGATACCTGGTGTGCAACGGTTGACAACTGCCAAGTGGCAGGTGTTTGTGGAAAATTGCCATAATCCGGTGAGTCGTACTATTTTTATTTTGATTTCGGTGCTGAATGTTCTCTTGTCAAGCTATCTGTAATTTCATTGGTATACGTACACACGCGATAGTACGTATACAGGGTATGGGTAGTACCAGCATTGTGTACTGAACAATTTCTTTGCGACATGATAAGAGTTATTTGCAAACTTTATTTTTTGTACTACCCGTATTCTTTGTTATAATGGGCTGAGAAATTTTAAATCAGGGTTTTAAAATTATGATGTCTGGTTTGTCTTTAATTCAAAACTAAAGTTTACTGTGGCCTATAGTTACGAGCTCACTTGAGCTTATGATAGTATGTGTGGCTAGACTATTAAATCTTCTCAAGAGAACAAGCGGTAACGAATATAGAAATGAGTGCTATTTACGAAAAATCTAAATTTGATAGAAGTGTGCTAAAGTAATGAAATTTAATAATGGTGAGTTGTTTGATGGCGATAATGGTGATCGTTACCTATTGAAATCGTTGATTGGAAACAGAACTTATAAGTACCCCACGATCGCATAAGTACGAAAGATTTTTCCAAGTAATGTCTGCTGAGTTAGATTTTCATAATGTAGAAGATGGTGAGGAGGGTGCCTCCGCCAGCAAATGGAACACGTATCATGGCTATGTGGTCGCGCTGCACGCACTAGTCTGTAGTCGTAACTGCAACCCAGTGAGGGGTTGTTCAGAGCGCGATGGGCAGCTAGTGGTGTGGCGGGGACACTAGTAGGTATGGTCGCACTGCATGCACTAGTCTGTAGTCGTAACTGCAACCCAGTGAGGGGTTGTTCAGGGGGCGATGGGCAGCTAGTGGTGTGGCGGGGACCTAGGTAGATATGGTCGCACTGCATGCACTAGTCTGTAGTCGTGACTGAAACTCAGTGAGGAGTTGTTCAGGGCACGATGGGCAGATGGTGGTGTGGTGGGGACCAGGATCTCAAAGGAGACTATTAGTTGTACGGTCATGTGTTGATCTGGGAGTCGTGGACTCTAGAGTTGGTCGTATCACAAGAGGTGATGACGATATGGGTGTCAACTATGAGTTGTCACTAGCTACTGTGGTAGCGAACCATGGTGTGTTTTCTTTTTGATGATTATGATTTTGATTTGATAATTATGAGGCTTGGAGGAACCTTTTGTTTTATTTTTGAAATTTGATAATTATGAGGCTTGAAGGAAGCTTTTGTGTTCAAGTTGTTAAAATAATTAAGTTTGGTTGATTTTCTAATAGTCATTGTAATTAAACGTGACGTGTGACGGTCAGGTTGGCCGAGTTCTCAAAAATGCTTCAAAGTCGGTTTTCCGTGTTTTTTTTTTTAAATTTGTTACAGACATGCACGCGGACTCGCAACGGGAAATATCGAAGTTTGGCCGGAATCGGCGGTTGGCCTCGTGATGCGGATCCCGGACTTCAGGGCTGAGAGAGCTTCGGATGCGACTGGGATTGGCGCTGTGATGATGATGATGATGATGCACGAGGACGTGCAAATCGTCAGGTTGGCCGTGTCGGAGATCGTCGATATAATTTTAATAGAAGTTGCTGATTTGATTTACGTAGTAGAGGGGCGAACGCTTGTGACGTTATTTTGTGATGGCGTCACATGGACAGAGTCGCTTTGGAAAGTGGGGTTCGTCGAACGGTCACTTTGCATCGAGACGCGGACCACGGCACTTCTCTGAACCGAAACTGTCGGTTTGCCTATTCAAATTGTTATTATGAAGATTGGAGGGTAGATCTACACGTCGTGCTTCAATTCAAAACTCACCTACGAAATGGAACCTGTACCACCACACCAAGATGCTGTCGACCCTACCGCTCTGCCGTCGCTGTCTCCGACATAATTTTCTTTGTTATTTGAGGTGATAAAACTATTTCATCAGTTGTCAACCATTGCGCAATCAAGTTTACTGATTAATATGAGGTAAGTTTCTAACAATTTTTTTACGCGCTTTTGAAATATTAATGTTTTCACATATTTTTATTAATTTATTATTAATGTGACTGCGTTATATGACAACTACATAACTTCCCGACGTATAACTGCGTGTTCATTCATTCGAGTACGCCATGACAGTTGATTTAGGGATCAATAATAACATAATAAACGCCTAACCAACTCTGTTCAATTAGGATGTATTTGTACTAAGTTAGCTAGGCATTTATATTTTAAGAACCGATTTGCGTGACATACCTATATCTTAGAATACTTTTGTTTTAGGTAAACCCCACAAGGATGTTGAAAAGTTTTTACCAAAGGAAGCAAAAGTGTTGCACGAAAATAATCAGCAGCCAGTTAAAGAGCAATGCAATGTCCAGAATGTAGATCTAGAAAATACACCATAATTTTATATGTTCTATTGTAAGATTATTAGCTTCATAAGATGTTTCAATGTGGCAAAATAAATGAAGGTTTGATTTTGTATAATATTTCATATTTGACATCTATGGTTCAAAAAGCCATTTAAGTTTTTCCAAAAACTAGCAATATTTGAAATCTTTGCTTTTATTTCTGATTAATAAGTCTCGTCAAACTTGAAATTATAATTACTTTCTAGGGAATAATAAAAAAAAAAATACTTCAATAATTTTTACTGCCTTTTTTATTACCTATTTCATAAATGTATGAATAACATACTAACCAACTGACACTTTATATCAGAACCTAAATTAATATAGGTATGACTTCAGTTTGCAAAATTTCCTTCTCATATATTTGGATATGAAGATTTACAAAACATCTTTCCTTAAGTTTCAAATCATTTAATTGCTTTAATACAATTTGGGGAATATTAAAATCAATAGCTCCCACTTTTTATAATGGTCTCTGAAGTCGTCATTTTTTTTTTTTTTTTTTTTTTTTTATGGGACAAAACCCGCCACACTTTTCCCAACCACTGCAACTCCTGAAAGCCAGAATCAACAGTGGCGACCGCCAGAAAAACGCCGAGCAATGAAGCTCGACGAGTCCCGGAGAAACGATTCAACTGTCTTGGGTCCCGCAACGAAATTAATCAGAAAAGAATAGCGGCGGAGTAAGAAAAAGGATATTTTTCCACTTCCCTCCATAACAAGCAGGAGACAGAACAGAACTAGGCCAATCGGCACAAAGGGACATTATTGCAACTGGGAGAAGCCCAGATTGCCAAACACCACGGAATAAAATTTGATTAAGTTAATGGGTCCTAAGTAGGTATTAGCTGTTACAATTGATTCCAATAATAGGTATGGCAAAAGCGCCTGAACGCACGGAAATTGGTTCTAGTTTCTACAAGGTCCGTATAATAAACGACTCCGGATGTTACTTGCACACTATCCAACATAATATTGCGTTCATTCTGCCAAAGAACACACTCCCACAAGATGTGATGTGCGGACTGTTCAAATTCACAGTTCGATGTAGAACACTGACACAAAGGGGAAGGAACAAGTTTAAAAGAATACAGTTTACTTTTAAAGTTGCCATGACCTGTGAGAAATTGGGCAACGCAGTGGTCAACCTCCAGCCATGTCTTAGCCAGCCGATCGCCAACGGATGGAAAGAATAGATGGAGGTGCCGGCCCTTGATGGAATTATCCCACCTACTTTGCCACTCGGATAAGAGGTCCTCCCAGACATCAGTCTGAGGTTTAAATAATCTAGAGATTTTATTAAAGTCGCGCTGTGTAACAAAATTAGTGTCCATGGCCTCCCCCCTCGCGGAGTAGTACATTGAAGCACGTCGCTGTACCTCAAGGTCGACTGGAAGTACACCTGCCAGTACCGGTAAGGCTTCAGTACTGACGGTTCTGTACGCCTTGCATAAAAATATCAATGCCAAACGTTGGCTTTGAAGCAGTTTACGTCGTGCCGCCCCTATGCTGGCCCTATCGGCCCAAACAGGTGCACCGTAGCACATACATCCTAAGTAGGTAGCTCCATATATAGTTTTTAAAGTTAGGAATGATAGACTCCAAGTTGCTTTGGATATTCTAGTTAGGGCATAAAAGTTCCTTTTAGCTTTTTCACCAACTATTTTTATATGTTCTATAAATGAAAAATTCCTTTCTAAGACCATACCAAGGTAGCATACGGATTGCTGTTTTTTAATGGGAACGTTATTAAATTTAATAGTAGGCAATGATTTAAGATTACCTTTTAGTAGAAGTTGATAGGTTTTATGTGGCGCAAACGCTAGGCGGTTACGATCACCCCACTGAGATATTAAATTTAGGCAAGTATTGGCCAAGTTCTCAAGTCCAGCTCGGGTACTTGACTGAATGAGCAGTAGGCCATCGTCCGCGTAACCAGTAAGTGAACAGCCGCAAGGAAGCGGGATCGCGAGGAAGTCATCAAAACCCAAATTCCATAAATAAGGACCGACAACTGAACCCTGAGGACATCCCATGGTTAGTGTTTTAGTACTAGAAAAATGACCGAGCTTAAGTACCGCGGAACCGTTTGTGGCGGATATCTTTTCCACCGTTGCCCGCCACTTTCATCCGCTCCGCTTATGGCAGTAGCACCGTGCCTCATCGCTGTGACGCAATGCCTGCGTGTGCGCTGGCTCCGCGCGGTCACCTAACGCGGCGCCCCGTCAGTCGATGAATACCTTCGATACGCACCGTCCGTGCCGCTCGCGTTCGTGTTTTCCGCCGATTACCTCGCTACCATATTAGCTTACTACAAACTGTTTTCTTGAGTGTTCGTGTTGTGACTTTGGTAAACTTAATAAAATGTGTAAGAACTAAGAACTCTGTTAGAATAGTGCTTTATAATAAATAGTGTTGCTAAATAAACATAAGTCTAATTGCTACTTCTACAACTACTGCCTACCTCATTCTATCAACCTTAATCTTCACCATTTCACCTCTTCTGCTTCGCTTCGCTATCGCTTGCTGTCGCTTCTCCTGCTTGCCACCTTGGATGCTGCTTCGTTGGAGGAAGAATTAAGAATCCGGTAACGTACCTTACTAAACCTTCCACACTGGTGACCCCGATTTGAACAAAGAAGAAAACTTCCATCTTTGCACCTTCTGTATTCTTCGTCAGCTTCCACGTCCTAGAAACAGTACAAAGAGTGCACGTCTTTGAACTAAGAAGCAGAATTTTAGTACCTACCTTCGACGAACAAGATATAAAAAAAGGGTGAGGTCCCACTGACTACAAGCGGTGAGCGATTTTTATTTTTTTTTCTCAATATGACTGATTCGGAAGTATGGCGCGTAGGTGTACGTGTTCCGCCATTTTGGCCTGAAGAACCGGCGTTATGGTTCGCTCAATTAGAGTGCCAATTTGACCTTTCGAGAGTGACCACTGAGGATACTAAATTTAGTTACCTGGTCGCACAGCTAGATCATCAGTATGCCATAGAGGTTAAGGACGTCATAACTAGACCCCCGGAGAAGGATAAATATACGAAATTAAAAACTGAACTGATCAAAAGGCTGTCCGCGTCAAAAGAGAAACGCACTAAACAACTTTTGATGCACGAGGAGCTCGGTGACCGGAAGCCCTCGCAATTACTGCGCCATTTACAGAGTCTGGCTGGCCCTTCGGTCCCCATGGACTTCCTTGTCACTATTTGGACCAGTCGATTACCACAAAACATACAAACAGTCATTGCTTCACAAACGGATCTTTCAATAGATAAACTGGGCGAGTTGGCGGACAAGGTGCACGAGATTGCCCCTACTACGCCTCAAGTCTCCGAGGCGAGCACTTCCACCAGCAACAACCTTGACGAGCTGGCAAGGCAAGTCAGCGAACTTACTAAGCAAGTGGCTGCCCTAAGTAGCAATACGAATAATAGGGCCCGTGCATATACTAAGCCCCGTTATAACAAGCGTTACCGCTCACGTAGCCGCTCGAGGCCACGACAGCCGCCGCAGGATCACCCACATTGTTTTTACCACTACACATACGGATCAAAAGCAAATAAGTGTAGGCAACCTTGCACATTCCTGACGGAAAACGCTCAGGGCGGTCGGAAATAGCGGCCAACGACTGCCCTCCCTCTACAGGCCGTCTCTTCGTCACCGACCGTGTCTCGAAAATACAGTTCCTAGTGGACACTGGCTCAGACTTGTGCGTTTTCCCACGATCAGCCGTAAAGACGCCCTCTACGCAATCAAAATTCGATCTATTCGCGGCAAATGGTAGCATCATTCATACTTACGGACCAATACAACTGCATCTCAATCTTGGACTTAGACGGGATTTTTCATGGAATTTCACCGTAGCCGACGTATCGAAACCCATTATAGGCGTAGATCTTCTGAGGCACTATAATCTACTGGTTGATTGTAGGAATCAACGGTTGGTCGACGGTACTACTACCCTACATGTGGCTGCAATTTTGGAGCAATTGGGATCTTCAGACGACATCGCTTCAGTTAAAGCAGTGACGGGCGAAACTGAGTTCCACGAAATACTGCGTGAGTTCCCAGAGATTACCAGACCAGCAGGTATGAGATGTGTAGCGAAACATTCTACGCTGCACCATATTAGAACCACGCCAGGACAGCCAGTCTCATGTAAGCCACGACGCCTCGATCCAGTCCGCGCTCAAGCTGCAAAAAAGGAGTTTGAGGAAATGCTGGCAGCTGGTACAGCCCGACGCTCAGAGAGTCCCTGGTCTTCCGCTCTTCACCTGGTCAAGAAGAAAGATGACAGCTGGAGACCCTGTGGTGACTATAGAGCTCTTAATGCTAGGACTATACCTGACCGATACCCGATTCGCCATATACAGGACTTTGCTCATCAGCTTTCAGGATGCTCAATCTTCTCTACAGTAGATCTCGTGAAAGCCTACAACCAAATCGGTGTAAATCCCGATGATATACCGAAAACAGCTATTACTACACCGTTCGGAATGTTTGAATTTCCTTTTATGACATTCGGACTTCGAAATGCAGCTCAAACATTCCAGCGATTCATTGATGAAGTACTATCTGGCTTGGATTTCTGTTACGGGTACCTCGACGACATAATCGTATTTTCCTCTGACGGAAAACAACATGAAGAGCATCTGCGGCATCTTTTCGGACGTCTCAGGCAATACGGTGTACTCATCAACACATCGAAATGCGTATTTGGCCAAGAGGTCGTAAAATTCTTGGGCTATGAAGTGTCTGCCGCTGGTTCCAGACCCCTCGACGAGAAAGTCCAAGCCGTAAGGGAGTTTCCTGTCCCAAAGACGGTGAAGGAACTACGAAGATTCTTAGGGATGCTGAATTTCTACCGCAGATTCGTCCCTAACGCTGCAAAACTACAGGCGCCGCTGAACTCACTTCTGCAGGGACCTAAAATCAAAGGTTCTCACCCAGTGACCTTCACTCCAGAGTTGCTTAAGGCATTTGAGGACTGTAAGACATCATTGTCTGAAGCTACACTTCTTGCTCACCCAGACTACTCGGGAGAACTCGCAATAGTTACAGACGCTTCAGACGCTGCGATTGGAGCAGTACTACAACAGCGTAAGAACAACGTATGGTTACCTCTGGCGTTCTATTCCCACAAGCTGTCGGAAAGTCAAAAGAAATATAGTCCGTACGATAGAGAACTGTTGGCCGTATACGAAGCTATAAAATATTTTCGCCACATGGTAGAAACCGCAACCTTCGCCGTGTATACCGATCACAAGCCATTGACTTTCGCCTTTACGACTAACAAACAGAATTGTTCACCTAGGCAGTTCCGATATTTAGACTTTATATCGCAATTTACGACGGATATAAGATACATACCTGGGCCAGAAAACGTCGTCGCTGACACTCTCTCACGTGTGAGTGAAATTGCTGTACCACTCGACTACGAAGAGCTTGCAAGATCTCAGGAAAATGATCCAGAACTGCAAGAACTTCTCCTTCGCGGCTCGGCTCTGAAGTTAAGGAAGATGTCAACGATACATTGCGACTTACCGATTTTCTGCGATACTGCTACCCATCCGCCACGGCCGTACATCACACCAAAGCTCAGAAGGCAAGTTTTCGACATGATTCATGGCTGGAATCACCCTGGAAGTTCAGCTACTGCACGGCTGGTTGCACAAAAATTTGTATGGCCAGGGATACGTAAGGATTGTAGAGAGTGGTCTAGGCAATGCGTAAATTGCCAAATAAGTAAAACTACCCGTCACACTCGTTCTCCCCCATCCTCATTCCTTACCCCTTCTGCGAGGTTCTCCCATATCCATATCGACCTCGTAGGACCGTTACCCTTGTCTTGCGGTTATAAATACTGCCTCACGATCATTGATAGGTTCACCCGATGGCCTGAGGCTGTTCCACTACAGGACATCACAGCGGAGACCTGCGCAGCTGCTCTCGTGTCTTGTTGGATAGCCAGGTTCGGTTGTCCCGTGCGAGTGACCACCGACAGAGGTCGCCAATTCGAGAGCCACCTTTTCAAAGCGCTCACTACCATGATCGGCGCGCGACATCTCCGCACAACTTCATACCATCCATGCGCGAACGGCATCGTCGAACGCCTCCACCGTCAGCTGAAGGCAGCTATAATGTGCCATGACTCGTCAAAATGGACAGAATCACTTCCGTTGGTACTCCTGGGCATTCGAAATTCGTGGAAAGAAGATCTGGAGACGAGCCCAGCCGAGCTCGTGTATGGCGAGCCTCTCCTGTTGCCTGGCCAGTTTATTGCTCCAGTAGATGACTACACCACAGCGGACATAACCGAGTACGTGACACGTCTCCGGTCACACATGGCAAAATTGTCCCCAAAACCTACTTCGTGGCACGCCCAAGTGCCATTTTATATACCACGTGACCTTAACAATACTTCTCATGTCTTCCTCCGTCAAGATCATGTGCGTGGTGCACTCGAACCACCTTATGCAGGCCCCTTCAAGGTTTTAAGAAGACAACCAAAATTTTTCAAAATTGAAGTTCGAGGCAAAATTACTAATGTCTCTGTAGACAGGCTGAAACCAGCTTACCTGTCTAGAGAAGTTCCCATTAATTCTACGACGAAAACTTCAATTGCGACAGAAGAGCGCGGAGAAGAAAAAAGAACTCGGAGCGGCAGAAGAGTCAGACTACCGGACTTTTATCGACCGTAGTTACGGTCTGGCCGGGGGAGTGATGTGGCGGATATCTTTTCCACCGTTGCCCGCCACTTTCATCCGCTCCGCTTATGGCAGTAGCACCGTGCCTCATCGCTGTGACGCAATGCCTGCGTGTGCGCTGGCTCCGCGCGGTCACCTAACGCGGCGCCCCGTCAGTCGATGAATACCTTCGATACGCACCGTCCGTGCCGCTCGCGTTCGTGTTTTCCGCCGATTACCTCGCTACCATATTAGCTTACTACAAACTGTTTTCTTGAGTGTTCGTGTTGTGACTTTGGTAAACTTAATAAAATGTGTAAGAACTAAGAACTCTGTTAGAATAGTGCTTTATAATAAATAGTGTTGCTAAATAAACATAAGTCTAATTGCTACTTCTACAACTACTGCCTACCTCATTCTATCAACCTTAATCTTCACCATTTCACCTCTTCTGCTTCGCTTCGCTATCGCTTGCTGTCGCTTCTCCTGCTTGCCACCTTGGATGCTGCTTCGTTGGAGGAAGAATTAAGAATCCGGTAACGTACCTTACTAAACCTTCCACACGTTTATAAAGTAAGAGTAAACGAGATTATATATGTTTTTATAGCAACCGCGGGTTTTTAATTTTAACAACAGCATAGGCCACCAGGCGTTATCAAAAGCCCCAGAAATATCCAGGAAGATCCCAATTACGTACTTGTTTTCGGATTGGTTAAAGGTTCTTCTGACAGAAAGCGCCGCGTCGACTGTAGATTTGCCTATGGTGAAGCCATACTGATTATTATGGAATTTTGGACCGTTCGGTAGTAAACGTGGAACGATGAGGCGCTCAAGAAGTTTACCCAAAGATGGTAGAAGTGTGATAGGACGATATGACTTCGGATCATCCGGTGGTTTGTCACCACACTTTGGTATTATTCGTATGAAACCGCGTCGCCATTTACGAGGAAAAACGCCTTCAGCAATGCATCGGTTGTATACAGTTAAGATGGCATCACCCGCTGTTTTACACGCTTCTTTAATCATCCTATTAGATATTTTATCTTCACCTGATGATTTGTTGATCGGTAGTTTTCTAACAATATTTATAAATTCGTCATTAGATGGTACGTCTGACATTGGTGATTCAGGTGGCACAGGAGCCCACGCTCGAATCTGTTGGTGGTAGTCGCTATCGTTAGCCGGTGAATCATCAGGGATAAGTGTATTGATTAGCACTTCTGTTGTTTCTTCTATGCCTGTGGTATGCTTATCATTGACTTTAATGTTTTGAACGTATGCAAGGTCGACCGATCTGTTAGCTTTAAATTCGTGATATAAGGGAGACCACGGACCCTCCCTGTCAAGTTTATCAACGATTTTTCGCAACAAGTTACCCTTAGATTTTTCCACCGATGCTTTGTAGCGTGACTTGGCAACTCTAAAAGCATTTAAAGCGAACGTAAGAAGATCTCCAGTAATCTTTCGGCTCTTGAGTTTATTTAACTGTCTACGCGCTCTGCGATATCTTTTACGCTGTTCAACTAAATAATCACTCCACCAGTCACATCTACGAATATTGGTCATAGATCCGCGACCAATGGCAATGTCAGCACAGTAGGTAAAGGTTTCTGACATAATGTCAGCACTTTCTTCGGCTGACAGCCCGTCCCGAGTGAATTCTTTGGCGTAACACGCAAAAAGCGAGCCGAAAAATTCCCAGTTCGCGCCTTTACATCTATATCTGAAATTACCGGGAATATGAGACGGACCCTGAATATAACCAGGAACAAATTCGTACACGATCAGGCGATGATCACTACAAGACGCGTCCGGTAGGACACGCCACCTATCCAAACGTACGTCGGCACTTGAAAGTGTGACGTCAATACAAGATTCGCCCATTTGGCTGCAGAAAGTAGGTGGTGCATCAGGGGTATTATGAATCGATAGGTTCATCTCAGCAATGAAATCCTCAACAGCGCAGCGTCGTTCGGTATCGGTGGCCCGAACCTTGCCATACCACAGAGACGATGACGCGTTGACATCCGCGCCAACGATAACTTTGCAGCCCGCGAGTGACCGCAAGACATGACGGAGATTATGTATATGAGGAGTAACAGGATCTGAATATTGAAAGTAACAGCTTACAACGAATACTTTAAAAGAAGCTGATGATACTTCGGCAACCGCACAGTGTGGCGTCATGAGGTCACGTAAAGACGTTACCGTAAAGTTAGAAGACCGCGCAACATAAATTCCGGCTCGTGCCTTGCAATCCAGTTGTACTACCCTGTGACGTAAACGTGAGTTTTGATATTGTTCTTGAATGAGTACAAGGTCTAAGTTGTAGTCAATAATTAATTTATCTAACTCTGATGTCGCCACCTTATCGTTGTGAAGGTTTAATTGCCCTATGTTTAACCTATCCATCTTAATTAGTAATTAGTATGTAGGATAAGTTGTTCGAGTTTTAATTTATAGGTACCGCACTGGTCCGACCCGCATCTATGATCATAGGGTTTTTTAAATCGTTTACACGCCGCGCAAACCGGGGTAAAATTCGAATCGCCCTTATGCGGGCAAACATTGGTTTCGTGAGCCTCGGAACAGACAGCGCAGGTTGGTGATTTATTAGCGCAATGCTTTTTAACATGACCGAATTGTTGACAATACGCGCAACGAACTACCTCGATATCATCAACAAAACGGCAAGTGGCCCAGTCAATAAATAATTTATCCTTGGTAGTCACAAGATGTTTACGTACCTCAGGTTCAATTTCTATGCCTATCCATTTCCGACCGGTATCGGTAGAACGCCTACGGACTATTTTGGTGGATTTAATGAAATCGTCTTCTTTTATTGGCAACTCATTTTTAATGTTTTGGCGGTAAATAGCTTGCAAAAAATTTTTGTCTTCCATTGAGGCGGGAATGTCCTTAACTAATAGACGGGGGCGGCGACCCTTTGATTTTTCTAAGCGGAGACCGGCAGATTTTATAGCATCTACAGATTCTAATCTTTTTAATTGGTTTTCGTTCGCCACACGTAGTACAACCCCCGATTTGGCGGTTTTTTTAATACCGACTATTTGAAACCCATCGTCACTCGGTCTAATCGCCTTCATAAGAGCTTGTTTAGTGGCGGATGATGACGCATAGTCAGCTGATCGCTCTTGGGTCGGATAGGCGACGACACAAGGCAGAGGCACTCTTGATTCAATAGCGGGGGCAACTTTAGGTAGCCGCAGTTTCAAAGAATCTGCGTACGACATTTTATTGTCCTCATTAATGGTTTTAACGCCGGATTTTAATTTAATTATTTCTAATTCGCGCTCGGTATTAGCAAGCTTGGTTTCGTTACACGATGATTTTAAGGCTAACAAAGACACGATACTTGTGACTCGTTGAGTCATATCCATAATAGCTGATTTATTCGCAACATTTATACGAGAACCGTTATCGTTAACCAGTTCATTGATTTTGGCCAGGTACACAGACGCCTCCGAAACCAAATCATAATAATTGTCACTGTTACTGCGATTGGAAATATTTAATGTAGGCGAGGACTTTTCGGGTGAAACGGGAGCAGTTTGTAGACGTTTCGACCGATCGTCTATTAATTTGTCGGTCGGAGACATTTCACAAAACAGACGCTTAGCGGAGATTTGCGTTGGCGGCGATCTAAGTGTCTTATTATTTCTACGAAAAATATCTCCGCCACGATCAGGCGGATCATCATTGTATGTTGACATACCTAATTAATGAACAATAAAACAAATCTAACTTAACGAAAAGATAAATAAAACTAGTGAGAAGAAAAAAAAATATTACGTTACCCTCACAAAAAAGAAAATAAATGTACTCACCGAGATTGATTGATATACAGTAATTACAAAAACAAACACTAAAAATAAACTTACGATACCAAAACTAGACACAAATTAAACAACCCAGAAAGAAAAACACCAGCCGGAACTGAGAATCGGAGCACGATATTCGTAAATATAACAGGAGCGTATTAACTTCACACCACACGGCGCGGGGGCGCGAAGGGAAGTGAAGTCGTCATTGTGGGTGTCTTTATTAACGTTAACTTCATTTTTGGACTATGAGTAAATATTAGTAATTTTCAAATTTGGAAAGTGAACAAGAGTCCTGAACTTCGGCAAATGAAATGCAAGATGCTCGTAGAATTTTGGTTAAATTTACATTTAAATGTGATACGGAACCCTTCTCATTTTCTTCACTATCAGTTTGAGTTCTATTACTTTGTATTAAAGGACGTGCTCGAAGCGAATGATACTTGTTTTTAATTCTCCACTTCTTTTAATACTTTTCCACTTTTATCAATCCATTTGTTGTAGCAAACAGTAAATACCTAAATATAATTTCAAAATGCTGGAAGTTGTATATAAGGTGATTATAAACCTCTATTATGAGTAATAATTAAATAGCGGTCGTATTAGCATATTTGTAATATGTACTTTAGGTTGTATACAGGTCGCTCTCGTAATACTTATTCGACTTATATATAATGGGTACAAATACTACGTCTAAACAATTATTATCCGTATAGCAGTTGTTTAAAAGGTAATTATATGACAAAATTGACAGTATTACGTCGTTTATACGATGAAAACGTTTACACGACGAAAAGTTGTATAAGTTAGTTTTATAGAAGTCATCGTAGACACTACTATATGACGGTTGTATAAAAAGGTCGCAATAACGTCTATACGACATTATTATACAACGAAAAGCGTATATGACTATCGGACACATAATGCACCAGTACACGACTAAGAGTTAACAAAAATACTGTAAAACAACTTTAATAAGACTCAAGGTCATATAAATGTTTGATTATATGACAAAAATGTTAGTTGGGCTGTAAGTGAAAGGTGGATTTTTCATGTAAATGAGCCTTGTAAAGCAAGTAGCCCATTCGTTTAAAATTCAATTAGGGCAAGGTACATTTGATTACAAGGGTCTCGTCCTTCGGCTCATTACGCCAGATCGAACAAAATCTTATCCAATTAGAATTTAATGACAGACGAATATCGTATTTGAGGGCACAGTATGTTATTAATTTTCAGCTGTTTTGGCATTAGTCAGCTAACATACACATGGCTACAAGTCAGTCTCTTCTATCTTTCAGTGGTGAAGTGACCTGGAAATGAACAGCCCACCAGTAGTGCTGCTTTGCATAAATCTCATCGTAATAATCCTTGGAAATGCACTACTCGCCCTTACGATTTTTTACAGTTGATAATTTCTCTGGTCTTCCATCATCAGATGCTGACTTGCCACCTGGGAAAGGTGGTCCCATAGTCGTAAGCTAGTGCCTATTAAATAAAAAAGATTTTTTGAAGTCAGTCCAGGCGTCTTAGAGTAAACGATGAACATTGAAAAAAAAAAAAATCTGACGAATTAAGAACGTCCTCTTTTTTTTAAAGTCGGTTCAAAACTTAGGTGAAGTGAGCGTGGAGCGAGCTGATATTCCAACAAATGCTAAGGGATTGACACAATTGACTGCACACTTCATAAGAACTTCTCACGGTAAGATTTCTACAGAAATCAACTATGACAACAGTTTAGGATACTTGAAAAGCAGACCGTTTATAAACATTAAGCCCATTTTGAATAAGATAATATTGTGTTATAATGTAGATACGCACCGAACGAGTTCAGCGCTCTGGACCGGACGTGTTAAAGGCGACGACGACGGTAATTTGTCATTAATTATGTAACATTTCTGTTCACTTACACTATAGTATTCGTATAATATCTACTAGTTTTGTATAGCGCAGTTTGCTACTATTCCATAAGTTGCAAAGATTAAATTGTATAAAAATAACTTGTCAAAAAGACGAAGAAAACAGAAAAATAGAGATACAAATAGAGGTAGGGGGTGAAACGATATCGGGTATATGCATAAGATACGTACTCTTATCTTCTTCTTTTTCTTCAACCTATAGATGTCCATTGCTGAACAAAAGCCTACCCCAAGGTATGACCGGTCTTGCGCTGCCCGCATTCATCGGCTTCCCGCGACCGTCACCGGGTCATCGGTCCACTTTGTTGGTGCCCTCCCTACGCTGCGTCTTCCATTACGAGGCCGCCACTCCAGAACCTTACTGCCCCATCGGCCATATGTTCTTCCATTGCCCTTTGTGTGACTCTGAGCCTTCGTATGAGGCCCATTGTGAGCGACCACGTTTCAGTTCCGTAAGTTATCACTGGTCAAAGACTTTAGTCTTGAGACACTGTGCTATCTTGGACGACGGTTACTCTCATATATAACCTCAATTTTTTTAATTACCCGACCACTCGACCCGCTTTCACTCGACCCTAAGAATAATACCTACATTAATATTTCTAGTTTAATAGGCGTAAAACGTTGATGTGTAGTCGCTGAGTCGATATAACGCTTGCGCCACAAAGAGTGAAAATTTTAATAATGTTTTGGAATATAAATAAATATTTAAACAAGTTAATAGTTAATAGTTATAGTATATTATAATAGTTCAACAACCTTGGGGGAGGCCTATGTCCAGCAGTGGACGTCTTTCGGCTGAAATGATGATGATGATGATGATGATTTAAACAAGTTATGACCCATATTTTTTTGGGTTTCGTACCCAAAGAAAAATACGGGATCCTATTACTCAACCGTTTGACCAATCAACCAATCTATCATTTATTTCTTGATGTACTTTTTGTATGTACTCCTAATCATCTCGGTGGTAGGCCATAACATCGGCCGCCGGCAGAAGTTACCACCCACCAGACAAAGTCTTGCCGCCAAGCGATTCGTCATGTTCCGTCACGATGTCTGGTGAAGCCGTACGGAGGACGGGTCTGAGCAGTTGTGTTGCGATGTGTGCCGGGTACTGTTATGGGGTGGGATGATGGAGTCTTTTTAAAAAAACACTTTTATTACAAACTGGAAATATATTTTAAAGAAAAGATTACAAAATTGGCCGATTAAAATAGGATATGTCCACATCAAACCCTTAAGCCGAACTGAACTATGCACATCGACGGAAATGCTTACGAAACCTTTGATTGACGTCAGTACCTCACCGATTCTCAGTAAAAACCAAGTAAACAACTGATGCGTGGTCAGCAGTTTACTTAGGGTTGTCGTTTAGGAGCATTGTATATTATAACAACCCCCCCGATAAGAATGATCATCACAGATTAAGTGATGAGAATTAGAAAAACCGAATTATCTAGGACTTTGATGTGGACTTGACAATTTTTATTACTTACTAAAACCTATTAAAAATTAAATTATTAACTAGACATAGAAACTTATAGAAAATTTGACAGAGTTTGTAGTTAGAGATAATATAGTAAATAGCATAGCATTACGCCTATAGTTTTAAAGAGTTAGGCAGAAATAGAAATTATTACTAAGTAATTATTAAAATAGAGATAATTAAATAATGTAGAGATTATAAGGGAAAGAATTTAGAAAACAAACTTGTTAAAATGATTTACATGATTGTATTACGTTTTATTGGAAGTGGCACTGATTTTACAGAAGTGTTATCATTTTCAACTTTGGAAGAGTCTGAAGTATAAGCGACATTAGTAACACGTGTTTTAGAGCCTCTAGACTTGTTATAGTTTTTATTATATATCTTGATACAACAACTTTGATTTCTAGGACAAATAAATCTTCTTAGTCTGTACAAAAAGTATATGAAACATATAGACGAGATTACATATATAAGCGAAAGATAATGTGTGCTATATTTTTCTAAATGAGAAGGCTCTTCAATTTGATTTAATTGATTTTCAAAATCATCAAGATGAGTACTTGCCTTTAACAAGGAATCAAAGCTGTTGAATTCGTTTAATTTAATTAGAGGGACTTCATGTAATGTCTTATTTAACTTCACGTTATGACAACAGTCATCATTTAATATATTATAGTTAGATACAGTGGTAGTAAAATTAAAACTAATATTATCAGATGGTACAAAAGTAAGGGTTTTATAAAATGCTTTACAAAATTTAGGTAGATGAAGAATTCCTGTGCCTAGCAAGATTTCCACGTGGTCCCTCAAGTCTTCATTACACATAATATGACCTTTATTAGGTTCTGATTGAATGAATATCCAACGATTGTTGGAAATCTTTTGAAATAAGTCAATTGAGCCACGTAGAATTCTTGTTTGACAGGATTTTGGTAATTTATCAATTACATCAGTTAATAAGGTCGTTTCACAAGTAGGATTTGCGATGGTCGAATACACATTGTTTAAAACACACACATAACACTGATTTTTTATTATTTTGCACTCACTCACACTATCAAACTGTGAGTAAAATAAGCGATCTACTGTTATTGCCAGATACTGTTTATTGGGAGCAATTAGGACATACGTATCAGGGGTTTTATTATCTAGGGAAATAGGTAATGGGATGTTATGAAAGAGATTATAAACTTGAGAAAGTACTAATGGAATTTTTAAGATTATTATCAGTTTGTTGTCATGATAATAACATACTATGTCCGATATATTTATAATTGCATTAATGTTTTGTAACGTTAATAAAATTGGCAACTCAGCGTGTCGCGGTAACTGATTAGCATGTAACTCAAGCTCTTTGTACAATTGCATAGGACTTAGTACAGTCGGGTGCAAAACATTTATCTTATTAAACAATATAGCATTATTTATATCATCAATGTCGAAGGACAATGTTATAATAATACTTTCTAAAGAAGTAAGCAGCAGAGTCAATTGAGATTTTATTTCCAATTTATCATTAGTATTAATAAGACTGCTAAAAGCTTTTTCGATTTTATTTAGATTTTGGTTTAAACGGTTTTCATTTTCCTTTACTTTAGACATTGTGTTATTGAATGTAGAAATAGTAGATTTGATTACATGGATATTATCGCGCATTAAAATCGTTAATTGTTTTTCGTCTGACTGTACTTTATTTATAGCGTTTGTGAACTTATATGCGTCATCGGAATCCAATGTTCCAAAGAAAGTCTTTAATAGAGATCCTCCTGCATCAATTAAGCCGCGTTTAGAACGTTTAACTTCGTTTACTTGAACTAAATAGGAAATAGATGAAAATTTCTTTACGTTGTTACTATGTTGTAGTTGAAGAGAATTCAGTGAGTTTAAGCAATCAATTTTAACTTGAGACGAGGAGACAGAGCCGCAAAATTTAGATGTTTTATCGAATAAGTATTCTACGTTATCTAAATGTGGTTGTATATGACTAAGGTCTACGTAGGTTATTACATTCCAACGATCGCTTGTAAATTTTACATCTAATAGTTGATCGAAATACAATCCGACTGTTAGCAATTTGTGTGACGAATTGGTTTGCGTAAGTTGACACCAGCCACCTGGAAACAATGGATAGAAAAATGCTTGTTATTTATTATAAAATTATTTTGTTATTCGTGGGCTGGTTTAATTTCATCATAATGATGCCGAACATGTTTTCGATTGACTTGTATTGTAACAGTATGGTTGCCATTTATTTTTATAATTTTGTAAGGGCCTTTCCACACCGGAGATAGCGCCTTATTTTGTTTATGATGGCAACGAATGTATACCATCTCACCGGCGTTGTAAGTTGTAGGCCTGGAATGGGAATCATAATATTGTTTGGAGCGTTCTTTGGAATGTTGAATGTTTTGCAACGCTTTTTGTCGGCTGTAATATAATCTATGATTAAGAGCTCGCACATAATCTGTATAGGTGTTACTCTCGAGGGAATCTATTGATTTTGGAATGTAAGGTTTATGACCAAACAAGAGTTCGAATGGGGTAAAACCGGTAGTTGAATGAACATTCGAATTATAGGCTAGCATCGCGGTATTGATGTATAGGTCCCATGTGTGGGAGTTTTCCTCTATATAAGATCTTAGGTATTCCTTTAAAGTCGAATGACTTCTTTCTAGAGCTCCGCAAGTCTGAGGGTGGTATGGCGATGCATAAATATGTTTAATGCCAAATAGTTGTTCTAGCTGCTTAAAAACATCTGAGCAAAAGTTAGTGCCCTGATCCGTAACAACAGTGCGAGGAATCCCTAGGTGCGAAATGAAGTGGACCAGGCGTTGCGCGGTTTCTTGAGCAGAGCACGTCTGCATGGGATATGCTTGCGAATATTTTGTAAGGTCGTCTTGGAGAGTGAGTATAAATTTGTAATGGTCGATCCTGGATTCTGGAAGAGGTCCTACAATATCTAAATATAGTTTTTCATTCGGTTTAGTGGCTGTTGATGTTATTATCATAGGAGCCTTATTTGAACTACGCAACGGTTTGTTTACCTGGCACGATTTGCAACTTTTGACATAACTTTCTATGTCTTGGCGCATGTTTTTCCACCAGTAAAGTTGTTTCAGCCTATCATACATACGTGAGATACCCGGGTGGCCTGCCGAGGGTGTGTCGTGATTTTCTTTTAATATACGAGGCACTTCAGCTGGAGTTGGAAATAAGATGTTGTTATGATAAACGTGTATTTTAATACCCGTGTTGTTGAAGATAAACCCTAGCATATTATAAATTTTTGTGAATGACATCTTAGCGAATGGGTCTTGGAAATCGGATATCGCGAATTCTTTTTCCTCCGAGTACCATGTAGTTATCATATCTCGATAGTCTCGCAACATGTTAAAAACATCTTTGTAAGTTATGTCGTCGTAATGATGTACGCGTAAGAATAAATGTGTGAATGTATGTTTTTCGTTAGACGTACTTTGAAAGGTGAATAGTTCACGTTCTACGGATCTTATGTCGGGAACGTCTTCATTGAATTTAGACATTTGAATGATTTCAGAACAATATGGGATTGAGTCATCTAAATCAATTGCGGAAGGATAAGCTATCATTTTACATTTCGTTTTGAGAAGTGATTCGTTATGCTCAGCTATAATCGTGTCATAAGTTAGGCTTTGTTTCTGACTGATTTCTAAATATTTTTCATACGTTTCGGAAGTGGAAGGAGAATTGGGACCTACAGCGAGTATTGGGTTACGAGATAAGGAGTCAGCGTTGCAATTTATCTTTCCCTTTTTGTATACTATCTCGTAGTCGAATTCTTCGAGTTTTAGACGCCAGCGAACTAATTTGGAACTCGGGTCTTTACAGTTAAATAGCCACTGAAGTGGTTTGTGATCGGTGACTATTTTAAATTTGCGACCGTACAAATACGGTCGGAAAACTTTTGTGCCGAATATTATAGCTAGGCATTCTTTCTCTGTTGTGGAATAATTTCCTTCAGATTTATTAAGAGTGCGAGAGGCATAGGCTATTGGGAGATCTTTGTTTATTTCTCCCTGAGAAAGGATAGCAGAGACAGCGTAGTTCGAAGCATCTGTTGTGAGGAGGAATGGTTTAGAGAAATCTGGATATTGCAGAATTGGGGCCGTAGTAATTTTATGTTTTAAAGTTTCGAATGCTTTTTCTTGCTCAGAAAGCCACTGGAATTTAATATCCTTTTTTAAAAGACTAGTGAGCGGTTTAGTAATATGAGAAAAGTTATCTATAAAACGTCTATAGTAGCCAACTAGCCCTAGAAATGATTTGATATCTCGAGGGTTTTTTGGAACAGGAAATTTTTGTACACATTCTACTTTTCTGGGATCAGGTTTCACGCCGTGTTCAGTTATTATATGACCTAGATATTGAACTTCTCTGCAAAGGAATTCGCTTTTATCGGGTTGTACTTTTAAGTTATGTTTGCGTAAATTTTCAAAGACTAATTTAAGTTTTGATATATGAGAAGCTAAATCGTGCCCGAAGATGACTATATCGTCAAGATACGTGTAACAGTGAATACCCTGTAGCCCAGATAATACGACGTTCATGAGCCTTTGGAAGGTGAATGGCGCGTTCTTTAAACCAAAAGGCATTCTATTAAATTGATAGTGACCCGGTTGACCTGATACCCCGGGAACACTAAAAGCTGTTTTCTCAGCATCCGATTCTTTGGTCATAATCTGATGAAATGAAGATGCTAAATCTAAAGTTGAAAAATATTTGCTATGTCCAAGCTGATCTAATATGTCTGTAATGTTAGGAATGGGGTAAGCGTCACCAACAGTGATCTCGTTAAGTTTTCGGTAGTCAATAACTATTCGCCATTTTGGTTTTCCAGACGCATCTTGTTTTTTTGGTACCACCCAGATAGGAGCTGACCAAGGAGATACTGACGGACTGATAATGCCTTGTTCCAGCATTTTCTTTATTTGTTTACTAACTTCTTCCTTGTGACATTCAGGAAAACGATAGCTTTTGACATGGATAGGAGTTTGCGACGTAGTACGAATTTCATGTTGAATTGTTTTGGTAGCCGTTAACATATCACCTTCTAGGTAGAAAATATCATGAAATTCAGAACATAATTTGCGTAAACATAACTCTTCTTCTTCGTTTAAATGACTACACCTCAATGCCTCTTGAACCTTTTGTTCATGTTCTAGATCAGATGAGGTTGCAGGTGAACAAGAAAAGGTATTTTCGGTTATGCCCGGAGAGATAGTAGGATTCGTTTCGAGAATAATTGATACAGGTTCTAGTGTAATTTTAATTGGTTTTAGAATAATGTCTTCATGGGACGTATTTAGCACGGAAATATTAACTTTATTGTTTGATTTGACGCTAGTAAGACATTTGGAAAAAAGAAGTCGCGGGTTATCTGTTAACTTTGTATTTAAACATAAGCCTTCTTTTAACTCAGGATTAGTAACTTCACACTCGATCATCATTTCAGTTCGTGCTGGAATAATATAACTTATTTTGCGGTTTAGTTTAAAGTTAACAGGTGGACTACTCGGTATTTGTAGTTGAGATGTTTTGTAGCATATAGAGGCGCAATATTTTGTAAGAAAATCTGTTCCCACGATTCCCTCATAGTCAAGATTTATTTTGTCAACTACGTGAAAATGAAAAGGGAATTCGTTATTATTATCGTGTATTATAGACAAGATAAATCTACCTTTAGTTACAGAGAACGACGATATATCATTTATACCTTTAAACTTGACTTTTTCTGAATCGAGACTTGGAATCTTTGATAAACTCGTATCTTTCACCAAGCATATTGAGCTACCCGTGTCGACTAGAAGTTTTAATGAATTTTTGGAATGAGACGTTTTAACCTCGATAAACGGTAATGAAGTCCTTTTATTTTGAGATATATCGTAGACAGTAGGACACTCTTCAAGACTATCGAACAAGTCGTTAACGATATCTCGGTTAGACTTAGTATGAGACGCAGTGGAAATAGTAGGTTGTATGTTTTTTGGGTTTAGATTATTTTCATTGCCAATGGGACATAATATGTCCGAAGTAGAAGGCAGTGATTGTTTCTTACTGTTATCGATGGGCTTAGAGTCCGAAATAGAAGATAACAGTTTAGAATTAGACTTAGTAGAACTTGAATTAGTATTCGATTTAGTAGATTTAGTAGAGATAGGATTTGTATTAGATTTAGTAGAATTTGAAATATACCTTTTTTTGTTAGTGCCTTTGACTTGGAAATCGCGCTGGCACTTACACGCGAATCCGCCCTTTAGTTTAAATCGTCGTTGTTCTCTAATTCTTGGATTTGCGGTGGTGACGACGTTTCGGATGTCTCGATGCAATGTTGTTGTTGATGAAGTTGATTTTTTAAAGAATTATTATATTGACGTTTGCGACAATCCGATATATCGTGTCCCACGTTTTTGCAATATCTACATACAATAGGAGCTGAGTTAGTAGAATTACTTTGAGTGCGCGGAACTTGAGCACGGTTTCGAGTATCAACACGTTTTTTATTGTAACACTCCGACTCCGAGTGTCCCTTTTTATTACAAATTTTACAATATTTAATTTTTACGGGAATAATAGTATTTTTGTGGGTATTTAGAATCTTTTCCTCTTCCAACGCAATATTGATAGCAGCATTCAAAGTTTTAGGATCGCGACAGCGTACTATGTTACTAACATTCGAATGCAAGCCGATAATAAACGTAAAAAGAGCTAGATCTTCGGTCATGGCGATGCGACCTGCCAACTCTTTTTTCAGAGTGTCTGAATTATGAATTTCAGCTTGAAGATTTGTAAGGCATGTTTCGATTCTAAGTACATATTGGGCAACAGTCTCATTTGTTTCTTGTTTACAAGACTGCAAGTCCAGTAAAAGATGATTATAATGTTTACGTTCTCCAAAATTTTGTCTCAAGAAATCTTTAAGACTATCAAAATGATCAAAAAGGCGATTAGAACACGCGATTTGAGCTTTACCCCTTAATTTTGATATTATAAATTTTAAAAGTAAATCTTTTTGCGAGTCTGAGGCTAAATCTAGTGCATTCTTACAATTTGTTAGAAATGCTGGTAACACATCACGTTCTCCGCTGTAAGTATCTATGAAATCGCAGAGAACTTTCATGGGGTATTGCTCGGAAAGTATTACAGGTTTGCCTTGGACGGACATTGTATATATATTTTTATAGGGTTAGTACAATGGGAATAAAGTATAAACAGATTTGGCAACAACAAGAAACAAAATATTTTACTCACAATAGGATGATCAATTTTGGTAACATCACTGTAGAGATCAGCGGCAGGAACTGGAGTTGGCCTTCCTCAGACCAGGTGCAGCGTCGTCGAGATGGAGGGCACAGCGCGGTGAATTTATAGAGTCAGGAACTTATTTTCGAAGCAGCGTCAGTTCTTATAGATTTCGTAAAACATCCGCGGCACAGCAAAACAGTTTATTGGTTAACAAGTTCGTGATGTAGAAGATATAGAAAGAAGTTCAGGAACTTAGTTTTGAAACAGCGATAGTACTTGTAGAGTTCATCAAACACCAATAATACGGCGAAATAGTTTATTTACCACTAACGAGTTCGTGATATACAAGATGTAGAAAGAAGGTCACACTTTTAAAGTTTTGATACAGAGTTTTTAGGTTTCACACGCACGAGATGTTTTTTTAATGAGTTTCGGCGATGTGGACAAATAGATTTGAGCGATTTAGTTTTATGTGCGTAATACTTTTCGCGACTTTCTTTCCACCATCCCACTTCTGACACCACTGTTATGGGGTGGGATGATGGAGTCTTTTTAAAAAAACACTTTTATTACAAACTGGAAATATATTTTAAAGAAAAGATTACAAAATTGGCCGATTAAAATAGGATATGTCCACATCAAACCCTTAAGCCGAACTGAACTATGCACATCGACGGAAATGCTTACGAAACCTTTGATTGACGTCAGTACCTCACCGATTCTCAGTAAAAACCAAGTAAACAACTGATGCGTGGTCAGCAGTTTACTTAGGGTTGTCGTTTAGGAGCATTGTATATTATAACAGTACGATGCGTCAAATGTTGTTGTGTTGGGAGTTTGGTCCTGGAGGGTCTTCAGATCAGTCTCCCTTTGGCGCAGCATCGTTGGTCGTGTTGTTGGGTTTAACATTGCATCACCTCGCTCAACTGCCGTCTTCCTTCCTATTGGCTCAGTTTTTCTGAGTGAATAGGTTCTTAATAAACTAGCGCGCTTTATCAGCAACGATGGCGTCACTGCTTACCATCAGGCGGGATTGCGGTCAAGCGCTAGTTTATGATTATTAAAAAAAAAAAATCATCTTCCCTTCACCTTGATATTATATCCAAAGATTATCTGTAAAAATGGCTCTTAGCGATAAGACCGCCCACTGTGTCATCCTTTGTAAAATATTTATATTTAATTTCTGTACACTATAAAGAGTATTCTATGTATTTTATTACATAATAAAGTTCTCAATATTTGTGACAGTAATATTTTTAAATTTATTGATATGGGAATCGTTTAAAATTCTAAGTTTAAACTAGGTTTTATTTATTTATAGGAAACCATACCGACACGCACTTGACCGGATACTAAATTAAAACAATTAAAAATAAAAACAAGTTATGCATAAAAAATTACTGAAAAATCAGACTAAAAATTAATCCTCAAATGTTTTTCGGTAATTTAGAACAGTTACTAATAAGATTGTCGAGAAAGCATAAAAAAATATTTTATGCGAGGATTGGAACTTGGACATATTAAAGCCAAACAAATGCTGTGAAAGTCTGAAGGGCCTTTTGAATAATTTCAATTTGGATTTATATATTAAAACTCCCACAAGACAGATGGCGTGCCTAGATCAAATAGCAAGCAATAACAAGCAAGTTAAACCAGAATTGCATCATCTTGCTTTGTCCGATCATGAAACGGGACAGACGCTTTCGTTTAGGATTAATAAAAGTTACGGAACATGCTCTTGGTACTAAGAGGTTAGAGATTTTAGTCAGGAAAACATGGATAAGTTCTATTGTTGCATATCATCTCTCACTTTTTCAAGTGTAGTATAAAGAAATTGTGCGTAAAAAAAAGGATACTTTATCTTAGTCAAGAACACAATAGATGTAAAGACAAAAACTGAACAAAAAATATAAATCATTTAGTGACATGCTCAAAAAGAGTTTATATAAATTTAGACAGCTGAAAAGTAAGAAGTATATTGTCAATAATAAAAATAAATGTAAAGCTACATGGACAGTGGTTAATGAAAATATCAATGATTTAAGTGCTGTAACACAAATTAACGAAATAACCATAGATAAACGGACAATTATAGACCCTAAGGAAATAAGTGACATGTTTAATCAAATTTACATACAATCGACCAATAATTCAAATTTTAAGTACGATATTGACGAGATAAACAAGAGTATTGATAGTAATAATGACCACATAATATTTATTAAACCTACTGATGCTACGGAAGTATTTAGAATAATACAAAGCCTTAAAAAACAAGTGCAGTAGGACTGGATGACAGAACAAAAAAGTTATCAAACTGGGAGCTTCGTGCATTTGTCAACCCTTAAGTTATTTAATAAATTTATCTTTTTTTGAAGGTGCATTCCCGGACATTTAAAAAAAATCGGTGGTTAAGGTGGTAACATCTGACATGAAGAACTACAGGCCAGTAACTCTGATACCGATTATGTCACAAATCTTGGAGAAAATCATGTTGAGAAGGCTCCAATACTTTGCGATTAGTCATCATGTACTTAAGGACGAACAATTTGGTTTTAGGACAAACAGGATAACGTCTCTGGCTTGTTTTAATTTAATAAAGAATGCCACCCACGCGATAAACGAAGGTTCACCGGTAGCGGCAATCCTCCTGGATTTTAGTAAGGCGTTCGATTTTGTAGATCACAAATTGCTTTTGCATAAGTTAGAGAAATATAGAATAAGAGGATAAGCGAACGATTGGATAAGACACTATTTGATAAACCGACAACAATGTATAGAAATCTACAGAATTAGTAATGGCAAAAACGTGGCATATAGAAGTGAATACCAGCATAATAATTTCGGAGTGTATTGGGGCCTTTTTTATTTCTTCTCTACATTAATGACCTCCTAAATATTTTGCGACGATTTTGACACGACTCTAGTCGTGAAATGTGAAAGAGTCGACATCTATGAGTATGAAATAAATGAAGCCATCAAAAATGTAATACACTGGTTGAATTCCAACAGCCTACATATAAATATGGAGAAAACAAAAATGATCGAATTTCAAACATACAGGAGAAACCCATTTAATTTGAATATCAAATATAACGACACTACTGTAGAACAAGCAGTAAGTGTGGTGTTTCTGGGCATACAATTGGATCAAAATTGTGCCTGTAAATGAAAATCGTTTAGGACAATTTAAAAATAATTTAATTGAAAAGCTACCGGGCTTGCCTCATCACACCAACCCGGATCATGCATATAGAGCCTATTTGTGCTATTTAACTTGATTAATTGTGAATTTATGAAAGTTTTCACAAAAAACATTGCCTGTTAGCGACCGCATTATATTTAGTGACTGGGCAACCCCAGGTTTTTATAAAAGCAGGGAAAAAATGTATGAATTGTATCAGGAAAAAACATATAACCATGATGAAGCTTTTCAAGAATTTGTTAAAAAATATTCAAAAACTTTTAAGAGAGCCTGTTCCTCAGCAAAAGCCATACACATTAAAAATAAAATAAAATCTTCTAGAAATAAAATCAAAACAACTTGGCAAATTATAAATTCTGAAACTGGAAGAACCAAAGTACAAAATCGCGATTTCCATCTTAAAATTAACGATGAAGATATTAAGGCGGACTTGGAGGTAGCAACTGAGTTTGAGAATTTTTTTACTAGTATTCCAATAATAACAACAAAAACTTTGTCTTCTTCCTCCACTTCTGCCTACGCCATACTAAAAGAATGTGTTCCAGAATGTGACAAACACTTTGAATTTACGTTTGCGACTGCTAAAGACATTATAGAATCTTTTAAGGATCTTGATGTAAAAAAACTGCCGATCATTGGGGTTTGTCAGTATATACTGTAGCTTCAATAATAGATGTTATCGCACCTTTCTTAGCAATTGTTTTTAATTCTTGTGTCACATCTGGTATATTTCCTGATTTGATGAAACTTAGCAAAGTAATTCCACTGTTCAAATCTGGTAGTACAACTGATCCCACGAATTTTCGGCCAATTTCTATATTACCAACTTTGAGCAAAATTTTTGAAAAATTAATTTTGAAACAGTTGTTGAGACACTTCAACTTATATAATTTATTGCACGTGAAACAATTTGGTTTTACAAAGGGTCGTTCAACTACCGATGCGGGCGTGGCGTTGCTAAAGAACATATTTGGGGCCTGGGAGGAATCGCAAGATGCTCTTGGTATTTTTTGTGATTTGTCCAAGGCCTTTGATTGCGTACATCATGATACTCTTATTAGGAAACTGTACCATTATGGTTTAAGGGACAGAGCTCTCGACCTTCTGACTTCTTATCTGAATAATCGAATTCAGAGGGTTGATGTTAATGGCAACAAATCTGCAGGATCTGAGGTCACCATGGGCGTTCCGCAGGGCTCAATTCTAGGTCCTTTCTTGTTTTTAATTTATATTAATGACTTACCTCATCACGTGAGGGATAATCACAACATAGTATTGTTCGCGGATGACACTTCTCTTATTTTTAAAGTCAAGCGTCAGCTAGCAAATTTTGACGAAGTTAACAATGCACTTTCGAAAGTTGTCCATTGGTTTAATGTAAATAACCTTCCTTTGAATGAAAAAAAAAACTAAATTCATTAAATTTTCTACGCCAAATGTCAGGCAGTTAAGTATCAATGTTCAACTGAATGGAGTAGAGTTGATCCCTGTCGAGTCGACAGTTTTTCTTGGATTGACTATTGACTCCAAGTTACAATGGGGTCCTCACATTGAGAAGCTGTCGGGTAGACTCAGTTCTGCCGCGTATGCTGTTAAGAAAATTAGACAGATAACTGATGTGAATACAGCCAGAATTGTTTATTTTAGTTATTTTCATAGTCTTATGACTTATGGGATTCTTCTCTGGGGAACTTGTGCGGACATCAATACCATCTTTGTTTTACAGAAAAGGGCTGTTCGAGCCATTTACAACCTTGGTCCTAGAGATTCTCTTAGAGAAAAATTCAGAGAGGTGAACATTCTGACTGTAGCTTCGCAATATATATTTGAAAATCTTATGTATGTACATAAAAATATATCTAATTTTAAGAAAATAAGCGATATTCATAATATAAATACCAGGAACAAACACAATCTTGCTGTACATCACACTCGTCTCCACAGAGTAGGCAACTCGTTCATGGGTCAATGTATACACTTTTACAACAAGCTTCCCATGGACATTCGAAACTTACCCATTAAACGATATAAAACCTATATAAAGGCCAAACTTTGCAAAAAGGGGTATTATAAAATCTCACATTATTTAGAGGATAGAGAGGCTTGGGACTGAGCTGCTCGCTCTGTTAAGCATTGTTATTAAGCAATATGCGTAATTATAACGTAAATTATTGTAAACATTTTCATTTTTAATGTCTGGACTTTAAAAAAGACGATGATCCCTGAGTTTGTTTCGGCTATTTCTTCTCAGAGGTAGTCAGTTAGGAAATGCCGGCTTCATCTAGTTTAAAAAAAAAAAAGAAGAAAAAAAAACATATGACGTGTAAAAGTGATCGGTGATCCTACTTGCTTAATAAACGATTTCATTTCATTTCATTTCATTTCACTGGAAAAAGCATGTCGTCTATGTTTGTGACAAATTGGACAGATTCATCTGTGCACTAAGACGGTTAAGAGACACGGTCTTAACTGAAGCGGCTCTATGTGCTTATCACGGGTACGTTTCCTCCGTTCTGTCCTACGGTCTCTTGTTGTGGGGTAATTCGGTGGATATCAATAAAGTATATGTAGTGCAAAAAAAAAAATGTGTGCGTGCTATCTATAGAGCGGAGTACATGGATAGCTGTAAGCCTCTGTTTAAAAAGTACAATATATTATCTTTAGCATGTATGTATATTAAATAATTATACCTACTAGTACGACAAAATCCTGAAAATTTTATTAAGCATGGAGATGTAACCAAAAGGAATGTTGCCTCTAGAGACAGACATAGGTTCTGCTTGCCATAATGCAAGCTTGATTTGTATAAAAGAAATTCCTGTCATGGCTATTAAGGTTTATAATAAATTACCAAAAACGTTTAAAGAACTACCGTTGCTTATATTTAACTAGCTGCCGCCAGCGACTTCGTTCGCGTGGAGTTAGTTATGCTCCGCTCCTATTGGTCGCAGCGTGATGTTATATACCCTAAAGCATTCCTGGATTAATGGGCTATCCAACACAAAAAGAATTTTTCAAATCGGACCAGTAGTTCCTGAGATTAGCGCGTTCAAACAAACAAACAAACAAACTCTTCAGCTTTATATATTAGTATAGAAAAGTAATTGAGTGGCTAATATAATCACAGTTAATGAATTTTTGACTTATGTTGAAAGAAAGTGAATTTGGTTATTATTAAATTTTATTTATCCTAATTTGACATTGATTTAATAGTATTAATTTTATTTTGACATTATAATGAAAATCGTGGACATTTCAATTAATATACAATATATAATATACAATCTGACATTTTATAAATTATATATAAAATATATAATGTAATGCGTTTAACATTGTAATTATGTAAATTTAAATATTTGCACACCACATCTATTGGTAGTTGGCCCACTTTTATTTAATGAAGAGCATACTATTTTTGTAAACCTACATTCATGCAAATAAAGTATTATTATTATAAAGTCTGATAAAGAAGAAGAAGAAGTATGTAGACTGATATTCTGAAAGGGCCTGATCCACCACGGCATTAAATGATTAAAATTTTCATCAATACAAAATCAACAACGTTTGACAAATGAAGTACCCCCACTGTTCAAATGAATGTTTTTGAAATAAATAACAAAATAGTAAATATTATATGTTTATTGAGGTAATTAGAATTGAAATGGCACTGAATTGGCTTGTATTGTATCACTGTTAGGGTCGAGTGCACGCAGAACCTTCAAAACAAGTAGGTATGTATCAGTTTTTGTAAACGCGGAGATAGAAAATCTTTTATACAGTATGTTAAGAAAACCCTGTCCGACCCATAAGGATAATAAAGGTTAGGTCAACACATGACCAAATATAATATAAAATTTTACGTAATCATCATAGTACCAATACAAATTAATTTTGAAATAATATTTTTTTCCCGAGAATTAATTCCAACTTCCCCGAAATTTGGTAATTTTTAAAAAAGTGAAAACACCGGTATTATTATGAGCGAATAGCGATGCGACCACGTGCCACGTGCCCTGCCGCCCGCCGCCCGCGGAAGGGTGCAAAACGCACATTTATTAAGTTACCTCTTTTTGCGAAATAATATTTATTTTTTTAGGGGGATTTTTTTTAAGTTTAGCTCGGTTTTGTATGCATTAGTAGAATCAGTTATCGATACCTAACAACACCTTCACGGGTCGGACAGGGTTTTCTTAACATACTGTATATCAGCTATACATGGTGACAGGAAAAAAAGACGTAATTCTTGAAAGTTGTAATACTAGATGATTTATACCAGTTAACTAGGGTTCAAAATTGATACAAAACATATTTAATGAAGCTTTTGTTGAAATATATATATCAATAATTAACAATTACGTTTACGGTATTACGTTTAGCTTTATTGCGGCAGTATTTGAAACAGGTGAAAAGAAAACAAACAAAATAGGAACTGCTTACACAGGCCACAGTTCGCAATATATTGCTCATCCACCTTCAAAGAGTCCCCGATATTGCCAACTTGACCTCTGTCCGGAAAGTCTTTATTACCCGACCGGGCGACACCAAATATAAGGAATAATAGACTTCAAAATATAACATTGTAAAATGTATTTATTTACGTTACAAACTAGTGCTTGACCGCGATCCCGCCTGATGGTAAGCAGTGATGTAATCGTTGATGGTAAAGCTCACTTGTTTAGCTCCTTGAAGAAAGTTAAATTATAATCAGACGGTAAAACCGCTGTAGGCAAATTGTTTCAGTCTATCGATGTACGCGTTATAAAAGGCGAGACGGAATGCTCCATCCGGATCATAGTGTTGTCAACAACGTAAGGGTGGATACTCGCCATATGATGGGTCATTCGATGATGGCAGAATTATGAAATTAAAAAAGACCCGACGGCAACTAATATGTCCAAAACAAGATTAAATTTTACCGAGAATGTGACACATATTCCACGCCGACATAACAACACATAACATCATAACAAAACACACACACTACATCCACATAAACATTTGTTGTCCCGCAATTCTTTCGTGAAACTTAATTATATATGGGCGTTAGGGTTAGACTACAGGCCCATGTCCAAAATCGATGGGTCATATGAACCACCAGGTGACGTATATAGGACGATGTAAGAGCATAAAATAATAAGATTCAGCTCTATGCCGTCATTTATAAGCTGTCCAACTGAGTGCTGGTGAGAATTCGAAAGCTCAGGTAGAGAGAGTACCTTTTGGGTCATATATTTTTGTACGGCATTTTTACCATCGGTAAATCTATGAAAAATAATAAGAAAGCGCGCAGTGCCGTAAAAAATGATGCGCCACAAAGCCGGTAATTTTTTTTGATTTTCTGACAATTTTCAGGGTAAATTTGGTTATTTTATTTTGTACGGCGTCAGTTTCATTCTGTCTTAATTTAGCTTCTAATCCATTATTCCGCAATGCCGTACAAAAATATATGACCCAAAAGGTACTCACTCTACCTGCGCTTTTGAATTCTCCCCAGCACTCAGTTGGACAGCTTACAAGTGACGGCATAGAGCTGAATCTTATTATTTTATGCTCTTATATCGTCCTATATACGTCACCTGGTGGTTCATATGACCCATCCATTTTGGACATGGGCCTGTAGTCTAGGTGGAGCGTACAAGTAGGGCAGATTTTTTTTTTCTCAAATTTTGACTTCAAATAGTGCGGAAAAGTTGCATTATTATGAAATATTGCTATAGCTTATTTTTCATAATTTTAAAAGGAAGTTTAATGCCTCCGCATGGACTTAGACATTGGAAAATTATTGAATAAAAACGTATATGTTGGAAAGAGTTCAAGTGCCTCAGTTATATTAAATTTCTTAAATTTAATGTAATGACACCCGTGTTTAAAAAGCAGATTTTAATAAACACTAACAGAACAAAAAGTTGGAAAACTAAAGGAATTTATTCGACCTTAAAATCTCTCTTTGTTTCAAATTAGGGCATGATTGCTCGTGACTATAATTTAGATTTTATCGACTCAATATTTTTTTTTTTTTTAATATTTATAAACTAGCACTTGACCGCATTCCCGCCTGATGGTAAGCAGTGATGCGATCGTTGATGGTAAAGCGCGCTAGTTTATTGAGAGCCTATTCACTCAGAAAAACTGAGCGAATAGGAAGGATTTCCAGGCCGGTTAAAACCGCAGAGGTGCGGATTGCCGGCCTGGACGAGTCCGTGACTTCTGAGGAGGTGGTGGCGGCCGTTGCCCGAAGCGGAGAGTGTCCGCCGGATAAGGTGCGGGCCGGCGATATTCACACCGACGCCACCGGACTCGGCGCGGTCTGGGTTCGGTGCCCTGTGGCGTCGGCGAATAAAATCGCTGCGAGTGGCAGAGTGCTGGTAGGCTGGGTTGCAGCGAGGGTTAAACTCCTGCAGCCCCGGGCTTTGCGGTGTTTCCGGTGCCTGGAGAAGGGGCACGTCCGGGCCAAGTGCACCGCTGAGGTCGACCGTAGCGATCTTTGCTATCGCTGCGGTCAGCCCGGCCACAAGGCGGCCCAGTGTTCCGTGGCGCTCAACTGCAGCCTATGTTCGGCTGCAGGGAAGCCAGCGGGACACCGAGTGGGCGGAGGGGCCTGTGGCGGGGATGCCAGTAAAAAGGCCACCAAGAAGAAGAAGAGGAGCTCTAAGCCTGCCGGGGAATCCCCCGCAGGCTAACAGCTCCGCGGCCGACTCCCGGCCCAGGACCGTTGCCGAGGGAATGGAGTGTCAATAATGGCACAACTCCGTTTCCTCCAGGGCAACATCAATCACTGCGCCAGAGCTCAGGATCTTTTGTTCCAGAGCATGGCGCAGTGGTCGATCCAAGTGGCTGTGGTCGCCGAGCCGTATTTCATCCCCGCCCGTGATGACTGGCTGGGATGCATTGGCGGCTCGGTGGTCATTATTGGCGGGACTCTGATCGACCCGTGTCGGGGCCGCGGCTGGGTTGCTGCGGTTTCGGGCGGCATCGTCATCGTGGGGGCGTATTTCTCCCCCAACAAGAGTCTCGCCGACTTCGAGGGGTTCCTTGTCGAGGTTCACCGTCGTAGGCCGCTATCACCCTCGTCCCGTTCTGGTGCTCGGGGATCTCAACGCCAAGTCATCGGCGTGGGGATCTCCGGTCACTGACCCTCGGGGCAAGGTGCTAGCGGAGTGGGTAGTGACGACCGGCCTGGTCGTCCTGAATCGGGGTTCGGTATACACGTGCGTGCGGCAGCGGGGCGGGTCGATAGTAGACGTTACTTTCGCTAGCCCCTCTGTCGCCAGCCGTGTCCATGACTGGCGTGTCGCCGTGGAGGTGGAGACGCTGTCGGACCATCGGTATATCCGGTTCGACGTCTCCGCCCAGACCACGAGCGGCCGCCATCCAAGAGCCCCGATTAACGACGGCCCGCGCTGGGCGCTTAAGCGCCTCGACAGGGAACTACTCGAGGATGCTGCCATAGTCCAGTCCTGGATTTGGGAGTCGGCGACGGACGGCCCCGTCGACGTCGAAGCGGAGGCGCTGCGGTTTCGCGGGGCGATGACGCAGATCTGCGACGCGTCCATGCCCCGCGTCCGCCAACAGTCCGCAAGGCGCAACATGTACTGGTGGAATGATGACATTGCGCGGTTGCGCGTCGAGTGCGTCGCGGCTCGCCGCCAGTACACGCGCTACCGGAGACGACGTCGACGGGATGCCGTCGAGGAGGCCGCGCGGTATGGGGTGTACCGCGCGGCTCAGGAGACTCTGTGGCTGGCCATCGGCGACTCAAAGTCGCGGGCCAGGGAAGAGCTGCTGGGGTTCCTAGATCGGGACCCGTGGGGGCGCCCTTACCGTTGGGTACGGGGCAAGTTGCGTCCCCAGCTGCTGGAGGCGGTGGTATCCACCGTCTTCCCTGTGCGGGCGGGACATGTTCCCCCGGCGATGGTTTCACCCTCAGTCACAGACTCTCTAGAAGAAGAGGGCACCGATGTCCCCGTGGTGACGCAAGCAGAGACGGGAGCGGCCGTGTCGCGGCTCCGGGCCAAGAATAAAGCGCCCGGACTCGACGGAGTTCCTGGCCGAGCTCTCGTCCTTGCTCTGAAGGAGCTAGAGCCCCAGCTGAGGGGGCTCTTCACGGCATGCTTCGAGCAGGGTCAGTTTCCCAGTGTGTGGAAGGAGGGGAAGCTGGTCCTGCTCAGGAAGGAGGGGCGCCCCGCGGACTCGCCGTCCGGGTATCGGCCCATAGTGCTGCTCGACGAGGCGGGCAAACTTTTTGAGCGCATAATCGCAGATCGCCTCGTCGGCCACTTGTGCGGAGAGGGGCCGAACCTGGACGACAAACAGTTCGGTTTTCGTCAGGGGCGCTCCACCATAGACGCCATCATGCGCGTGGCGCCCTGGCGAAGCCCTGGCGGTGTCCCGGGGTGGGGTGGTGTTGGCGGTGTCTTTAGACATTTCCAACGCCTTCAACACCCTACCCTGGAGCTGTATTAGGGAGGCCCTGAAATACCATCGGGTGCCTCCCTACCTCCGCCGCATAGTAGGGGCTTATCTGGAGGACAGATGCGTCATCTATCGGGGACGTGACGGTGCCGGTCGGCACCAAATGTCGTGCGGTGTTCCACAGGGATCGGTCTTGGGACCGCTCCTGTGGAACATCGGCTACGACTGGGTGCTGAGAGGCGAGCTCCCGTCGGGCGCCGACTTGACGTGTTATGCGGACGACACGCTTGTCACTGCCCGGGGGAGCTCCTACAGGGAAGCGACGTTGATAGCCACGGCTGCGGTGTCACAGGTGGTGAACCGCATCCGGCGCCTGGGCCTGGACCTTGACAAGTCGGAGGCCATGGTTTTCCATGGCCCCCGGCGTGCGCCGGCGCCGGGATCACATATCGTGGTCAGTGGGGCCCGGATAGCTGTCGAGTTCACCATGAAGTACCTGGGATTGGTGCTCGACAGCCGGTGGGATTTCGGACCCCACTTCCGGCGGCTGGCGCCCAAGCTGATGAGTGCAGCGGGCGCTCTATCAACGTTGCTTCCCAACATGGGGGGCCCGAGCGCCGCCTGTAGGCGGTTGTACGTGGGAATCGTGCGGTCCATGGCCCTGTATGGGGCCCCTGTGTGGGCGATGGACCTGACGGCCGGAACACTCGCCATTCTGCGCAAGCCGCAGAGGGCGATGGCCGTCAGGGTCGTCCGCGGGTATCGCACGATATCCTACGAGGCGGCTTGCGTCCTGGCCGGATCCCCGCCCTGGGACCTAGAGGCGAAAGTACTCGCGTCGTTGTACCGATGGCGCGAGGAAGAGCGGACACGGGGCTCCAGTCCGGTGCAGCGGCAGATCGAGCTGCGCCGAGAGGAGCTCCGTCAGGTCCTGGTGGCGGACTGGCGGCAGAGGCTTATGCGCCCTACCGCCGGCCTCGCTACCGTCGAGGCGATCCGGCCAGTACTCGACGACTGGCTCGGGAGAAGGCACGGCTCCCTGTCGTTCAGGGTGACGCAGATACTGTCGGGGCATGGCTGCTTCGGCAAGTACCTGCGTCGCTTAGGCAGGGAGCCGGACGCTCGGTGCCACCACTGCGTCCAATGCGGGGAGGACACGGCGCAGCACACGCTCTCCGAGTGTGTAGCATGGGAGGAGCAGCGCCGTGTCCTCACAAATGAAGTAGGAGGCGACCTGACGCTGCCGGAAGTAGTGCGGAGGATGGTCGGCAGCTCAGAGTCGTGGGACGCGGTGGTGTCCTTCTGCGAGGACGTGATGTCGCAGAAGGAAGCTGCGGAACGGGAGAGGGAGATATCAACTCCCTTCCCGGACCGCAGAAGACGCACCGGGCGCCGAGGAAGGGCGGATAACGCCCTCTTCCGCCCCCCATGAATGGGTCCAGGGGCTAGGGACATGGGGAAGTCCCCGCCCCCCATTGATGGACCCCGAGGCGGAGGCGCGCGCGAGTGTCGGCGCGCGCCTTTGAGGCGATGCATGGGGTAGTTTAACACCCCACTACCCCGTGCAGGAGACGAGGCCCGGACAGACCGGGCCAGCACGAGGGTGTGGGGCCGTGGAATAATTTAGACTCCCGCGGCCCCACGCGCGCTCGTGATAGAAGACACACCGGGGTGGTTTTAGTCAGTAAAAGTCTGACATACCCCGTCGCCCACCCCAGGGCGGCGGGCATCCTATGAGGATTTCCACCCCGACAAAAAAAAAAAAAAAGAAGGTGATGCAATGTTAAACCCAATAACATGATCAACGATGCTGCGCCAAAGGGAGATTGATCTGAAGACCCTCCACGACCAAACTCCCAACACAACAACATTAGGCGCATCGTACCCGGCACACATCGCAACACAACTGCTCAGACCCGTCCTCCGAACGGCTTCACCAGACATCATGCCGGAACACGACAAATCGCTTGGCGGCAAGGCTTTGTCTGGTGGGTGGTAACTTCTGCCGGCGGCCGGTAGGTGCCTCTGTAGTGACCTTTACTGCTCGTTCTCTAGCTTGTATATAACACTGAATTTATAGAAAATCCAAATTACCTTCTCCACCATTGTCAATAAAAAACGGATTTCTTGCTTTATCAGATGTTTCAGTAGTGGTGGTTCGGTAATCCCACATTGCCAATAGTGCCAATCGATCAAATTTGTGTAATCCGATGCGTCAAAATTTAAAATTGTCTGGGCCTCAAATAATCTTGGCATGGTCGATGAAGTTATGGAATGTGATTTCAAAACTCACCGAGCATCTAATTCCCAAACATGTTCTCTTTCGTCCGTCAACATAGCGAGGAGCAGATTTTCGTCATGAACGAAATAACTTTTTCTTTGTACTACATCATATACATTTTTTTTAGATTTTCGGACAGATATCTCAAACGTAGAATCAATTTGAAAAGGTGACGAGCTCCGACTTTACAACTTGGATAGGTTTTAATGTCGAAGAAAGTCGGTGCATAAACTTTTACCACAAACGTTGCTAACACATTAAATTTTCATCGGGTTTTTTCTTCCTAAATAAAGACTGGCATATTTTCGATTTGCGCGAGTCAGCCACCTTGCATATGAAATATTTCCAGAAGATTTCTGAGCCAAGCCACCCGGAACAAAGCCACTTATTACAGCTGAAACAATTCTGTATAAGTTGGTCTATACTCAAACCACAAATTTTTACACTTGCACTATGATATATCGAAAAGAACACGCTTTGTCATCAGTAAGCCTCTGGAGATTTTTCTAAGTCATTGCTAAGGTGATAAGCTTTTAACATTCGTATTATGCTTTCCAAACTTCTATCTTGGAAGCCACTATTTTTGCTTTTGTACAGAACGAGGGCTCTTTGTGCTTTTTTTCGCTGCGATTTCAAATGATATCTCATCCAAACGTAAAATTTCATAACGTTTTCAAACGTAGGCAAAACATTTAGTTTTAGTTCACTCGTGTCACCAACAAGCGGACATTTCCAGGTGCTACGCGTCTTATCCATATTT
This sequence comes from Sesamia inferens, assembly GCA_037179545.1. NCBI lineage: Eukaryota > Metazoa > Arthropoda > Insecta > Lepidoptera > Noctuidae > Sesamia > Sesamia inferens. The sequence continues at coordinate 33,133,485 of CM073926.1, read as the reverse complement.
TTAACAGTTTTACTCTAAATTTGATGGCAATTTCGTTAGAAATAGTGAGACCTTTCACCTTCACTAGGCAACAAAAATGCACTAGCGGGCGTGTCGCTCGCCCACGTAATTTGTTTGCAGCGCGCTCTCTCCGCGCGTCGCACAGCCCCCTTAATAATTCGGGAATGACAGTACTTTATATTATATATATATTTTTATTTAGTACTTGACTTTATTACCGTAATATTAAATAATATAATATATCTCACATGTTAATAAAGTATACCATAAAAATTACCTTTTTCTAAAACTTTGATGGTCCTGCGGAGGCTTTGAATTTTAATATAACTCAAAATAGTTTTGCATGTGATAGTTTGATCCATAATGGCAACTTTTAGTCACTATTATAAAGAATAAAACGGAAAAAGTATATTTCCCTCCATCCTAATGGACGTGTACCACTTTATAACTTAGTAAGGGTGCGGGTTACAACACTAACCGGATTTACTAACTAACTTAAGTCAACTGTACTTAAATACTGACGACTACTATTAATTTTACATACTTGTAATATGCTGAATTTATGGTAATAATTTTCGCATTTGTTATATTTTTTTCCTATATAGTGTATATGTGAGTCTTCTACGTTTCCATTCATTGTTTTACAGTGCAAAATTCAGAAACAGTTTTACACTACACTGTCTAAGGCTGAACTTGCACGCCTAAAATTAATCTAAATTAACTCCAGATCCTTGTTTATTCCCTCATTACTATGAGTAAAACAGTAAACAAGGGATTAAACAACAATTAATTATAACATGTGGGGAGAGAAGTTTCGGGATTTACGATAAACGCGAACAACACACAAACCGTAATTTATTTACTAACGTTTCTGGGTATTATAAGTTAGACCATCTGTCGCGAGGGGGTGCCATGTAAATATATTATTATCATTATGGAAGATAAACACTGCTAATATTCAGATTAATAGGAATTATATTTAATGCTATTATTAAATTTTAGTCTTAGTACTTCGAGTCGCTAAAATTAAGTTGCAGTGGGCGGGGCATATTGCTCTTAGAACAGATGGCCGATGGGGCAGTAAGATTTTGGAGTGGCGGCCACGTACCGGGAGATACAGCGTAGGGAGGACAACAAGGTGGACCGATGACCTGGTGAAGGTCGCGGGAAGCCGACGGATGCGGGCAGCACAAGACCGCTCATCATGGAAAGCCTTGGGGAGTCCTTTGTCCAGCAGTGGGCCTCTATAGGCTTAAGAAGAAGGTTAAATTTTAGTAAAGGAGAAACCATCGTAGTACTAAGTATTGCCAAACTTAACAGGGTACATTGGTCGCAGAACAGATGGCCGATGTTGCCGAAATGTTTTGGAGTGGCGATCGCTTAGAACATACCATTGGAATGCCTCTTACAAGCTGGACGGATGATCTTGTAAAGACCTCATGAATCGGCCGAATGCGGGGAGCACAGAACCGGTGCACCGGTGCGGAACAAGTGGTGGTGGTTGTAGAAGAACTACTCGTATGTCCAGCAGTAGACATCTTTCAGCTGATGATGATAATAATAATAATAATAATAATAAATGAACTTAAATGGACTCAGACCGAACTCGACGCCCTGGATAGAAGGGTCCGTACACTGCTGACAGCATACAGGATGCATCATCCACGATCATCGGTGATGAGACTGTATATTCCGCGGAAGTGCGGGGGTCGAGGCTTTTTAAATGCGAAGATCCTCCACAACCGAGAAGTATGCAGTCTCAGAGAACATTTTTTAAAAACCGTAGTGGGTATGCATCATGATGTGGTCACGGTAGACAAGGGGCTTACCCCGCTATCCATGGCGAAAGAGAACTGGCACAAGCCTATAATACTTACTACTGATGACCGCAAGATGATATGGCAAAGCAAGGAACTTCACGGGCGATTTTATCGGGCTCTTCATGAGCCCGATGTAGACTTCTTAGCCTCCGTATCCTGGCTACGATTCAGTGACCTTTTCGGGGAAACTGAAGGTTTCGTCTGTGCAATTATGGACGAAGTTATCTTAACGAATAACTACCGGAGATATATTATGAAGGACGGGACGATTGACGTGTGTCGGGCATGTCACCATCCGGGTGAGTCCATCAGACATATTATCTCTGGTTGTTCTCGTTTGGCTAATGGCGAGTATTTGCACAGGCATAACCAAGTAGCTAGGATTATCCACCAGCAACTTGCTTTGAAATATAAACTTGTGGATTCTGAGGTACCGTATTATAAGTATGTGCCCGACCCAGTTCTTGAAAATGGCCATGTCACGCTATACTGGGATCGGTCTATCATTACTGACAGGACTATTGTTGCAAATAAGCCTGATATAGTAGTGATAGATCGATTAGCGCGCCTCGCAATGATTGTCGATGTTACCATTCCACATGACGGGAATCTCGTGAAAGCTGAGAAAGAGAAGCAAATTAAATATCTCGACTTGGCGCACGAGGTTGTTGACATGTGGAATGTGAACTCGGCTGTCATTGTACCGATTGTCGTATCGGCCAATGGTTTGATAGCCAAGAGCCTCGACCAACATCTATTGAGGCTCTCGTTAGGCAGTTGGATCAAAGGCCTGATTCAAAAGGCAGTACTCCTCGATACGGCCCGCATCGTGAGGAGGTTCCTCTCTCTGGAGCCCTAACCACCGGTAGCTTGGACCCCGCTCCCGCCATCGGTGGAACACTATTTTTTATATTTTTAAATGTTTTTGTATGTTTTTATATAAATATTTAAAAATGTAGAATAATATGTATGTATAAAGAAATAAAGGGAATAATAATAATAATATAATAATAATCTTTATTCAAAAACTTACACAACATTGTAAAATAAAAGCGACAAAAATATTCTTATAGAAATACATACATATCTTATTGCCTAAATAAAAGCTAGGTATTATGTGTGACTAAAAATATACATAAGGTCATACAGAACGTATTATTATACAGAGAATCATGTAAAATTAGCGACATACCCGAGCTAGGTTTATTAAACCTGTGTTTCAGGCGATCACTCTACATCAGAATATATTAATAAGTCCGTAAGATTTAATCATGCAATGCTATGGACTAGGAATTCAATAAACAAAGAACTTTAGTTATTTTTTAATGCTATCTTATGTTATACTATTTCACAATACATCACAATAACATAATTTAATAATATAGATGAAAGTATTTTGTTCGATAATAATAAAAACTTTATAATAATAATTAAAAAAATAAAATAAAATAATAATAACAATAATTTATTAGGACACTTTAAAAACATATGTGAGTACACAGGATCAAAAACGATTTTTTTTTTTTTTTTTTTTTTGATGATGAAGTAAAAAACAGATTAAAACAGTGCTTTCTCCTCTTCCTGTTCAAAAACACGAATGTGAAGTTCACTCCAAACTCCACAGTAAGTCCCTAGTAGCCATTACAACAAGGCATATTGAGGACGAGATAGGCTGTTCCTAGCTTAAAATAGAATTTATTTTCAAATCAAGAAATGCTTTTCGAACTACAGTTAGAAGACATATATCGCCTACAAGTTGAAAAAAATCATTTATAAAAAAACTGATCAAGTGTGTGTCGAGATTGCGTACGAAAGGTTCCTTACTCAAAATCAATCAAAATCAAAAGTCATTTATTTAAATTGGGGTGTGAATCAGCACTTTTGAACGTCAATATTACATAAGACAGTACCCCAAAACGCCAAAAAATCCCCAAAAAAATATCTACTAAAAATAAAACAAAAAAGAAAAATACGGTTTTCAATATTTGTACTATGCTAAGCTGGGTATCACAGTTCATGATAAACAGACAGACTAACAATATAGAGTCTTAGTCAATATTACTAAGACTGTAGTGTCTTAATTACATCACATTTCCATTGTTAAATCACATGCAAACTTTTCTTCTGAACAGCCTATAGCTTGTGGTAGGCTTGTCGTCTAATGTGAAACATCGATATACGAGTAAGTTATTAGAACAGCTGTTCCAGCATGTGACGACGCGGGGAGCGCTCGCTACGCTCTGGGCAGAGCAGAGTTACAACTGTAATTACCGCTACCAACTTATAACTCGAATGTTGTGATAAAATATAGTTTTAGTGTGGTCATTAAAACTACATTTTTATCACAACTTTAGCTTTTATTATTTTAAATCTGGTAAAGCAATACCAGACAATGTCTTGCGGCCAAGCGATTTGTCGTGTTCCGGCATGGTGTCTGGTGAAGCCGTACGGAATCAAGTACGGAGGACGGGTCTCAGCAGTTGTGTGGCGGGTACGATGCGCCAAATGTTGTTGTGTAGAGACTTGTGTCGTGTAAGGTCTCCAGATCTGTCTCCCTCTGGCGCAGCAATGGGTCGAGTTGTTGGGTTTAACATTGCATCACCTCGCTCAACTGCCGTCTTCCTTCCTATTCACTCAGAGTTTTTTGAGTGAATAGGCTTTTAATAAACTAGTGCAATTTACCATCAACGATTGCATCACTGTTTTCCATCAGGTGGGATTGCGGTCAAGCAGTAGCTTATAATTATAATAAAAATACCTTTGTACAAAATAACCAGCACGTTGTGGAATGGAATCAGTGCAAGTTCGGAATGCAACTTTTCGATATAATTTTAACTTAGCTTTAACCCCGCGGGAACAGTGCGGTAATAAGTATTTCGTCCTAATACAGCAATGTCATCCCGTAACCATTACACTGTCAATACTTAGGAGAATTGAGCGTGGAGTTATCATTCCAGTCAATGCTAGGAATTGACACTATTGCGGAGGCGGAACAGAGCGGACGGACGTGTCAGACTTTTACTGACTAAAAGCCACCCGTGTTTCTTCACTTGCCTGTGTGCCAGGGCCACGGTTTCTTTTTTAACCAATCGGCAACCCTGGCTCAGGAGGCATTGGTCTTCGTGGACCCCGTCACGATGGCGCGACTCGGCCGCACACTATTGATAGCTCACTCTACACTCACTTCATTTAACTTTTTCTTCTTCTTGTTCTTCAGCATATAGAGGTCCACTGCTGGACATGGGCTGGCATTGGCGGGTCTGCCATAATCCCCACGCTTGTCAGGCGGGTTGGGGATCCCAGTAATTTGTTTTTCCACAGTAGAAGCGCTGCTGCCCGCTTCCCTGGTGAAAGTTTAACTAACATGTAACTTCAAGGTGAGATTTTATTTTGTTGACTCGATCGACTGTAGGTCATGGTCTACTCAAATGCCTGATTTCAATCGAATCCGATCAAATGTTTTAGCTTCAAAGAATAACAAACAAAACAAATATCTTTGTAATATTTAGACTTTATGAATCGTTCTTTATAGCTTTATTTTAGAACCTTCAAAGATTTCGCCGACTTTATATAAAAAGTATTCACCTTTCGGAAACATGGATTTAACTTTTGATATCGAATTTTTCTATTTTTGTTTTCTCTTAACGAAATAAAGATAATGTATTTAGTGTGACTAATTCATGAATATCATACAATGAAACAGAATTAAAAACAACTAAAAAAAAACAAATTATATTTTTAAAATGACTAAAAATCAGACAGTCCTTCACTAGGCCAAAAGGCACCTAACTCAGCATATTGCTTCTACATTTAAAAAGTAAATGTCTTAGCATATTACAATGTTCATGACAATCTCAAACAGAATGTGGCAAAAGTAGATTGACGACATTCTGTCTCGCAATTGAATAACTAAGCAAAATGCATGAATTTAATTTGATCTATAGAAACAGAGAACAATGTACCAAATCATACTAAAAAAATCCTTACAAAAATCTGGGTCTCATTTTATTCAAATTAGTGCCACATTTTCATAAAAACAAAATCAGATCTCGCCGCATAACTTAGCTCAGACTGGATGGAAACACAGTTACATTTTAAAAACCTCAAAGGATCCCAATTGAATTAGGTACTCGTAGTTTCGTCCCGAAACGCGTCGATTTGTATCCAGTCATGTAATCACAGACCTTTCAATCCCCTTTCCTACTTTGTCACACTGATTGCGATGGAATTGCTAAGCTGTATACCTACGTAGGTCTAGATTTTATAGAGGGCTTTTGTTGTTTAGGAAATAGAGAATCTATTTCCAACTGATTAACACTGAATCGTAGGAGTTTTAATATAAATGGATAACTGCCAACCCTGGATATTAAAACCATTATCTTTTATATGATGAACGGTATTCAGAAAGTTCTGTCGGTCGTAGTGGTAGAATACAGGCCACTCCCTCATGAAAAGGGTTATGTTCCTGTAGTGGAAACATCATAGAGTCATCATGAAAGTAGGCATGACTTCCTTTTTACAGTCTGTGCAAATTTTGTGTTATATTTTTTAGCCCATCTGCCACCGTTACCCAATCTCTACATATTATGATCTTTGTTCGACAAGGTAATTCCATAATACCCTATTATAAGCATTGTGGCTCATTTTGAGAGAACTCAACAACATTCATTGCGGTATTTACGACAGACACATAATTCAAACACGTGGAGCAATGGCTTAGCCATATGCTTGAAAATATATATTCGGATATCTGCTTGAATATTCCGAATATTCCAAATTACCAGAGTGCAGTTAGTACTAGCACGTAATATGTATTGTAAAGAATGTTTAATGGCAATCTTTTTTAAATGCAGGAAAAATCACGGAGTTGAGGCTGGGATGGTACGGTCATATACAGCGAAGGCCAGAGGACCATGTCGTGAGTGCTTTTCCATTGCTACAAAGACTAGAGGGAGAGGAAGGCCCCCAATTACGTGGATGACGAATGTCCGCAAGGATATGAAATAAGTACTGTGTACAATTAATGTCTCGGTGGTAGGCCATAACACCGGCCGCCGGCAGAAGTTACCATCCACTAGAGAAAGCCTTGCTGCCAAGCGATTTGTCGTGTTCCAGCATGATGTCTGGTGAAGCCGTACGAAGGACGGTACTGAGCAGTTGTGCTGCGATGTGTGCCGGGTACGATGCGCGAAATGTTGTTGTGTTGTGAGTTTGGTCGTGGAAGGTCTTCAGATCAATCACCCTTTGGCGCAGCATCGTTGGTCGTGTTGTTGGGTTTAACATTGCATCACCTCGCTCAACTGCCGTCTTCCTTCCTATTCGCTCAATCTGAGTGAATTGATTCTTAATAAACTAGCGCGCTTTACCATCAACGATCGCATCACTGCTTACTATCAGGCGGGATTGCGGTCAAGCGCTAGTTTATAATTATTAAAAAATAAAATGAAACAGTTGGGGCACATACCAGGGGAACAAGTGGCGCCTCAGCACCAGGAAAGCCGACTCCGCGTAACGGGAAAAGGCGAGGCCAAAGAAGATGTTTGCAATGTTTGTTGAATAGATAATATTTAATAGGTAAGATACCATAATTAGGTATGGTTAAAATGCAAAAATAATGATGATACATCATCCAAGTTATATTTAAGTATCCTAGTACGAAAAGGAAATGAGATTGGCAATATGGCGGTTTGTTTACTATATGCGCTTGTGGTGCCCTCTGCGGCGAGGTTTAAGTAATATTTAAGTAACATTGGAATACCAATTTTTATATATACAATATGTAAAGAAAGCCCTGTCCGATCCATGAAGGTATTGTTAGGTATCGATAACTGATTCTACTAATGTTTACAAAGCCGGGCTAAACTTAAAAAAAATCCCCCTAAAAAAACAAATTATATTATTTCGCAAAAGGAGGTAAATTAATACATGTGCGCCAGGCAATACATATGCGGGCTAAGGGGAGTAGGGCACGTGGCACGCGGTCGTATCGATATTTGCTCATAATAATACCATCGAAAATGGTGTTGTCACTTCTTTTAAATACCAAATTTTGGGGAAATTGGAATTAATCCGCGAAAAAAAAAAAGAGTTTCAAAATTCATTAGTATTGTTACTATGATGACTATGTAAAATTTCATATTTTATTTATAAAGGTTAAGTAAACACATGTTTACCTAACCTTTATTATTCTTATGGGTCGGACGGGGTTTTCTTTACATATTTTTTATTTATTATCTTATACACTGTTCCCACTTATAGGAGTGTAGACTCTAAACCTTTAATACTAGTAATGAAACGCCAAAGCTCTTAACGTTGTTGCTTTTTATTAGTTACACTTAAACGCTTATTTTAACTGTTCAGTCTAAAGTAATACTGATTATTTGAAGGCTTTTATAGCCTGGTTAGAGATGTTCAGTTTTATAGGTCTTCGACATACCTTGTCGTCATAAAATGTTATTGAAATTAGGTTTTTGGAGGTCATAGGCAGTTAGGAACAAACTGAAAGACCTGAAGAGCCACGGATGCTCAGGAATAGAGGGACATTAGTAAAAATCAAATCTATACTAATATATAAAGCTGAAGAGTTTGTTTGTTTGAACGCGCTAATCTCAGGAACTACTGGTCCGATTTGAAAAATTGCGTTGGATAGCCCGTTAATCCAGGAAGTCTTTAGGCTTCACACACATGCATCACACTGCGACCAATAGGAGCGGAGCATAACTAACTCCACGCGAACAAAGTCGCTGGCGGCCACTAGTGTTTCATAAAACAAGGTCAAATATATATATGTAACATCAGATTTTTTATTAAGTAACATTCGATTCAAATTTAATAATAACGTTTTATTTTTATTCATGAGTGTGTTGGATCCATCGTATGAAATTGCGCGTTAATGTATCTTAATTTGTATGTTTTTTTTAAAGTAGATACATTTTCATTAGGATACTGGAATCCTAAGGGTGCTTCACTTTCTGTTGACATTTTCACAGATCTTTATTGGCGCTTTAAAAACTAAAACAACTGAACAGAACTTTTTTTTTTTTTTTTAATTACGATGCCCCATACTAGGAATTATTCCTGTATCGTAGGTTCGTTTCCAAACATTTAAGCTCACTACTTGTACTTGTAGGTCTTACAAATATTTGTACCGTGCGTGGATCGAATCCACGACACGGAGCGCGGCAGTCGATCGCTCAGCTACTACACAAACTAGCTCTTAGTACGCAATTCCGACTCTCACTTCACCGGTTTATTTTAATTTGGCAAGTTTTTATTCAATATTTCACCTCCTTAGGTAGTTATCGACTAGATAATAAAATTTCAGGACAAATATTTCTCTTATAACTAAGAAAATTTGACTGAGATGGCACTTTACAAAGACATCTTCAGACCAATCTATACTAATATATTATAAAGCTGAAGAGTTTGTTTGTTTGTTTGAACGCGCTAATCTCAGGAACTACTGGCCCGATTTGAAAAATTCTTCAAGCGTCTGATAGCCCATTAATTCAGGAAGGCTACAGGCCCTAGCCTATAGACTTCCTAGCGTGATGTTATATAGCCAAAAGCCCTAGCTTTTGGCTATATAACATTACGCTGCATCCGATAGAATCGGAGTATATAAAAAAAACATATCGAAACCTACGCATGTGAACCGCACGGTGCAGCTAATAGCTAAGAAAATTGGATCAAGATAGCATTTTACACCGACATCTTCAGACCAATTCGATAATAAATCCTGAGGGAGCGAGTGTAGAATGAAAATTACATGCTGCAATGTCTCTTGGGTCATCGTCCAATATAAATTGGAACTGTAACCAGGATTTCATATTTAATGTTTAGATAGCATCTTGAAAGTATGATAGATGGTATAATTTGTTTGAAAGCCTTTTTGCCATTATAAATATAGACTACTAGTTGCGCCCCGCGCCTTTACCCGAATAATTTTGGATCCCTTGGGGATATCGAGATAAAAAGTATCCTACAGCAGTAGGAAATAGTTTTTTTTATATTTTAGTAGCGACCGCCCTGGTTTCGCACGGGTGCTGTGCTGATACTACAGAAAAACTAAGAACATATAAAAAGTTAACGGCCTGCTGCCGCTCCTGCCGCCCCGGCTGGCCGCTCCTGCCCGCAATTTTTAAATCTGTAATATCTTCGAAAATATTCATTTAAATCATGTACTGTAACGGGCAATATAGATCTTTATTAAATCAACATTTTATTGAAGGTATTAAATTGGATAAGGATTAAAGCTATATTCCTTAAAATCGCTTCGAAAATGAACCGGTATTTGTCTTAAAAAGTAAATGACAAAATAATGTTATTGTGGGATATCTATAAGAGATAGATATATACCCTCGTGGACTATTTTATAGACTTTTTCAATATGTACAATATTTAGTACATTATTTTTATAAATCTCGTAGGTTTCAGTCTGCATTTCACTGCAAACGCGGAAAAAATTTAATTATTTACGACATCACATTAGAAACCTCAAAAATAATAGTATTTCTCTACTATTTAATGGATGTTGTTATACATATAAACATTCCTCTTTAATTAGTATAACTATTAAAACAAACCGCATTAAAATCCGTTGCGTAGTTTTAAAGATTTAATAATATAAAGGGACATAGGGAAAGAGAAAGTGACTTTGTTTTATAATATGTAGTGATAAACTAGTGCTTGACCGCGATCCCGCTTGATGGTAAGCAGCGATACAATTGTTGGTGGTAAAGCGCGTTAGTTTATTAAGAGCTTATTCCCTCTAGCCTTGAAAACACTTAAATTGTAGTCCGACGTAAACGCCGCCGCTGGTAAAATGTTTTAGTCCATCGGGGGACGTGAACGCGGTATAAAAGCGTTTTTGCGTGACGGAGTAACAAACATTCGTCCATCTAAACAAACGTTTCGAGATTGCGTGGTAATGGTATTGTTGGCTGTCATTTTGACAGTTCAATAACATTCAATGGATTTAAGTTGTTGACAACACATTTGTGTTGTTAGAACTTATGAAGTAATGAATTACCAATAGTTTATTCATTTCGGTTCTGTTTGATAGTGATTTAACTGATTCTTTAAATGACTTATTGAACCTTACGACGGGTCTGAGCAGTTGTGTTGCGATGTGTGTCGGGTACGATGCGTCAAATGTTGTTGTGTCGGGAGTTTGGTCATTAAGGGTCTCCATATCAATTTCCCTCTGGCGCAGCATCGTTGGTCGTGTTCTTGGGTTTAACATTGCATCACCTCGCTCAACTGCCGTCTTCCTTCCTATTCACTCGGTATTTTTTTGAGTGAATAGGCTCTTAATAAACTAGCGCGCTTTACCATCAACGATTGCATCACTACTTACCATCATGGGAGATTGCGGTCAAGTACTAGTTTACAATTATTAAAAAAAGGAACCTCTTATGATCTACAATTGTTGTTGTAGCGGCAACAAAAACACATCACATGTGTGAATTCCAACTGTTCAGCTTATACATCCTGGTGACAGACAGACAGACATATAGACAGCGAAGCCTATGTAATAGGGTCCCGTTTTTACCCTTTGGGTACGGAACCCAAAAACAGTTGTGATCACACTTTTTTATCATTATATTAACTAACTATACTAACTAATACTAATAAAACTACTAAAATATATTATACACTAGCGACAGCTATATTACACTAGCGACCGCCAGCGACTTTGTTCGCGTGATTTAGTTATGCTCCGTTCCTATTAATTGGAGCGTGATGTTATATAGCCTAAATCCTTCCTGGATTAATGGGCTATCCAACGCAAAAAGAATTTTTCAAATCGGACTAGTAGTTCCTGAGATTAGCGCGAAACAAACAAACTCTTTAGCTTTATATATTAGTATAGATTATAATACGTATAACCATACTCTAATAAAACTAATCTTCACTGTAAGACTTTTGATTTTTAATAGCACTTAAAAGGGCAGTATAAATAATAATATTTTAAAGTAAATAAATCGATTATCGATATGTGAAGGTATTGTTAGGTATCGATAACTGATTCTACTAATGCCAAAACCCGGGCTAAACTTAAAAAAAAATCCTCCAAAAAAAGTAAATATTATTTCGCAAAAGGAGGTACATTAATACAAGTGCGGTAGGCAATACATGCGCGGGTGAAAGGGGGAAGGGCACGCGGTACGCGGTCGCATCGCTATTCGCTCATAATAATACCATCAAAACCTAACCTAACCTCTATTTTGCTGGGTCGGACGGAGTTTTCTTTACATATTGTATAAAAATTTAAACACATAATAGGTATAATGGTCAGTCCTATGTGCAAAGCTTACATGGACTGTACTGTTCAGCATCTGCTCTTCGAGTGCACAAGCGTTACTCAGATTAGAACTGAAACCATCGGGATATAAAGAGCTTACATAGATATTCTTAACAAGCTAGGAGCCTTAGTAGGCTTCTCGAGGGAGGTGGGATGGGCCACCATAGCCAACTAAGTACGGAAACCGTTAATCATTTCTTGTTTTATAGTTGACTTACTGTTACCTGATATTGTATTGACATGTCTTTCTTTTTTATATGACATGACATTTATTAGACATTCTTATTAATATTTCAATAATTTTTATTGTATTATTTGCTAAATTGTTTTTTTTAATTATTGTATTGCTATGTACGCCATTATTGTCGCATGCATCAGGCCATAAATTGAATAGTTCAAATTATTTTCAATGTTTAATGTTTGTGATGTGGCAGTACTTTTTTAAATCCATACTAATATTATAAATGGGAAAGTGAGTTTGTTTGTTTCTTTGTTCCGCTTTCATGCCGTAACTACTGAACCGATTACTTTGAAATTTCACACACGTAAAGTTAGAAGTCCTGATTAAATTATAGGGTAAATTTTATTTCGAAAAAAAAATGATATTCCCGTGGGGAATTTATAAAGCGCGATATAACCGAAGTCCAAGCGGGCAAAGCCGCGGGCGGAAAGCTAGTAAATAAATAATTAATACCCGTAACATATGTAGAACGTCGTTGTCGTATGTCATAATGTCACAAGTAAAAATGTTTACCACTCCACAAACTCTTCCTGATCAAATATTGTAGCAGCTAATTGAAGTGCAGATTGCCAATCGCTGCAGAAGGTTATTATAGTGCGCACGTGTAAGTAATGCAAACACACGTGCGCTCCGCTTCCTCAAATATTATTTCTACATCCATTAAATTACGAGAGAGCTTAAACCTATATCGTAAGTAAATGTATATTTCTGTCTACATTATATCCCACTAATGGGCAAAGGCCTCTCCTTTTTCCTTTCAAATCTCCCTGTCTTGTGCTATCTCTGGTCATATTATCCTTGCGGATGTTACCAGATATCGTGAGTAACGATCTTTTTGGTCTCTTAGGGTGCATTAGAAAGACGTATGAAATGAAATGTAATGAAATGAAATCGTTTACTAAGCTAGTAGGATCACTGATCACTTTTACAAGCCATATGTTTTTTTTTAACTAGACGAAGCCGGCATTTCCTAACTGACTACCTCTGAGAAGAAATAGCCGAAACAAACTCAGGGACCATCATCTATTTTCAAGTCCAGACATTAAACATGAAAATGTTTACAATAATATACGTTATAATTACGCATATTGCTTAATAAAAATGCTTAACAGAGCGAGCAGCTCAGTCCCAAGGCTTTTTTTTTGTCTTCTAAATAATCTGAGTTTTTATAATACCCCTTTTTGTAATGTTTGGCCTTTATATGGTTTTTATATTGTTTAATGGGCTAGTTTCGAATGTCCATGGGAAGCTTGTTGTAAAAGTGTATACATTGACCCATGAACAAGTTGCCTACTCTGTGGAGACGAGTGTGATGTACCTACAGCAAATATTGTTTGACTTGAATCTGCTTGTCCAAAAGAACATAATATGTGAACGAACGATACAGAATCCCAATATTAAATAAAAGTCCATACGATTTACAATTTAATTTTATTTGGCACTGAATCAGTCGTTGTAAAATGAACCTTACGTTACACGGTTAAGACTCAAATGGCACTTTGTTGTTTATAACATTACAATGCACTTTATATGGGTACAGTTGTACACACAATTGTGTACAACTGTACTGTATTTCACAATTCACAATTGTGAACACATATTATCATTAAAATCAAGGCCTATTCGAATCCCAATTCGGGTATTTAAATAAACAATAAATGTTTTTGTAAAGACTAATTCACAATATCACATACCGGAGTTTGTTGCGTCAATTTTTCTTCTTAGCTAAAGCACGAGGAAGTGTCTAAGGACCTGTTGGGGTATTGTCTGGTACTTTTATTACTTTTATACGTTATTTTATGTTTATACGAAACCTGAATATAGTTTGTTCAGAATAAGCAACTGAATCCATTCTAATAATTTTTACACCATGTCTTTTTAATAATTATAAACTAGCGCTTGACCGCAATCCCGCCTGATGGTAAGCAGTGATGCGATCGTTGATGGTAAAGCGCGCCAGTTTAC